>CM077016.1:14365918-14986479 GCA_039090855.1 Macrothele yani
GGGCGCGGAACAAAGGGCTGCACGGGTTGCGGCAGAGACTGAACCACTGCGGCAAAAGTACGCTGTCGGTTGTTGGGAATACCCAACTTGGCCTTGGCAGCAGGGTACGAGAGGCCCTCCAGGGTCTTGAGGCGCTGGATCGCCTTCTCGTCGTTCCACTTCGAACAGGACCGGGCATAAGCAGCGTGGGAGTCACCACAGTTTACACAGCAGGGCTCTGAAGTGCATCCAGTCCCATCGTGGTCTCGGGATCCACAATTGGCGCACCTCGCAGCACTGTTACAGGACCGCTGGGAATGTCCATACCTCTGGCACTTGAAACAGCGTAGAGGATTTGGTATATAAGGACGAACTGCACATAACAAGTAACCAGCTTTTATTTCAGTAGGTACCTTCGGGCTGTTAAACGTCAAAATAACATTTCGTGATTTGATCAGCGCGCCATCGCGCCTGAAAGTCATGCGTCTGGCAGCTATGACACCCTGATCAGCAAGTTCACACACAAGTTCATCTTCATCGCAGACCAACAAGTCGGGCTCAGAAATGACTCCCTTGGAGGTGTTGAGATACGGATGTGCCGTCACTTGAACTGGAACATCCTGAAGTCTGGTCAACTGCAGAAGAGATTTGCTCTGAGAGAGAGTGCAAGTTTCCACAAGCAGGTCTCCAGAGCGTAGCTTCTTCACTGACTTCAAAGAGCCAGCAACACCCGCAAGTGCCTTCGAGATGAAAAAGGAGACTTTGAGGAAAGTTTCAACATCTGGTCAGTAGAAGAAATGACGAGAAAAGTAGCTTGAGGTATCGAATCTGCAAGTGTAATGCGACGTTTCTGAGCTGACGGCTCAACACCTGGATCTAAAGATACGTCGCGGTGATGTCGTTTTTCAACGAAAGTTCTCTTCAGTGTGTTATGTGTGGGAGGTGGTTGAGGCAAATTTGGCGCCTGATCAAGCACCATATCCTGTTGTTTTTTAAATTTTGAGGAGGGTTTATGTTTCCCCATATGAGTAAGAAAGAATTCATCTGCAACGTACTCCGCCCACAATCGAGCCCAACAGGGGAGAACTGGAGGTCCGCAAGCCAAACACATGACGCAAGACACAGTTCTAGAGCTTAGTTGCAAATATAGTCCGTTGGCTGTGATCACACGCACTCGGCGGACACTTCGGCCTCCGGGTACCGTCATGCCAACGCCTTTGGCATGATCCCACAGCCCCCGGGCTCACCCTGCCGTGCAATACGACAAAAAGCCGCTAAAGCCCTGCACACAACTTGGTACAAGACTTCTGACCAGAGGTGGGTTAGGCTCTAGCCTCCCGTTTACAGCGAAGCCGGGGTCGAAGAGGAGTGTTGGTACACAGGAGGCACTTAACCGGTCTCCTGCGACCTCAGCCGCCAGACATCCCATTTCCGCCTCACGGGTCTCCGCACGCGGCAAACATGCAGGTAGGTCTAGCACCCAAACCAGCTAAAAGGAAAAAAAAAAGAAATCCAAAGAAGACAAATCCTGGCAGGGAACCTAAACGGAATCTCAGCAACCTACGAACTGAGCGGTTAATATAAATCAGTTAGTGGTGGAGGTTAACAAAACCACAAGACCGGGGTGTTAGTACATAACGTGGTAGAGATTAGGTAGAGAACACAACACGGGCAATTAGCCAGTGGAGAAAATAAATAAAAACGAAAAAGCGAGACACAAGACCAGCTAGGGATCGTGGGGCCGCAACTCCCCAACAGCTGGATGAACAGCCGTCCCTGCAAACACCAAAACAAAAAACAAGCTGTGGCATGACATCAGATGTTGACCAGTCACAAGGTCAGCTCGGGCCGTGGGGGCGCCGCTCCCCAAATAACTGGAAAACCAGTTATCCCCGTGCGGGCCCTGTGTATATACATTGGTATATCCTGACAACACGGAAAATATATATATTGGAATGACAAAGCGATCGCTGGACACTAGATGAAAAGAACACGTGCGAAATGTTAACTAAGACTTTCAGAACACATCCCTCGCCCCCCGCACGCGGATAACTGGTTTTCCAGTTATTTGGGGAGCGGCGCCCCCACGGCCCGAGCTGACCTTGTGACTGGTCAACATCTGATGTCATGCCACCGCTTGATTTTTATTTTGGTGCTATTGGTGTTTGCAGGGACGGCTGTTCATCCAGCTGTTGGGGAGTCGCGGCCCCACGATCCCGAGCTGGTCTTGTGTCTCGTTTTTTTTTTTTTGTTTATTTTCTCCACTGGCTAGTTGCCCGTGTTGTATACTTTACCTAATCGCTACCACGTTATGTACTAACACCCCGGTCTTGTGGTTTTGTTACCATCCACCACTAACTGTATTATATTAACCGCTCAGTTCGTAGGTTGCTGAGATTCCGTTTAGGTTCCCTTCCAGGACTTGTCTTCTTTGGATTTCTTTTTTCCTTTTAGCTGGTTTGGGTGCTAGACCTACCTGCATGTTTGCCGCGTGCGGAGACCCGCGAGGCGGAAATGGGATGTCTGGCGGCTGAGGTCGCAGGAGACAGGATAAGTACATCCTGTGTACCAACACTCCTCTTCGACCCCGGCTTCGCTGTAAACGGGAGGCTAGAGACTAACCCACCTCTAGTCAGAAGTCTTGTACCAAGTTGTGTACACGGCTTTAGCGGCTTTTTTGTCGTATAGCACGGCAGGGTGAGCCCGGGGGCTGTGGGATCATGCCAAAGGCGTTGGCATGACGGTACCCGGAGGCCGAAGTGTCCGCCGAGTGCGTGTGATCACAGCCAACGGACTATATCTGCAACGTATAAGCTCCAGAACTGTGTCCAGCGTCATTTTCTTGGCTTGCAGACCTCCAGTTCTCCCTTGTAGGGCTCGGTGGTGGGTGGAGTAGTCTGCAGACGAATCTTCCTCCTTTTTTTCCATGGGTAAAAAGAACAAAAACTCCAAATTTAAGTCACCTGACAAAATGATAGTTGACAACGACTGTCCTTCGTCTTCTCAACCTACCAAGTCTCATACCCTTAAACGGTCTTTAGACCTTGACCTGGACCAAGAATGTGGAACCTCTTCTTCGGCAGCTGTGCCAGTCGCTCCGAAGCGTCGTCTCCCCTCGATTGCTGTGACTACGCATGCTACTCACTTGCTTGTAGAATCCATCGATCCGCATGAGAGACTGTCCGCCAGATCTCCCTTTTTCATTTCTAAAGCTTTGGACGCTGCGGTTGGCCCCTTGAAGTCTGTGAGGAAGCTTCGCTCTGGGGACCTGCTTGTCCAAACTTGCAGTGTTTCTCAGAGTAACACTTTTCTGAACCTCACTAGTCTTCAAGGCATTCCTGTAAAAGTGACACCTCACCCGTTTCTTAACACCTCTCGGGGTGTTATTTCGGAGTTTGATCTCTTGCCATGCAGTGAAGACGAATTCGTGACTGAACATGCTGATCAAGGTGTTATTGCTGCACGTCGTATGATGTTCCGGCGTGATGGTTCCATGATTAAGTCAAAAAATGTCATCTTGACTTTTAACTCCCCGAAAGTTCCGACCGAAATCAAGGCTGGCTACTTGGTCTGTGGAGTTCGCCCGTACATTCCCAGTCCTCTGCGCTGTTTCAGGTGCCAGAGGTACGGGCATTCACAACGTTTCTGTAAGAGTTCCGCTCGTTGCGCAAATTGTGGCTCCAGTGAACATGACGGGTAAGGTTGCACTTCTGCGGCCTGCTGTGTTAACTGCGGTGAGGCCCATGCAGCTTACTCCCGCAACTGTATGAAATGGAAGGACGAGATGGCGATCCAGCGCCTCAAGACCCTGGAGGGCCTCTCGTACCCTGCTGCCAAGGCCAAGTTGGGTATACCCACCACCCGACAGCGTACTTTTGCCGCAGTAGTTCAGTCTCTGCCACAACCCGTGCAGCCCTTTGTTCCGCGCCCTGTAGCTCTCGCCGCCCTTGCCAAGCGATCTACAGCTGACCAAGCGACACAGGTGTTTTTCCCCGAGCTCGAGATTTTTCGAATACCTGATTCCGGGCCTTCTCTTTTGCTGCCGACCGTCTCTTCCAGTTTCCAGCCGAAAGCCTGCACGTGCGGAAGACCCGGCCCTCAATCCGCAAAGGTGTGCAGTGTCCATCCAACTGTCTCGGCCTCAGCGAGGTCCCCACCCTCAACCAACATTATAGAGGAACATAGGGGGAGGAGAGTGACAGTTTGTCCCCTGCCTCAAACAACATTGCAGAGGAACATGGGGGGAAGAGAGTGACAGTTCGTCCCCGCCCTCTGCCAGCATTGCAGAGGAGTGTGGGGGGAGGAGAGTGACTCATCCTTTGTGTAGTTGTGTTTAAAGAAAAAAAAATTATAATTATAATAGTAAATTAATAAATTTTTATATAAACCTAATTAACTACCTTGTCTTCACAGTTAACTACCTGTCTTCATCATACTCTTTTTCAACTTTTACCAAGCCTGTCTGCTCTTAATCATTTTCCACGTTTTTAAAAATCTGTGGCTGATAGTTCTTTGTCTGGCGCTCTTTGGCCAAACCTGGCCCTTGCGCCAATAAAATCCAACAACCAACCAACCAACCACATCCCTCACCATAGAAGTCATGTATTCTTCGTCTGCTCCTGTATGGAAGAGCATTAGAAGAATTGCCCCTTACACGAACTTTAAAGAGAGTGCAACCAGATAAACTGTCGAAATTCTCTCCAGCAATGTAGCGTGCAATACTATGATCTCTACTGAACTACCAATGGTTTGTCATGCGTTATTAAAAGACGGGAACACTCCGCTTCGTGCGTGTAATTACGTGCTAAAATTTCATGTAATGTGCTCGTGATGTCACCCCGTTATTTAAAAAATCATATTTGTTCCATACGTGTTCCAATTCCCTGCATTTTATGTCTACGATAGCCTCGAAAAAGCATCCCAGTGGAGCGCGAAAGCTCGGCAAATCTTTGTGCTTATTACGCCATAAACATATACCGATTTAATACGCTATGTCCGTTTCTTGAGTATTGATATTGTGGTGTATTAAAAATAACGTTTCCAATATTTGTACCTCTTCATTAAAATCGTAGAAATATTGACAGAAATCTTTGGAATTCGAATTTTTGATTTGAAACAGCAGAGTAAACTTACAACCAAAGAATAAGGACACTTGTGAATTACATATCATATTCATTCTTTACCTAAAGTTACATTATATCTTATGCACATTTCAGACCTGTCTAGAAATTTATATAACCGCTATATTTACCATGGATATAAATCGCGAGTTACAACCAAAGTAAACATTTTAAATTTAAATTGAAAAAAACAACCTTTGAAAACTAAATTTCCTAAGATTCATTACATGACCCAATAGGGTCATAAATCGTTCAGTAATTTCTCTATAAACTGAATTTCATAAATGAAATAATATGTCCTGAAGTAAACTACCACTTTCGCAGACCATACCTGAAGAAGAAACAGAAATTTTATTAGGAAAAAGGAAACAGACAGTTAAATCTCTTCATAAAGCTAATGGGATTGCAAATTAACACAAGGGAAAAGCACGTTTCTTTTCTCTGTAAAAAGACGTATCATTTGACATGAAATCAAATGTACGTATTCGATACTTGTCAGAAAGTTATCCGGCTTCTTGGTTTAACGTCAGTAGATTTGCAAAATGTCATGTCCCGTCATGCCTGGTGATATACACTGGCGTGCAGAAATTAAGGACGAGACGGTTTTTCGAATGTAACGTCGTGTAGAAGTGCTCCACATCGACTCAAATCATACCATAAGATCCCCAAGATGTAAGAATATAAGACAAGTGAGCAAAACTGTCCAAAGGATACAAGGGCACTTTATTGAAAGGGTTGCTTCGAGCACAACTGAACAGAAGACAGAAACGTCCATGTGACAGGCGTTCAATCCAGTTTTTAGTAGGGGATATGATCACCCTGACTGCTTTGCAGGATTTACAACGTCTGACCATGCTGAGGACGGGGTTGTCAAGGAGCTGTTGAGGCATCGCGTCCCATTCCTCTTGTAGCAAAAATCGCAGCTGCGTAATTGTTGCTGGCGGTTGCTGACGTGCTGCCAAGAGTTTCCCGAGAAGGTCCCACACGTGTTCGATTTGATTTAGGTCATAGGACTTTACTGGCCAATCCAGGCGTTGAATATCTTTACTCTCCAACAGCTCTGCGACAGCCACCGTACGATGAGGTGTAGCGTTGTCTTCCATGAACAGGAACTCAGGACCCACAGCACCTCTAAACAGACTCACGTGAGACAGGAGAACCTCGGTACAATAGTGGGCACCAGTGACTGAACCTCCTTGGACGATATGGAGATCAGTACGGCCACAAACCATGATACCGCCACAAAAGAGAACGCAGCCCTCTCCAAACCAGTCCTTTTTGATCATGTTGGAAATATGATTGCGTATTACCTGCTCTCTCCAAATGTGTATACTTCCAGAATCGCTCGTCAGTCTAAATCGGCTCTCATCCGTAAAGAGAACTTGACTTCATTGCTGATGTGTCCAGTTCTTTTGTGTCTGGCACCACAGAAACCACCGTCACCGATGAGCAGGCTTTAATGGGACACCCGCTACTGGTCGTCGTGCAAATAGACCACATTTTTGCAGCCTCCTGGCCATGGTAAAACGCGATAAAGGACGGCCAGTGGCGGTTGCATGTGCCTTGCGCTTTCATCCACTGTCTGCCGTCTGTCTCTTCTCGCCGGTAGGACAACATACGGGTCGTCCGCCGCCGTGGTTGCCCGTCGACGACCACTGCTAAACTCTAGGACAGCTGTTCCTGTCGTTTGAAATGCTCTCCAAGCTGGTGAAACGATATTGAGAGCATTCCCGATCCCGAACTCCTCGGCCACACTACTAACAGTTCGACCTTCTTCCAACTTCCCAATGACGCGACCTAGGATAAAGTCAACAAGATTCCGACACTCCCGCCCCCCCGTCATGCTGCATTTATGCGCATGCTCCAAAGTACCGAACCCTAGTCTATCTCCTGAGTGGTTTTTCCGTCCGTTTTGCCTGCTCGTTCCGCTGTTATGCTAATTTCTCCTGTTCGTCCTTAATTTTTGCACACCAGTGAATATAAACGTGTTTCTTTGGGGAAAAATATTTCTTAGAAATAATGCATAAGTTCAGAAATTGCATAGCTTGAGTTTTTGACTAAAGCTATTCATGAATATTTCGATTTCCCGGGTAAGTTCAAAATTTGAGGATAAATGTTCACCCCATTAGATATTTCCAGCTTCACGGAATT
Organism: Macrothele yani; assembly: GCA_039090855.1. NCBI lineage: Eukaryota > Metazoa > Arthropoda > Arachnida > Araneae > Macrothelidae > Macrothele > Macrothele yani. Next base: position 14,373,169 of record CM077016.1, read on the forward strand.
TGCAAACAATGACTAGAACTATATATTCTTCCGAATCAATGATCATGTATCCATCCGTGTTTTCCAATACGAATTCGGAAACAGAAAGTTATGAACGGAATGTTCACTGAAATTTGGACACCAACCTATTATATCGTGCGACCTGCTTTCGGAAAGAGAATGGTGGGCACAGGGACTGTTATCCAATTAACGAAGCACGTATGAAATAAGTCAAAGGGATATCAATTCAGTAAATCTCTCCTTTGAGGCATAGCATCAGGTAATTTTATACCTATTATACTCAGATGTTCATCAAACAAGCATTAATCCATAACACGTTTGAACATTTGGATGGGAGGCTCGTTGAATTTTTTCTTCGATATTAGTTTCAATTGGAGCTCTCTTATCTCTTTCAGTAATTATAAAAAAAGAAATCGGTCGACAAAGGGCAGAAATCACTTAGAAATATTGTAATAGACCACTCGGATTCAACCATATACCATCTCTTCAGTAAACGTCCTAAATTCGTCATTTCATGTTGAAAGCGATCAACATGTGTTCTGCACCTCCGTATCGATTTTTTATTCTTTTTATTGTTTACATATATCCTATTAGAAACTAAATACGGCTCTGAAAGGTAAAATCTATTTTTCACCAATGCCTTCATTTTCTTTCATTAGTGAGGGAGCTAATTTCTTTTCTTATGATGCTCAGGGTGCTTAGGCCGTATGTAAACAAAGAGCATTAATAAAATAAATTGCTTAAAGGAGAAATAATTGGAACTATTCTCAGTGGTACCATTTATCTGCAATAAATTGCTCCCGAAACAATTTTCTGTATATCACATGTTTTCAAGAACAAACAGTACATAGTGAATTAAACTTAGGAATCAGATTGCAAATTTGCTGCAACCCATGCAAACTTTACAAAACATTACTTTTTACTAAAAACCCGAGAGTGCCAATTTTTCTCATCTCACATGTAGCACTGAATGATCATTTCTATCTTTTAAGTTTTAATATAGCTTTTAAGTAATCCAGAAAGTTTGAAATGAATGAACTCCAAACAAAACAAACTCTGTAATCCGAATTAATAGAAATAGCAAAGCAATAATTGTCCTGATAAAGAAATTCGCAAGTGTGGGTAATAATGAATTTGAAAAAATTCATTGACCAGTTTTAGTTATTCATTATATATCTGTGTCATCAAATTATCCGAACGCCTATTTGCATAGTGAATTTGACCTTGCATTTCAGTCCGTAAATATATAAAGAGATGGGTGCAAATGAAGATTTAGCTACGTGCAGATGTTTGAAACTGATAATTAAGTTTTATTCAACTATATATTACTAGAGTTTCAGATTATGTATTTACCGAAACTAAGGAATCCATGAGGAACATGTGTGTGTATTGCTTGAGCTTCAAGCAGGAACAAAAATTCTTTTGAGAAGTAAATCATTCATGTTGAAACAAATGTTAATTTAACTTATGCTCTCCGCAAACTGGCGACCACTTATTTACTCATATAACAAATTATTTGTAATACCGTTGAAAATGTTATTCAGTTGCTCATGGTGGATTATATTCAACACTGCTGTTACTTTAAAAAGCGGCGCTATTGATAATAGTAGAGTGATTTTAACGAATTTTTCACGTTAAGAAATTTTGAAGAATGAAAAGTTGTAAAATCGGTAATTTGTAAAACTACAACAATTGATGCCTTATGCGGGATGTGTCCATAATGATGCACTGCGAACCATCTATGCACGTTAGTTCCCCAAAACTGTGGCAGCGTTGTGCTTGGTCCATCTTTGCTTGTACCAAATTCTTCGTTATGCGTTGTTTCGTGTTTGCCGAACTAGAGCTCTGGTGTCTCCGCTTGCTCTGATATTAAAGAGCTTTCGTCTTCGGTCGTGGTGCGGGTTTTCCCAAATAGTGCACATACCAAAATATAAATTTTAATAAACATTTTTCTAAGAAATCTGATGCCATATACAATGAGTGAAATTGCGAAAATACCATAATTTTTATGGAACATTCCCCTGACTGTGAAGCACTTATCTATGCAATAGGCCGCAAACATGAAAATGCTGGTTATGTTCTAAAAGTTTAGTGCCACCGATAAATGATTTGTTTCTAACATTGCTAGTGTGCTTGCCAATGTTTGACATGCGGATGAATTTAAATAATAACGATATCCCTAATGTTTTTTTTAGATTGAAATCTTTTCTTTGGAAATATTAGCTAGCCTTCAAGTTCACCCCGTTTGCTTTTGTGTCAAACGTGACGACGACCGATATCTTACCAGCCATCACTACTCAAAGAATATTATTTCTGTAGATCCCTGTAAACCTATGAATTTCTGAAGTTCTATCAGCTATATCCTTAGTTGTCCTCCCTCGTCGTAGGGGGAGGAGGTAAGAACAGATATAGATAACAACTAGCACCTAAACATGCTAATGTGATTGACCTTCTTTTAGGATATTTTTTTTGGGATTAGCAAGATTAGCGATGTGCGTACCGACGTCGATAAGCAACTCTGCAGCACGGTTGTTGTTTACAACCACTCATTTCATTTGCCAATGTCGCAGTGTAAAGGAGGAGAGGCCTGTGACCGAACATTGTCGTACAGTCGATGGATTACGTTTGTCCAATCAACACATGCCCTTACCTTTACTAGCAAGATTGGATTTTAAACAATTATGGATTACGTTTCGTTCAATTCTATGTGATTAGAAACAACAATGTATCAGCACAACCGTGGCTTCGAATTCAAGCTCGTAAAGTAAATTAGCTGTATATAGAATTTGATTGCTTAGTTTTTTCACTGTGAAACTTACTGTTAAACCAATCTTCATACCGAAGTTGCTTTTCTTACCGATTCCGATTTGACGCCAACGAAACGGATGATTACGACTTATCTAACATTCCGTTAAACATTCAATTGGAAGAAGGAAAATTTTCTGAGAGATTTGCAAATAATACTTAAAAGGAATTAATGGAAAATTGAAATAATATTAGCAAGCCAATGTAGGAATAAAAAACCCGGATATGTGGTTTTTAAGTAAACGCGCTGCTATTCGAAATGAAATCGTAGGATGTTTTGGTGCAGTGCAAAACTTATTTACGATTTCGAATTTGTCTGTGCTTACAATACAATGCAGGACCTTTTTTTATTTCTATGGTGAATGGAATGCTTTAAGTCGCAGCATTGGAATGGGAATGCATTGGTGATACAAAAGTCTGAGTAGTGTTCGCCATCCTACTTTGCATTACCGCTTAGTACTATAGATCCGATATTTTGTTGGTTAAGATAACCTATGCAAAAATGAATGTTTTCAAACAGGAGTGATATACAAGATCGGTGAACAAATGGTATAATACTTTATATTAAAAAATTTAGAGATAAAAAATTGACAGTTTGGTGCAATTATTTGTGGCTCTAGTAAATGCAGCTTTTAATATGTATCGAAATATATTTGAACCGCAATGCTTATCAAGTATCCTCTAAAGAACATACCACTGATGACATGCTTTCTAACAAAAATGAAAATTTAACAGTACTACGTTCTTTATTGTTGAAATTCGTGAACAATTTCAGAAAACATGGACTATTCAATACTATTTCCAAGAAAATATTACCATTAATCTATGTATTTATATATACATTCTGAGAGTTTTAGAAATTGAAAATAAATCATTGAACGCGATTTTTCTGCCCAACCAAGTATCCAGACTGGTTGCATAATTCCGGAATCGAACTACTTAGCAAGAAGCGGTTCAAGAAGTATCGAGACATGTTGCATACTTTCGTAATCACGCAACACAGTAGAAAGCCGTTTAGGACAGGTTGTCCTTGGAACCTACTACGCATGTGTGCCACGAGTCACGTCTCCATTGCTCATTCGGATTTTTGCAGCAGTGGTTTGTTCTTAAGTGTGCGAAGCTGTTCGTAACCTATATCATGTCGGAAAATATTCATAACCGAATTTGCATCAGATTTTGTCAAAAACTCGGTGAACCTTGAAAATACACATACTTAAAGTTAAAAAAGTCTATGTAGTAGAAGATTTATGAGTCATGCACAAGTTTGTGAGTGGTGTAAATATTTAAAAGATGGGCGTGAAAGTAGTAAGATTGATGAAGGGTCTGGAAAGACCGCACCCAGCAAACGTGAAAATAAATTATAACTCGTGCGCAAATCTTGCGGGAAATTCGCCAAATCACTATTCATGAGTTATGTGAAGACTTCATTAGATTCGGTTCATTTCAGTTAAATTCTTAAGGACAATCCTTGTATGGGGCCCGTCTCAGCCAAATTTCTGAAACAATTGCTCTCAGTGGAGTCATAACAGGCCCTTTTTCACCTGATAGTTCCCCGTTTGAGTGCATGGGAAAGGTCGAAAACTTTTTTAAAGGGGTCATAACTCGTAAGGAATTGTGGGATATTGGGTATGACTCCGAAACTAAGGCCCAATATTCACAATGGAAGACCGGAAACCCCTCCAGACCGAAAAAAACACACGAAAGAGCTGGAGCAAATTCAAGACGATGCTGACCAGTTCCTTCAGTCATGACGGAATTGTTTATTACAAATACGCTACATCAGGCCTGACAGTAAACAATGAGTACTACTGACAAGTTTATCGGCGTTTGAGAGACACAGCTCCTGTCAAAAGGCAGTCATTCCATGAAAGTGACGAGTGGCATCTAAACCATAACAACGCTTATGCCCATGCATCGCAGATTGCACAGCAATTTCTCGCTAAACACCGCACTGCGCTGGTCTGACGACGACACTCATCAGCTATCTCTCCCTGCGACTTTTTCTTTACCCAAATATTTCATGCCATTTAAAGGGGGAAAAAGATTTCATGGTTTTGAGAATATACAGCAGAATTCGACGAAGTATTTTTTCGCTATTTCATACGATGACTCCGAAAGATGCTAACAGCCGGGGAAATTGCGCTGATCGGACTGTACGAGCATGGATAATCGAAGTCGACCCCGATCATCGGTGACTTGCTGTCAGTAAAAGGAAATGTACACCAATGAGCCATTCCATTATGAACACCCAAACCTAGAGAAAGGGGCACGCATGGAGACCGAACGGCGGCGCAGGTAAAGTTCAGACAGCAGTTTATGTACAAACCAAGGACAGGCATTTGGTTAGTAGATTGTTCGCTGACAGAATGGGAAAAGCTGCAATTTTGTTGGACTTTGATTGATAAAAAAACATGTTTGGATTGCACGGCGCCTCGGAACTAAGATCTCAGGAACGGCGCGGCTTGTGAGTTGTTGGCGTACCGCTGTGGTCAGTACGTATCAAAGAACGGGCACAGATGGCCAAACGACGTACCGTCGTCCAGCCTTGTGTTGTCTGAAGCTCATTAATGCCAGAGGTGTAAAAAGACTGTCGCGAATAGTTTACAGCGACCGCAGGCACACAGTGAGATAAAAATCACCGCAGCTACAACAGTGGTGATCACGGCAATGTGTAACATTACACAGTTGATCTCAGACCTTCTGCTCATGGGCCTGCACAGACCAAGACCGGTTTCCTTATGCTCGTAGCCGGGTCGTCAGGCTCGCAGCACATTATCGACAACTGCCATGAAATGGGCTCAAGATCATCGAGATTGGACCCTGGATGATTGGAAGAAACTCGCCTGGTCTGTCGAATCAAGGTGCATCACATAGACGGCCGAGCTCGGATATGCCGATTACCAGCGGACCCAATGGCACCTGAATGCACTGTTGCGCGGAAACAGGCCGGCATGCGGCGGTGGTTTTGGCTGTAGCAGATGTTTTCTTGGGACACTTTAGGCCCCATTATCCCAATAGTACAATCCCTGATAGCTGTCAGTTATCTGAACATCGTTACGGACCGAGTTCACCCATTCATGGCAACTGTGTTCCCTGCTGGCGATGGACATTACCAACAGCATAATGAGCCATGCCACTATGCCAGAATCGTTAAGGAGTGATTCGAGGAACATGCTTGTGACTTTTTGTTAATGCCCTGGCCTCCAAATTCACCTGGCATGAACCCAATCGAACATTTGTGGTTCGACTTGGAAAAAAGGGTTCGCGCTAAATCATCACCATCCCGAAATGAACGGGAACTGGAAGAAGTGCTGTTGAAATTATGGTACCAGATACTCCATGATACCGATCGCCACCTCCTTTAATCGATGCCTTGCCTAGTATCTGTGTTAAGCGGGCTAAAGGGTCTAAGATTATTGATATCTGATGCCAAGCGTCATCAGATATCAATCATCTTAGAGTGTTTTGCAACAAGACACACATCTGGTAAACCTAGTCATCCTAGGAAACGGAGATAAAAGGACGAAGTGCGTCCGAGGCCGACTTCAGAAGGAACCATCCAAGCATTCGCGTTTCTCAACACGGGGAGTATGCCGAAAGACCTAGAAAAATCGTTGGCTGGAGGACCGACAGACTGGGAGTCAAACACCCGTCAGAAACGTCCGCCTGCCACACAGTGCATAGCGACCTAAAAAATTTACAGATACCAATATAAAATATCTCTTCCCATGAGATGCTGCTTAGATCCTGCAGACTTAATATAGAAAGTGATATCTTGCTTGTTAAAATATTTAAAGATTTATTTCATGTGTTAAATTACATAGCGTTCTGTACCTAAGACTTTGGTGATAAATTTATTTAATTTGTCGCGAAAAATTTCTTCCTTACATAAAGTATATGTAAAAATGACACTAGACATGCGAATGTGATTTGTGTGAGCCATTGACTAAAGTGAATATTTTAATTTGTTAAAGTAATGGAGGACAGAACCATTTTTATAGGATATAGATGCCATAGAAATTCTTTATAACCATTAGACGTTTTAGCAGCGTAGTTTGCTATCTAATTACATATTCCTGATGAATTTCTTGTGTACGTAAAATGAAGTGCGTAAAATGCACATATTTGTGTTAACAACAGCGATCTCATATGGAAAGATATAATTAAGAAAATCAGTAAGTGTTTCGGAATGAAAAAAACGAAAACCCACCTAGAAAATTTGATATGCCGCTTTCGTTTTTAGATGAAAACAAGCCTGTTCTGTTGGAAATTCAGTCAAGTTACAAATACATATCGTAAATTTCAAAATGCATATTTGAAAGAAGTGAATAATGTGTATTATTATTACGGTAAAATTCAAAACCTTTTCTTGTGTTTCATAGCTGAAAGAAGTAACCCTATTCCAGCACGATAAAGCACTGTGATTAATTATTGTTTCAGCCTGAATCTTTTATTTTAGGTTGTTACTGGCTGGAAATCTGTAGACTTATTAAACAAATAAAAGGTTCTTTAATTTATATGTTCAAATATTTTACATTAGTCAAAACGATTGTGATTATTGCACCGCAATATTTTTGCAATTGTTGTTACACTCGATTCAATGAATTGCCTGCAGAACTCCTCAGCGGGTAAATACGCCTTAAGGAAAAATATATCTTAACCTTTTCACTGACATAAACGCAATACACGTTGTTTGCAAAAGTAAGGGAAAACCTGCAGAAAAGTTCGAATCAATATCCCTCACTACGTTATCGGAGACTAGAAATAAAGTGACTGTAAAATACACTACATGCTCAAAATTATCAGGAAATAGTTTTGCATACTGGGATTGCCCATAAACACAACAGCCATGACCCACACAGTTAAAAAAAGTCACACATGACATGGGAAAATACCGTATACTGGCATCAAGAGTAGAACGGACAGTACAGCAGAGCTCAGGGACTTTGCATCTTACACTATCTAAGCAGAAAGGCAGTTCGGCGAAACACTGGCTTGCTGCTACTGTCCCGATTAAATAAAAATGATGTTTCTGTCAAGCGGAACGGAACAACAATAGCGCAATCGTGACTTTGTATTCTATGTAAAATGAGTGAGCGTGTCTGCTAAATGCTGAAGCAAGTGATGCGACAAAATCTACTGTTCTGGGTTGCAACCCACACACACGAGTTCCAAAACCTTTCTGAAAGCAACGACAGCAACGTAAGAAGTCCCATGAACTGAAGGGAAACGTTTATCTGGCCAAGAGGCCGCGCATATACTTAAAATAAACAAGATAAACCAAAAGCGTCTGTCGGAGTGTTGTAAATCTCCACATCACGGGAAACTCGCTGTTTTTAGAATCAAGCTTCACGAAATGATATTCAAACGGACTACGCTCTGGGTGTGAAAAGGCCAGCTGAACGCTAACTATCTGCCAATATGCCGCCAATTCTGAACCTTTGTGTAGGAGACATCATGCTCTTGGTTTGTCTTTCATGGATTAGGCTGGTTACTCTTAATTCCAAAGCCAGGATATCTTAACGTATCGGCCTAGAGTAGTTCTAACATTAAGGTAAAAGTTTCGGGACTGCACTTTTCTTTGCTAACAGTACAAAGTAATCAACCGTAAAGCGAGGTTACTGCGAGAATGGTTTAATGACATGACATAAAAGAACATGATTACTTCCACCCCTGAGCCGTTATCGCATTCCAATGGGATACGTCAGATAGAATTGGATTGAAAAGTTTACTAAAATCAGGGCGAACCACCCAACATCAGTTATAACTTCATAAATTATTTTGTGGCACAATCAAGAAAATTCTCGCAACAGCCTGCTGAAATTTACTTGTTTAATCAACATTTGTAAATCATCTGCCTTAAGTAGTGCTATACTGAGTTAAATCTGCGTGGCATCATTCTCTCTTACTACGAGCGAATATAATTTTTTTCAATGAGGACCGACCAAGAATGATAATTCATGAAATCCACCTGAACAAAATGAAAGTAAAGTTAAAAGAAAAAAATTAAAGCTTTTTTTCTCAATGTACGTTGATGCATTTTTATTAAATTAAAGCATTTTGGCCAATGTAAGTAGCATTTTTACCGAAATCTAAAAAAAAAAAAAAAAAAAAAGAAAAATCAGACAGAAGTCATCGCTCTTTCCGCGTTTATAAGTGACTCACGGAAAAACCCTCATCGGCTGCCAGCTGGAATACATCCCAGGGTCTTCCAGTTACGCGCCGGACTTGCTACCACTTAACCGCAGCGGCTTAACCGCAGCGGCCTGGAATTTTCCAGACTCACATACGACTAACTGCCAAACCATATGGCATGTAGCTTCTTGGAGCCCCGCTCAATGCTGTGAATTCACCAAAAACAGAAAGCAGCAACTAAACAAATAACTAGGAGCGAATTATTTTTCAAATAACTAGGAGACGATGAGAATTTTTACTTCACTCACTTATAAACATGGAAAGAGCGATGACTTCTGTTTGATCTTCCTGTTCTACGTTAATTGTGTGTATTAAACAAAACAAAAAAACTTTAATCGGAGCCAAGGCCCACCCAATCTCTAAACACGCATCTCTCCGTACAATGTAAGAAGTTTATTCTCGTCTTAATATCATTTCACGTAACAGAAATTTCTGTCATTTTTTCGTGGTATTGCATTGAAGGACTTACGCAGACAGGAACCATGATATGTACTCGTTGTTCACAGGATTCCGGTTATCTCTTAGAATGGTTTCAGAAGTGTTTCCAAAAGGCCGATGTAGCAGAGTTTTTTGAAAAAATGTTTCTTCTTAAATTCAACTCGCATTTAATAACCTTTACTGAAGTATATTATTCCCTATGATATTAGTTTCCCTTTCCCACAGCGACTAATATCTCTAATGCGAGCCTTGTTCAAGGCATGACATTAAACAATTCCGGTTTGATGGAAATTTTTCCGGAGACATTTTACAATACATGTATATTATTAAACTTTTCCATAAAATACTAAATACTAATTTCGTTGACTTAAATCATGATTATTGCTTTCATCACTCAATGCGTTTAGTGTAACATTACTGTAAAATTCATCTAAGCATCGAATTTCCAGAATTTTGGAAACAGAGCCGAATAAGAAAATGAATAATTTTGATTCAAACAGCATGGTTAAAGGAATAACAATTTCCCATGTTTCTCAACTTTTGATGCTTCGAAGTACCATAACATATCGTCAAGCCTTCGGTATGCTTAGCAAAAACATTAGACTTATATCAGACGGTATAGTGAATACATGGATTGTGGCAAATTATTATGACCACTTGGTTAGAATGTTAATGTGCCACATGTTGCCCTTTATTATGCAAGTATCCGTCTTGGTATGGACTCCATAAGATGTTGGTAAAAGTCTTGGGATATAATAGAACAAATCCGATGAATTGCACCTCCATCTCTTAACCCTTTAACGACGATGATCCCAAAATCTTGTATCACTCTAAATACCATAACGCCCGAAACTGTCTGTGTTGGTTCACTTCTTTGTTTAGTAACAACAACAGTCACTGAGGGTGACACCTTCGGATTCCCCATAGATCATGCAAATTGGAAGAGGTGCCCAGCAAAAACAGTCTTGCTGGGCCAGCAGTGGGCCATTGCTGGCAGCCAGCACTACCAACAATGGCCCAGCACTATGTTGCCGCTGCCAAACCGTCAATAAAATGTCCGGGCGGCCAACAGAAGTGCTAGCAGTTCAGACCAACAGCTGGCCAAAAATTGGCACCCCATCAGTTGTCATATGCCACAACAGGGCCATCAATGGTCCATCACAGGCAGTAGCTGCCACAAGTGGCCCTTCAGTGGCCCGGCAAGCACGTGCCAGAAATGATGGCTAGCCTAATGTGGTCCGCTAGTGTGCCGTCAGTGGCAGCCGGCAACCACTTGACGTAACTGGTGGCTTGCCGAATCTTGTCCGCCAATTTCCCAGTAGTAGCCATAATAATAATAAAAAAAAAAAGCAAAGATAACCGCAGTTTCCCAAAGCTACAATTTTTTTTCTACCTTTACGAAGCTTGTGAATTAACGCACTGCGCTGGGGAAATTTTCTCAACAGAGCGGGAAAACTGCCGTTTGAATCCCAGCAGATTGGAACCTAGGCGTGATAGCTGAGCTCTCTACCAACCGGACTAATTTGCCACGCTCGAGCATATGCATAAAGCTGTCTGTTTGGTATGCAATGTGTAATCGAATGCTTCCCTTTTTCATTTTACAATATTGCGAGGTATTTTTCATAAAAGTCAGTTTCATATAATTGATAAATTAATTTTTTCAACGTAACGATATTTTTTTTTTTTTTTTTACCTTAAGGGAACTTCACTCATTTTCAAGGCGTGGACATACTTAGAGTCGCTTTCCAAAGTTTTGTACTGTCCCTGCTGTCTTGAAAAGAGATTGTTGAATAAATATATATTTACCCGGGTTCATGTCACATTCTGTTACATTTTTAACGTTGTGTCTTTCCTTTCCGTTGTCTAAAGCTACATTTGTTTTAAAGAGTAAAATATACTTTATTTTACTTCTCGTTATTTTTAGAAGCGAATTCCTCCCAGTCTTGTGTATTCAACCCATGGATGAGTACACCACATAGCGTTGCTTTTTTTTTCTTTCAAATAATTAATAAATTTTGTACGCGTATAATTCTTTTTTTGTTTCCGACAAATGTTGTTTTAATGGTTTTCCAGGATATTTGTTTAAAGCGATTTCAATTTTTTTCTTGTTATTCATCCACACCATTCCATGAATTGTTATTCATGGGAATGGAGTGGGTGTATTTTATGGCTGTAATCTAGTATTTCACGGCTTAATCTGATATCTTCGTTGACGTAAAATTTCATTAGGAAATTAATTCGCTTCTCCACATATGGATTTCTTTCTTAAAATCCACAAAAATAACACGATGGCGATAACGTCGTCTTCAACTAACTGGTACCATGAGAGACACAGCAAGTGTTGCTTCTGCGCATGCGAAGTCCCGTTTCTTCCACCTGCTGTTGGGGGTTGCATTGGTTGCCCGCAACGGGCCACTAGTGGCACTTGCTTCGAAGCCCACATTTCACGGCGATGCTGCAGGGCCATCAATGGCTCGCCAAATGATAGCGCTGCCACCAACGGACCACTACCAGGCCGTGAGCGGCAGATTTCAGCCAGCAGTGACCCATCACTTCCAGCTGGTGGCCAGCAGTTTCCCAGCACTTGTGTTTTTGCTGGGTGGTAAAGGTACGAAATCTGACTCACTCTAGACAGGTGTTTCGGGCGTCTATGGTCGTTTGTATGTACGAACGTTTTGGGCGTTATGGTCGTTATTTGGTTAATGACCTGATGGTAGAGTATCCAACTGTCTGACGAACCTTTCGACTGTATTCCACAAATGCTCCTTGGGATTGAGGTACGACAATTGAAAGGGCAGTGTAGCAGGAAAAAGGTTTTCCGATTGTCCTGAAATAATTTGCGTACAAAGTGAGCATTATAACATGGGAAATTGTCCTGGTTAATGCACCTATTTCCATTGGGTTAGATCATCGTCATAAACTGGGTAGATTTAGTGGGCAATTCTATATAAATATTTTTGGTCGGGGACACGTTGAATCAAATGGCCCAACCACGTACTCAAAAACATAACTTAGACCATAAAAATGCGTCCGCCAGCTTGAAGAGTAATGATGACAAAATTAGATGCGTCCACGCTACGCTTTCGGGGTGCTGTCATCAAATATTTACCTTTTCATCTGTATGGTGTTTTTGAAAATGTGATTAGTCGGACTAAATTACACATTTCCGTTCATTTACCCTCTAATTCGTATGAGAGTAAATGAGTGGAAACGCTCATATCAAGTAAAGTACCAAGGACCACAGCCTTCCTTACCACTTGTGACACAGCAACAAATTCGTTTTCCCAGCTTTATTTTGCCTTTCAAGATCTACGTACCTTATGAAACCCAGAGCAAAGTGAATTCCAGTCAGGATTTCAGAAGTACCCATGTTCTTCTACCCCGAAGTCGGCACGAGATTAATAATCCGAATTCTTCTGAAACTCTCTCAACCTTTCAACACTTAGTTGGGCCTCGTTCCAAATGTAAAAGAATGCACACAACTTTTACACACCGTCTTTCTAACACTTACAAACTGAGATGTAACTTCTTTCGCTCAAGCTCAGATTAAGGCCGACGAATAGCATTACTTCGAACAAAATGTTGTTAAAAACACATGTTATTTTAAGAAGTATAAATATTAATATTACTTTACAAATAATTTACTGTAACTACACTGACGGAAAAAAATCCCAACACCACGAAAAAACAGTTGTAGAGGAATGAAATGGCGACAATACATTTGTAAAGGTAACATATTTAATCGATTAAGGTTTCAAGATCACAGCTTAATGTAAGCGCGAGAAGAGCAATTTTAAATGTGAAATGCTGGTACATTAATAACCGGTGTAACCGCCAGAATGTTGAATGCAAGCACGCAAACGTTCATGCATTGTGTCATACAGGTGCTGGATGTCAGTTTGTGGGATGGAGTTCCATGCCTGTTGCACTTGGTCGGTCAATACAGGGACGGTTAATGCTGGTTAGGTGACGCTGGAGTTGTCGTCCAATGATGTCCCATACGTGCTGGATTGGTGAAAGATCTGGTGATCTAGCAGGCCACGGCAACATGTCGACACACTGTAGAGCATGTTGGGTTACAACAGCGGTATGCGGGCGAGCGTTATCCTGTTGGAAAACACCCCTGGAATGCTGTTCATGAATGGCAGCACAACAGGTTGAATCCCCAGACCGTAGTACAACTGTGCCGTCTGGGTGCGTGGGATAACCACGAGAGTGCTCCTGCTGTCATAGGAAATTGCTCCCCAGACCATAACTCCAGGTGTAGGTCCAGTGTGTCTCGGCCGCAGATAGGTTGGGTGCAGGCGCTCATCTGGCCTCCTTCTAACCAACACACGGCTATCACTGGCACCAAGGCAGAACTAGCTTTCATCAGAAAACACATTAGATCTCCACTCCGTCCTCCAATGAGCTCTAGCTTGACACCACTGACGTCGCAAACGGCAGTGGTTTGGAGTAAGTGGAATGCAAGCTACAGGGCGTCTGGCTAGGAGCTGTCCTTCAAGTAACCGATTTGTAACAGTTCGTTGTGTTACTGTGGTGGCAAATGCAGCTCGAATTGCTGCCGCAGACGCGGTACGATGCGCCACGGCCATACGCCGTTCACGGCGGTCTTCCCTCTCAGTAGTGCGACATGGATGGCCGGAACCCAGTCTTCTTGAGGCAGTACCTTCCCTTGACCACCGCTGCCAACAATCGTGCACAGTGGCTACATTCCTGCCAAGTCGTTCTGCAATATTGCGGAACGAACATCCACCTTATCGTAGTCCTATTACACGACCTCGTTCAAACTCCGTGAGCTGTTGATAATGGCCTCTTCGTCTTCTTAAAGGCATTCTTGACTAACATCAACACATTACGTCGAATCTTAAAGATAACTAACGCTCACGAACGTTACAGCGCTTATTTACAGGTGACCTGCTTTGTATGTTCCGAGGGGCGCTACTAGCGCCACACGTATGCGCCGAGCGCGAAATTTGCATAGACGTCATCTTACAGAAGTACTCTCACCGCCTACCAACTGTCGTTCACCTAACACAAACCCTTCTTGGTGTTGGGAGTTTTTTCCGTCAGTGTATAATTTAGTCAATGTTCATTAATCAAAACTTACGCTGACATTTTCGAAAATGAACCATAGAAACATAATAAAATATGTAAAAAAAACTGTACCAATTCTCCCCGAGCACTAAAGTTATATTAAATAGTATTTCTAGGCTCTTAAATATTTGCAGAGCTATTGGTTTTAATTCAAATGTCCTGTCCTCTTTTGTATATTTATTAATGCTATTCCGCGAATAAGAACCATAGAACTCTTCCAAATTACGAAGTTAAGGTTCATACACTAGCGTCTGTTGGTAGTCATAGGATTCCATTAAGACAGCCGCCACACGCTGGATTCGTAACGTTTTAAACACTATTGTCTGGCGACAGGTTTGGGATGACAACAATTTACGTCAGCATCTGAAATATGGGTGGAGCTACAGATTCCCATTAACTAGCGTGGTCGTCTCAATATTTCCTTATGTTCTGTTAAATATGAGGGAAATACAACAGTAACATGGCCTCATATGTAAAAAAAATAGCTAACCAAAATTTGCTAAAACGTTCAGATGCAAAACTTGCAGCAATACGTTTTCCACAAAGAATAATTTATTGAAACGTGAGAAAACATACCACTGAGGTTAGAAAATTGAGATTTTTCGAAAAGTATTTTGCAGTATTTGCACGGACATTCACAGAAGTGTACAAAAACTGCAAACTCATATTATTACTATGTATCCTGATATTTTGTAATCCAATTCAGTACATAATTTTGATTGCTTTAAATATTCTAAGGTAGGTATTTTCAGACACCAAAACTGATGGGAAACCTCAAAAACTCTTTAACTGAAACACTCTCTGAGGCGAACAGACCCAATATATTTTTCGCAGATGGTTAAAAATTTTGTATCCTGCTATTTTTATAATCATATCTTTATAACATCTTTGGATAAATCACATGCCGAAAGGAAATTTGGGGAATAATCACAACCAACAGATCTTTTTTCCTTCTTTTGATTGAAGGATGAACGACCACCGTGAGCTACTCGATGGGATATAAGAAGTCTCCCGTCCATAATTTATGGCCACTGGCTTCAGGTATGGGAGGCAGCCAATGCCATACGGCAAACGGAAAACTCTGGCTTGCCGGGATTTGAATCCGGATCCATCTCAGACGAATGGTGAGAAACCACTGGTTAGATCACTGCGACATCGGAGAGGCGAAAATTAAATGTTTTCGTTAAGTATGGTTCAGGGGAATAAGACTTTCCCCGCTTTAACACCTTTCCCCCAAGCCCATAATCTTGTCTTGCACTCAGCCCTTCCAAAACAGTCCTGTCCATCCTCCTTATCGGCACCTAACATGAGAAAAATGGTTAAATTAAAAAATTTAAGGAGTAGAAAACAGATGAGTTTCCATGGCCATGAGGATGATATTTTGACTTCCGTTTTACGGAAAATAAACAACATACTTCCTAGGGAAAAACATGAAAGGCTGCAGGACCAAAAGAACGAGTCATCATTCTTTATAAAAGTGTAAATTATCCAACCACACTTTGCATTTCTTTGGCGACGCTTCTAATCATCATTAAAAATACGATTTTCTGGAATGGATAATAGCAAACCTTCGGAAACGATTAAGTTGTGAAGAAAAACTGTTCAGTGTTCCAAACGAAAAACGTTCATTCATTGCAGTAACTCAGAATACACGGTGAAAACATAATTTTTTACAATATGTATTGCACTGTGCTACACTTAACTGTCCTACAGTGTCCGCTGCATAACACCACATTCGACATGTATTTGAGAGTACCACGCTAAGTAGTAAGAATCTGTAGTTCCACCCATATTTGAGACGCTGACGCCAATTTTTGGCATAAAAAGAACTTTTCAATGGTAAAAGGGTGAAATTAGAGACCCAGAGTCTGAAGGATTTGATGCATTTACCTTTTACGGAAAAAATCCGTAGGTGTCGCGGGATCTTTACGAATTATATCAAACAAAACGGATTCTACGAAAATATATAATATTTTGGTAAATCAGTGCTATTTTAATATGTACTACAGATACTAACAAAAACTTTATAATAAAAAATCAGTAAGCAAAAATTTCCAAATACTGTTTTAAAACATTGTTATAAATATTTAGAGCCTGAAAAACTCATTAAAATTAGAAACGTAAGGATCATTTAAAAACTAGCAAATAAAGAAATTTCCATGAGCAGTGCAAAAACTTCGTTACAAGAGCTGAGGGTCTAAAACCTCTATGAAAGCTAAAAAACGCAGTGAACAGATAAAAATCCGGGCAATTAAAATCTTTAGAAACAAAAGTGAAACACCTTAAATGGAAACGTGAAACTTCAGCAGTGAAAACTTCAAGGATAATTTATAAGAACGACCTTCACTACGCTGAATTGTAGACAGTATTTACGCCCAATGTATTTCGAAACCATAAATCCATTGTGTCATCTTTAGGGGCAAAATATTCCAGCTGTATTCCTTTCAATCCACAACACTTACCTCTTCTTTTGCCTTTGTCTTGAGAAACTCCTTGATCCCGGGATTCAAAGTAATATGTACTAGCTGTTAACGTTTTCTGTGTTATTACCTGGAAAGATAATCTTAATGTAACGTTACTTCATTAAGTAGAGATAATTTTCTCGGTTTTTACCTTCTTTTCCGAACATTTTCTACAGCAGTTAGCATATGCCAGGTTGGTTGGTTGGTTGGTGGATTTTATTGGCGCAAGGGCCAGGTTTGGCCAAAGAGCGCCAGGCAAAGAACTATCAGCCACAGATTTTTAAAAACGTGGAAAATGATTAAGAGCAGACAGGCTTGGTAAAAGTTGAAAAAGAGTATGATGAAAGCTGTGAAGACAAGGTAGTTAATTAGGTTTATATAAAAATTTATTAATTTACTATTATAATTATATATATATATATACACACATATATATATATATATTTTTTTTCTTTAAACACAACTACACAAAGGATGAGTCACTCTCCTCCCCCACACTCCTCTGCAATGCTGGCAGAGGGCGGGGACGAACTGTCACTCTCTTCCCCCCCATGTTCCTCTGCAATGTTGTTTGAGGCTGGGGACGAACTGTCACTCTCCTCCCCCTATGTTCCTCTATAATGTTGGTTGAGGGTGGGGACCTCGCTGAGGCCGAGACAGTTGGATGGACACTGCACACCTTTGCGGATTGAGGGCCGGGTCTTCCGCACGTGCAGGCTTTCGGCTGGAAACTGGAAGAGACGGTCGGCAGCAAAACAGAAGGCCCAGAATCAGGTATTCGAAAAATCTCGAGCTCGGGGAAAAACACCTGTGTCGATTGGTCAGCTGTAGATCGCTTGGCAAGGGCGGCGAGAGCTACAGGGCGCGGAACAAAGGGCTGCACGGGTTGTGGCAGAGACTGAACTACTGCGGCAAAAGTACGCTGTCGGGTGGTGGGTATACCCAACTTGGCCTTGGCAGCAGGGTACGAGAGGCCTTCCAGGGTCTTGAGGCGCTGGATCGCCATCTCGTCCTTCCATTTCATATAGTTGCGGGAGTAAGCTGCATGGGCCTCACCGCAGTTAACACAGCAGGCCGCAGAAGTGCAACCTTCCCCGTCATGTTCACTGGAGCCACAATTTGCGCAACGAGCGGAACTCTTACAGAAACGTTGTGAATGCCCGTACCTCTGGCACCTGAAACAGCGCAGAGGACTGGGAATGTACGGGCGAACTCTACAGACCAAGTAGCCAGCCTTGATTTCGGTCGGAACTTTCGGGGAGTTAAAAGTCAAGATGACATTTTTTGACTTAATCATGGAACCATCACGCCGGAACATCATACGACGTGCAGCAATAACACCTTGATCAGCAAGTTCAGTCACGAATTCGTCTTCACTGCATGGCAAGAGATCAAACTCCGAAATAACACCCCGAGAGGTGTTAAGAAACGGGTGAGGTGTCACTTTTACAGGAATGCCTTGAAGACTAGTGAGGTTTAGAAAAGTGTTACTCTGAGAAACACTGCAAGTTTGGACAAGCAGGTCCCCAGAGCGAAGCTTCCTCAAAGACTTCAAGGGGCCAACCGCAGCGTCCAAAGCTTTAGAAATGAAAAAGGGAGATCTGGTGGACAGTCTGTCATGCGGATCGATGGATTCTACAAGCAAGTGAGTAGCATGCGTAGTCACAGCAATTGAGGGGAGACGACGCTTCGGAGCGACTGGTACAGCCGCCGAAGAAGAGGTTCCACATTCTTGGTCCAGGTCAAGGTCTAAAGACCGTTTAAGGGTATACTTGGTAGACTTGGTAGGTTGAGAAGACGAAGGAGAGTCATTGTCAATAATCATTTTCTCAGGCGACTTAAATTTGGAGTTTTTCTTTTTGTTTTTACCCATGGAAAAAAAGGAAGAGGATTCGTCTGCAAACTACTCCACCCACCACCGAGCCCTACGAGGGAGAACTGGAGGTCTGCAAGTCAAGAAAATGACGCTGGACACAGTTCTGGAGCTTATACGTTGCAGATATAGTCCGTTGGCTGTGATCACACGCACTCGGCGGACACTTCGGCCTCCGGGTACCGTCATGCCAACGCCTTTGGCATGATCCCACAGCCCCCGGGCTTACCCTGCCGTGCTATACGACAAAAAGCCACTAAAGCCCTGTACACAACTTGGTACAAGACTTCTGACTAGAGGTGGGTTAGTCTCTAGCCTCCCGTTTACAGCGAAGCCGGGGTCGAAGAGGAGTGTTGGTACACAGGAGGCACTTATCCGGTCTCCTGCGACCTCAGCCGCCAGACATCCCATTTCCGCCTCACGGGTCTCCGCACGCGGCAAACATGCAGGTAGGTCCAGCACCCAAACCAGTTAAAAGGAAAAAAAAGAAATCCAAAGAAGACAAATCCTGGAAGGGAACCTAAACAGAATCTCAGCAACCTACGAACTGAGCGGTTAATATAAATCAGTTAGTGGTGGAGGGTAACAAAACCACAAGACCGGGGTGTTAGTACATAACGTGGTAGCGATGAGGTAGAGAATACAACACGGGCAACTAGCCAGTGGAGAAAATAAATAAAAACAAAAAAGCGAGACACAAGACCAGCTCGGGATCGTGGGGCCGCAACTCCCCAACAGCTGGATGAACAGCCGTCCCTGCAAACACCAACAGCACCAAAATAAGAAAAAAGAAGCTGTATCATGACATCAGATGTTGACCAGTCACAAGGTCAGCTCGGGCCGTGGGGGCGCCGCTCCCCAAATAACTGGAAAACCAGTTATCCCCGTGCGGGAACATATGCCAGGACAAAGTGAGTTCCACACAGCAGCTGTCGCTACCACACAATGCTTTGTATTTTTTTTATTAAAACTGATTCGGCATATCGAATTGTCTTTTCAGTAGGATGATTGAAAAGTAGGTTAATATCCTCGAAAACACTAGTGCCACTATTTTTAGACATTACTGCATCAAGCTCTTCATCTTTATTTAATTGCTTTCCTCAGGCCTCGGTATGCATGATGCAATAAGCTTAACGCTGTAGTTCTTTGAACTTAAAGTTGTTCTTTCTAAAGGAAGATTAGCAGGTACAGGAAACAAATGATTGTACAGAAATTCACAACCAATAAACATAAAAATTATGACCTTAAAGAAAATAGTATAAACGGAAACATTTGAAACAAGTAGGGAAAGATGAATTATTACATTTCAATTCTAAAACATGTAAGGAAATATTCCATGCTGTTATAGACAATGAAAAATCTAAGTCAATATTCCCTATGTGCGTTTGATATTTCACTATGGAAGCAAAAAATTATGAATGATGACAGTTTATTAAGTCTATGATCCATTATGGCAATTTTGATTCAATGACTTCATTAGTCGGAGAATAAAAAATCAGAAAGTTACATCCCACGATATTTTCGAAGCATAATGAATATTTTAATCAGTCTGTAACCACATAGCAGTAGCGTAATACAATCATAATTTCTAACGTGTTTAATTGTTTATTGTGTTAGAATACGGATTTGGAAAAGAGGAACAAAAACCTTTAATGTAATATTCCTTAAAATATTGCCTTGGTATACTTTGGGCAAATGTCCATTCGAAAATATCATATTCCTGAATTTTGAATTTATATTATGTGTGGTATTTGATGAAAAGCTCACTTTTAATGTATGTTCCGCATAACCAACATTTATCACACCATTGTATGAATTTAATATATACACAATTTCTGTTACAATTGACAGTTTCTTATTTACAAAATCTAATTAATATCAATTTAGCAACTGTTACCCTGGTAAAGTAATTATTTTGCTTCTAAAAGGACGAAAAGAACCAACTACGTGTATTAATAGGTACAACTGATATTGTCGTCTGAAATTAAGTTAAAGTCTGGTGAAAACAGGAAAAGCCCTGTAGAGACTTTAGTATCGAACACATAGTTAATATCATACGTTTGCATAGAATATAATTGTGATCATGTAATATTGTTACGAAATGTAAGAGGTGAGAAAAATGTGCCAAGGAAAGCAACTTCATGTCTATCTCTTGGCATGAAATGACAGGAAATGTTGCAACTAGCAATTAATACTATTTCGCTTCTTTAGAGCGGAACCTGATGAATCTGTGGAAAATTTCACAGTTTTAATCCAACTGAAAGCGAATCAGTACGAACATGTGGATCTTATTACAACTTTTTTTATTTCAAGATGGAATTATTTATTTGCATTCAATTATTACTTTTCTAACAAGGACTAATTAAAGCCATCACTAATTTGAACCCACAAGGTCCGCACATGTTCAATAGATTGCATTCATTTTGATTGTAAATTATGTTTGAAAGAAATTACTGGGCATAATTTAGAGAAAACTGTTAGGTCATTAATTCAATTAAGAAAACTGTTAGGTCATTAATTCAATTAAGAAAACTGTTAGGTCATTAATTCAATTAAGAAAACTGTTAGGTCATTAATTCAATTAAGATCAGATGTGCCACTGAATTAGAATTACCGTGTTAATAAAAATCGTTCTGCTAACTCTTTTCCTAATGAGAGTGGCAACAAGACGTAGGACATGTTGCATGAGCTAACGAAATGTTCTTCTGGGGTCACCAGGCATTCATTCTCCAAAGCCTTCCATAATTTGCTCAGGTTCGTAGACTAGTGAACATGTGACCGAACAGCCTGTTCGACGATATCTTCCCAAAAAATCAAACAAAACCGTGCCTATAGATGTCCGACGTGATCCATTTGAGCTCGAAACTTTCCGTTGGCAACTCTGGATACATTATGGCCGGTTGTTCTGGAATCATGAGCAGCAATACCTGCTGAAATTTACAACGTCTGGTGATCGCTCTACACAACGCTGTTCTGGACGAATTGAGCGATCCTTGGTGTTCGTGACATGTGCTACCCAAATGGTTAAAGGGATATGTAGAACAAAATAAATTTCCATTTTTTTGTACTAACGTGCTGACTTATTTCATTTATCAATCTTGTTTTACAGTGTTTGAGTCTCTTGGTTTCGAATTATATTTGTGTGTTGAGAGTATTACAATAACACTTAGATAACAAGGACGCACAATACAAGTTTTCTTACGATGTTTATACATGTTATAATTAGTTAGAATTTCGGTTTTCCACCTCCTGATCACTAAGATATAGGTGTTCATGTGGCTCAGTCATTGAAATGAGAAATGTATTGGTGTACAGATACAACTATAATGAGAAGATGAAATATATATTTTTATAGTGTTCCCCTTTTTATCGGATCTGTTTGCATGTCAGCCGGTTAGGGATATGTGGCAGTTACTACCTCTATTTCAACATGAAAAATACAGAGATGAATATCTAATACATCACGAACTTAAACAATGTTTGCATCGATTATATTAAAAAAAGTCAACCAACAGTATGTGTTCGCAGATATTCTATGTAACACCCATTTACAAAAATATTTGGAAAAATTCTTCGAAGAAGGGTTGAAGAACAGTATGAAGTAATTGAGAAGCAGAGTGGATTTACAGCTGGTAGATCACGCATAAATCATATATTTACGATGAGACCGATGATTGACTTTGAAAAGGCTTACAACAGTGTTCCCCGAAAACTCTTTTAAAGATTTTGAGGATGGCAAATATTAGTGAAGAAATAATCAGTGTTGTTGAAGAGATATATAGTGACAATAAATGCATTATCAAGCGTGAACAGCAACTACCTGCGTTTTTTGTAAGTAGTAAAGGTCTCTTAGAGGGATGCTGTATGTCACCTACTGTATATTATTTAAGATCTATATTGAGGTTTGTTTCAGTGAATGGTCAGTTATGTGCGGAAATTCGGGATTACAGATTCAAAATGATTTCGTGTACCATTTGCTGTTTGCGGATAATAAAGTGATCTTGGCAGAAAATAAGGACGACGTAGCTTATATGTTTCGTGAACTGATGTCTGAATATGACTGTTGATGGCTTAGAATAAACGAAAATAAAACTGCGCACTTGTCCTATGATCCCAGAGACTTCATTGAAATTCCTGATAATAGGTTGAGAACAGTTGAATAGTATAAACACCTGGGATCCATAACACATCAGGTCCGTACATGTCATCATGACATCGATCCAAGAATTGCGTAGGGCTGGTAAGCCATTCTTGATTTGAATCCTGTTCTTTGGAGCAGCAATATTTTTCCAAGAGTTTAAAAAGGCACATTTATTTTGTGATTATACGGAGCTTCTTTTTGTAAGGTGCAGAGATGTGTACATTGAAAAAAAGACATCAACAAAGATTATTGGCTCCAGAGATTGACTTTTTGAAGCGTTGTGCAAGAAAATCTAGATATGAAAACGTGCGTAACCCAAAAATTCGAGATATTATCGGTGTTAAAGCAGACATTAATCAAACTATTGAGATGCGAAGATTGCAATGGTTCGGCCACGTAAACAGAATGTCATCAGAAAGACTTCCAAAATTCCTGATGGAATTAGAGACTCTAGGAAAGAGCAAAATTGGAAGATCAAGGAGAAAGTGGACGGAGGAATTTAAATCGAGTTTAAAAAAGTAATGATCTGGATGAAGTAATGGCCTTTGATAGAGAGAAGTACAGGTGGACCCTGGGTGAACTAAATGGTCGAGGAAATCCGCTTGGTAGTGGACATTTCTGATGATGATAATGAGGCTGAGGCGGAGTATCAAATTAATTGGCTGTTAGACAACGAAATACTTTGTAACTGCAAGTTCTGTTTTGCATTTACATTTACTAATATTAATTGGAAAGTAAAACTGGAGTGCTATTGAAGTTTTCTTAAGTCAAATTCAAAAAATAACTGCTGAAAATGTTGATAGCGTGTTGGTCACATCAGGTCAGGATAAAATACCGTAGTTTTAAGCGTTGAAGAATGATACCTGACAACAACGTTGCTTAGTTTTCGTTTTTGTCAAAGTTATGTTCGGAAGAACTTTAATGTTTCTTTTTGACGATCTCCAATGCAAGTTTGGTGAGCTAGCAAAGGTGACAATAAGTTGTCTTTCATTAAGCAAGTGTCAACTCATAGTTCCTTAATTCTTATTGTCTCTCTTACCATGCATGATTTTTATTTATTTTTCTCTCTATAAAATCGAAAAAAATAATTTGGAAATAGTGCTATGCAAACGTTATTTTTTTGTGAACACTTTAGGTCGAGTCGCAATCACAGGTGGTGAGGCATTGTGAAAATAATTATGTTATGCGGTCTAAGTGGGACTGAAGCTCAGTGATTCTTTTGTGTGCAATGTTATTATCATTTATTCTAACTGCGTTGAGTAAACATGGGAAATGGTTTGACGGAATGGAACACATGGGGAGGACGGCGAACGTGTTAGTTGGCTGTCGAATCCGAAGGATGTGTAACTCGTCCCTAGACTAAGAATTGGAAAAACGTTCGGGGAAACAAAACGATAGGAGTAAAAATATAGGGATAGGAAAAGATATGGATATGAGAGTACCAACGAGGTATGGAATCAGAGGAGTTATGAATAGCTCGAGTTCACAAAGAAACTGCATGAACAGCATTTGAAATACTCGTGGAAATCCTGTAAACAAGGTGCAAAATTATAACAAGTGCTGTCCCAGGAAGCCACAACTGTGTGCGGCTTCCATGGTTTAACATATTGCAAACTTCAAACTTTCTCATTAAAAATAAAGGAACACAGGCCCCACATAGGACTTGTTTTTTTACATTTCACATCGCTCAAACACATTAGGGTGGTGAAAAAATAGAAGAAAACTTTTGCGAAGTAAAACTACCTGTAGGAGAATATGTACCAAAAATGCCAATTTTTCCATTATATACAATTTTTGATCTCCTGTGCTGAAAGAAAATAAAATGGCAGAATTAAGTAGTTTGGATTTTTAACTTAGAACAATATGTAACAAAAGGCTTTGATTTATATAACATCGGTATTTAAATTTTACAGAAAACCAGAGGAAGGAAGTGCATTTGATTGTAATGATTTTTGTGAAATGTTGAGTTATGTTCCAAGTATAAATACGAGAGGTAAGGATTTTTGAACGGAGCATTTCTTTTCACTGGTCAGTAATAATAACCTTCTTTTCAACACTTGCATTGAGGAACGAAAATGCCATGAACCACAAGATACGCAGTTTTCGTTTTCTGATTTTATTTACGACGATTTTTTGAGCTGGTATACCTTGTGTTCTTTAGCTTCACTAGAAATTGAAAATTCTTTAAAACTATCATGTTATTTTGTTATTGTAAATAATGGCAATTAAATATCAAAGTAAATGCAATGTTGACTGCAGAGAAGTCAAGGCCTCTAGACGTATATTTTTAGACACTACGCATAAAATGATTGAATTTGCTAATTATGGTGTATGCTGTCCAGGTGGCGCTGTGGTCTGAGTTGTACTTTCTAATCATTTGTCTGACAAGGGGCTTGTTTCAAATGCCAGCAATGCGTGAAAGTTGTGCTCCATTTACAGCATTGGCTATTTACTTAATTGATACCACTAGTCCTCTATTTGGATCGGGAGAATGATCATTGATTATGGAGTTGCTCTCGGTCGGTATACTCTTTCTCTGTCTTTCTCAGGTAAAATGCCAAATTCAAACTATAAATAAATACCGTGAATGTAACATAGACGCCGGCTGCAGATTAAACTTACCTCACATTATTGTTGTAGTTTTTAAAAACAAAAGTAATACTTTTATCAAAGTTGCCACTGTTACAGCAATTATGCTAAAATTATGGCTAACCGTCACAGTAATATTGCCGTAATAGGAAAACGTTTACAGTTGGGTCAATGACTAAATTTGTTGGGTGTTTCTTTACCACAAGATATCATTTTGAATAAGGTTCTTAGTATCTTTCCATCTGGAAGCGAAAAGAGGAGACTCAAGTAATAGCTTCCATTATAAACATGTAGAAAGCAGATATTTCAAAATCATAATGTTAAGAAAAAACTACTCAGCATGGCAAATGTATGTGTTATATATCGCATAGGCTTAAATTTTAACCTAGTTTCTTTGTTTCATACCGTATTTTCAGATAATCCCAGCTCGATCCACTCACTGTTACTTATGAAATGTGTTTTCAATAAGTTACTTTGCTTTAAGTTAGATTTCAAACAATAGCATAAGATGAACTCTTACCCATACAAAATATAATTTTTTAGGTTTAAAAAACTTTTTTAACAGGAAGCCTACTTAAAGGCAAACAGTTACTACTTTCATTTAGAATTTTTGTAGTGAACTGTCACGGAAAAAATAATAAATATAATAATTTTTGCTAGTAAAAAGCTGATTGATTTGAGAGACATTTCCTCTTATTTCAGCAGTTACATAGTGTGCATATTTTGGCATCTAACTCAACCAAAGGATTTCAAAGAATAAGTTGTCAGTTGTATAACAACACTCGAATCTTTTTCTGAAACTTTAAGGAATATAAGGTTACAATCTATAATCATTTAAAAAGGGATGCGAGAACAGTAGGAAGAATGATACGTTTGCTTACTTAGAAATGGTGCTGTATCGTTTTTACTGTAAACAGCAGCAAACGGATATTTTTCCCAGGATTACCAGGTTTCTTATTTTTTGATATTTTGTATTTAGTGGCTTTACTCTCACATATACACAAAAGCTTTTTGTAACTTTGTGATCATTACTATCTATAGAACGACACACGTATCATATTAAGTAAGAAAATTATTTTTAAAATGTTCTTTTTTATGCTTTTAGAAAGTGCTGTGAACTGTAGATATTTCAAAGTTCAGGGAAAGGAAAAAAATTCAAAGTAGCCGAAGTACGAAACATCGCGGAAAATTAAAAAAATAACGAAAAATATTGGAAAAAGAAAGATAAAAGAATTTATCTTTCATTTGTTAATTTAATAATGAAACTGGTATGTATATGTGTATGTACAATACTCTATATATAACTAATAACACACAGTACTATAACAGATCTAACATAATAAATTCATATTATACACTCGCACACTGTGTCACTTCTTAAAATAATTCGAAATATTGGATTGACGTCTTGATTCTCTTTCATACCGAAATCTTTTAGATTATTAAATAAAGGAAACATAACTATGCTACAGTTTGGTGATTTTCATTACAGCTTTAAGTAAGAGAAAATGCACTCCTTACTTTTGTTTCCTTCGGTAATGTTTTTGGTTCGTGGATGATTCATCCTCGTGATCTTTTATGTTTTCGTCACGTCCTATAACTTCTGCGAAGATTTCCTCATCGCTCGGTTCTTTAGTTGTTACTACTTGGTCAACGATATTAGCATATGTATATATATATATATATATATATATATATATATATATATATATAAGCGGTGATGCGCACCTTAAACGTTTTCAGGAATTTAGGTGTTTCTAAAATTTCCAAATTTTCATCAGTTCGGAATTCGCTTTCATCAGTTACCGAACATAATGAAAAAAGCCACATTTCTGAAAACAGATCGTTATCGCAATAGTAAAAAATCTAGCGAATAGCATCTAAAGCAGAGATAGAGGATGAAGAGTTTTCACCATTGCCGATGTCACTAATGTATTTCTTACGGGTCTTTTCCTATAGGAAACTTTAAGATTGCGAATTATTCCTTAATCCGCTTGTTGGAGTTTTGCTTTTGAATTCGGCGGAAATTGAATAGATTTTAATTTTTTTACTTTAGGGTGTGCTAGGCCGTAATCATTAATAAGTAGCACTTTTCTTTTTTTTCTCATTAAGTCAGGACTCCACGGCCTGTTTAAATAAAGTGCTAGTCATCCAGGCTTTCTTGCTCTTGTACTTAAACAGCCAGTTAATTTGAGATACATTGAAATTTAATCATTTTTCGCAGATGTTTGGAACATGCCTTGCGCATCCAGCATGCATGAAAGGGTGATCAGTGCTGTATAACGTTTTAAAAACAACCGTGTGCTAAGAACACCCACAGCAAAGGAGAGAGTGCTCCGTCACATCACAAGGTCACTTAATAGTTTCACTTGACTCGGACGTAGAAAGCAACCGGTTGATCTTTAGCTAGCGGTATGACCTTGCAGACTGAGTACATTCTGCTGTTGTTCACAGGAATTATCAGAGCATTGAATGTATGTGCATCGTTAAGGTAGCACTGGAGTTATTGGAGCTTGTTTCAAATTTGGACATCAAGGCGGAAATAACTGTCATTAGTAATTGTGTACTGTGAAATCATGGATCACAGGTTGAAGACTAGAACCATGGTAAAACGTGGAAATTCGTAACAGAGAAAGGAAATTCTTTCTTCAATTGTGCTGCAAGTTGATTTTCTGAAATAAATCCGTAAAATTCATTCAGCTGAAAAAAAAATCAGAAACAATGGTTAATGATGTTCAAAATATTGGCATTACATATAATATACCATATGAAATTTCAAGGGATGTAAGGTCAGGTGATGCGTAACATCACAGCCTCTCCTTGACAAATGTCAACCCCGCCTTCTCGTGGTACATCCTGTTCCCACTAAAGGGGCTCTGACGACCGCCAATAGCGGTATAACTATACCATCGGGATTAGAGGAAATGCTATCCCACACTCACCAACCCGCTTGGCCAGCGTGGTGAGTTATGGCCAAACCCCTCCAAAATGACTCTACAACTTAAATCTTGGCCCTTAGTCTCCGGCAGCTGGAATGTACCTGGCCAAGGCAGCGGCCAGTGCGACATGAAGGCAGAGGGTGCTAAGAATCACCGGAGGACCGGACTAGGCTGCCATCTGATGCTGACCTTGGACACGTATAACGGACGCTGCCTATCTTCTGATTCAAGGCTTCTTGAATTGGAAGAGGAACTACAAAGCATCAAGTGGGACATCGTCGGGCTAAGTGAGGTAAGGAGAAAAGGAGAAGATCTCATTGAACTGAAAAGTGGACATCTCTTCTACTATCGTGGGACAGATAGTTGTAGAACTAGTGGTGTTGGATTTATAATAAACAAGAAACTGAAGGATAAAGTTGTAGAAGTTGAAAGTTCCTCTGACAGAGCTGCACGACTCGTTATCCAACTCTCGAGAAGATACCAGGCTCAGATTATTCAAACTTATGCACCCACCACAAGTCATCCTGAAGAAGAAATTGAAGAATTTTATGAGGAAATTCGTGATCTAAATAATAAAGGTAAGCAGCACTTGAAGATAATTATGGGAGATTTCAATGCAAAAATAGGGCAACTGCAACAGAATGAAACTTCAGTAGGTAAATTCGGTCACGGCAACAGAAACCAGCGTGGAAATACTCTCGTAGAGTTTGCAGAGGCAGAAGGGTTTTTCATCTTGAACTCCTTTTTCAAGAAAAAGCCACACAGGAAATGGACATGGAGACATCCAAATGGGACGACAAGTGAAATTGATTTTATTATGTGTAACAAAAAATTCGTCATAGAAGACTGCAGTGTGCTAAACAAGTTCAACACAGGCAGTGACCATAGATTGGTGAGATGTAAGATGCACCTCAACACTAGACTCGAACGTAGCAAGCTCATAAGACAAACAAAATGTATTGACATAACCAACCTTAAAAAACACCATAATACCTTCAAATTGGAACTGAAGAACAGATTCTCTGCTTTAGAAGGCCTAACATCGGAAGAAGTGGATATTTCTGAAGTTAACAGAAAAGTAACCAAAGCTCTTATGGAAACAGCAACAAAATTAGCTGGGTCTAAGAACAAATTGTATGTGAACAAATTATCAGGAAAAACCAAAACGTTGATGCAAAAAAGAAGAGAGATGAGGACAACTAAACAAGATGTGACTTCCAAAGTGGAATATATAGAGCTATGCAAGACAGTACGAAAAAGTATCACTGAAGACGTAAGGAAATTCAACTGTGAACTAGTAAGGAAGGCAATTGAAAACAACCAAAGCCTAAAGATAGCAAAGGGACATCTCAGTAAGTGAAAAAAACAGATTATGGCACTGAGAAAAGAAGATGGTTCTGTAACAAGAAATAGAGGCGAAATTTTGACAAGAGTGAAAGATTTCTACTCCAAATTATATGAAAGGGATGATACATGTACTCCAGTCATCATGAAAGGTACCAGTACCAGAGTTCTTCCAGTCCTTCCAGCAGAAGTTGCACATGCAATCAAGAACATGAAGCTGGGAAAAGCTCCAGGAGAACATGGAATTACTGTAGACATCATACAAGAAGCAAGTGGAGAAATCGAAACAGTACTCGCCCAAATTTTCACTCGATGCCTTAATGAAGGGAAAATTCCTATGGATTGGAACAACGCTACAATGATCTTGCTACATAAAAAGGTGACATTGAGGATCTCAGGAACTACAGACCTATCAGCCTCCTATCAGTGATTTATAAAATCTTCACTAAAGTTCTTTCACACCGCTTGAAGGTGTCACTGGACATGGCTCAACCGAGAGAACAAGCTGGATTCAGGAGTGGCTACAGCACAATAGATCATATCCACGTACTGAGAGAACTAATTGAAAGAGCGAGGGAATATGAACTTCCAATGTGCATGGCTTTTATCGATTATGAAAAAGCCTTTGATTCGGTGAAACCATCAGCAGTTGCAATGGCTCTGAAATCCTGCGATATTGAAGATGCATACATTAATATTATTAATAACATCTATGAAAATGCAAGTGCAAAGATTCGGCTGTTTGAAAATACAACACACATAAAAATTGGAAAAGGAGTGAGACAAGGTGACACCATATCTCCGAAGCTCTTTAATGCCACATTGGAAAATGTCTTTCAATCACTGAACTGGGAAAACAAAAGGATAAAGATTAATGGAGATTATCTAACCCACCTTCGTTTTGCTGATGACATAGTCATTTTTGCATCTACCCCATCAGAGCTACAGAGTATGATCCAGGAACTTGCTGACAAGAGTAAAAAAGTGGGATTAAAAAGGAACTTTCAGAAGACAAAAGTGATGTTCAATGCTTTTACAAGAAATGAAGATTTATCGATTGATGGAGAGAAGCTGGAGATAACAGACACATACGTTTATCTTGGACAGCAGATATCAAGTGAGGGTCACATTGGTGAAGAAATTAATCGGCGTACAAAACTTGCCTGGAGAGCTTTTGGAAGAAACAGCATAATTTTCAAGAGCAATATGCCATTATGTCTTAAAAGAAAAGTGTTTGATCAATGCATCCTTCCAGTGCTTACGTATGGTGCAGAGACGTGGACCTTAGCTAAAAGAGACATACAAAGGCTGCAGACAACTCAAAAAAGCATGGAGAGGTGCATGCTTGGTGTAACCAGGAGAGATAAGAAGAGGAACACGTGGATCCGAAAAATGACAAGAGTGAAAGACATCATGATCAGAGTTAAATCCCTGAAATGGCAATGGGCTGGACATACTGCCAGAAGAACAGACCATCGATGGACAGCCGAAATTTTAGATTGGATTCCAAGGGACAGGAAAAGACCCAGAAGAAGACCACATGGAAGATGGGTGGATGAAATTCGAAAGTATGCGGGAGTGACATGGAGGAGACTGGCACAAGACAGACCGTTGTGGAGGAAACTTGGGGAGACCTTTTTCCAGCAGTGGATTGATAATGGTTGACAATGATGATGATGATGATGAAATTTCAAACAAATAGAAGCCATTGCTATTTGTTGGAAATTTCGAATTAAATGTTTAAATTACAACAAAGCTTCTTGAAATCAGAAACTACAGTCTTGTGACGATTATATAGTGTATGTTAAGATAACTCAACATTTGTCAGAAATATCTCATTTTTCCAAGACGACCAAGGTTTCGCTAAGTTCTAACCTAGCTTCATCAGGACAAATGACCTTCATTGATGAAGCTAGGTCAGAATCCAGCGAAATCTTAGTACACTTGAAAAAATAAAATATTTTGTGACACATATTGTACTATCTTAATGTACACAACAAAACTACTTTAAGAAAAGTGCCTGAAGGTTGTAAAGGCACATAAATTCCTTTGGACTTTACCTGTTTCCCATATCATTGGCTACAAAGCAGCTGTCTTATGCATCTAATAATTCATCTGCAGACATACGAAAGTTACTTTCAGTGCGTTGATAGCATCACATCATTATATAAGTGACTAAAAAAGGCTATATTTCTCTGTTGATATCTTTCGTAAAGTTTCATTAAGCTTATATGCATCTTTCCCTTTGCTTCTGCCAAGGAACTATCAGGTGACAGTTTCTTGCTGTTTTTCTACTTTTCGAGAATTGCGATGGTGCAATAAGAGTTTCCGTTATCGTCGGGTTAGAAATTAACTCACTTTTTTCATAAGGGCAACAGCCTCAGCTAAGACATTTTTCTCTATTTTATGTTGTATAGCACATCTAATATATTAAAAGTAAGGCTTCCACTCGATAATTAAGAAAATTGTAACTATGGTGTCATGTTCTTTTTTCCCACTATTTATATATACTTTATTTCATTCTTTGGTTTGTACAGATTTTCCGGCTTCAGATGTACACTCAGTTTCTGTTTTGAGCTGGATCTACTGGGGAGATACTGTATCCACCAAATTTTCAAGTAATTTTAAAAAGACCCTACCTTCCTTCTCGACGTATTTGGTGTGTACAGCAAACCTCTACGGTGGAGGAAGTTTATAGTAACTCAGAATCCACCCACGGCCCAAGATGAAAGTAACTGAGAACCCATCCGAAGGCCAATTGATGCCTAAACGCATATTAATAGGTGTCAATGATTCATAAGTCACAAATTACAACATAAAATGTTAAATGACACATTCATAACTCTGCCCCAAAAATGAATTAGCGTATTCCGCAAATAAGCCAGATTTATGGTACCGTGCGTCTCGCGCCTGAAAAAGAGAAAAAGATCCGAAGTCGCTGATTTTCTCAACTCGAAGAGAAAGGATATTACAATTATAAATTAAATTATCAATCGGGAAACAAAATATTTTTTATTGATTGCAGCGGTATGAACTTTTGGAAGATGTGTTACTCTCTGAAAAACGAGTAGGGCCTCATCATCTCATCAAAGTAATGTGCGGAATGGGGAATACATGTTTTAGGCATTTTTTGCTAACCTTACTGGCAGTGTCTTCAATGTTAAAATCGTACATAAACCGTGTACAGATATTATCACAGGCGTTTAGAAAAGCAATTTGTATATTATTCTAAACTACAGTTGGCATTAAGCTATTCGCAGTGTATTCAACCTGAACTGCTAAAGCTAACGCACTGCAAAAGTATGTCAATCAAATGGCACAATGAAATGATAGACATTATAGTAGTTGAATGCTTAGTAATTATATTAATAAAATATATTATTCAAATATTTAACTGAAAACTGTATTTCATACTCGGCAAGTGCGTCTCTAAATATTACAAACGGAACGTATCAATTTAAAAAATCTCTGGTTAGTTATTTACGTATATCTCTTAAAGAAACTGTTTCTCGATCGAGAATAAAAAAATTGGTCTAAATATTTTTCACTTTAAAGTGTTACCCTAATGCGAAGATTTGCAGGTGTTAGGGAATCAAGTTTATTAATTTAGTTATCAAGTTTATTAATTGAGTTATCACGTTTATTAATTTTGTTATCAAGTTTATTATTAATACTCATTCAATAACAGCATGAAGTGCATTATGTTAATTACAGGATATTTAGGTCTTGCAGGTGTGGAAATAATAATTACTGTTAAAAAGAAACTTGAACATTATTTCACGTAATGGAACCGAGATATTTCGCGAGATAAACTTGACAATTTTAAGAAACTTTCAGAAAATATTTATAATTTGCAGGATCAGGACACATTCTTAGTTCAAACACTCAGGACTGTTGAAAATGTCGGAATTCAAGTACGTTTGAATGTTTTCGGCTTACGTTCTCGACATAATAATAAATAGTGCTGTAACGAAAAAGTCGTATTTTGTGCAACTACTAAATAAATTGCACATCGGGAGGAAAATAATATTGAAGAAAAAATATGGTCGTGTTTACAGAAATTTTCTGATCGGATCCTTTTTTTCTTTGAAGATTATCTTTCACATTTTTGCACTTGGGATTACAACTCGAAAGGCAAACAATTTCCTGTACTCACTTGAGAACTTATGATGATGTTGGATTGCATTATCACAATACTTTCTCGTGCCCCTTTTATTAGCGTTCCACTGTCCTCCTGAATTTCATAAGCCATTTCTCCCGACGAAATGCCGCTCAAACATTAATTTATTCAAGTATCCAAAGAAGAACTGATGTTGTGGGGTGGCGGGGGGGGGGATCGTAGTTTCCGAGGAACACCGCTAAAATGATGAATGTGCCGGGTGAATGTCTGCCTTAATCTGTAATCACTAGGCGTGTGATGCAACTAGTTGTAACATGTTGATGAAATCAGATGTTTTTTTGTTTTTGTTTTTTATGTAGATGATTTTAGGAAGGGAGTGTCTGACCTCAGGTCTTAAACAACCTTTAGAAATAAGAAGCTAGGAGATTTTGGTTACAGCGCCTGATAGGAAAGTGACACGGAAGCGAGGCAGAAAGGGGGAGGAAGATGCCCTTATTTATTACCGGGGGCCAGTACTCGTGGTCCGACGGCTTAACGTGCGCATCCGACGCAAGGCAGATATTCAGTGTTTCGAGCGTTCGTACCTGCTTGGGATCGAACCAGAGGTCTTCTCCATGGCAGTCACGAACGTTGACCACTAAAAAACAGATGTGCATATCAGTTGCTATTATTGTAATTATGGTAGTCAAAGGTCATGCAACTTGTCTCAGTGACGGTCATCATTCAGTATCGTATCATGTCCTTGTCTTAAAAAATAAGGGGAAATCATGAACTTGCTGCAGCAAACGAGAAAGTAACCTCGTTAGGGGCAGCCATTGCAGGTGAAAATTTGTGTGCTGTTATTTGCTCGACATGGACAGTTCTCTTATGACCTCCTGAGAGAGCGCAGTGGTCTCATCAATCATAATTAGAGAGTGAGTAAAAGTTGCTGATATTTTATCATTTATCAACTAGAGTGAAAAAAAACGTGTTCCTAGGAAGCAGATCAAGGGCTGTGTTGATTACTCTTCTTGCTACGTATATAGAGCATTACACAGTAATTCCATTAGCTGCAGTAGACAGTGTTCTCGCCCGTAATATGTGCTGTGGTCGGCGTCCATCCCTCATAACGTCACCCCAAACCACGAGTGCTCCACAAACCATAGTGGTCATTTCCCCGTAATGTTCAAGGGATGATTTCGGCTTCTCACCTCTCTCCAAATATACACACATGGGGTCCGTGCTCAGACTGTTCCGGGACTCGACACGTAAGAGGAGAACATAGGCCGATTCTTTAGGTGTCTAGCAGTTATGTTGTCGTTCCCAAATCAGCCGCACAGTTCTGCACGATGTCGCAAGTAGGATGGAGGCCGTTACCCTTTGAATAAAGACCTATTTCCTGGGGTCTTCTGTAAACTGTAGCTTCTTTGCAGATTTCTCCCTAATCCTTTGGCGTTTGAAAACCATTTCACCAACTTTCAGTCTGATGATTTTCAGTGATGCAGAAATGATACTTACCGACCGATTGTTTATATGTTTCCTTATTTTCAATGTGTCTTACAAAACCAGTTAACTTTGTTTGTATTAGAGAAGTGTTACAGCTCATCGTATCCTTGCGCGTATATTTACTGCTTGGTGTGTGATATGGCGCTTGCGTTGGATCTAATTAACTATAAATAAAGTAGTTTCCTGATATCAATGGAAGGTTAGTGTGTCGTACAGGCATCATCCACACTGAATTGGACCAATGGGTAATCAAAATCTGATGCTATAACATAAGCCCAAGTCTCAGTTAACTCCTAATGGCTGCGTCGTCCATCCAGGGAAAAGGTGGAGGTACAATCTGAGTGATTCCTACTTCCACTATCATTGTCAACAGACTATTTACGTAGTTAAAAGTATACTAAGAATTCACCAATGAAGCGCCAGCGTCTCGAATAAATCCTGGAGTCACACTAATTCCTCATCTTACAGGGCCCCACTGAATGGCAGAGACCATTAGATAA
The DNA here is from genome assembly GCA_039090855.1 of Macrothele yani. NCBI lineage: Eukaryota > Metazoa > Arthropoda > Arachnida > Araneae > Macrothelidae > Macrothele > Macrothele yani. The sequence goes on from CM077016.1 coordinate 14,409,157, forward strand.
AGAACTTGCGTATTCGTTTGAAATAAACGTCGAACGTCTGATGATGAAAGAGAAATAGCAGATAGTAGTACGAAGATGTAAGAATATCAAAACGCTTCAGCATTAAATTTGGTAACCCTTTTCATAGATTTTTAATGGAATACATACCTTTTATACAGGTTTGATTTATTGCTTCAATATAGTACCACTTGAAGCAACTGAAACTGCGTCTATATGTCCAACTCTTGCCAGCTCTCTGGGATTTACAAGTCACAGTTAACATGCTCTGATTTATTGGATATCCGTGGAACTAACAATTGCATTCATTAAAAAAATATCTTTGGGAATTGTGCTGAAAGCAGTAGACAAATTCAACATTTTCTGAACACACAGCCAATGCAGAAATATCACGTGTGTCAGTAACACTGATAGAATACTTAGATCTGTCATTGGAACTAATTGGTTTATTTTTGAAAACAGATATTTTTGTTTGAAACAAGGGCAATTTCTTCGGAATGAAAGTTTCTTATACATCTCAATACTTCTTTTGAATTCGAAACGTTCTTTCAAAGTGTTTGCTTGTTAATCTATTTGAATTTCTGTTGGTCAAATTAGGTAAATGTGCAAGGAACATCGGGCTAAAAATTTATATTATGTTTATGCTGATCTTTTTTCATGTCGAATGTATTCACAATCCGAATAACCTAATCGGGTTGGGGCACCCGTGATAAGAATTAACACATCCTGCCAAAAATCTCAAAAAATTCCGTAAGATACCTTACTTAGCTACAGAAGAGACAGGTTTCTGAAGCGAACAACCTCATACACAATGGAGTAACATCTCTGCTCAAGTAGAAATGTTTATTACAGATAAACGTTCCTACTTCGTTTATCTGTAATTAGCTACCATAACGGCCCACTGATGACAGTCGTCGAACTCGAAATCCTAGTTAATTAAGCCTACCAAAGAGCATACAATATCTACGGAAGAAGATTCATCAACTAAAACACAAAAAACTTGGTAAACTATATATAAGAATCTTTTTCGATATTAAACTGAAAGAAAATTTTGCTTGCATGTTGTCAATGTTAAATATATGCAGATTTGCTTAGTTAATGTATTTTAGAAAATGCTCAGTACTCTATGTTGTGTCCCGAATAACAATTTCCAAATATTTTGCAATAATGTATTTTCCCATAATGTTACAGAATTTTCAGATACTGTGTTTGGTAAAATCGAATATGGCATTATATATTATCACTAAAACGCTACAATTCCTAAAATACTCTGACCACCAGCTAACTCCGGAAATAATATATAGTAGTCTTATTTAGGCAACTGTGATTTGGAATCGCATAAATGCTTTTTAAGGTAAACAAAAAAATTTTGTGTTACTGATCTAAAATATGTGTAAGAAAATCCTATAAACAGGTAACCCAAGTTTTTGTGGTTTGAGGAAAAAATGCGGTAAGATAAATACTTCAAGGAGGATTTTTTTTTCGAAGAATTTTATTATTTTCGAACGAAATTCTATTACAGAAGAGTTGTGATATTAATAAATAAAAACGCAACAATCGGAACCTTCTTCTGGTTCAGAACGAAATTTTTGTTACTCAGCATTTGAATTTTTGCGAAGCAGAGGTGTTTGCACATTGCAGTATGTTTGCCAAATGTCGTTCTAGTTATGTCGTCTGAAAATATCTTGAAATATTTAAATACTAGAGTCATAATTTACTCCTCCATTCACAGACGTGTTGGAAAATACGGAAGAGTTTGAGACCGACAAATATAATTTACGTAAATCTGCACACACATAAATATAAACAATTGAACAATGCATTTATTTAAAGAGAGTTGTGCAAAAGTAATTTTATCCAGATTCATAGCATCAGAAATGAGCACAAATGTAAGATTATAGCATAGAATAATATGTGATAACGCTATTTGTGCATGCACTGTTTGTGCACTAAATATTTTTTTTTAACCCAAAAACAATAAAAACCATTTTGAGAGATTCATTCATTCATATATGGCTCTGAGAAATATTTGCCCTAGAAAATTCACAAATGCCTATTGTAAAATATTACCACAACTTCATGCAGTATGTTTGTGCAAATGTTTTCACATCTTAACGAAAACTTACACTTTAAAAAGTTATAAAGTTTTTAGTAAAACATTTAAATTGTAAATGTCTAGTATCATCAAATACAAAATAAACAAAAAGTAAGTTGACTTCATATATGGGAATTTTTTGATTTAGTGATAATTTATTACAGTTTATCGATGTCTGACTATAACTCGGAAGATATTTTTAGACTCAGGCTGATTACAGACGCTGATGAATATCATTATTATACGTATAAATGCTTTGCGTTGCTTAATAATGTACATTCCTGATTTTGTAGACAACTTCACTTAAGAACGAAGTCAGATTTAGTTGTTTCGCGAACTCTGGGACAAATGCATTTGCTTATGAAAAGATTTAGCGCACAATTACATTTATTATTTCGAGTTAGGCAACCAAAACAGAGAGTTATCCAGAGATTTCGTTGACTGATTAAGCATCATGACACAATGTTGGCAAAAATGACTATCCAAATTTTAAATGATTTTCAAATAACCAATTTTACAGTAAATAATAAGCTTTAGAATAAAAGCATCTTAAAAATTATGCACCTGCTGATATAAACAAATGTTTTCATGTTGTCAGCAAGTTGCAGAACAGTATTTTTGAAAATACCGTGGTTGCTGCAAATTTTCTGGATAACTTGGCCTATAATTTCAACTTTATTTTAAATTCTAGACCACGAATTTCGTAAACTAAAATGGAGAAACAAGTATAAGACAGTTATAGGTAATGGTTCATATATTCGGAAAAATGTAGTTCGTATTTGGTATTCTTAATTCACTTCTCGTGCTCTATATACTTATCGATCTGACTAAATATTGCCTCTTCATTCACGTTGTAGTTGTTACGTTATCTGTTCTGGCGTTATTTCTCCATTTTGATAAGGATGCTAGAAATAGATTGATTTCATTCGACATTGTTCAACATAATTGCTTCAACCAAAACCACAAGGTCCAGATGAAATTAGGATGAGAGCTTTCTGAATGGTAATGACACCGATCCGGATGTTCTGATATCGAGCGGCAGTATTTGCGGTTTGAAGGGATACTGTAATTAATGCTGATATTGTGAGAGCACGCGCGTCAAAAATTCAGTATTACTGAGCACGGATTGCGAAAATTCAAGCATTGTCGAACAAACGATTCTGTTGCTGATATGTTTTTCTCCTTGTCTTTAAAATTTAATTTGGGCCTAACTATTTATTATTTTGTCTGAAATTGACCATTTACCACTTGCGTATTCTTTGGCATTTGGTTAGCTCCTCGGTATAAAGGACCTCATTTTAGAAGTTCAGTGGGATGATGCAGCGCTTTTATAAAAATGTTTGATCGATCTCCAAACAGCGTTTGACATTAGTGGTCTTCCCGAAGTAATGATCTCGTTAGCTTAAATAATAATTATTACATAAAATATTTTTCTACGCAAAGTTTCTGTTCAAATAATCTCCCTCACAGGTTTGTGACGTTTCAGAATCGAAATGCTAAAAACCTGTTTGCAAATATTTAAGAATGTATTGTCTGAGCCATCTTTATAGCTTTTTTATTTATTTTGAGTTGCAGAGTGGTGAGTTTCGAGTTTCCACGTGATCCGGCACAGTGAAATACTGGATTTTAAAAAATGTAAACACAGGAATTGACTTTTCTGATTTCCTATCACATTTTTGAAGGAAACCAGAAAATCATTGATCAGGAAAATTAAAAGAGCTGATGACATCACCATCAAAGTAAAGATGTTATAGTGCCAATAGGCTGGACAAATTGCTAGAACTGACTACCCCTGGATATCTTAAACACAAGATTGGACTCCAAGGAACAGAAACACACACAGAAGAAGCTCACGTGGCAGATCGTTGGATGAAGTTCAAAATCATGTCTGAGTGACACATAGAAAAAAATTCCTTAATGTAGAGTTGTTCAAGAAAACTATGTATGTTTTCATCCAGGTCGACCAAAGTCTCTGTGAAAATTTATCACCTTCTTTTAACCATTCCTTGATCCAACACCGGAGCTTAACATGACTTTTCGTTTTCAAAGCGAAAATAATAACTAAACACGCTTTCTTTGCACATCCTTTCTCGGTTGCAGATAAAATCTGTTATTCTTCATGGCTACTCGATTGGTACTTAATTAAAGTAATGACGCTTAGTAATGAGTGAGTAAGATGTGAAACTAATGACTAAGTGGCTGACCATAAATGTTTCCAGTGTTGATCCAATAATTATATCATGTTTAGCATTAAAAATATTTAATTTCATCCGTATGAGAAATTTTCTTCTTGTATGCTAAATTGCAAAAGCATAAGATTTACTGCTCTTGTTTTAGGTTTATTTGTTAAACTGGTTTAGCTGTATTACTAGAGATATGTAAACTGTATATAGCGCAAACCCACACTCCTGTGGTCTGTATAGAAGTGAAAAAGTTGTTATCCGTATCGGCCCTTGAAACAGCCTTAGGTGGTGATGACTGACAATACGTTATACAACCCTTCAAACTCGTGGTACACGGATTGCGTTGAAATTCGTTCTTGGCTAAATTGTTCTTTGTATCTCTTCAAATTCTTTTTTGTACTGTGTATTTTGCATTTTAATTTTTGCAGATTTTAGCGGATAATTCGAGTGATCCTCTTTACCAAAGAATAACGAAGCACTCCGAGAAAGTCTTTCGATCCTATTGAAAGTTCACATGTAGGTACTCATGGCCGATTGAGGAACTGATTCAAAAGTAAAGACCAATGCCTAAATAATGGCCAACCGCATCACATGGGAATCGTACATCGAGAGCCATGCTGGCACGCAGAGGCAATTGTTACAGGGTATTGTGGTTGCACATGCCTCCACGGGCTGTGAAGATGCCTCGGAGATCAGTGCACAATACGAGAAGTCCAGCGAGCTCGAGGGATCATGCACAATTAGGTTGAGACAGGTCGTTTGGTCAAGTCGCACTATCGCCAGGCATTTGTGTAGGAGCGATGCGACAAAAGGGTTGTTAGTGTATTTGGTATTTTAGTGTAGAGTAATCCAGTGTGTTACACCTTAAACGGACAAATGAATAGTAAAATATTTAGTACTTAAAGCCGGGTGTTACGTCATTTTTATTTGTAGTATGAGACTTCATTTATTCTGATGAAATTCTTTCAGAGGTCATAGACTGAACATCATGTAATGCCTCTTGTTTGTGAGAATAAGTCAAGTATTTTGTAATCATACTTGACAACTAGTAAGATACACATTTCTTTGAATTAATTTGGCCTTTTTTTTCGTTTGCGGTAATATATCATTATTAGGTTTGTAACGTATACTCTAGATTCAGTTTCTTTTTGATTTTACTATTTCTTGTTATTTCATTTTCCTATGCAAATTATCTTCTCACATAACGAGATGTTGTTTCTCCCGCTGAATTATATGTGGCAACGAGTGTAAGTCATGACGTGGTGGTATGCAGTATATATAGGCGCGCTCAAGTATTCCAGAGAGTTTCGTTTTATATGTGATAGGTTCTTCCTGATTATTGATATGCGATTTACCCACTTTTCTACAATATTACGATAGTACGAAAGTCCGTACTATCAGTAGTTGTGTTATTTTGGAGTGTGTATTTGAGTAATACCAGGAGCTCTCCAATAAAAGGTTAAAAATGAGTACGTTTTCTTAGTTCATTTTATTGTCAGACCTCTGTCTGGCCGTTAAGTCTATGTCATTGAGTGTTTACGTTAATTTCAGGGTATATTGTGTTTACCGCTCTAATAAGGAGCCTTCTAGGTACTAATGTACTAAAACCGAAGTTATATTACTGATATTCAAGATAATGAGGAACGCTGAGTAAAAATAAATTCCATATTCTTGGAATTTATTGCACGTGCGTGTCTTACCTAAACAAACTCTACCACTTTGAAGATTAAGCACACTTTAGCTACGTCAAGTAACCTTTCAATAACCCTAACGTGACTTAACGTAAGCTTTCCTGCACTACACATCCAGCCGAAGAATTTTATTCATTATAGGTTAGAAACAAAACGACCTACCTAATTATTCTTGCACATAGCATAACGTTTTAGAAGTACAACTGAAACTTTTTCACCAGGATAATTTCCAAATTTCCAAGTCTCTAAGAGCAAAAAAATCTCGCAGTAGTGCATCTCTCAAGCAAGAATCTGCTGCAGAAGACAAACAAAACAAGTCATTAGGTTATGCGATGTATAATACACGATGGCCATCATATTGTTCTTTTTAAAATTTGACGCTCTAGGCAAAAAACGATGAAACAAATATAAAGTGTATTTGGGTGTTTCTCAACTATACGTTTAGGGCAGTTTTGACGTTTTTATTTTTGCATTCGTCAGCTTCTGTGGCTCGCGCATGTTTGAAGAAGTCGAAATATATTTCAGCAATAATATAACATGTGGTAAGTAAGTGATATTTGCGAATTAATTTGCGTCGCATCTTTCAGCGGTTTAAGAACACTTTTTCAACGAAGTAGGATTTCGTATGATTTTTGTTTCAACGATTAAGCTTCCCTTACCTTTGCTTTCTTTAATGTGCCTTGGTTTCTGGAAGAGGATAAGAGAATGCTACTATTGTAGAATGTACTTCACCCGCAGTAAAATAAGTAACTTAGAATTCATATTCCCATATTATTGCGTCATACTCCTTCCAGCACCTAAATGCATATTACAAATGTGACTAGGGTAACCGATAAAAAAGAAAATGAAAAAAAAAAAGAGAATATTCATCAGCTACAACAGATATAATGTACAAACTAAATTTGTGCCAAAAACGTTTCCCAGTTGTTTCAATTTTTTGCAAATTCTTCCTTGGATAGTCGATGTTTCAAGTTAAGTTTGTGTATTTAGAATTATGATGGCATAATATTGTTCACAACAACAGTACAGAAACACGTACAAAGTGCTGAAAATTCTTACACCTTCAAGATTATTCCAATTTTTTTGTTAATTATGTAATTCAAATGACTTTCCTTGTCTGTTCAAAAACCACTTTACAGTTATTTTACGAGTAATTTGTCAGTTTCTGATCACCGTTTTGTGTTGCAACACTGATCTCCCATCTCCATGTTTTGAAATAAATAAACTATGTATTAGAAAGTTATAGGAAGAATAATTTTTTTGAAAAAATGTAATTTAAGTTGGTAAAAACATTTCTCTTACGCTTGTATGAAGCTATGAGATATTTATTAGGATGTAATCATTCAGCTGCGTAGAGACGATGATGCAATACGCCATACCTTTAAATAAACGATTGAGCTTCGAGTCGCAGGCATGAAATGCCGTCAACCTTTCAAAACATGAACGGCTAGTTAAAGGCTATTAGTTATTTGTTGCAATAAAATAATTCAACTGTTCATCAATTTTTGAATCAAAGCTATAAATTATTTAAAGAATATTAAAGTAAAAGTGATTATAAGTTAAACATGCATTGTCACTTTCTCCTTTAGTCTTCTTATTTCATTACGGATTTTTCAGCAAATTATGTCTCATTAGAGTTTTACAGCAACAATATATTTCCAAAATGTCACATCTATGACATACTTCAACAACGATACCATGCAGATTATGTTCGACATTTTAAGATTAGGTGTTGTGCTATTTTAAATCCCAACCCACATTCTGAATACCTGAATAAAATTTTCGCAAATATCAACTCATGATAATACAAGGAGAAAACTTCAGAAATTATGATATGAAACATATCATACTTTGCACAACGATCAAATTTCCAAAGAGAAAGTGAAACGAAATTCACAGGAACAGATCTGAAGGTATTAAAATAATGATTTCAGTGAACATTTTTTAAACTAATTTCTTCCTGAAATTACATTTATTACATGATGTTAGGTAATATCGACATGCAGTACACTGTCAATACTGTCTTTATCTGTGCCTTCTTTTAATGCCGAAAAGAAAACACAGAGGATAAAATAATTGTTCTGTCAAACCTACGACTGTGAATCACACATTACGAAAAAGAACCGTAAAGGTATAATGAAAACTTATGAAACATAGGAAGACATTAGTGTTTGAGTTTAGCTTCAGCTTATCCAATTTAGGAACATCCTTAAATTTGCTAGCGTAATGGAAATACTAATTGCTGCGGTGGCTTCCGTGTATGAACATATGATGCAAATATTTCAACGGCTGTAATATAGCAATTCAGAACAGCGATCCTCAAAATTATGTTTTACATTATAAAAATACCAATCGTGAAATATTTAAAGTTCTTTTTTAAAAAAAATGTTTGAAAAAAGCAAACAGCCAGTAAATTGAAAAACCGGGGAAATTTAAAATTCATCACACCTACAATGATTTCGGTAGTAGGGAATGACAATTACTTTAGTAGTAAGCGCACCGCTCTTTGTGAGAACAACAATGGCGTTGAGCTTTTAGGTTCAGCGGGGCTCATTAACATATGCAGCATTGGGCGATACCAATACAGCTTCTGAGCAACTAAAATGTTTAAGAGAACCATATTGGAAAGGGCTAACCTTCGATTTTTGTTTTTACATAAACATATGTATTGACAATCTAAAACATTGTCCAAGTGCAATATGTTTCGTACAAAACTAAACAGATTTAGGTGCCTTCGTTAAGGTTTTTTTTTTTTTTTTTTTTGCATTTTTAGTGATTTGTATGCAATATTGCATTTTTTCTTATTTTTCGGTCATTTTAAGGCTTTTTTGTTATTTTTGATTCATTATTTTGAATATTTTGGTAATTTCAATAAAAAGAGTAATTGTGAATGAATTTTCCTTGGATGAAGGAAATCATCGACTCATTTGACAACGATGAAGCAGCTCCAGTTAAAAGTGCGCAGAAATTACAATGCGATCCTGAAGTTGCCAGAAAATTTGGAATTTCGGCCAGGTGCCATTAATTCCTTGGAAAGTGAGTAGTTCTTTTAGTGCAACAAAAAGATTTTATATTAAAATTTGTGAATGAACTGGACCCTGTAACTGAAAATGTGAGAGCGAGTGTGTGCGAAGAAAACTCAGCAAGGATAAAAAATATAAATGCAGGATATGAGCAGCTGTGGTTAATTGCAGATGTGAAATGGGGGAGAAAATTTTCCCTTGCTGAAGCTTCAGGAGACTTTGAATGAAGTGAACCATTCTATTCCAAATCTGCTTCTGCCGTGTCAATAGAAGTGGAAAGCAGCTTTTCAATGTTTAAATATATGTTGGTAGACAATAGAAAATCATTAATTGTCTTTTAAAAATCTGTACATGATTTTTGTTGGGCATTGCAGTTTTAGATTGATGAAATAAAAACTTTCGGTTCGCCATGACAAACTAAAAATATTGAAATTTCCTTTGTTAGAAAATATTCAAATTTTCAATTTGACACAGCAACTGTCTGAAAATGTACGTTGCATTTTATGTATTTTTCTTGTTTTCTTTTGCAGAGCACCTTTTTTTTTAGCAAAAAATAAAGACTCAGTTTGGCACAGAAACTGTAAAATTTCAAGTTATAGTTTTAAATGTATTTTTTTTGCTTTTGTCTTATAGGGCATGTTTTGGGGCAATAAATATTTAGTTTGGCACAAAGGTTGTAAAACCATCAAATTGTACTCCCTGTTTATTCTTTATTTTGTTTTACGTGTCATGTGTTGGTTAGCAAAAAAGAAAAAAAAACGATTTCAGTTGACCCAGCGAGAATCAGTTAACAATATTATGTTTTAAAGTTTCTTTCTGTTTTGCTTCATGCACCTCTTCTTCTTGTTTTATTTAATTACTTTTACAAAGAAACAAAAACATATATGTGCATTTGTCAGGTAATTGTTTTGGTTTCTATAGGGCATTTGATTTAAATATTTGGTCCATAAAAGCATTTTTACAGAGCACTTTATAGCAATTTATTGTCATAAAAATCCTAGCGCTGGTGATTACCGAATCGCCCTATATTCCCACTCCGTCATAATTACGGTGTGGTGTGTTATTGGTTATTTTGTTTAGCGGCTTAAGCCCGTGAGCTGTTATGTGCTTTGTTTACTCATTTGCGACTATTCTTTGCTGTAAGATATGGAATTTATAAAAAGTTTTCGGATGAACTTACTTCTAACAAGGATACGTGTATTTCGTGTTGTGAACTACATGGGGCCGCCCCGGTGGCGCAGTGGTCTAAGGCGCTGGCCTATGATCATTCGTCCGTAAGGGGTCCGGGTTCGAATCCCGGTCAGGCATGGATGTTGTGTTTGTCTTACGGCACTGGCTCCCTCCCTTCCCTGGAACCAGTGACCCTAAATTAGGGACGGGCGACTGCTTATAGCCCATTAAGTTGCTCACAGTGGTCGTTAAACCTCCAACCAAAATAAAAAAAAAAAAACACTACATGGGATTGCAGAGACGTAAATATGATGTTCCCAGAATTTTTCAATGACTCTCACAATGGATTTGGCTTACCGTTTCGGACATTTCATGTGTCGGAAAGAACTCGTCTCACAGTCTGATTGTGTGTGTTCCAGTACACTTGGAAGGTGGTTCATAATCATCAGATTCGAACAGCAGTTGGTGGTACCGAAACACAAGCTAGCACAGAGATATCAAGGAAGTCATTTAACAAACCACATTTTAAAATAGTCCGATGGGAATCAAGAAATTAATTTGGCATTTCACATTCTGTAATATTTTTTCCGATGAAATTATCGTATTTTCTCAGAAAACGGCTTTGAAGAGTTAATTTTCATTGTCAGACAGTTCTTCACTCTTAGGTAATCATTGTACTTTAATGGTTGTGAAAGATTAATACATTCCGCTTCAGGACGAAACGAAACTTTTCCTTCGGATTATGGACGCCTTTAACTTCTCTAAAGGTACTCTTAAGCGTCATGCAAAATAGTAACGAACGCCATAGATATAGCGCTGACGTGCTACATGCTATCCGCCTACCTGTAATCACAACATCAAGTAGATCGGGCCAGGGTAGAATGGTTAACAGGAGAAAGAACTGCTTTCTGTGATTCAAAAAAAAATTCAGAAAGGTTGTGAAACATCATTTTAGCATAAAATATTCTAGGGAAAAATACTTTAATATACAGTCGCTGTGAAAAATACTTTCGGTACTCAAATCAATGTTCATTACTCGGACGGCAAGTAGTAATGAGATCGTGAACGGAGTTTATTTGACATCGCTGTGGTAGAGTCCATGTAACACAAAAGTAAAATAAGTAGCTGTATTTCGTGGTGCACGAATCGAACGCCAAAACCTGGTGAATTAATTTCTCCAAAAGAGCGCTATTTTCATGCCAGCAGTCACTGTGGTTCAAGTTCGTGAGAACACATTCGAAAACTTACGTTATAAGATTCCAATAATCTTGGATGGAACACGGATTACATTATACAATACAAAATTATGAAGATGTGAATAATATTTTGTGTAAAAATGACATGGATGGTAAAACAGATAATATCCGAAATGTTTAAAATTTCGTCGTCCTGGAGCAGGAATCGAACCCGCGTATTTCGGATAGCGTTCTAGTATGCTAACCCTACACTACCCAGAACGACAAAGTTTCAACTTTCGGATTAATTTGAATATAACCGTTCTCACGGGATAGAATTCTTAACTTCCAGATTTCCTAAACATGAATGTCGGTTGTTTCGACTAGCTAATACTGTGATAATTGTATTAAAATTAATCGGAAACTTGAAACCTGATTGTTCTGGGTTGTTTAGTGGTTCGTTTACTTGGGCGCTATCCGAAAAACGCGTGTTCGATTTCCGCGCCATGACGACGAAGTATTGAAGTTTTCGGATATTATTTGACTTTACCATCCTTGTGACCAAGAAACGGAATCACATCTTGAAAAATGTGTATTCCAATAATCTGTTCAAATTTCTGGAATGTTTTCTATTCAGAATATTACGTAGTTTTTTTTCAGAATATCATATATAAAATAATTTATTAAAATTGATACTGAAATTCAGGCAAAAAAAAAATTATATAACTAATTGTGAGATCCTTTCTTTCACATTCTTGTTTCGGCAATTTCTTTTTCTTCCTAAATATTACAAATGTTGTATCCTTTCAACGCGTAAGGGAAGCAAATGACGATTCCAAATATGTAACTTCCATCAGTGCTTCGTTTCCAAATCAAAGTAGCGCAACCTGTTCCTAAATATTACGCCAGATTTCAAAACGATATATGTCCTTCGTTGTAGGCTGTGAAAGAATATTGCCTTGCTGAATGAAGCTTGAGCTATTAGGAAATATTAATGTAAATATTCGGCTCTATAAAAATTACATCTTGTAAACTGAAAGCTAGTTTTTAAACTTAGTAACTCGAATCGCATTAAGGTTTATTAAAAGACTAGAGCCTCACAGTATACTGTACGGGGATGAATTAGGCATTGGCGGCAAAACTGAATTCTTGTATTTTCAATATATTTCCTTCGGACGAGAGAGAAGGGAACCTACATTTGGTAAAAAGATGGTTTAGCTTAAAAAGAACGGAAACAAAAATATGTGTTGTGTACAAATTTTGAAGATGTGAATACGTTTTTTGGTGTCAATGTGACATGCATGGGAAGTCAGATAATATACGAAAACTTGAAAATTTCTTCGTCCTGGAGCGGGAATCGACCCTCACCCTCCCTCTCGGACAGCGCGCGAGTATGCTAACCACTACACCACTCATAACGACCAAGTATCAAGCTTCCGATTAATTTGAAAAAAAACCACGATAGGATCGCTATTCGGAGCAACCGGCAGTCACGTATAGTGAATCTGGGAGTTACGAATTCTATCCCGTGATTGCACGGAGGAGCAGATAAATCATGAATCTAATACGGGACTACACCATACAATATCATATGTTTTTTGGTGTAAATATGACATTTTTCATTTTCAAGTTTTCGGATATTATCTGACTTAACATCCATGTCATATTTACACCAAAAACGGATTGATATCTTTGAAATTTGTACTGTATAGTGTAATCCCGTACTCCATTCAGGATATGTGTTCTTTACTTGATTGTACAGAGAATGAAAATGAATGATATGTTGTTAGTCCTTTGCTAGTGAATACGTGTGAACTATCTTAGTTCACTTACCGTAATAAGGCTTTTGACCAAAACTGAAACACACCACTAAACCATGAATGGCCTCTCAAAGGCGAAAATATCTTTTGATGAAATTACGAAAAATAAATATTCGAAACAAAACATTTTAATATATAATAATTTTTTCTAATATAAAGCTGTAAATCAAATTAGTCAAGTTCCGGACGATTAATTGGAAGAATATCACTGAGACTGTGTATCCATAGAAAAGGCTATACATCGGAGATACATAAGCACTTTATACAGAGATACAAAAAGTATCATATAGATTCATAAGTGACAACGAAGACTGACTTTTTTTATCACAGCTTCGGAACTTACCCTTATATGTTTAACAACTCGTATATCCTTCATCATGCATATTTATTTTATCGTTTTTTATGTAATGTTTTGTAGAGTTTTTTACTATTACAGTTTCTCTGTGAAATTTTCTTTCTTCAAATTACTTATAAGCTCTTCCTCCACAACTGTCATATGCCGTGTATACTTTCAAAACTATTTGTTCATCAACAATTAAGAAAATATTCCTGTAGCTTCACTGCAATAATTTGTAGCACCTCATCTTCCTAGAAAATACTCTTATTTCTGAGAATTTCTATATGTTTTGTTCACAGATAACCCGAACATATGGGAGCGATTCCTCAGTTTAATTAGGAATGGCTCCCAAATTTTCATTCAATTAATTAAACAATTAGTTTTATTTAAACAGTACTCTGCTCTTTTGTCAAGCAAATAATTTTACCAGTACATCAGCAGTGAGCCTACTGTTTTAGGTGTGGTTTGTACGGGCGTTATCTGTTGGAACAAGGTACCAGGGACACCACGGAGATAAGGCAACACAAACAGACTGCAACGTCTCATCGATGTATCTTCTAAACCATATTAGGTGTCTGAGAGATGAACAGCTGCCAAACTGAGAGCACGCAAACCCATAAAGCAATGATAGAAAATGAGGCATGAAAGGCAATGAGCATCCAAACCTATGAGACGCAATGAAACTTATCACTATTTAGGAATGATTCCAATTGCTGTAACACATATCTGGTACAACACAACTGAGGTATTGCATAACGAAGCGCAAGGGTAGGCGGCAATTGCATATGGCGTGTGGGGTCTCGACTGTCAGGATAGTGCAGTAGAAAATGGAACTTATCACTCCAGATGACTTTTCTCCATTTGCGCTATATCCATTTGCAACGTTCCTTGGTAAATGCGAGGCAATGTTTGCCGTGACTGGGCGTCATCATGGGCATCCTTGTTGGTCTTCGGCTGTGAAACCCCATGTGTAACAATATACACAGCGCGTGATGCATGTTGAAATAAGTCGATCTCACTGGTGTTGTACAGGTGGGTGAGCTGGGTAACTCTTTCATGTCGTTGTTGAGATACCAGTCATGACACCTGAAGCTCACTTTTAGGATCAATTGGGAATGATTGACAAACAATAGCCTTTGTGCGCGATAACTGTTCATGTTTAATCCAGTGATTGTACGCATTTGACGCAGCAGTACGTCAGCAGATAAGAAGGGCTGCTGTTTCCGAAATACTGTCACTTCCCTTCCGGGCCCTAATTATCTGGGTGCGATCAAATCGGTATACCTCGCAACCTAACTCCATCACTGGCAAACTATTACTTCGTTATCGCTCCGAATATGTAAAACGGGGAATATTCTTAAGCGGTAGCTGGCTCCTTCTTTTCGTCTGATGTTTCCGCAAGTATATCTACTGGTGTTCCCCAACTGTCTTCTGTGCTTCCATATGGACATCTGAAAGACTACAGCTATTTTCCACCATTGTCCCAAAGAAAAGTACTGCATTCTTCTCCGTGCGTTTGCAAGCTGACTCAGATACTCACATTTTAAAAGATGGAACTTTCCGACTCTGATGCGCCAAATGTTCTTTCCGTGATTCCCATTGGGGAGTTACCAATGTTACATTTGGGACCGGAAGCCCCAAATTGGCTCCACCGGTCTCTCTTCTCCTGGAACACCCTACCTTTGATGCGTATTGCCCTGTCTTGTTCCTTGGAAGGAGTCAACTCTCGAGCTGATGATTCCGATGTGCAAACTAATCTTCCTCCCACCGAATTTGAGGCAGTCCCTGACCATCAGATGGATTGTCGACTGCTACTATTTCTTCTAAGAGGTCTGTTTCCTCAAAAATTTACCAAACAGAAAAAGATGGGTCAACGGTCCCGTTCACTTTCTTCGGACACCTCCGGAGGATCAGCTCTTCCTGATACCTTTCCGGTCCCTGCCGGACGACGTACTACGACACTGCACTGTCCCTCAAGCAAAGCTTCTGAGTTTTCCGCGATCATTACTGCCCACATTACACGTATGGTGGACTGAATAACTCTGAATTCCGGGCCGTTGTCCCGTCAATAAGTTCTTCACCTTCTTTCTCCTAGCACGAACGCACAGATTATTTTGTCAAACAATTTCGGGTTACTGGCATCCAAGAAAATGATACATTGGCAACAGAGAAATCTGTAAGTAATACACATGGTAGAAGATCTGAAATTAAGTTAATTAATTAAAAAATCTGGAAGATAATTGGAGAAATTGGTTTATGCGTGACGTTGCATTTCATGTATTTTTATTTCACTGAAAGGTTTGTATGATTTATTCCGGAATTCCCATAACCTCAGAAGGGATGTTTTAAGGTCTTCCCATAACCTCAAAAGGGATGTTTTTATTGCTTCCCCATAACTTCAGAAGTGTTGTTTTAAGGATTTTCCACATCTTATCCATTGTGAGTAAATCTTCTCAAAAATTGTAAATCTTATAAGAATTGACTAACCTTAGAATTTGTTCACTGTCTTCTGTTTTTCTACAGTAATTAAAAAATATTTTTTTATAGATGTCGTATACTAAATATTGAGATACAGTACGTTTTGTTTCAAGATACCTGTTTACTTTACGGTGAAGGGTCTTGTCTCAATTGGATTTCCTTGAGTGATGAATGGCAGGAGATAATTCGATTATAATTCTCCCCTTGGTGTGTCAGTGTCGCCCACACGAATGCCCCTTTTTCTGTCGATGAATTTTAACTTGACGTAAAAGCTAATTAATGGCCATACGCAGTGGACTATAGCTCAGTTAGAACTCAGGGATAATGGATTTCATTCTCGTAAAATCCTGTTTCCCCATTCCGGTTTTAGGAAACCCCAGTTAATTTCTGGGCCTGATTATCCCCATCAGGAAATTGGCTTCCTAGTTGCGAATCTTAGAAACGGAGAGCTTATCCCTTCTTTTGTTCTGTCTTCTGCTTTCGACAAATTTCTTACACAGCTTTGCTCCGATTTTTTTTGAAATTCAAAGCTTAAATAAATTTTTCATTAACGTAACACAATATGCATTTAGTGATGAACTTCGGAAGCAATAATCAAGATTTTAAGTAAATAAATTTAGTTTGGCGTTTTTTATTGGAAAGTTTAATTAAATATATAATATATGATATGTGTTTATTCCAAGCATTTGTAAATAAACCAGTCAATCAATAGAAACAATAATTGCCCCCGCACGGGGATAACTGGTTTTCCAGTTATTTGGGGAGCGGCGCCCCCACGGCCCGAGCTGACCTTGTGACTGGTCAACATCTGATGTCATGCCACCGCTTGTTTTTTGTTTCGGTGCTGTTGGTGTTTGTAGGGACTGCTGTTCATCCAGCTGTTGGGGAGTCGCGTCCCCACGTTCCCGAGCTGGTCTTGTGTGTCGCTTTTTCGTTTTTATTTATTTTCTCCACTGGCTAGTGCCCGTGTTGTATTCTCTACCTAATCGCTACCACGTTATGTACTAACATCCCGGTCTTGTGGTTTTGTTACCCTCCACCACTAACTGATTTATATTAACCGCTCAGTTCGTAGGTTGCTGAGATTCCGATTAGGTTCCCTGCCAGGATTTGTCTTCTTTGGATTTCTTTTTTTCCTCTTAGCTGGTTTGGGTGCTAGACCTACCTGCATGTTTGCCGCGTGCGGAGACCCGTGAGGCGGAAATGGGATGTCTGGCGGCTGAGGTCGCAGGAGACCGGTTAAGTGCCTCCTGTGTACCAACACTCCTCTTCGACCCTGGCTTCGCTGTAAACGGGAGGCTAGAGCCTAACCCACCTCTAGTCAGAAGTCTTGTACCAAGTTGTGTGCAGGGCTTTTGCGGCTTTTTGTCGTATTGCACGGCAGGGTGAGCCCGGGGGCTGTGGGATCATGCCAAAGGCGTTGGCATGACGGTACCCGGAGGCCGAAGTGTCCGCCGAGTGCGTGTGATCACAGCCAACGGACTATATTTGCAACTAAGCTCTAGAACTGTGTCTTGCGTCATGTGTTTGGCTTGCGGACCTCCAGTTCTCCCCTGTTGGGCTCGATTGTGGGCGGAGTACGTTGCAGATGAATTCTTTCTTACTCCCATGGGGAAACATAAACCCTCCTCAAAATTTAAAAAACAACAGGCTATGGTGATTGATCAGGCGCCAAATTTGCCTCAACCACCTCCCACACATAACACACTGAAGAGAACTTTCGTTGAAAAACGACATCACCGCGACGTATCTTTAGATCCAGGTGTTGAGCCGTCAGCTCAGAAACGTCGCATTACACTTTCAGATTCGATACCTCAAGCTACTTTTCTCGTCATTTCTTCTACTGACCAGATGTTGAAACTTTCCTCAAAGTCTCCTTTTTTCATCTCAAAGGCACTTGCGGGTGTTGCTGGCTCTTTGAAGTCAGTGAAGAAGCTACGCTCTGGAGACCTGCTTGTGGAAACTTGCACTCTCTCTCAGAGCAAATCTCTTCTGCAGTTGACCAGACTTCAGGATATTCCAGTTCAAGTGACGGCACATCCGTATCTCAACACCTCCAAGGGAGTCATTTCTGAGCCCGACTTGTTGGTCTGCGATGAAGATGAACTTGTGTGTGAACTTGCTGATCAGGGTGTCATAGCTGCCAGACGCATGACTTTCAGGCGCGATGGCGCGCTGATCAAATCACGAAATGTTATTTTGACTTTTAACAGCCCGAAGGTACCTACTGAAATAAAGGCTGGTTACTTGTTATGTGCAGTTTGTCCTTATATACCAAATCCTCTACGCTGTTTTAAGTGCCAGAGGTATGGACATTCCCAGCGGTCCTGTAACAGTGTTGCGAGGTGCGCCAATTGTGGATCCCGAGACCACGAAGGGACTGGATGCACTTCAGAGCCCTGCTGTGTAAACTGTGGTGACTCCCACGCTGCTTATGCCAGGTCCTGTTCGAAGTGGAACGACGAGAAGGCGATCCAGCGCCTCAAGACCCTGGAGGGCCTCTCGTACCCTGCTGCCAAGGCCAAGTTGGGTATTCCCAACAACCGACAGCGTACTTTTGCCGCAGTGGTTCAGTCTCTGCCGCAACCCGTGCAGCCCTTTGTTCCGCGCCCTGTAGCTCTCGCCGCACTTGCCAAGCGATCTACAGTTGAACAAGCGACACAGGTGGATTTCACCGAGCTCCAGCTTATTCGACCATCTGAGTCTGCGCCTTCTCTTTTGAAGACGACCGACTCTTCCGGTTCCCAGCAGACAGCCTGCACGTGCGGAAGACCCGGCCCTCAATCTGCAAAGGTGTGCCGTGTCCACCCACCTGCCGCGGTCCACCTGACCAACATTGCAACTGTCTCGGACTCAGCGAGGTCCCCACCCTCACCCAACATTATAGAGGAACATCGGGGGGAGGAGAGTGACAGTTCGTCCCCAGCCTCACCTAACATTGCAGAGGAAAATGAGGGGAGGATAGTGACAGTTCGTCCTCGCCCTCGGCCAGCATTATCTTGGAGTGTGTGGGGGAGGAGAGTGACTCATCCTTTGTGTAGTTGTGTTCGATTTCGTAATGTGTTTTATCATTCTCATTCCTCAGTTTTACTTAATCGGCTTGTTTCTCACCATTGTACCATGTTTTTCATACTGTTTGTTTCATTGTCTTTTTTGGCCCTTCCTTTGTACTCATGGTTCGGTTTTACTTGGTCAGCCAGTTTTTGCGATTTATGCTCCGTTTTTTTAATTTTGTCTGTTTGTCTTGTGCCTGGCGCTCTTTGGCCAACCATGGCCCTTGCGCCATTAAAATCTAATAACCAACCAACCAAACAATAATTGCTGGAGAAAGAATAACGACAGTTGTTAAGGCACGCAAAATGACTGAGCATTTTCAAAATCAGATAAAAATAGTTATTAAAATGTTCCTGCTCTGCTGTTTCACTGCGGTACATCAGAGGCAGAACAAAAACACTTTCATACACAGCCATCTTGAACTCTCTTGAGAACCCATGATTACTTTGAAAATCTCCCAAAGCAGCTATTACTTTTAATTAAGAATTCACTCGCCTACTAATTTCACCATTCAATTTGTTCTTTTTATCAAACATGCTACCTAATTTCTCAAGCTCATTCACCTGGTCAAGCACTATGCCATTTGACTTATATTACATTCACTAATAACAGTTCCTTTCTCAAAAGTCATAACTTTGGTTTTTCCCTTATGTTGAACATTTTAGGACACTTATTCTCAATGTCGTTAGATAGTTCTTTTCGGATATTATATTACACATCTAAAGAAAAATAAAAAACATTGTTTTTGCTTTCTCAGATAGTTATTCTAACAGTTATGTGGATTAAAAGAACTAACCCGTTGTGCGAACTTCACTCGATAGTTCCGCTGGAATAATAATTCAATTCTGCTATACTTTGTTTTATGGCTGTTATATTCAATAAATATTTTAAAGAAAGCTAATTACTGCATCTCAAAGGTCTTCCAAATTATTTTTATTGTTTTCGTATAAAGAAATGTAGTTCTTTCCTTCGACGATATTAACTGCAGTATTAGCTTCATGTTATTAGTACTGGTTTTAAAGTCTTTATTTCTTTCTATGGTTTGGAAACTTCTTCCTTAAAAATACATGCCTGTGAAGATAGGCTTTATCATTTATTACTCTCAGTGTTTGTATATATCAAATTGCTCGAAATAATTATATTGAAGAAACTATCATTTATATGAGTATCCTACTTTTTTATTTCCCCACAAAAATATACATATTTTTAGTATTATTTCTTCGACGTCATTTATTCATTCCGACAGAAAAATTGCGTGAATTCTGTGTTCACGAAAGAAACAAAATAGAAAACAATATACAGTTTATATGTTGGGATTTAGGTAACATTTGTAAATGCCCTGAATTTTTAGACTAAACCTGAACATTTTTAGTATTGGAGAGTTGAAGTCACCCTGCCCCGTTATATATTTTAATGAAAAACGTGAACGCAGTCACATGTAGAAACATGAGTGGTCGTAAAATATTCAGACTTCTGATGCTGAGGGTGCAAAAACGGTAGTCAAGTCAGCATCAGAACGTAAATTCTGGTATCAAATCGTCCAGCTTGCGAATGTTCCACTCGAAATCCAAGATTATGCACTTTCAATTTGGTTTTATCTTTTTTGCTAGTGTGACAGTCCTTTGCATATATGCTGGCGACCCTTAAAGTACAAAAACATCGAAACTTCAACTTTAACATTTAAGTAAGCTGAGATATTTAATGAGAGTTTTGAGGAAATAAACTTTTCTAAATGACTGACGTGATACTTCTAATTAGGATTTTCTTTAAATACCGTAATTTAATTAGCGGGATTAAAAAAAGAGACGTTTCCACTGAAGTTTTATGAAAAAATATGATTTCCCGAATCAGGAGAGGGAGACATTGAATTCTCGAAAGTCCTGAAAAGCTGAGACATAGCTCAACCTGTGTTAGAAAAGCATCCTGTCTCTTTACATATTTTAACGTCATCCGATAAGAAAGTTGTGCTAATATTATGGGTTATCTGTAGCAACTAGGAGTGAAAACGAGACTAATATAGTTAATAAAATGCTGAAGGTTTTTTTTTCTACAGCTCATCTGGTCCGGCGTGATCTATTACCGTATGCGGTTAGTTGTAATTCGAAAGCTCACCGGATGAAAGAAAAAACTTAATCTTTTGTCAATGACAAATCCTCCTTCCGTTAGTAAATTTAAGAGCTAAAAGTAGTTGAACTTAATAATTCGAGAAAGAAAAACCGGATTCGAAACACAGAGGGCTGGAACAGATAATACATAAAATTCTTCTGAATAGGGATTTAAAGAAAATTAGCTATTTTCTGGATTTCATATTTTCATGTTTGGCTACCAGCTCAACGGTTTTATTTTAAAATATCCCGTTTTGGAAATTTGAGTTTCGAATTGCTTGAAAAGATTAATATTGCAAAAAGCATTTATGGGCTCAGTAGTTTAAAAATTCTTGTATTATAAGTAGTTTTATTGCAGACAGAGAGAGAGAATGAGAGAGAGATCCTCTCACTTTCGTCGAAATTTTTCGCTATTCGAAAAAACATATCATGTATTTTTATCAAGCTATCCGTAGGTATCTCTGTTAGATTATAAATCTTTAGGTAAATAATAATTATTACCAGTTCTACAAGTATTAGATATCACATCAAAAAAAGGTACCAGACATTTTTGTTAAGTATATTCTCATATTTCTGTTTTTCCCTTGACCGACAGATTTAATTATTACAGTCATCATTTTCGCATATAACAGCTAGAAAACTTTCAATCTTTATACAATATATCGTTACATAATTTCATATCCGAAAGTTTGACCAATCGAATTTTGAGATCAGTGGAACATACATTTTCGGGGAATATAAATGTGTTGCGGTTGTAAATAAAATAGCACTCTTTATAGACGTTTCAAGAAACATAAAAAGTCTCTTTTTGCTTAATTACCTCCATTAGTTACAGGCTATTTTTATAAAAAAAGTTTCTTAAAATCGTTCAAAAGAAGCTCTAGTTTCATGAGAATGCTCCCGAAGACATGAACCAATTAATCTCTACAAATATGCCAGTTAATTTCAAAAAATATTTCTTTTAAGTGTTAACTCTGCGTTTCGGTTGACGTATAATCAGTTTCAAAATAATGCCTGACTCGAAATATTATTGTGAGTAGCATTTTTCGTGGAAAGCTTGCGTAAACATATTGGAACCAATTTTTCAGCTGTATTGAACATTTTTCACTGTGTCAATGCCTGAAAAATTAAAATGTGCCAGTACGGAAGCTCACCTCACAAATATATTGACGAAAACTGGGCAAGTGAGCAATTTTATATCCTTTGTACTGCATGTAAACTTACGGAATTTAATTAACTGCTGCTGGCGCAAAAACCCTCTTTGAGACATTTGTAGAGGGTGTTTAGCTGTTATTCTGGTATTATATTGATCCATGAGCTTTAGTATGGAAGTAGGATGACATACGTTTGCTCACAAATTAAACCTCTGACATTTAAGAGAAAACCTTTAAAATCTTTCGGTAAAAATGGACGAACGATCAATGTCTATAATTTCAAAATTGTAGGTAAAATAAAAAAAAAAGAGCTTTTAGTTATGAGCAAACATCAGCGAAATTTTAGGTCATTCGTGAAAAACGACGCATGGCATTTTCGGTGATTTCTGCACGACCCGTTATTGTAGTAGAGTATGATAACAAAGTTATAATCAGATGCCTACTGAAAGGCTAATGCTTACACAAATATCCTTAGCAATGCAACAAAAAATTTTTGGCAATATTTCAAATACATGTCTCTTTTCTAATATTTTACTTTAAGTCTTCTATAATTCTAAAAAAATATGGAAGACGCATCATTAAACGGAAATGGAAAGTTTCAACAAAGCCAAAAGTGAATTCTAAAGACAAACTAATACATACAGTAGTGGCCAAAATTGTGGAAACCTTTCGGAAAAAGTGAATTTTTGAGGTTTGAGAGCTCATAACAACATTTGTTTTTGGAGTTATACCATAATATTATATATCAATGGAAAGATACTTTCATCAAGAATGTAATTCCAGAAGTTTTATGAAAGAGTTTGCATTGGAGCAGCAATTATAACGAAGAAAAGTCAAACACATAGAAAAATGAGATATACAAAAATTCTCGCCATGTCAGTTAATACTTAGTTGGGTTACCTTTAGCGGCCTTACAACGCCTTCCCATGGAGTGAACCAAGTTTTTTAGTTCTGCAGCTGTTATAATGTGAAACCAAGATTGAATTATTGCTTCTATTAATTGGGTTTTATTGCTGGGTTGCTTCTGAATAACAAGCTTCATTAGTCGGATCCATAGATTTTCGATGGGGTTAAGGTCTGTTCTATTCCCAGACCATTTCAGCAATGGCATATGATTATTTTCAAACCACTTTTTGCACACAGAGGCAACATGACAGCCTTCAGTTTGGTCTCAAATATTTCATTAACGTTATTTTGGCGATATATTTTACCATTAATCACGCTAATTCTGCCCACACCACTTGATGTCATACAACCCAAAATCTTAACACTAACTGGGTGTTTCACTTTACATGTAATGCAATCAGGATGTAAATCTTCTCCGATTCTTCTCCTCACGGATTTCATGCCATCACTACCAGACAGGAAGATTTTGGTCTCATCACTCCAAATAACACTGTCCCATTGTTCTTACGGATTTATGATGACAGAAGCTGACTTAAATACACATAGCACCGTGGATTGTTGGCCACCGTGGCGTAAATGTAACGCACTCGGCGCGATATCGAGAGTTCTGTTTGTTCAATTCCATAGCGGTTGGCTGAAAAACAATTTTTCGGATGGTGTGTGTTTCTGGAATGTGGAAAGAGCGATGTATTTATTTATTTATTAACTGTCGCCACGTATTTGGAGTATTTTCAACTTGAAATAATAGATATGACGATAACAAGGAATAAAAACTGCCTCCGTGTAATGTATTTTTGCGGATGATTTAGGGAAATAATAAAAATATTCCTTGAAATTTGATCCCGGAAATATATTTACCCCAAAAAATTTCGAATAAAATATCTTAACAGCTACCGTAGAGAAAATGGTTGGATATCGTGTTATCTGCAAGATGATATGGAAGTACTGCTAAAGGAATACTAGTTTAATATGAAAAGACGAAATTTTTGTTTATCACACATTGCCTTTTAGCGTAGGTTATAACCTAAGTGTATAACTACAATACGTAAAATCGAAACCAAGACATAATCCACCGTAATTTTGTCCGTATAATGAGGAAATATCATAGAGCTGGTTTTAAATATGTTTCACTGCGCTATCCATATATTTAAGGTGTGATGGTGCCTATCTACATTTGGTAAAACGTCATCACGCTATTGAAAAAATCGAAATATATAATGCTCAGTTTTTGTTCACGAGACCTACAATTTTCTCTGAAGCACATCGAGATCAATAGTAATTTCCGCGTGCTTGGGAAACGACAGACAATGCAAAGACAATAAACCTCGTTTTTCATGATTTCCTTGAGGTTTGTTTTTTCCCATAAAGTCTACATTAATTTGTTTCTATAATTGAAGCATGGGGTGGTGGTATATATAGGTAAAGAAATCAGAAACATGGAACGATTGAAAACAAATGCATTTACACTCATTTATGACAATGAGTGCAAATGTAATATACACTCATTGCCATAAAATCCACTTACCAAGAAACGTACGTGGGATTGAAAGGACATTTTAGTAGTAATATGGTACATACCAAGAACCGAAGTGATTACAATATCACAGCAGCAGGATGATTTCACGCGGACATAGGGTACACATTCCGGTCAGCGTTAGTACCGCGTCGGACCACCTCGTGCTGGCGGTGATACGGTTCGACATGGAGTCAAAGAGATGCCGTATGTTATCCTGGGACAGATTGGCCTACACTCCTTGCAACTGACGCTCTAATTCCCGAACACTGGAACATGGAGAAAGGTGTGGTGACATCTGGTCCCACATGTGCTCGGTGTCAAGAGATCAGGCAATCTGGCAGGCCACGGAAGCGTCGAAGCATGATGTAGACAGTGCTAGGAAACGCGAGCAGTGTTTGGACTGGCGTTATCTTTTTGAAAAATGGCTCAGGGCCACCCCTCTAGGAAAAGCAGTACATGGGGCCGCAGGATCTCTTTTTCGTGCCGACGTGACGTAGCGCTGGACTGTCAAAGTAGCGCTGGGCTGTGAAGCGTACGTAGCGCTATGCTGTGAAGCGTACGTAGCGCTGGACTGTGAAGCGTACGTAGCGCTGGGCTGTGAAGCGTACGTAGCGCTGGGCTGCCAAAGTATCTCGGGTCACTGTCCGCTAAGTAGGGCTGTCATACGCGATTGCTCCTAAAGTCATAACGCCTGCAGTTCGGGATGTGTGCCACTGCACAGTGAGGTTGGGATTGTTGCAGCACTCACCTTAGGTCCTCCACTCTCTTGCACGGTGTTCGTCCGTTCATATATAGAAGCTGGATTCGTCGCTAAACACTGTACGTCGTCGGTCGGTAGCACTCCACGTTCCTCGTTGCTGACACCTCAGCAATTGACACCGATGATTGTCAGGTGTTAATGGCAGAAAACGTAAGAGCCGTCCAGAATGCAGATTCGATTCTGCCAGGTGTCTGGATATGGTTATGGCGGACACATGTGTCCCTTGTACAGCAGCCACATGACAATGGATACTGGACAAGGACGTCGTTGCATCGGTGTGTGCTTTTCTCACGATCCCACGGTTCTCTCAGTTGGTGGTGTATCTATCTGGGTTATTCACACCCAGTCCGCCGTGTCTGGGTAGCTTCTGGTGTTCATTTCTCTCAACATGATCGTACAGTGCTGTCCAACCGGACCAATTGGCGGCCGATTTGTCGCGCCGGCCACCCTGCGTCTCTCATCCCGACGATACGGCCTCGATCAAACTCCGTCAGTTGCCCGTACGCACATGTACGGCAGCACCTCGGCACGTCTTTCGTTCATAGTATCTCACCTGACTCTTACCGTGCACTTCGGCACGAATGTGGAGTCCCATGCGCGGCGCCTTATAAGCCCCAAGGATTATGATTGCAGCGCCGATCTCGGAATCGCACGAAACTTTAATGATTTGCATGTTTGCCCACACCGTAGCAATTAGCCGACTTTCTGGGCAATAGCACGGTTTTTTTTTGGTGCCGGGATTTTTATGACAACGAGTGTATTTCAAAGGTCAATGCAGACGCCATTTTCTGAATTTCAAGAAATAAAATGGAAAATTAATATGTATTTGGTGCTGAAGTCAGAGGTCTTAAGCCTCACGTTGCATCCCATTATTTGATGGTTTCAGATAACATTGTGTTATGAAATTTATATCTGACATAAAATTTCGTGTGCTTGTGTGCGCCAACCGCTGCTTTTTGTATTCAAGATCCCTATCAAAAGTAATACAGTACCCTTAGATGACGAAACTTATATAATTTACAATTTGTTGAAGAAGAAAATAAAAATTTATATTGTGCTCTTCAGCAAAAATAGAAAACCCGACACGGCAGGTATTAGGGTCCACGCCTTTTAATATGCCCTGGTTTTTTTTGAGATCACGTTTAATGCATTTCAAGAGCTCGATAAAATTCTTAAGCCTCACGTTGCATCACTTGAAATACATGTGCAAGTGTGATTCAAATTACTACAGCATGTCGTCAATATGCTGTCATTGATTTACGATACCATATAAGTAAGATTCATCAACACCAGATGCAGTCATTTTTCGCCGCAATTACTAAACTAAAAATCATGGCCCTTTGTCATTTCCCTTAATTGTGACTTTGGGTTGACTTTGTTTCCATATACCCCTCTCCCTCAAAAAAAAAAAAAAAAAAGGAATCAGTGACACGAAGTGTCGTTGCATACCTATGACATGGTAACCTGCATAGTGTGAGTGACACACACTTTTGAATTTTTCTCTATGTAAAAACGTTCGTACTCTGTGCCGTTGCTGCATGCGCTACAATTTGATTCATGCAACCCACGATTAAACAACAGAACTTTTCTTATACATAGTATTTACTTGATACGTAACTGACGCGTTGTATTTATGAATGATACCAGTTCAATTGGAAGCTTACAGTTATTTCTTCATAAAATAAGTTAGTTAAACTGTATTCAAAAGTCATTTAGTTCTATTGCAAAAATGTTTAAATTGTTTCGCCTTTACGTAGGCCCAAAAATAAATGTAAGCCTTCCAAGTAATGAACTAAGGCTTATCAAACGCACGAGACAAGACATGATCTGAAGGTGACGCACGTGGCAGTGCCTGCACTCGAAACCTTTTTCTAATATGCGTATTTAATATTATGATACCGATAATATAGAAACGCTTTACAGCATATAATCCAGCACGCAGGAGAGTAAAACCTTAAGGTACATTGAGCTTTGGTGCTCATAAAAAAAATTTAACTGTTTTTTCAGCGTATCATCTTTCTGAAAGAAAGCACAATAAGAGGGGAATACTGTTGCCATGAAAGGTTGTTCCTTGTCTGTAATGATGTGCAGACAGACGTTATATTATCCTGTCGATGAATCACTGCTTATCTTCAGCATCGATGAGCTATGATCGGTCCATCGGTTCACGTTGCCTGAGGCTTGTGATATATTCATCCTCGGAATACCTATTAAAGGTATTACCCACGTCCAAACATGAGAACTCCGCAAGCCTTGCTGTTTCGGAGACTGTTTAACCCAGTAGTTTGTTCATTACTATTTTGCCCTTGTAATACTCTCTTGTGTACGCTGCATTTTCTTTCTAAAGAAGAACAATAACACTGATTCATGGAGCCCAGTATCACTGTTATTCACACCGCTTAATAACCATCACACGCTCCGTTGTATACCTTCAGTTATTTTGATTTGCATAAACATGCGCTGGTCATATTGTTTTATATCTTCAGTGTATGTCTCCGGCGAAACATTTATTGATTTATCTAAATTAAATGTATTTTTGCGAGGAACACTACAATGAATGATGATGCGTTGCTCATGTTTTTTTTTTTTGGGGGGGGAAAGCAGGTCATATGAAACTTCAATGAATTAAATACGGGATCACACCATTTTACAATACAAATTTGGAAGATATAATTCAGTTTATTGCTATAAATCTGACATTGATTTTAAGTCAGAAAACTCAGGCCTGCAAACTTCGAGTCATGAAAATCTGTCTGGAAACTACTAACTGTTTCTGATTTGTGTTTGGCCGCTGATTTCAAATATCACTTCCATTTTCTCTATCACGTAAGAATTTTCCACAAAATGGATCTCGGTATTACAGGAAAATAGCTATAAAGCCCTATGTTAAATTCAAAATAATATTTATAGTAACTACACCGTACTGTTTAAGTAAAGCAGTACAAACAGTGTCAAAAATTAAATACTTACAGTATGTACTATTTCATTTAAGAAAGTTTAACGAAAAAGTCACCAATCTTCTTTTGCACCATTGTTGAATAACGTTTTCAACAATAAAAGTGGAGAGATGCACAATAGTCAAGTGGTTTTTCATATCATGACATTGCAGTATCAAACGCATTAAAAGCATTTGTATGGCATAGTCTAGGGACTTCACCTTTTTGTCGTCATTCCTGTTTACGCTGTTGTAATCGGCCTTGGTAACGTTGTGTATGATACCGTCATCATTATAAATTTGGTATTCTTTTTCATTAGCATCACTGTGTAGCCAATCGTCAGCATCCATTATATTACAGTCTTCAAAGCCAGGGATAGGTTAGCACACAGCTGCAACTTCTTCAGCCACGTTCTCAATTTCTCTAGAATTGGCATCGTTTTCCTTGTCGTCTTCAATAACTTCTTCCGGCCATAGTTTGTTCCATCATTTTTTAAATTGCTATCGGTAAGATTTTCTTATGAATCTCCCAGCATGTAGCAACAGTCTTTCACATATAATTTTTCGAAAATGCAATGACACTATTCTCGTTCCGTTCTGCCAAAAGTAAACATCGAAGTACCTGCATTCTACTCATTCGTTTACAATTTCTGATAATTTATTGGCCCATTTGCTAAAGAAGTGCGGTGAATAACGACTTCACGTTTATGTTTGTGCCGGGGGTAAAAACCTAAACGTGAAGTCGTTGTCAACCTTATTTAACTGGTCAGCTGCAGGCTGTGTATTTGCATTGTCAATAATCAGTAAGATTTCACTAATCATTCCTTCTTTTTTCCCGTATTCTTTTACATTCGGAATAAAAACGTTTGAGTTCCAGTCCAAAAAAATATCCGATGTCATCCACGTATTTTTCTGCCTTTTTTTGGTGACAGAAAGGCATTTCGCATTTTTGAAAAACCAGGATTTCTTGTTTTTACCAATCACCAATACTGGAAAATGGTGTTTACCGCTTGCATAGCAACAACCCATAGCTGTAGCTCTGTGTTTGCTGACTTAGTAGCCTGGGACTTTCTTTTCGCGGCGAGATGCGAGAGACTTTCTGGGGGGCGAATGCCAGTTTATAGAAGTCTCATCAGCATTGAACGCATCATATCTACAATACCCCTGAGTGTTAACGTATTCAGCAAACTTTACTTTTAATACCTCTGTTGCAATAACTTCGCCTGATAAACCCTCGCCTTCAATTTGAGGTTCTCTGATACCGTGACGCATATTGAACTTTTGCAGCCAACCACTGCTAGCTTTAAAGTCGGGGGTTGGGGCATTTCTTGTTTATCTAGGGATTTTTCACAAATCAGTGGGCCCGATATTTGTTCTCCCGAGCTTCGTCTTTGTGTGAACCACAAATATACAATGTCTTCAAGGGCTGTGTTTTTAGCTGTTTTAAAGGTTTTCCTCATTTTTGACCCTTCATCAGAATTCAGTTTGGAAGCATACTGCAATAGGGTCTCCCTTTTGTTTTTCAAGTCACTTATTGTCGTTTATCCTACGCCATATATTCTGGCTAAAGAACCTGCAATATCTACCTTATCAATTCGATTTAAAATCTTTATTTTAGTCTGTATATTTAAATTGTATGTTTCCCTTTAAGAGATGTTGATGCCACCATAGTTTGCCCGCGCACCGTTTAAGTACAGTATAAACACACAGAAACCCCACAATAGACACAGAAACACACTTGGAACAGGCAACGGATCAACGTTCACCGTTGCAGGCAGACAAAGCCCGACTGAGCGCGTGAGAGAGAAATACAGTACAGCAGTGCTTTTGTGTCAGACGGCGAGCTTTCCACCCCCTCTTTTGGTGAAAGTAGGCGCGTATCCGGTTATTCCCCTTATTCCTGCTTCCTAATGCATACCATGGCAGCGAGATTCATTCTTCTTACCTGCTGCAATGTAACGTTTGTCTCTGTACGCTGTAAGTACGTACGAACGTCAATGTAAACATATGGCACGTTCGAGTTATGGGATATCTACTGTAATCTCTACCGTTTGCTGACAAATGACCGAAAACCACCGAGACCCGGATAACCATGTGATTCGCTCCCAAGTCAAAAAGGTCGAAATTCCGGGAAAATCCTTGTCAACAATATTGATTAAAGTATACTTACATTCCAAAAGGAATATCAGCGTTTTCAATAAATTAAACCAATATTTATCAACAGCTAAACTTGCATCCATTATTTATATATATATATATGAAAATTTGAATAAAATACGAAAAGTCATTGCACAAAATTTTATCGTAAAATGTTTCAAATTTCTCATAATGAAAGTTATAATTTATAATTTTGGTCTTCGACTTAAATAAAATTAGAAACTTAAATGCATTTCTTTTTCTCAGTAGTTTTGTTATGACAAGACAGATACATATGGAGTTTTAAAGAAGGTTAAGTAAAATACAAACATAACTTATATTATGTGTGCTTCATATGTGGCTGAAGAACCTTACAATTTAGCTCTAATTTTAAAAAAGGCAGGAGAAAGTCAAATATCGCCGCGCAGTACGAACACTGAAAACGCGATTGGACTGCACCCGTTTACATATCCGGACAACAGCATGCAATGCTTTGCAGGAAAGGATCCGTTTACATAACCGTGAACCTTTCCTGCAAAGCATTGCATGCTTAAATATATATTAAGCATGTAATGATTTGCAGGATAGGATCACTGAGTTAAAAAAAGAAGACTGAACCACATTGGAAAAATTCCACAACATCATCATAATTTTACAGAGTCCTTCACATCTCAGAATTGTGTTAAATATGGAAATGGTGACCCCGGAAATCTGTCACACATCAGATATTACATATAAAATGAAAGTTGTGCACAGTCACTCATTAAGATGGTGGGGAAAGGAATTTCCATTGCGTAGGAAAACACAAAAGATTGGGGGATTTCCTGTGAGAAACTTTTAGCCGAATCCAAATAAATAAATAAATAAATAAAATATAGATAAATAAATATCCATATATAATAAATAAATATATTGATAAATAAAAGGATCCATATATCTCATGCCTTTACCTTTAACGAGAAAGCATTCGAAATTTTAGATATGGAGCCCATCAAAATTCAGTAGTCCAAAGATTATTGTCGGGATAAAGCTCGCAGGAAAAAGGCACCTTGGTGAAAACTTTAGCACAGTTTGTCACATTTTTGGTTTATAAAAAATAAATCGTGGCGGAATATCAAAAGTAACAAATACAGTACGAAGCTAGAAATATACACAATTTATCTTTTTGGGAGTTTAAAATTAGGCAATAATGAAATTCTTTTTTATAAATTAAATAATATGAATCCCACTTAGCTTCCGTAATTTCGCGTTTTCTTAAATGTGAAAGTTACTATATTGCAGCTATGAAATGATACGAAATGAAAGGCATGTGTGTCTGGGTCTTGAGCCAGTTTGTGAACGACTAGATATTTTATCCAGTGAGAATATGTATTAGAAACTTCGAATGAACAGGCGAAAAAGGACGATATAAAAACTGAAATAATACTAAAAAAAATAAATTTAAATCCGATTGGAACTTACTTTAAAATCAGATTTTGTGTAGTCTACTTGAAAGTGTTTATACACTGACGGAAAAAAAGTATCAACACCAAGAAAAAATAGTTGTAGAGGAATGAAATGGCGGCAATACATTTGTATAGGTAACATATTTAATCGATAAGGGGTTCAAGATCACAGCTTAATGTAAGCGCGAGAAGAGCCATTTTAAAAGTGAAATACTGGTACATTAATAACCGGTGTAACCGCCAGAATGTTGAATGCAAGCACGCAAACGTTCATGCATTGTGTCGTACAGGTGCCGGATGTCAGTTTGTGGGATGGAGTTCCATGCCTGTTGCACTTGGTCGGTCAATACAGGGACGGTTAATGCTGGTTGGGGGTGACGCTGGAAATGTCGTCCAATGATGTCCCATACGTGCTCGATTAGAAAAAGATCTGGTGATCTAGCAGGCCACGGCAACATGTCGACACTCAGTAGAGCATGTTGGGTTACAACAGCGGTATGCGGGAGAGCGTTATCCTGTTAGAAAACACCCCCTGGAATACTGTTCATGAATGGCAGCACAACAGGTTGAATCACCAGACCGACGTACAACTGTGCCGTCAGGGTGCGTGGGATAACCACGAGAGTGCTCCTGCTGTCATAGAAAATTGCTCCCCAGACCATAACTCCAGGTGTAGGTCCAGTGCGTCTCGGTCGCAGACAGGTTGGTTGCAGGCGCTCACCTGGCCTCCTTCTAACCAACACACGGCCATCACTGGCACCCAGGCAGAACCGGCTTTTATCAGAAAACACAACAGATCTCCACTCCGTCCTCCAATGAGCTATAGCTTGACACCACTGACGTCGCTAACGGCAGTGGTTTGGAGTAAAAGGAATGCACGCTACAGGGCGTCTAGCTCGGAGCTGTCCTTCAAGTAACCGATTTGTAACAGTTCGTTGTGTCACTGTGGAGGCAACTGCAGCTCGAATTGCTGCCGCAGACGCAGTACGATGCGCCACGGCCATACGCCGTACACGCGTCTTCCCTCTCAGTAGTGCAACGTGGATGGCCGGAACCCGGTCTTCTTGAGGCAGTACCTTCCCTTGACCACCGCTGCCAACAATCATGCACAGTGGCTACATTCATGCCAAGTCGTTCCGCAATATAGCGGAAAGAAAATCCACCTTCTCGTAGCCCTATTACACGACCTCGTTCAAACTCCGTGAGCTGTTGGTAATGACTTCTTCGTTTTCTTAAAGGCATTCTTGACTAACATCAACACACTACATCGAATCTCAACGATAACTAACGCTCACGAACGTTACAGCGCGTATTTACAGCAAACCTGCTTTGCATGTTTCGAGGGGCGCTACTAGCGCCATACGTATGCG
Source organism: Macrothele yani (assembly GCA_039090855.1). NCBI lineage: Eukaryota > Metazoa > Arthropoda > Arachnida > Araneae > Macrothelidae > Macrothele > Macrothele yani. Next base: position 14,442,507 of record CM077016.1, read on the forward strand.
CTGAGCACGAAATTTGCATAGACGTCATCTTACAGATGTGCTGTCACCGCCTACCAACTATCGTTTATCTAACACAACCCCTTCTGGGTGTTGGGATTTGTTTCCGTCAGTGTAGAAAGGACGGAGCAATAGGAGGAATTAAACATAATATCTACAGAGGAAAAGGAATTAAATAGAGAAGAAACTTCCTAAAAGCAATGTGAAAAGAATTGGACAATCTCTGTGATGACGGCACGTGTTAGAAAATTTGAACAGAAAGAGAACAGTGGAGACCGTTGGTGAAAAGAAATGAAATAACAAATGAATCCCTGTTAGGCATGAACGTCGTGGCCGTCTTACAGCACTGGCCGTCTTCCTTCCCTGGAAGAAGTAATGAAATAACAAATGAATCCCTGTTAGGCATGAATGTCGTGGCCGTCTTACAGCACTAGCCGTCTTCCTTCCCTGGAAGAAGTAATGAAATAACAAATGAATCCCTGTTAGGCATGAACGTCGTGGCCGTTTTACAGCACTGGCCGTCTTCCTTCCATGGAAGAAGTAATGAAATAACAAATGAATCCCTGTTAGGTGTGAACGTCGTGGTCGTCTTACAGCATTGGCCGTCTTCTTTCCCTGGAAGAAGTAATGAAATAACAAATGAATCCCTGTTAGGCATGAACGTCGTGGCCGTCTTACAGCACTGGCCGTCTTCCTTCCCTGGAAGAAGTAATGAAATAACAAATGAATCCCTGTTAGGCATGAATGTCGTGGCCGTCTTACAGCACTGGCCGTCTTCCTTCCATGAAAGAAGTAATGAAATAACAAATGAATCCCTGTTAGGTATGAACGTCGTGGCCGTCTTACAGCATTGGCCGTCTTCCTTCCCTGGAAGAAGTAATGAAATAACAAATGAATCCCTGTTAGGCGTGAATGTCGTGGCCGTCTTACAGCACTGGCCGTCTTCCTTCCATGAAAGAAGTAATGAAATAACAAATGAATCCCTGTTAGGTATGAACGTCGTGGCCGTCTTACAGCATTGGCCGTCTTCTTTCCCTGGAAGAAGTAACGAAATAACAAATGAATCCCTGTTAGTCATGATCGTCGTGGCCGTCTTACAGCACTTGGCATCTTACAGCACTGGCCGTATTCCTTCCCTTGAAGAAGTAATGAAATAACAAATGAATCTCTGTTAGGCATGAACTTCGTGGCCGTCTTACAGCACTGGCCGTCTTCCTTCCCTGGAGCAAGTAACCTTAAATTATGGGCGGGAAGCTGCTTATAGCCCATTGAGTCGCTCACGTTGGTCGTTAAACCTTCAATCACACAGACACAAAAAAATCTCGAAATTACAAGAATAAGCTGTAATTGGAGATGAGTTGCATGGCAAACCCGAAGCAATGTGTGACGGAAAACTATTTACAGAGTTTCAACCAACAGTGACAGGTGGATCGATTTGCTAAAAATTCCACAGAAACTTCGTTATTGCGGTCACATGTAGAAAAGAAAAAAAAGTTTCAGAGGAACTGTCTGGGGCGAAATATTTTTTATTTTTCGACAAGCATGTTTCACATCTTAAACAATCCTACACTTGTATAAAAGGTTACTGAGCAATAAGATGATGTTAAGAATAACCATGAACGTGACAACGTGTACTGCAAGTTTTGCAGAATATATAGTTATAGTGTACGCAGTCGAGTAAAATTATTGTAACCACCTCCTACTTTTCACGTCAACAGCGCGTAACCAATAAAAAAAGGCAAGTGTCGTGACCTGGTTTATAGTTCATATAAGGTGTGCTGCAGGCAATATTAAAAGATATCACTGGTTGCTGTCATGGATAAAAAGAGTGATTAATCAGATTTGCAAAAAAGGGATGATTATCGACTTTCGTGCCAAGAGTGGCAGTACTTATGAAACAGGCCTGTTTTTGAACTGATCGCGTGCTGTTTTGTTCAAAGTCTATCGTCATTGGAGAAATAGCGCCTTGGGAAAATAATCGATGTGGAAACTGCGGAGCACCAGGTGCCATTTATGTAAGAGGTGAACGTCGGTTGCGAAGGTGGGTGACACGCTACAGTGGAACTCCTCACTGGCCGAATGAATCAGGGGGCTACCGGAAATGTGTTTAAAACGACAGTTCAGCGAATCCAGCTCCGTATATGTTTCGGATGCAGACTAATGGTCACTGCACCTATGTAAACGAAGGTGCATCTGCAGAAAAAGCTTACATTTGCACGGCAGTATCAGAATTGGACCTACGCTGATTGGCAAAAGATTGCCTTCTCCGATGAGTTAAATTTTCTGCTTCAGGAACGGATGGGCGTTGGCATATAAAGCGAGAAATACCGAAGAACAAACACTCTTCAACCATTGCTTGAAAAACACAAGCAGGTGGGAGCAGCGTTTTGGTCTGGGGAATGTTTCGTGATATTCTCTCGGGTCCACTCATAGCTGTGGAAGACACTATGGACCGAATTCGTTATGAACCCATCCTTGCTGACCACGCACACACATACATGCTGATTGGCTTTCCTGGGACGGACGGGATCTTTCAGAATGAAAATGCGACGTGCCACACAGCTAGAAATGTCCGAGAATGTTTGTAAGTGCACGACGAAGACTTCAAAGTACTTCCCTGGCCCTCTAATTCCCCAGACTAAAACCCAATTAAGAATTTAGCGACCATCTCGATCGTGTTGTTCGCCCTATGGATCCTCCACCACGGAACCTCCAGCAGCTGTCAGATGCACTGCAGTCAGCATGGCTTTAAATGCCTGTGAACACCTTCCAGCACCTTATTGAGTCACTTCCAGCCCGTGTAGCTGCTGTACGCGCAACACACGACGGTTACTCTGGATATTAGCTGGTGGTCACAATAATGTGAGTAGACCGTATTCTATGGAGCATTCTCATCTTTTCATATACTACTGCAATAAAATTTTCTGTATTCGTAAATGAACCCTGTTAGGAGATGTTGCATTTTCTATCGCAAAAGGGCAAAATATTATAATCATGATACGACGGCAGATAAAAATTATTTAGCTCTTGCTAGGAAGAAAACTGGCATAATTCTAGTGAACTGTAATGGTGTAAATGAACATAATTTTGAATCGATGTCCATTGTCCTGTAAGTCAAAAATTTTCCTTAGCCAAACAAATTATTATTATTGACAGTATTGAAAAATCTCAGGAACTCTAAAATAAGTAGGCTTTAACTAAGAATTGAAGAGGTCAAATATGGACGGCATCCAAATCTGGTGACCCCAAGGTTTTATAGTATATGACTTTGCCATACCCTTGATGGCAAGGAGGGAGATTGGGATTTAGTTTCTACACCTTAATCGTACTGATGGAATTATCTTGTTATACACTAGTTAAGCTTCACCCTATCTTCATCAAAATAATTTTCGGAAGCAAAATCTTGGGCCCCCATTCTTCCTAGCTATTTTGACACTTTGGAATGGAATTTTCTCAACGTTATTTTCATAGGCCTTTCTGTGTGTTTATTTAATCCCAAGAATGTAAATTACATTGGATGACCACCATATTAGTAGAATCTGATATTGTGCTTATAACATCGATAAACAGCGTAAGCACTGAATTAATACGTGCACGATAGACCTCTGGCATGGAAGTTTTGAACGAAGGAGAATTCGCTCACGGCATCTAAATTCAATACTTATTTGTACTTTTATGCATGTCTTTTGTAAAAACGATCGTGCTATATAGGAATCGTCTATATAGGAATTCATGCTAATAGGTTTGTCCGTCTGTCTGTCCGTCAGCTTGTGAACACCAAATATATCTCTGCGACTATTACTCCGATCTGAAAAGTTTTTTCACATTACGAAGCTTGAAATGGGCGAATGATGATCCTACATTTCGTTTTTTTTACGATGCAAAATGTCGCCTGCTAGAGCGCGTAAAAGCAGATGATATTGAATTCTAAATGCATGTAATGGCTTCTAAACAACCGACTGAATATTTTTATTTTTACTTTTGAATTCCATTTATGCCGAAGACTATTGCAGGTATAGTCACTTTTTCAAGTTACGCATAGATTTTCCATACAGGTTAATAGGACATTTAACATCCACAGCATGATGTATTAAATCCAACTGGCATAAAAACCCACAGTTAATTCGGCGTATTTTTACTATGCCTGTATTTATACCAGTTTAAAATGATGGAGGTTTAAAAGCATTCTATATATTCAAGTTGAAATGATGAAGGTTTAAAAAAGCTTGAGAACTTCCGGGTGCACTATGGACCCATCCTGAGGTGAATGAAACGACAAGGAGGGAGAGAACCATGTAAATATACAAGAACAATAGGCAAGTGCCTCAACGCATGCGCAAATGGGACTGCGTCGTAGACACATTGGACAAACCGTTAATTCGCAGAAGTGACATTTTTATATAATATGCAATAAGTGAGATTAGTCCCCTTACATTCCAGTCTTAAATCGGCTAAATAGGACTATTACGAACACATGCATTTCAGAAGTTAAAAGAGTAAAGCAGTAATTTGTGTTCATAAAAATAACATCTTATCAGTTAAACTAGTAATTGACATCCAGTTAGCATAGATTTTCCGCAAGAGGACGTAAAATTAAATTGCGTTTTACCCTTATCTCTGCTTCTAAAACTTCGATTTAAAACATCCTTTCTGCAGCGGATACCACTCTTATAGGACATTTTTTGCATGTAATTTCTACTTTTTGATAAAAAACGATTTGGCCATCAGGGGTCGTAAGTTTTGATTTCTGCTTCTGATGTATTTGCAGCAAAATCTTAGCTTCCAATATCACCACTCAAAATAATTCTTTCGTGGACCGATGCCACTCACGTTGATAAACGTTTTTGGTATTTTTTTCTTCTTAAAATATTGCATGGTTTCTCCACCAAGAGGCGTAGACATATATCTTATTTTCGTCAATATCTCTTCTCCTAAAGGCCCGATTTAAAAAAAAATCTTTCGTTGGATAGAGATTTGGTGCTACATGTTTTTCATGTAATTTCAAAATTTTCAAGTAATTCATAAACGTTACGCTACGGGGATGGGCGTTAAGGTAAATTACATTTCCCCTATATCTCAGCTTCCAAATTTCCGATTTGAAAAATTCTTGTATAGCTGCTGATGGAAAATATTTTGCATATAATTTCTAATATTTGATAAAAGATGGTTTGGTCACCAGGGGGAGTTTGGGTTAATTTCTGCTTGTGATGTATATACAGCAACGTCTGAGCTCCTGAAACCTCGGTGGAATTTTTTTTTTCGTGTAACGATACAGTTCACATTGGAAAACCTTTAGAGAATAATTTCTTCTTAAAATAATACATGGTTTTCCCGCCGAGAGGCTTAGATGCATATCTTATTTTTGTTGACATCTCTGCTTCTAAGAGTCGGATTTGAAATTTCTTTGTTGGAGAGGGTTTCAGCTGTGAGATGTTTCTCACATAATTTAAATTTTTTTAAGCACAAGTCTGCAACCAGAGGCCATAAGGTCACGTTCCCGTTTTGAGGAATATCTGCGGGTTTAAAAACCCGTTTAAAAAACTTTTTTCTTCGGCAGATATTATTGTTTTCCATACCAGTTTCATTAAATTTGAATAGGTTTGATAAATTGAATTCGCATAATAACGGATTCAAAAGACGTTTAAATTACAAACAAAACCCGGTTTTACCCTTCTTGTTTCATTACGAAATAATAAACTTGGGAATAAAATAAGTCAATGATTTGCTACATCGCTTCCTTTCCTAAATTTAGACAAAACTGAGAAAATCATTACATCGTTGCATGTATTATGTTCATGCGTAACAATCAGCAGATAATTCCTTTTTTTTTTTCTACATTTGATATGTAAAAACCGCATCAAAAATGCTTAAATGTGCTTTTTTTCTCAATGAACGTACTTTGAGAGGTGGTCTAAAAAGAGCGTTGGTAGTGATGTTTTTGTTCTTCTTCTTCGATTGAATTCATACTTTGGAAGTACAAAAGACAGCAATTTATTACACATAAACGAATTTTTTCTGCATGTAGTTCGTCACCCTTGTTACGATTGTTTACCTTCATAATTAAATTTCCTCTTTTCAAATGTTTTTGAAACGAATGGCGAAGGTTTGTATTATTTACGTGTCCGGAATTGCTATCCATGAAATAAAATATTTTACACCTAGGACGTTTTTCATGGATGAAGCATGGGCGAAGTGTTTGTTTCACTGCATTGTATTCCTCCATTCAATGAAACAAGTGGCTTCAAATTTGGACGAATGAGCGATAATACTATTCAGATTTGTTCTAATTGTTCGTTAACCGTGAAATAACGGAAGAAGGCCTCTCAAAAAGATACTGGTCTACCACAATGCAACCAGAACTCTGCGAAAAGAAGGGGGAGCAAAAAAACCATTTGGGAAGAAGCGAAGAAAGTATACGATTAATTCAAGGAAGTCATGCACTGGAGATAAATGTTAACGTAAAAATCCCTTAGTGACATTGTGTTCAAAGCTGGAGAGGGCCAATCCGGATCTGAATGACTTACAATGAGGTCTAACTGTGAATCAGACAACTGGTCTTACGATAGTTGTACATTGCAATTTTAACCACATGAAACTGTTCTCAATATAACATATAACACTAGGTCATAGACCGTGCCATGCAAGGGTTAAAAAGCTGTGGCTGAAATTTTTATAAAACGAATCGGAAAATATGTATACATAACTATATAACGAAGTAAATTTCTCCGTCATTTCTGTCCACGCCAGGATTCGAACCCGGATCCCCTCATTCCGGAATAAGTCACTCTACCAATTGAGCTACGCGGACGTTTTATTCTGATTCCTATCTGCCTCTATGTCGTGTGCGTCCTTCTGGCAGGTACGTCACATCTCCTGGTACGTTACATCATCTCCCCGTTATTTTTTTTTTCGAAGTGCCTGAGAAGGGATTCTCTTATTTTTCCTATCTCGCGGTGTGGAAGTAACATCACACCATTGTCCACGCCAGGATTCGAACCCGGATCCCCTCATTCCGGAATAAGTCACTCTACCAATTGAGCTACGCGGACGTTTTATTTTGATTCCTATCTACCTCTATGTAGGGTGCGTCATTCTGGCAGGTACGTCACATCTCCTGGTACGTTACAACTATAATAAACGGTTGAATTATTAATGGGAAGACCTATAAGATAGATCAAAGATTAGCTCTACTCTCGTTCAAGTTATGCAATGTAATAGAAAATTGGTTCGCACGCCATCGCTGATGGCGTTCTCTATTTCAGCGACGTTTTCTTTTAGTTTTATCTTCTTCCATCTTGCACTACGAAGAAAAAATTCCACATAACCAATACATATTTTTTTAATTTCCATCACAGTGAATCAAATTTTCGCCTGTATTTACTTTTATCAATATACATTATATCAATTTGAGAGTCGTCTACAGATGTGAAACGATCCGATTAAATAGCTGTATCGCATAAGATATACGTTTGTGAGTTCTAATGATTACATTTAGATGGCCATGACGTATTAGATGAATCTTTGGTAGCACTATATTAAACTTTTTCTCCTAGAAGAAAATTAATACCTGCATTTTTCTGGTATTTATTTTGAGATGCACAATGCTTTTCTTTACAAGAAAGGCATTTTGACCGACATATGTAGTAGAATTTGAAGAAGCTTTGTTAAGAACAAAAGGATGATGAGCGGTATCGACAAAACTTTTCTATTCTTCATTGTTTAATGGCTGTTGTAATTTTTGAAGTACACAATCAAAACACATTTAGTATATTTTATTTTAATAATTTTCATTTCAACATATCCTTTTGCATTATTATTTATTGCTTAACATTCAGGATAAATTAAAAAAATAAGGCCTTAATTTACGAGGGAAATGGTCAATAAAAATGTTTCATACTCAGAGACTGAGAGGTTAAAATATGAAATATTTTGTAATGGTGAGTGTTAGGCTTTTTTAAACATTAGACTCCTGCTGCTGCATAAATGTCTTATGGAAAGCACTAATAGTTTGTGTTCAGAAAAATCCTGTCAATCAGGAATCCATTAATCAGTGTCACTGACCTGTAATGTTTTTTTCATCATATTCACGAGTCTTAAATATATGAATTTATTTAAATAACTCAATCAACTATCTTCGCAATACGAAAGAAAATTAACGTTTTTTTTACGAAACTTTCGAAACTTGAAGGGAACACAAGATATATTCAGCTCTTACGAATATCTTAAATATAATGAAGTACAATACAATTGGACTTAATTTATAAAATATTAATAGCAACCCATTAAATAATACACGAAATCCTTATAAAACGTTTACAAAAAATTAATATTTTAAACACTCTGAGAGGTTTGAACTCTGTGGGAGCGATCAAGGTCTTATCTGTCAAACGCGTGTGACTCGTTTTCTTTCTAGCTCTTCGAAAGCAGTTTTTACCGTATCAGGCGTGATTCCCTTGAGGACTACTTAAAGATGCTTGTACGCCAGGAACGCTTTCATTGTTATTGCATGGATTAACGGTATGAACCTGCCAGTGCTTTTCTGATCCACGGGCAGCGATTTTTAAGGCAGGGCACTTCGAAATCTGTAATTCCTATTTTGAGCTTAATAGTTCGTTTCAGCAATCACCATAATTTACATTATTTCATATGAAAGTCACTTTTGCACAGATGTGGGTGTAGTACATAGGCTTGTGTTTAGAGAGCACCTCTTTTGCAGATTAACTCAGCATCGAATCCGAAAGGAACGAACCGTTCAGCTTCTCCTGAGCAAGAAACAATTTCTGCGCATGAGTACACATCTTCGGGAAAAAGGTTGTGGTAGCTACATTCTCCCGATATTTCATGTTTGCGTCTTCGCGTATTTTATTACAGGGTCTGCATAGAATGACAAATTCGATTATGAAAGAAGCAAAGTGACTCATCCACTACCACGACAGCCATTAAATTGAAAACAAATGCCGTCTCCTGCACTGTGCACTTTAATGATACAAACTTTGTAAATTTATCATTAAACATATATCGTTAAGGAGACCGCATTTGTTTTCAATTTAATAGCTTTTGGTGTAGGATTTAATTTCTTCATCTCATTACAGTCCATAAATATCATAAAAATAAAATTAATGTGAACAACATAGTTGTTAACAGCGAGTGCAACAAACCATTATAAATTACTTAAAGCTGACAGAGATTTATCTTTTTTTTTAAGTTGTGTGGTGTTCCAGACATTTTTAAAAGAACCACACATTTTACCTCAAGTAATAAATGCCTAATACAATTAGGAAAGTATTCCATAGCACAATATGGATTTTAAATTAAATATATTATGACTGAAAGGAATTTCAGAATCATGGATAAAACATTCTAAACTATTTTTATCATAATTATTTTCTTAAATAACTTACATCAGAAAACGTGATTTTAAGTGCAAGATTTGAGTTCGGAATTGAATTGCTGGCATGCGCATTTGGTAATATAAATTTTAATATACACCGAGTGCTGTATTGAATGAATGTTGAAATTTGTAACGGACGTGATCCTCTTGGAGAAATGTATAAGACTTGGCTTTACGCAAGTAACCAAATCGCAAATTCAGTGTGTTAAAGAGAAAGCCAACTGTACTACGGATGACAGATTCACAGCGCAAGATCGATTCACATGCTGACCGAATTTATCTCTTTCACTCGTGAAATACCATCCGTTTTTGTCGCGGTTCCTTTGGAACTTTGTGGCGCTTTGAAAGCGGCTGAATCAGATTTCATGGGTGGTCAGACGGTTAAAGCGGGGTCAAGAAAGAGCATTAGTGGAAACTCTCTCCAAATTCTGTGAGCAAATAAATGTCATATTTATACATTTCGTACAAAATTGTAAATTATTAGCATGACTCTTTTTCTAAAATCTTCTGCGTTCGAGAAGAATTTTGACACACAACAAAACACAACTTTAGGCACACACAAAACGGAAAGCATGACAACGTCAAATCGGTATTCCAGTTCTTTAGCCTTTTTTTCAGATTTAAGAAATAAATTTCCTGATTTTTACAGTTGTTTACTGAAGTTTCTGTTCCACAGAGACAATTGACAGATTGAAAGGGCAGAATGCTGTAAACGCAAACATTGCTAAAACAATTTTTACTTATTACAGGTGGGCAATGCTGCACTACCTAATGCTTAAATAATGGTTGCAGCGCTTAATACACACGTATTGTCTAATGCAGTCGAACTTTTAGGAAGACTCAATTTTTAATGCAATCTTTTTCAGTACTGTTAAAATGAACTAAAAAAAATAGAAAGAAAATACCTGTTAAATGTTAAATACAGATGGTATCGAGGAACGTTTATTAATTTGGTCTCACACTAACTTTGTATCCAACTTCATCTTCCATTGTAAACCACACATTTCACTTTTAGGTGTCGTAGAACAAAAGATGGAACATGTATACTAAGATCATTTTTTTCTGTTTTTTTTTCTCTCATTTTCCGAACACTTCATATTTTAAAACATAATAATAGCAATAGTTCCCGAGAATTGTTTCCTTAATCTTACGTCAAACTTCTGCGTTGGAAGACTGTTGCAGTCTCAAGATGTATTTGTATAAGTCCTAATATGTTTCTCACATAAAATAACATTGTAGGACTTTGATTGTGTTACTCATAATTTTTTTTTTCTCATTGAGCTGAAAGTACAATTTCAATGGGGAGGTGCCCCCGGTTATGACTGAGACGATAATTTCATATATAAATATATCTTTTGTTTCAAACGTAAGATATCATAAAATTTAAATCGATATCATTGGATAATTACGCTATAGAACACCTAAAGTTTCCTAAAACTGTAAATCTCTTAGAGCTGAAATAATATGTTTCGCTCACTGAACACTATTTGCGCAAGCGTAAATGGGCGATATGGTTAGAGTTGCACTAAATCCAGAAATAAATTCTTGCTTTCAGTAATTTATTCAAAAAAATACTTCCTATTAAAGCTACAAACACATAACAGTTAAGAATTTCAGAGAGTTTTTTAATCTGAAATTGATAATTTAAAGTAAAATTAAAATTAATTTTACATTTAATTTCTTATATCGGTTGGAAATTTTGAAATTCTTTCTTTTATTAGCATTGAATTCCAGTATACCACCGGTGACTTTCTTAATAGCAAACTGTAGTAAATGTGCTTGGTTTTTTATTTTCAAATATCCAATAAATTTGAGTGATGTGGTTTGAAAAAATTTAAATACTGACAAGGCTAAAAACGTACTGACAATTTCAAACCTATAAAATATGCGCAAGTCGTATTCAATACCAATTTTCAGCACTAAATAAAAAGTGTTGTCCAATACGTACTCAGGTTCTTTGGCTGGAGTGCGTTTGCGCTTTCTAATTTGTTAATGGGTGGCGCTAGTGTACAGGTGATTAAAAGGCTATGTGACTGCACTGCAGCTTGTTTGTTACGGAAGCCATATAACGTGCTGCACTAATTTTTTCGTTCTTTTGCAGATGACGGATACGTTTACATTTGCTCAACGTGCTGTAATTCAGTTCCCGAAATCGGAAAAATGCCATCAAGCGAATTTCACGAACGAATGAAGGTGGTGTATGGGCTTGCTTGTTTTCGACGTAGTACTGTAGAGCCAGCTTATTAGTTTTCGACGTAGTACTGTAGAGCCAGCTTATTAGTTTTCGACAAATAAGCACTGCATACCAGCCAAGATCAGGAGCACCACGTCGTGCTGTTTCGATGATGATAATTGCACATGTGAATGCTGCAGTAAAACCCTACCAAATAATCACGATCCGAGAACGGGTGAACAGTGCAGCTGTGAGCATCGGAACTGTCGACACGATCATGCATTCGTACCTTGAATATTTTAAAGTTCTGCGGGGGTATAGAAACATCTTTCCAATGAACAGATGAGTCAACGAATAGGACTATCGTTACAGCATCTGTTCCGCTACTGTGAAAAAAGTAAAGATTTAGTGGTCCGCATCATTACCGGGGACGAAAGCAGATGCCACCATTTCGAGTCAATGTTGAATAGCCAGAGCATGCAGCGGAAACATGCATTGTCACCACCGCCGAGGAAATCTCAGTTTGTCATTATCGCAAGCAAGGTGCTGTTAACTATGTTGTTTGACAATCGAGGATTATTACTTCTTGGGTGGCTACCAGAAGGATTTGTCATTAACGCAGAACGATGTTGTTAAACTTTAATGAACATTCGGCAAGCCATCCAAAACAAGATATCTGACAACGTCACTTAAGGTATTACGTTTCTGCATGATAACGTGCGGCCGCATTCGGCAGTTACCACGCAAAGTACATTGCAGCGCTTTCACTGGGAATGACTTCTACACCTGGCGCATAATACTGAACTATTGGCCTGAGATTTTTACAACTTTGAACATATGAAAGATGTTCTAAAAAGCAAACGTCTCATTTCGTATGATCAGGTACTTGAAGCTGTAGATAACTGTTTGCAGCAGCAGCCTGCCTCGTTTCATTTCGCAGGGATACAAAGACTTGTGCAACAAGAGGACCACTGTCCAAATGCTGGCGGCTATTATTTTTAGGTATGCCATGTTTTGGTTCTTTCAGGCAGAAAGTCTCACAACCTGTGGAGCAATCCTTATATATAATTCTCGTAAGTACGTAATTCAGGAAGTACATAATCGTCTAAAGTACATAATTTCAATGAAGCTCATAATCGGAACTTACGTAAAATGTATGAAAAATGCCTTGTCGTCTTGGCGAACACATGATCTAGATAATTGTTGAGACTGCCACTCGTCAGTAACATTCACTGTGCTTGTTCTGAATGGAAAAGCAAAGGTGCTTTCTGAGTCAGATAAAGGGCTTATTATGTGGGCTCGTCTTGATAGAGCGACGATTTAAAATAGCATATCTTCGTGGTTTCTCAAGAGTTGTGATTTTCCAGTTGTTTAATCAGTGGAGAAATGACACACATTGTGGGTCTATTATGCGTGACTGTGGAACGACGATAATCAGTCAAGTAAAAGACCGCCGCATTCTGAGGAGTCTTACATGGAGAAACAGAAGCAAATAATAAAGGCTGCTCCAGATCCATATCTCAGCATACTATGTCTAAAGAATCGCACAGGATCAATATTTCCAGGTGTATATTGGTTTATAGGTTTCGGCGGAGAACCGAAACGTTCGTCTACTGTGATGTCAGGAACACCGAGTATGGTCACAGGAAAACTGGAAAAACTTCAGGTGGTCCGATGAGTCGTGGTACTCCTTGTTCTGTGTCGAAGTTTGGCAGAGAGTTTGGCGGGAACCCCTTGAAGCAATGGACTCAAAGTTCATTATAAACACAACTCGTGCTTCTGGGAACGGTGTCATATTTGGTGGCACGTTTTGTTAATACAGAGCGTTTCCGCAGATATTTCTGGAAGGTCGAATACCCTACAAAGATTATCTGAGCACATTTGGCAAACAAGTCCATCCTGCAATGTAAATGTTTTATCTAGGTGGTGACGTCAATCTCATAAAAGACAATGCTAGTCTACATCGACCAAAACGTTTTCAACAGTAGTTCGGGAATTGCTATTACGTTGTATCATCATCATCATCATTGTCAACCATTATCAATCCACTGCTGGACAAAGGTCTCCCCAAGTTTCCTCCACAACGGTCTGTCTTGTGCCCGTCTCCTCCATGTCACTCCCGCATACTTTCGAATTTCATCCACCCATCTTCCATGTGGTCTTCTTCTGGGTATTTTCCTGTCCCTTGGAATCCAATCTAAAATTTCGTCTGTCCATCGATGGTCAGTTCTTCTGGCAGTATGTCCAGCCCATTGCCATTTCATGGATTTAACTCTGATCATGATGTCTTCCACTCTTGTCATTTTTCGGATCCACGTGTTCCTCTTCTTATCTCTCCTGGTTACACCAAGCATGCACCTCTCCATGCTGCTTTGAGTTGTCTGCAGCCTTTGTATGTCTCTTTTAGCTAAGGTCCACGTCTCTGCACCATACGTAAGCACTGGAAGGATGCATTGATCAAACACTTTTCTTTTAAGACATAATGGCATATTGCTCTTGAAAATTATGCTGTTTCTGCCAAAAGCTCTCCAGGCAAGTTTTGTACGCCGATTAATTTCTTCACCAATGTGACCCTCACTAGATATCTGCTGTCCAAGATAAACGTATGTGTCTGTTATCTCCAGCTTTTCTCCATCAATCGATAAATCTTCATTTCTTGTAAAAGCATTGAACATCACTTTTGTCTTCTGAAAGTTCATTTTTAATCCCACTTCTTTACTCTTGTCAGCAAGTTCCTGGATCATACTCTGCAGCTCTGATGGGGTAGTTGCAAAAATGACTACGTCATCAGCAAAACGAAGGTGGGTTAGATAATCTCCATTAATCTTTATCCCTTTGTTTTCCCAGCTCAGCGACTGAAAAACACCCTCCAATGTGGCATTAAAGAGCTTCGGAGATATGGTGTCACCTTGTCTCACTGCTTTTCCAATTTTTATGTGTGTTGTATTTTCAAACACCGAATCTTTGCACTTGCATTTTCATAGATGTTACTAATAATATTAATGTATGCATCTTCAATACCGCAGGATTTCAGAGCCATTGCAATTGCTGATGGTTTCACCGAATCAAATCCTTTTTCATAATCGATAAAAGCCATGCACAATGGAAGTTCATATTCCCTCGCTCTTTCAATTAGTTCTCTCAGTACGTGGATAGGATCTATTGTGCTGTAGCCACTCCTGAATCCAGCTTGTTCTCTCGGTTGAGCCATGTCCAGTGTTACCTTCAAGCGGTGTGAAAGAACTTTAGTGAAGATTTTATAAACCACTGATAGGAGGCTGATAGGTCTGTAGTTCCTGAGATCCTCAATGTCACCTTTTTTATGTAGCAAGATCATTGTAGCGTTGTTCCAATCCTCAGGAGTTTTCCCTTCATTAAGGCATCGAGTGAAAATTTACTGTTTCGATTTCTCCACTTGCTTCTTGTATGATGTCTACAGTAATTCGTCTTCTCCTGGAGCTTTTCCCCACTTCATGTTCTTGATTGTATGTGCAACTTCTGCTGGAAGGACTGGAAGAACTCTGGTACTGGTACCTTTCATGATGTCTGGAGTAAATGTATCATCCCTTTCATATAATTTGGAGTAGAAATCTTTCACTCTTGTCAAAATTTCTCCTATATTTCTTGTTACAGAACCATCTTCTTTTCTCAGTGCCATAATCTGTTTTTTTCACTTACTGAGATGTCCCTTTGCTATCTTTAGGCTTTGGTTGTTTTCAATTGCCTTCCTTACTAGTTCACAGTTGAATTTTCTTACGTCTTCAGTGATACTTTTTCGTACTGTCTTGCATAGCTCTATATATTCCACTTTGGAAGTCACATCTTCTTTAGTTGTCCTCATCTCTCTTCTTTTTTGCATCAACATTTTGGTTTTTCCTGATAATTTGTTCACATACAATTTGTTCTTAGACCCAGCTAATTTTGTTGCTGTTTCCATAAGAGCTTTGGTTACTTTTCTGTTAACTTCAGAAATATCCACTTCTTCCGATGTTAGGCCTTCTAAAGCAGAGAATCTGTTCTTCAGTTCCAATTTGAAAGTATTATGTTGTTTTTTGAGGTTGGTTATGTCAATACATTTTGTTTGTCTTATGAGCTTACTACGTTCGAGTTTAGTATTGTGGTGCATCTTACATCTCACCAATCTATGGTCACTGCCTGTGTTGAACTTGTTTAGCACACTGCAGTCTTCTATGACGAATTTTTTGTTACACATAATAAAATCAATTTCACTTGTCGTCCCATTTGGATGTCTCCATGTCCATTTCCTGTGTGGCTTTTTCTTGAAAAAGGAGTTCAAGATGAAAAACCCTTCTGCCTCTGCAAACTCTACGAGAGTATTTCCACGCTGGTTTCTGTTGCCGTGACCGAATTTACCTACTGAAGTTTCATTCTGTTGCCGTTGCACTATTTTTGCATTGAAATCTCCCATAATTATTTTCAAGTGCTGCTTACCTTTATTATTTAGATCACGAATTTCCTAATAAAATTCTTCAATTTCTTCTTCAGCATGACTTGTGGTGGGTGCATAAGTGTGAATAATCTGAGCCTGGTATCTTCTCGAGAGTTGGATAACGAGTCGTGCAGCTATGTCAGAGGAACTTTCAACTTCTACAACTTTATCCTTCAGTTTCTTGTTTATTATAAATCCAACACCACTAGTTCTACCAGTATCTGTCCCACGATAGTAGAAGAGATGTCCACTTTTCAGTTCAATGAGATCTTCTCCTTTTCTCCTTACCTCATTTAGCCCGACGATGTCCCACTTGATCCTTTGTAGTTCCTCTTCCAATTCAAGAAGCCTTGAATCAGAAGATAGGGTGCGTCCGGTATACCTAGTCAAGGTCAGTATCAGATGGCAGCCTAGTCCGGTCCTCCGGTGATTCTTAGCACCCTCTGCCTTCATGTCGCACTGGCCGCTGCCTTGGCTAGGTACATTCCAGCTGCCGGAGACTGAGGGCCAAGATTTAAGTTGTATAGTCATTTTGGAGGGGTTTGGCCATAACTCACCACGCTGGCCAAGCGGGTTGGTGAGTGTGGGATAAGATTTCCTCTAATCCCGATGGTATAGTTATACCGCTATTGGCGGTCGTCAGAGCCCCTTTAGTGGGAACAGGATGTACCACGAGAAGGCGGGGTTGACATTTGTTAAGGAGAGGCTGTGATGTTACGCATCACCTGACCTTACATCCCTTACGTTGTATATATGTATGTATGTTTGTTCATCAGGTACACGTATTTTAATATTATCAATCTGCGTGAAATTAAAAGTATTTTTTACCAATTTATGTGTTTTATTAAATTTTCAACATTTATGAAGTGCATTGAAATCATCTGCAACAATTGTAAAATATTTCTTCTAAATAATGTTTAGAAATTGTTTGGGGATGCTATTAATCTGTTAGAGCAGTAAATTGACATAGGAACTTTCCAACTTTTATTAATACAATGTGTACATTATTATTATAAATTTTTCACGATTTTTTAAATAATCAGTATTTTGCTTTATTGCAATCAAAATGTCATTTGACGACTTGGATATGCTGTTTTTACGGTAAACGATGTATCCAAGGATTTTTATTATATTATGATCTTTGAAGTAGGTTCTTTGAGGTTTTCATCTATATAGCAATTTTCTAAAGTCAGGCAGTTTTATATTGTTGCAGATGATTTCAATGCACAGACGGTCAGTTTTCTGATATATATTATCCCTAGGTACCTTGTAGTAACCTTTAAGCTTGATGCGATCACAGTAAATGAAATCAATAATCTATTAAAAGATATTCTTCCAAACGCAGTTTCAAGTTTTCATAAAAATATCATATTGCTGTTAGGTAAAGTTTAGGAACATTATTAGGTTTATTTTCTCTTATATCTTTGAGTTCTAAAACTTGTATTTCCTGTCCAGTTCTAAACGTTTTTTCGTCATCACAACTGTGAAGAGCCACATTGAAGGCGAGTTGAGTAGTCCATTTTCTCGTAATCTAGGGTGTAGGGTCAACAAACATATTTCAACTAATTGCAGCATTTCATTTCAGTATAATCACTGGTCGTTTTATAAACTAAATTAATAAAACTTAGGAAACTTTAACATGCCTGTCAGTGGTGCAACCATTTCTTCCATATTTTACTTGAATATTATTTACCAGACACCCGATTTTTCCTTAAAAATGTATTAAGGATATCGTCATCCTTACTGTAGGCTTCTGCAGTATCTCTTGTTAGACATGGAAAATGTGCTACATTAGAGTCCTTATAAGTTTCAATTAGTCTATAAGGTAAGGAATGGGTGGTGTGATTGCTTTATGGCTCTGGCTATCTACATTATTTGGAATCTGGTCCCCAAACGTATGGACAAGCGATTGTTTATAGTGTGCGTATTTCATACGGTGGTCGCCGAACTACGAAATGGAATAACTTCTGAAATACAACACAATATTTCCTGACTGCTTTCAGCGGAATTTACATCAACCGAAATGAACAAGAACCACAACCCACACACAAAATCATGATTGCAGGCAAAAGTTTACTATTTTTTATTTATTAATTGTCTCAGCTATTTTTACAAAATCAGTGGAAATATCAACGCTTTTTATGCCAGAAAGCTTTCTTTACATTCGAAGGCCACTTATTCATTGCAAGTAACTATAAAAGAAAGCTACTCGAAATATCATAATCACATCCGAACTTGCTTTTAGAACTAACCTCAAGGTACTAGATGTACTGGCAAATCTTTAAACTTATCGATAGTACTGAAAAGTTTAGGCTTTATGCGTTTTCGAAATGTAGGTGTACTTTTAGCATTCGTTACTAAGATTTTAAAGCAACCAACATCAGTTCAATTTAAAAATATCTCTGAACTGTTTGATATTATTTTCATAAGTAGGATTTCGTAGGTTTCACAAAGAACATTACAGCATAAAGCTATAATTGGTGCTTTCAACTTAGAAATAAGAACCTTTTTTTGTATAATATAAATCTTTCCTGGAGTCGTTTATTTAGATATCACATTATGTTGCACTTCACACCATAAATTTTATTTACTATCACCAGGCCCTGAAAAATTTCATGCTGCTTGTCCTTTCAGGCAAACATCTCTCCCGACAATTGTAGATCGACTGCCCCGCAGGGATGGCAATTTTGTTTCGTTTTTTAAAGTTTGATTTGTTAAAAATGTATACACATTTGTCGAATAATATTTTATGGCTAATCGAATTTAAAAGAATAACCATCGTATAATAATAACCCAAATCAATTTCCTTCCTCAAGAGTACATCATGCAAGAATCTTTCAGTGTTTTTATAATTTTCTAACAGCTCGCGCAAAGAAAGGTTCCCGTGTTTGCCCTTTGACTTACAACAGCAACTGGCTAAGCGGGAATTCGCGAGGCGCATGTATTTTTACACTGCCTATCTTTACTCACAGCGTTCGGGGATCGCAGCTTCTTGACTTGTGTTTCTTGTTAAGCGCAACGTGCCCAGATGTTTCGATTCACGGCATTCGCTGTACAATTTGTTTTTGCCAAAATAAAAAATAAAAAACGTTTCCCATGCAGGCGCACAATCACGCATCACTCTGTGAATTACAATAAGCTTTGTTAAGAACCTGATAATTTTAGGTATCCAAGAGTAAACATAATAACGTATAAATAATTGTCGATTGAATTTGCACTGCTGCACTGAATTTTTTACGCGTCAACTAACTGCGATTTACAATACACTTTATTAAAGAGCCTAAAAATTTTAGGTATCCAACAATAGGCATAATAACGTATACATAATTGCCGTTTGAATTTAAACTGCTCTACAGAAGTTTTTACGTGTCTACTAAAACATTTTAGTCGTCACAGACGAGCAGCAGACCTCATTTTTCGAGCCCTGACTGTCACATTTCTGACAGTTACGAAATGATAGCTACAATATCTCTTACTTCACAATTTGTACGGTAACGAATAACCGGACACTCCATTTTTTTATGGGAAACGTCGCAACCTTGGCCCACGCTTGTATAATGAGACGCAGGTGGCTTGGTAATCATATACAAGCATGAAGAGTAATATTCTGCCGTACGGCAAAGCTCAGTGATATTGGAATACCACAGGTATAGGATATCTTTTCAGGAACAAGCAACATCGGGAAATTTCTTCCCAGCTGCAGCTACTCTGTTCAATTGTAAGGGATGTTGTTGTGAGGTCATCATGCTTAAGCAGAACAATAGCCCAATCGCTTACTGGTTGGCCCCGTAAAATACCAGAAAGGTAAGGGCGAGGGCTGAAGCGAGTGGAATGACGCAATCCTCTATTACAACACTTTGTAACGAAATCTAAAAAGACTCTGGAATTAATGCCGATATCATAAGTGTTTGTTGAGAATTGAAAAGCAAGATATTCCGCAGCAGAACAATTCGCACGCAGAACAAAAGAAATTATGTCATTAAAGTTTGGTTGTAAGCCTAACTTGTGACTAACAATGACACTTTCGACAGTCCTGTGATCCACCCTTTACCGAGGCATTTCGGTAAAGACACTTTTGTTTACCAAAATCACAATGTCCTCGTCCATCGGGTGAGATCCGTGCAACAATAGTATGACGACACGGGTGTGGAAGAACTTGAGTAGCTTGTAAAGAACTTAATGTCACTCCACGGAATAACTTTGGGTTGAATTGTGACGTAGGCTGAGAACCAGATCGAATAAGCTGCCGTCGGTGACCGCGCATCCCTAATGTTCTTATGATGGACTGCAAGGCATTTCAAGCAGCAGATTATCATGATCTAATTTAAAATATTCCTAGCAGAGTGGTTATTGTTTTCGCAGCAAAGGGTTTGGGAATAAAATTTCTATTCAGTGTTCCGTGTTTTAATTTTATATAAGACCTGGTTCATAAAAAAAAA
Source organism: Macrothele yani (assembly GCA_039090855.1). Taxonomy (NCBI): domain Eukaryota; kingdom Metazoa; phylum Arthropoda; class Arachnida; order Araneae; family Macrothelidae; genus Macrothele; species Macrothele yani. The sequence continues at coordinate 14,462,957 of CM077016.1, forward strand.
AAATTTGGACAAAGAAAGCATGTCCTACTTCTATGGGAATTTTCCCCGGAATGTATTTTTTAGCGACGACATTTGTTGAAGAAATTGCGAAATTAGATTTAATTAATATTATATATTTTACAAACACTTTAGTGGCGATATTTAATTCAGAAAATTAGGTTTATTAGTCCAATTTTCGCAATTAAAAGTCCATTATAGTTTCACCCAAAGCTATGATTCAGCTTTGACAGGACTAAGCGTTTTCATTTTTTTCACGTGTCTAAGTCTCGTGCAGCCATCGGATCACATATTGATAAGTACTTTCCATGCGCCTAATAAGTATGGAGATGAAGATAAACCATATACCAGTTTAATACGGATTCGAAATGTGTGAAAAGCTTCTAAAAATTCTACGTCAAATATTGATTTAGGTATATCTAAGAGTTTGGCGCCATTAACAGGAATTGGTGGTTGTTTTTCGAATAATGCTGGGCTATGCAAGATTTTTTTATTCCACATGTTGTTAATATATGATTGCTGTTTTTTTATTCTGAATTTAAACGATCTCGGTGCATGACCTATGCACGACAGCCCACATTGACACTGGATGTGGTAGATTCCCGAATAATTTATGTCAGGATTTAGGTCCTCTTCGGGTGAGGAAATTATTTCAGATACAATACTGACGATTATTTGAAATTTATGACGTAAGGATGTTTGAAATTTCGAAGCAAATTTTAGGGATCAATGGAAGAACCGCCAATTTCTTTGAAAATTTGGGAACCTAAACCAACATTTGACCTAGACATTTAGTAGCTTTTCATGTATTTCAAAACCGTAATAACCTGGTAAATAATTTATCTTCATCTCCTTAATTATCAAGCGCATAGAAAGCATTCATCAATCTGCAATCTGATGGAAGCACGAGACGTTGACACTTGAAACTCGTAGCACCGTCAGAAAAAAGAAATGAAAGCGCTAAGTTCTAACGTAGCCTACGAGGATCACGCTCGTGAAAGAAGCTTGCTATTTTGGCCTTCACAAACAGGAAGCCTTTTCGCCGGAAAACTCACTAGGTGGCGCTTTTACCGAGGACAGCAACAATGATTACCTGCTGGTATTGGTGAATGAGTGTGCTGAATTAGAGAATTTAAACATATAAATTTACTTCATAGTTGCCATATTCTTTTTATTTTTACTTATGATAGCGATTAATAATAATATTACATGACTAATAAAAACATTGATGGTATAGTTTATCTGTCTTCACCCATAATCTTCCATTCTCGGACACATTATACACATCGATGGCCTGCTATATAGAATTGTAATATATATTTTTCCGTAATTAATTCTTCCCAAATCATTTTGACAAGTAAATTTACATAACCACCCACTTTCTTCTTTATTTGAACGCTTTCCGTCCTTAAAATATTCGTTACGCACATGCTTTGCTGTCTGCGCAATTTCTCGCGTAAAAATTTTATTTAAGATGAGCGTAATGCTCTGGCTTAATTGTCCAATTTTCAATTAAATTAAATCAAGGGAATTATCCACAATTTGTTAAAAACTTTATGTCACAAAATGAGGTGGTATGGTAATTCCTCATATTAGAATGCATGCTGTACACAAATGAATATGATGGTATGCGGCAGACAGTTGTACCCAAGGAGGTTAGAATAAAATATCTGGAGGTGCTCTCGTCAATCGAGCAGTACCACTTTGCTTGAAGCCTACAATCGCAAGCGGCAACCATGAAAGTGTGAGAAAGCTGGTGGTTTCCGAGTCTATCGCAATGCATTTTGTTTACGCTGAACCGCAAATTTCCGTCGCAAATATTTCTAATTGTTCATTGTAACTTGCCGCCGATGAGTGAGAAAATGCTGAATTTACAAAATTTTTCATTAATTAGAAGCACCTCCCCATTTCTACGCCTTTTAAACTGAAATTTATGAAACGTTCGTGCAAGTTCAGAACAAATATAACGTTAAAATTAAAAACTTCACTCTTTTATGAAGTATAATTTTTTCCGGTTTGATATACACATGATTACTGCAACCGAAAACCACGCAAATCCAAAATGTACAAAGATGAAATTGCATGATCATGTAGACAAATCCAAATTTCCACACTTACATGCTCTGAACTTGCTTGTGCGACTTTACAAGAGTCACACAGAAGTAGCTCATTTCTTTGAAATAAAAATAACTGAAAAAAACAACAACAAGAAAACAAAATGAGCGGTATGGGATTTCGTAACCTATTGCATATAATAAAAGGCATTAACTGTAAGGCAATATTGTCTTGGGTAAAAGCGGCCTGTGGTGGAATTAGGTAGAATCACAAACTGCTTCCTTTCTTTACAGGAAATTTGGCTCTAAATGACAGGTTTTATTAACGATCCCCGTAGGCCACGGTTCTTGCATCCCAGCAGAGTGGAAGACGACGTATATGACATATCATTTTTAGATTGTTTTTTGTTTATATCTTTTAGTTTCCTATAACATTCTAATAAGTGGCATTATTCTTGCTTATTCCTCACTGATCGTTAACATTTAATTTGCAAATTCCATAACTTAGGTTTCTGCGTGACTTTGTTGTAAATTTCATTCACGCATATTTTGTCATTGTTTTCTTCACAATATTAACTGTGACCCGGCAGAACTTTTAATTCTCATTTGTATTCCATTGTCATCTATTTGGATGTCTACGTTTTGTCTTAGATATCTATATCACGTTATTGCCATCTCTCCGATGCTCACTTGGCTTTGATTGTTACAGGAGTTGATGATGAAACTCCATGGGAAGAGAGGGGGACAGCGGAAGGATGCCGCAGAGTAGCTGCACTTCAAACATCCCAGAGAACTGGTTTGCCATTACAATCAGTGCCGACGAGAAAGGGTTACAACACAATTCCCTTCTGTTACAGGTCAATCGGGGGGGCACGTTCTACGGAAGGAGTTCTCACAGGATTCAATGTCACTCTGTTTATCCTTACATTACTGTGCTCACCAAACGGAAGCCTCGATGGGTCTTCATGAAAAACTTGTGGGCTGTGACAACACGAAAACATTTGTTTTTATTACAGATATACCTTAAGTTTTACAATTTACTACTAACGATAATTCTGTTGTCGCCTTCTTGGTTAAAGCATGCATGAATTCACTTTTCATTGTGCTATTACAATTATCTGCGACATATTTTTTTCGTTGTATCAGCAGAAACACCCATCATTCAGATTACTATTCGCATTTCAGGAACTCGTTTCTAAAACCGAGATGTAGCTGAGCTCAACACAAGAAAAATTTATATTTTAAAGTAAAACCGTAAAAACAGGTCATCTTCGCCCGATACACATTACATACTCATACTTCTATAGTTTCGTTACGTATCAGAGGTGATGGAAATATTTTTTTTAATTTCCATTTTTAGCTGTTACATGAAATATTATTACAATTAATACAGTTATTAATAAAACAATCCGTGAAATGATGAAACATCACGGAAAACGAAGAAAAGTTCTACATAGTGACCTGATTTAGCGTTAAAACCCCCAAGTCATAGTCAAATAGTCAAACAGCGCTCAGCGTTTGACAGATCATGAAAGTAAAATCGAAGTATCAGGATAAAAAAGGCAATTTTAATTTTACATTATTCACCCACACCTTTAAGGTTTGTTTTTTACTCTCTTCCGCCCCCTTTTTTAAAATAATAATAAGATTATTAGTGTGCAACGAAGTAGCTTCTTAGTTTTATTTTAAATAAATTATAGTCATTTTAGAAGGTAAATGATTCCCATAGTGTGGGCCCTTATGATTTATACTTTGCTTAATCAGTTGAGCTTTTGGCTTACATGTTTTAAAAAGAGTTTTTATTCTTGTTTCGTATTTATGTGTAACACTGTGGATATGAATTACTTCACAATGGATATTATTCTTTATTATTTGATTCATATTTTGTCCACTGTTATATTTAATTAGTTGTTTAATATTTAATATACCATATTTATTGGGATTAACGTGCGTATGAACGTGAATATCAGCATGATATGTCATATTAGTGTTAAAATTATATTTAAGATCCATTAGTTTGAAATATTTTTTTGTAGAACGTGTAATTTTTTAACATTTGATTTTGTTGTTTGCCCCCATAACGAAAGACAATTAATTAAATGCGTTTGAACTAATGTATAATATAATAGAATTAAAGTTTTAATAGAAAGGTTAGAAAATATGTGACTAACAACTCCAATATTTCTAGAAATTTTATTTCAGATTAGATCAACGTGTTTATTCCATTTTAAATTATTCTGCAAGTACATTCCCAAAATTCTAAACTTATTAGTAATATCAATTTTTTGTTATCATAATATATCAATAAGTCTTGATCTGTATTCATAATAACAATTTGTATCCAAATTAGGACATCCAATATCATAAACGACCTCAATACTGTCTCTAAATCGGTGTTAGACTATAAATTCTACCCTATATCTGTAATGTAAATTCTTGAATTATTTTGTTCACATTTTCTCGAAGACTGTAACTTTGTAGTGTTTGAAATTTTGAGCACAAATAAAAACGACCCACAGTTAATATATGACGCAGTTATTATTTCAGAAAAAAATCTTATTTTTTTTTAATTTACTCTTTTGTCCAGAAAGCAGTAAACTTTGACTGTACACTGCAGTACGGCAAGTCAACATAACAGTGTTTCTGTCTAGAAGCAACGTAATCTCCTGTTTGTGCTGGATTTTTCTAATTCTCTGAGCCAAATAGAAATCAATGAATAGGGGCAAAAAGGAGATTAGAATCTTGTCTTCTACAGATCATCTTGAATTCTACTGCATGTATATTTTTTGAAGAGAAAATGTGTACATTAGCAGAGAGCCCCTGAACTTCAGCTATAAAATTCCACATACTTACTGAGCTGCACCCTAAATAACGTTATTAGTTAAAACGTAACAGGAGGTATTTTCTCTTTTCATTGTAAAGCTAACAAGAGACAGATTCCATTCTGAATATAGTGAGGTCTGCAGTGATTCTCTCACGCCGAATTCTGGGACAGTCACTGAAGACGTACAAGCCACGCCTATTAAGTGACTTTTTTCGCCATCTATCGCAGAAGATGAACCCTAACGCTCATTCAAAGACAGCGTTAAAAGAGTGAAAGAAACCTGATATTTGGCTTTCAAAACCAGGAAGCACTTCCGCCTGAAAGCTTTTGAGGTTGCGCTTTTACCGAGATCAACAACAACGATTACCTGCTGGTAGTGGTTTGGGAGTGTGCTGATTTGCAGAATTAAAACATATTAATTTTCTCCACAATCGCCAGAATTTTTTTTGTTTTTCATACGAAGGCTATTAATAATAATATTATATGACTAATAAAAAACATTGATGGTACCCATACAGCACAAAACTTTTCAGATATGTAACAGCAATGTTACAATCTCTCATTTTCGTTACACTTTCAGATATATCTTACAATTACGTTTTAGCAACATCTATTTTGGAACATAACTCTTTGTACATTACGGTTACGTTAAAAATAGCTTTCACCGATACTACTGCTTTATAGTTTCTATTGTACATAATTGTTACCTTGATGCTACATTCCGGCGATATTTAAGATTTTTGATTTTACGACGGCGTGGATGCGCATGCGCTTTTATGCCATTTCATCGAAGCACTCTCGTAGTCGTTCCACGTGCTGCTGGAATATTATTTGGTGATTCTGTCGTACTGGAGTTAGCTGGGTGCAGGAGAACTGGCCAGCGCAAAAGTGGCCACAGATATTTTACGGAGCAGTATAAAAATTCATATTTGAACTCTTCGTGTCCACGATCCCCAGAGGTTGGTTATCTAAGTCATATAAAGTTTCCATAATTTCGCCTTTTCTTATTTGCGATTATTAATGTAATTCTTTATAAAAAATGTTTGTGATCTACTACTCAACAAAAGATTTCAGGGTTTACACACTACAAGTCTACACATTATCTGAGGGCATGTGCTGAAACAGGCAAACTGTCAAAGGATAAGGGGGATACCAAAAGGAAAAATATAAGGATTTTCTGGTCCGATCGGGAAATTTTCAGCATTCAAACGCTACAAGTCAACAAATAATTTGAGGCCATGTGCTGTCTCAGGAGACCGGTCGAGGGGGAAACGGCTAACACAGAAAGTATAAAATATAAAGTATTTCTGGGCTGCTCGGGAGATTTTCAGTATAAGGAATTTCTAGTCCGATCGGGAGATTTTAAGCATTTACAACCTACATCGCAACAAACTCTCAGAGAGCATGTGCTCACTCAGGAAACCTTTTGGGGGGGGGGGGGGGGTGTAATACATAAAATATAAAACATAAAGTATTTCTGGTTGTAAATGCTGAAAATCTCCCGATCGGACGAGAAATTTATATTTTACACTTCTTGTATTACTTACCCTCCACCCCCCAACCCCTACAGGTTTCCTGGGCAGGCACACGCCTTAATTTGTTGAGTTGTAGCTTGTAAACGCTGAAAATATCTCGATCGGACCAGAAATTCTTTATATTACATATTTTACGTTTTAAGCACACACACACACACACGCCTCACGATACGTTTCCTGGGTTTGCACATACCCGCATAGAATTTCATTAGCTGTAGTTTATAAACCTTGAAAAATCTCGTAAATAAGATAATATGAAATTACGGAAATTTTATGTGTGTCAGATAACCAATCTCGGGAAACGTAGCAACGGAGCAGACCTGAACGCAATTTTTATACGGCCCCTTAAAATTCTAGTTTGCAGTTCTCCGGTGGTCAGTACTTCGGTGAGCAGTTCTCCGCCTTGTCTTTGCCCCGAAAATTATGGAAATGTCTAAATGTCTTACTAAAAATTAAACATTAAAAAAAAATTATTTTATGAACAATAGTTGCCCAAGTAGCTGGGAATATAGCCACACGAAATGTGTTTATGCAGAATAATTTAATGGCACTGAAATTCCAATGTGTCCAGTTCTCCGGTTGCCACTTCTCCGTACCCTGAGTTAGCTAGGTAATGTGCACTGGTTTCCGTCCTTAAGTTTTGCACCCAGTTTATAATATCTTAGTACGTTTGTTGGTTTTGAACTAGGGAAAAAGGTCTCAATAGAAGTAGTTGTTAGTTTGTAAAGGTAGGAAAAAAAAATAATGTTGATATATTGAGAAGTTCAACGACTACGCAGGTTTTGAAAAAAACAGGTTAAGATACGCATTAAAATGTACATTTCGTTAATTAATCATGAAGAAAGTTAATATGTCATCTTACAGAAAATTACAATGATCGATGGAAAAAAAAATAATGTATTGTATTTCTATTAAATAACGTATTTGCAAAGCATTTAGAAAAAATAGATTAAGATATACATTAGAAAGTATATTTCGTTGATTAATCATGAAGAAATTTAAGTCATCCTACAGAAAAATAAAATGCTGTATGGAAAAGATAATGCATTTCTATTAAAAAAACAACGTATTCGCAAAGCACTGGCCTTCTTGATAGTTCGTACAGAACGCTGTAATCGCGAGGCGTCCCATGGTCGAGTGGAATAATGCATCTGCCTAGAAACCCGCTGTCCAGAAGTTTGAACCCGGCATGACTTCGAGGATTTGTATTTCCTTCGAAAGAAAATTTCTCTAGCGTCGTGACGTCACACCGTAAAATTTCCTGATTTAGGAAAAGAAGAAAAAAGCGTAGAAAAAATATCGGTGAGACCATGTGGGGAGGGAAACAAAATTGGCGAGCAAAACATGTGGGGTAGGACCACGTGGCACACAAAAGGTTATGTTTGAATACAAACAGAAAATGGCGGACAAAGATGACGTGGAAAAACAATGGCTGCGACTGACGTCATGATTGACCAGGAATCGACCACATCCGTCCTTGAGTCAGCACGTGGATGGGTTTCTTTTTACAGAAACCATCACTTAACTGTAATGTAACGAAGTTACAAATACCTTTCAAACACGTAACAGTAACATGAAGTTGGTATCTTAAAGTTACATAGACTTTTCACTGTAACGTATCAGCTATGTTTCAAAGTTATGTAACGTTTGCGGACATTATGACGTTACCGTAAATTTTCGGAAACATTACTGTTACATTGCGCAACGGATCTGAAAAGTCTCAATGTTTCAGTGCTACGTAATGTAACATGTACGAAATATTCTGTGCTGTGTGGATATGGTTTATCAGTATTCTCCCACATTCTAGCATTCCGGTATGTCCTGGATCAATAAAATTACGCAGTTCGGAACACATTAGAAACAACGAAGGCTTACTTTATAGAATTTGAATATACATTCTTTATTATTTGACGCTTCTCAAATCATTATGAAAGGTAAGTTTACACAACTACGCACTTACTTCTTTATTTTAACGCTTTCCGCCCTTAAAGTGTTCGTTATGATCATGCTTTGCTGTCTGCGCAATTTCTTATGTAAAAATATTTATTTACAAGGAGTGTAATGATCTGGCTTAATTAGTCAATTTTCATTTAAATTAAATCAAGATAATTGTCCAGAATTTGGTTAAAAATTTTATATTATAAATTGAGGCAGTATAGTATATCATCTTGATAGAATGCATGTTGTACACAAATTAATATGATGTTATGTGTCAGTCAGTTGTACCCAAAGATGTCAGAATATGAATGTGGAGATGCTTTCGTCAATCGGGCAATATCACTTCGTTGAAGCTTACAACCACAAGCGGCGGGCATTGAAATGAGAGAAAGCTAGTAGTTTCCAAGGCTAATTTAATTTTTAATGCATTTCGTTTTACCTAAATCGCTCTTTTTCGTAGCAAATATTTCTAATTGTCCATTGTAACTTGCCGCCGATGTGCGAGAAAATGCGAAATTTATAAAATTGGTAATTATTTTAAGGCACCTACAGATTTCTATTTCAAACTGAAATTCATGACGTTCGTACAAATTCAAAACAAACAGAACGTTAAAATTAAAAGTGTCAGTCTTTTATGAAATATAAGTCATTCCTGTTTGATATTAACACGATTACTTCTACCAAAAACCACGCAATTCGAAATGCACACAGCTGAAACTGTATGAGTATCATGTAAACAAATAAAAATTTCCACACTTTACATTTTCTGAACTTGCTTATACGAATTTTCAAAAGGCACATAGCAATACCTAATTTCTCTAAAACAAAATAAAAGAAAAAAAGACAGTAGGTAATTTCGTAATCTACGGCAGTATAATAAAAGCCCAAACAGTAAAGCAATGTTGTCCACGGTGAAAGCGCCGTCTGGTGGCCTTGATGTTCATCACAAAGTATTTCCATTTTTTTCAGGACATTTGAACGAAAATAACAGGCTTCCTGAAGTATTCCCGTAGGCCACGGTCCCGACGAAGCTAAATCATAGCTTTCATCGGAACTGTAGTAGACTATAGGTTCTGAAAATTGCATTAATAAAAGTTTTCTGAATTAAATATAATATAATTATGTAATGCCTGTAGTTCAACTATTTCAATCAGTTTAGTGGTTCCTAAATACTGATGTCGGAACCCTAATTTATTTTGCTATATTGTGTATTGCTTATAAATTATTACGATATTACGTTATTTTGCAAACAGTTCTACGTTATTTTTGAAACATATTTCTTTTTCTGTATTTTCTATTGCTTATAAATTATTTTTCAGGCAGTTTGCAAAATAACGTAATACTGTATAGTGGTTGTTCGTATTGCTGTATAGTGGTTGTTCGTTATACTGTATAGTGGTTGTTCAATAACGTAATACTGTATAGTGGTTGTTCAGTATGTAATGAGATTATCTGCCTGAAAGGTTCACAACATAACGTACCTAAAAACAATTCCCGTCAGAATTTATACAGCGGTCCCGTCGTTGCACAAGTCCTTGTATTCCTGCGACATAGAAGAAGGCAAGCTGCTTCTGCAACCAGTTATCTACAGCTTCACTCATCGGATTGTCTGAAGTGAAACGTTTGCATTTCAAAATTTATTTCATAGGTTCAAAGATGTGAAAATCGCAGGGCGATAGGTCAGGACTATACGCAAGATGTCGATGGATTTCCCAGCAAAAGACCTATAATGTTGTTTGCATGGTAACTGGCGAATTTGGAAGGCAGTAATCATGCAGAAGCACATTACCATGAATAACGGGCCAGGTCTCTTGTTTTTTATGGCTTGTCGAAGCTTCATTAAAGTTTGACAATATCATTCGGCATTGATGGTTGATCCTTTTGTTAGCCTCTCAAGAAACAGTGGTACTCGATGGTCGAAGAACAGGATTAACATCACCTTGCCTGCGGAAATGGTGGACCGTGATGGTACTACGTGTACTGCGTGGAAATCAAGAAGGCCCATACACCGCGTTCATTCGTCAATGAAATTTGCTTGGTGACAGTTTTTCTGCTTTCAAAAACTGAATTACAGCACGTTGCGCAACTTTTGACGTATCCAACTCGTACGAAAGAATAGTAAAATTAGTCCAGCACCTTACACGACTTCCGTAACGAACACGTTGCAATGCAGATGCATATCCTTTAAATCGTCTGTACTCTAACGCCATCCATTAACAAATTACGAAGCGCAAACACCCTCCAGCCAAAGAGTGTCACTACATATTGAACAGCCCTTGTATTTAGTGGTGGCAATTCATAATGAATACGACTAGCGCAAATTTTAAAGTTGTGACATTGTCAGAATTTTTTTACATTGTTCGAATTTAAATTGTTTCCAAACCACATCACTCATGTTTACTGGTTATTTCAAAATAAATATCGCAGCATATTTACTATTATTTGCCGTTAACAAAATTCCCCCTTGATATACAGGAATTAAATGCAAATAAATGAAAGAATTTCAAAAATACCAGCCGATATAAGTAATTAAAAATACAAATCATTTGAATTTTACGTTATCACTTTTATATTTAAGGTTGCCAAAAAAGAATTAATATTAAAACCATTTGCTCCAAAAAATACTCCTCCAAAAAACGGGAAGAGCGTTTTGCATAGATATGTGCATTAATAAAAATTAAATATCCGTAATGTTTAGAGATTTAATATAATACATTTAGAAATCAAATTACTTTAAATCAAATTACTTTTAGCCAACAAACAGAGAGAAATATATATATATATATATATGATGTCACAACTAAAGAAGATGTGACTTCCAAAGTGGAATACATAGAGCCATGCAAGACAGTACGAAAAAGTATCACTGAAGACGTAAGGTAATTCAACTGTGAACTAGTGAGGAAAGCAATTGAAAACAAACAAAGCCTAAAGACAGCAAAGAACATCTCGGTAAGGGAAGAAAACATATTATGGCACTGAGAAAAGAATATGGTTCTGTAACAAGAAATAGAGGCGAAACTTTGACAAGAGTGAAAGATTTCTACTCCAAGGTATATGAAAGGGATGATGCATGTACTCCCGACATCATGGAAGGCACCAGTACCAGAGTTCTTCCAGTCCTGCCAGCAGAAGTTGCACATGCAATCAAGAACATGAAGCGGGGAAAAGCTCCAGAAGAAGATGGAATTATGGTAGACATCATCCAAGAAGCAAGTGGAGAAATCGAAACAGTACTCGCCCAAAATTTTCACTCGATGCCTTAATGAAGGGAAGATTCCTGAGGATTGGACCAACGCTATAATGATCCTGCTACATAAAAAAAGGTGACATTGAGGATCTCGGGAATTACAGACCTATCGGCCTCCTATTAGTGGTTTATAAAATCTTCACTAAAGTTCTTTCACACCGTTTGAAGGTAACACTGGACATGGCTCAACCGAGAGAACAAGCTGGATTAAGGAGTAGCTACAGCACAATAGATCATATCCACGTATTGAGATAACTAATAGAAAGAGCGAGGGAATATCAACTTCAATTGTGCATGGCTTTTATCGATTATGAAAAAGCCTTTGATTCGGTGAAACCATCAGCAGTTACAATGGCTCTGAAATCCTGCGGTATTGAAGATGCATACTTTAATATTATTAATTACATCTATGAAAAGGCAAGTGCAAAGATTCGGCTGTTTGAAAATACAACACACATAAAAATTGCAAAGGGAGTGAGACAAGGTGACGCCATATGTCCGAAGCTCTTTAACGCCACATTGGAAAATGTCTTTCAATAACTGAACTAGGAAAACAAAGGGATAAAGACTAATGGAGCCTTTTCTAACCCACCTTCGTTTTGATGATGACGTAGTCATTTTTCAAACTACCTTATCAGAGCTGCAGAGTATGATCCAAGAACTTGCTGACAAGAGTAAAGAAGTGGGATTAAAAATAAACTTTCAGAAGACAAAAGTGATGTTCAATGCTTTTACACGAAATGAAAATTTATCAATTGATGGAGAAAAGCTGGATATAACAAACACGTACGTTTATCTTGGAGAGCAGATATCAAGTGAAGGTGGGATTAAAAATAAACTTTCAGAAGACAAAAGTGATGTTCAATGCTTTTACACGAAATGAAAATTTATCGATTGATGGAGAAAAGCTGGATATAACAAACACGTACGTTTATCTTGGAGAGCAGATATCAAGTGAAGGTCACATTGATGAAGAAATTAATCGCCGTGCAAAACTTGCCTGAAGAGCTTTTGGCAGAAACAGCATAATTTTCAAGAGCAATATGCCATTATGTCTTAAAAGAAAAGCGTTTGATTAATGCATCCTTCCAGTGCTTACGTATGGTGCAGAGACGTCGACCTTAACTAAAAGAGACATACAAAGGCTGCAGACAACTCAAAGAGTATAGAGAGGTGCATGCTTGGTGTAACCAGGAGAGATAAGAAGAGCAACTCGTGGATCCGAAAAATGACAATAGTGGAAGACATCATGACCAGAGTTAAATCCCTGAAATGGCAATGGGCTGAGCAAACTGCCAGAAGGACAGACCATCGATGGACAGCCAAAATTTTAGATTGGATTCCAAGGGACAGGAAAACACCCAGAAGGAGACCACATGGGAGATGGGTGGAGGAAATTCGAAAGTATGCGGGAGTGACATGGAGGAGACTGGCACAAGACAGATCGTTGTGGAGGAAACTTTGGGAGACCTTCGTCCACTAGGGGATTGATAATGGTTGACAATGGTAATGTTAATAGCAGGGCACCAGCCCTAAACAGTACCGAGGAGATGTAAGGAAAGTGGTGAAGGTCACTTAAGCAAAATTAAAGTGAGAACACCATGTATTGTAATGAGGGCAACTTTGTAATATGAGAGAAGAAAAGTACATGCAGAATGACGCAAATGCTTTTCTGTCAATCGGTTATGTGATATTTCAATTTGTACAACGCCCATTGCTAATCAGAGCTATGTTTCCAAGGTTGTTGTTACATATGTACAATTTGAAAACGCGCCTCAGAGGGTCCCCAGCTTAGACGCACAAGGGTGTGAAATTCTGTAGTCAAGGTCCGTGTTCATTGCCTAGAACAGGGGTCCCCAAGCCTTTTGAGACCTTGCCGCTCTTCAGATGTCACATTTTCCATGCGACACTTCTGTACCCAAAATGAAAGCAAATGCCTAAATTCGAGTTTGTGGTAATTTTTAAAACGAAAATATTCATATTACTAGTTTGTATCTTTTTAATGCAGTAATTAACACCGTGTACAGAGCAGTAGGCAACACCGACTCATCGGCAATTATGTGAGATTTCTTGCTGCGTGCAATTCGGTATGCCACTTTGTAGGACGCAAGGAAAGCATTGTTGAGGATTGTGGTTTGTTTACGGAAATGGATCTTCTGCTCACGCATTTCTTGTAATTTGCGTGAAAAGTAATCTCTGGGCTTACCCGCTAAATAAACTACTGTGTACGGTTATGAGGTGACGTTTCAATTTTCTCGAAAGCATACTCTCAGCTGCCTACATTTACAGGCTTATTACGCACTGAGGACGTTCTTCGTTCTTAACAACAGTGCACGTGGAACCAAAATCCAAGTATGTGCCATCATTATTTGTGGACTTCTACACCTCGTTTTTTATTTAAATACCTATCAAAAGCCAACACACACTCACAAAGAAAAAACTACGTTCACAATTATTAAAACACAGTAACTCAGTTCTAACAAATGTTTATACACGCTAAGTATGCATTGAATGAAGACTGCGTAGTAAACTAAGCGCCTAATAGTGCGGCGGAGAATGTTATCGCTTGACCTACCCTGGCTCAGTCTATTTTTAGGCTGCAGGAGGAGGCGGCATCCGCACGACGTCACGCCAAGTTTTCAAAGAGCGTTACAGTCCGGAACTCAGGGCAAAGGAAGGGAGGGGTTCCACAAGAAATATTATGTGTTTTATTTTTTTCTTTAATATTCTTTCTTGCAATTCATTCTTTAAAATATGTACACGTCTTGAAAATAAACATGTTGCGTTTCACTATAAAATACATATAAGTTTTAGTTTTTTCTTATAGTCGCAACGCAGCGTACCAAGCCGGCGACGCCCTGTAGCGTCACGACGCACAGATTGGGAACCTCTGGCCTATACCACTAGCTGAATTTCTCGGTGCATTTTGAAGATGATTGTATTAAGACATTGTCGTTTCCTGGGTTCCGTTATCCTTCGTATTTTGCGGATATCGCTAATAACGCAGCCACTCTGGGTTATGTACAAGACATATTTCCATTTCCCTTGGCTGAAACATAAAATGAAATTGCTCTGTATGTCGACGGCATGCACAACTAAGAATCAAACAGATATATAGCGATGCTTCAAACCTATTTAGTATGCAAACATTTCTTTTCATACGAAATTTAATTTTAAACGCTAACATTCAAAATTGAACTGAAGTGGAATTTCAGTAACTTATTGTGCTTTGTTGGGTGACACGCAACACTGGTATCATTTAGTGTGATTATGAGATTTCTGATGGAATTGATTTGATATAAGTGAGACTATTGGAGTTACTTTCCACACGGTAAAATGCATTTCTCGAAGACTTTGTCCTTTCCTGTGAATTCTTTGTGTTATGGAGAGAAAAGTAATCTTTAAAAAAGGTTTTAAAATTTCAGAGAATAAATATGCAGTCAGCATAATTGAAATTTTGGAACTTGAATTCTTTAATAAATCCAACTTTCTTTGTTCGAAGAGAGGCAAATGGTAAAAGACAACACTTTAGCACATAAAAGAAAATCCCCAGTCGGCGGATTGCTGGAAGTTTTTAACGTGTCAGACCTTTTCTAGTAAAGCGAAGCTTTGTTGCTGCCTACCGATTTCCGATTTTTTTAAACGGTTTGAACATACGTGCTTGTTGCCAAAAAATTTACCGTGTTTAAATTCCCTCAGAAAATCTTTTTTGCACATTCCGATTCTAAGTCGAATGCCAAGTGATGCTCGAACGTACTGGTCTGTCTGATTCGTTTATATGATTTCTGTCACTGAGTCGTTTCCATCTTTTCATTAACTGATTTGTTTATATGATTTCTGTCACTGAGTCGTTTCGATCGCTTCATTACCTGAGTGGTTTCCATCGTTACATTACCTGAGTCGTGTGCATGGTTTGAAAATCTGAGTTCTTTGCTTCGTTTGTGTCACGCCATTCTTAATCGTGATTAGCTTCCCATTTTATGTAATCACTTAGGAGAAAGTGTTTGTGCCCATTATCACACAGGACGCTAAGCGCATTCCATCTGTGATAACAAACTAAATTAGCTGGTCTATAAATATGTCTCTGCCGCTGCAAATTTATATCCTCATTGTCATTACAAAAGTTAGTGTATTTTTGCCTTTATCAGATTTCAAAATGCGCCGAAAGTGGCAGGAATGTATCAGCAAAATTAGAAACAGAATTATGCGAAAAATCGCCGATAGCCCTACCCAATATCATTACACGTAAAAGAAAGCCCTTTCAGAATTCTGGAGGATTTGCATTTAACCTAAACTTTAAATTCCACACCCACACTCAGACACGTGTGTATGTGTGCGTATGAATGTTTGAGGGAACGTTCTATATAGATGGGAATATAACAAGTCTCAAATACCCTGAAAAATAACTCTATAATAAGAAACATCTTCAAAGAAGTATCAGATATTTCTCCTGAAATTATTTAAATGAGTTCGCAGTTTTATTCTTGGTACTTAAGAAATAATGTAGTTTAATGTTGAAATGAAAGCTGTCTGGGGTTCAGGGTGCTTTTATTGTACACAATGTTTTATAGCAAGCACGGCTATTATGGTTCCTTTTGTTTGATTGCTGCATAACGGATCATGATTTCGAATCGCTTCTAACTTTTGTTTTACTCTACTCTTTCTTTAGTCAACTCAGTAAACATGCAAATTCTGCTCACCTTACGTTGCTTTTCACAACTGATCCGTTTAGTGGGCATCATTGTTTTTGTTATTATGTTATAAACTGTGATATTCGCATATAAAAAGCGGTAAGTGGCTCCTTAATGATTCATTGGAACTCTCTAGTTCCTATAAGGACATTGAAAAGAAGATCTTTAGTGCAAAAATGAGATTGACACTTGGATTTATTATATTGTTTGTTTAAGCAACGCTCAGCAACCGAACAATTGTTATTCTGCCGCCGTCGGGGATTCGAGTCCCGAATCTCTCGATATCCAGCCGAGTATATAGCGAGATTCTCGGCTTAACGTGGACAGAGCGATAGATTTATTTGCTCAACAGACGCCACGTATTTTGATGATTTTTACGTAAAGATTGGGCGATTGTTTTTTGTTGGATTACTAAACAATTATACACTGACTTAGCAAATTATTACGAACATGCAATGACAGTCATACACGTATAATCCAGATTTAGGAACGCAATTATGTTTCGTAAAAAGCAATTATACTCAGGCAGGACATCCCATTTAACAAAATGAGATGTTTCAATTGAAAAATGAGAATTGGAAAGTGAACAAAAGTAAGCAAAAAAAGAAGTGAGTGATCAAACATGTTTTTGTATAATATAAAATTATTTTACTGCCATTTTGTTACAGATTCCTGTCAAATATTATAAAGTAATACGGAAATAAATATCTCTTCTTACCGCACGGTATTTAAAGTAGGACAGCTATCAAATGCGATACTAGATAAGCTCCGAACATATGGCCAAAAAATGAATGAAAGGACATTTACGGGCAGAAATATTTCCTCAGGCAGATAATTATGTTGATCTCATGATTGCGTTAATTTTTTCTTTGCTGTATGCCTTAAATTTAATACGAAATTCTTGGAAATGGGTGTCACCGAAGGCAGTTAAAAACAGTTTCCGCTAGGTACGAATTATTGTTATTAAAACGTATACTATAGGATCAACTGCCATTGAGGAGTTATATTTCAGAAATGACTGGTATGTGTGGAGTGTTCAACGAATCTGCAACGATTCAGGCGCATGTCTCAGGGAATGATATTAAGTATACATATAAGTAACCTTAGGAGTTGATAAAAGCACAAATTAAATTTTGTGTACATGATTCATGAATTTATGATTCATTTGTGCTTTCGTAATTACCACACAGTAAATTCTCTAATTACTATAAAACCATCCAATTATTGAAATAGCAATTTTTGTATACGACTAAAAATTAGCTAGTAGAAAAAAATAAATCTGAAAAATGAAAATACTCGTATGTGTAACCATCATATATTTATCCAAATTGAGACCGTGCAAATACATATCACTTAAATTCAAAGCACGAAACACAGGAGAACATTTTTACAGATATATGAGGTAGACCAATATGTGAATAACAATATGTGTTAGTGTGTGCTATGGGCGCTGAATGTTTGGCATTTATAAAGAGTTATTACTCACGCAGAATGAGTTTTAATTTTTCTACAGCGACATGAAAACTGATAAGGATTCTAATTATTTACATATTTTTTTCGAAACTTTTACAAAGAATCCTTTGACAAATGTTCCAAATAATGATATAAGCCATGTGACATATATTAGAAAAGTAAGATATAACAATACATGAACTATGCCTCATCGGACATACTAATTGGAAAAATTTCATATTTTAAGGGGTTTTCACTCGTAAATGATATGTACAAATCTTTGTTTAAGGAAATCAACCTTCAGAGATTTTATTTATTTAAATAACATTTTTCTCGAATACTTTACTAAGAGTTATTTGCACATGTTCCAATTAAATAAAGAAATCAGACATTGGTTTATTTATCTTTTGTAAAACTTATGAAAGATCTTGGTGCACAACAGAACTTTCAATGCACTTTTCTCCGCAGAATATTAGGACTTTTTGTTTTAAGGTAAGCATGTGTTTATTTCATAAAACAACATTTCATTTATGCACTTTTTTGAGCTACACACACAGTAAAACATTAAGAAATCCCTAACATTTCTACTCTGTGTTTAGTATTATTTCAATGGTACGTGAATACAGCACGTACACCGATCAGCCATTATATTATAACCACCCCCAGCTTAGAGAAATCAGCGTTCCAGGAGACCCAACGGTGGCGCAGGTGAATGAGAAAAGCTGGCTATTTATCGGAGTTTGATAAAGGACAAATTCTGATGGCACTGTGCCACGGGACTACGATCCCAGAAACGGCACGGCTTGTGTGTTGTTCACGTGCCGAGGTAGTGAGAACATATCAAAAGTGGTGTGCATATGGCCAAAGGACCACCTGTCGTCTAGCCATATGTCGTTCGCAGCGCATTGTTGCTAGATGGGTGCTGATACTGTCGCGCATTGTTCACAGCGACCGCAGAGCCACAGTGCGACAAAACACCCGCAGATACAACAGTAGTGGTCAGTGCAATGTGTCACAGCACACAGTTCATCGCAGCCTTTTGCACACTGACCTGTGTAGCCTAAGACCCAGCATGGTCCCCATGCTCACTGCACGTCACCGGCAACAATTCATGAAATGGGCCCAAGATCATTGAGATTGGACCCTGGATGATTGGAAGAAAGTGGTCTTGTCTGATGAATCATGATTCTTGGTGCATCACGGAAATAACCGAGCGCGGACACCGATTACCAACGCAGGCTATAGCACCTCGATGCAATGTTGAGAGAAAACAGGCCATCAGGGTCGGTGTTATGCTGTGAGCGAAGTTTTCATAGGACATTTTAGGCCCCATTACTCGAATAGCACAAACCCTGACAGCTGTCAGGTATCTGGTTCTCCCATTCATGGCAAAAAGTTCACCCATTCATGGCAACTGTGTTCCCTGCTGGTGATGGCTATTACGAACATGATAATACGTCATGCCACACTGCCAGAATCGTCAAGGTGTGGTTCGAGAAACATTTTGGTGTCTTTCAGTTAATGCCCAGGCTTCCTAACTGACCTAAAATGAACCCAATCGAACATTTGTGGTTCTACAAGGAAAAGCTGGTTCGCGCTAAATCACTACCACTCCAAATTGTACGAGAACTGGAGGACCTGCTGTTGACATTAGGGTACCAGATATCCCAGGATACCTATGGCCACCTCATCGAATCAATGCCTCGCCGAGTGGCCGCTATTTTGAGAGCTAAGTGGAGCCCTACAGCTTGCTCATATCATCAAATGTTTCTTGCAGATTTGAATACGAAGTTAGTAGGGACGCCAACGTCCCATAGCACGGTGTATAATGATTCAACTGGCGAGAGAACACTTCATTTACTCAGGCATGTCCCCATTATGCCTTTACATACATAGGCTTTTTAAAAAGGCAAAGTTTAAAAAACATGCTATACATACAAGTTAAAACTAAACAAAGGTTAAAAAAGTTAAAAATAGACCTTTCGGGTCCACTTTGGACTCATTCTCAGATAAGTGAAGCAACTACTGGGGAGCGAACGATATAAATACAATTGTATGGGGCACTTAACACAACACATGCCCTCAGGAGACAGCATCAACTACACAATGGACAGATTGGCGATTAGCAGAAATTACATCATTCAAATACCTATGAGGTGAGGATTAACCCCCATATTCTAACGCACAAAACGGCTAAAAAGATGATTACAAACATATATATTTCAAAAGTTATACATGGAATGCACTAAATTTGTGTTCTTAGACTGACATCTCGTAAGTTTAACAGGATATTTAACATCCAACAGCATTGAAGCAATACGTAAGGTTTGTAACTTGAAACATCGTGTATGAAACACTTCAAAAGCAGTACTTCAGAATGTAGAAAGTCGCATAATGTATACATAGTTAACAATATACTAAAAACATGAATGTAGATTTTCATATTTACATTTTAATTTTGTTTATTATAATTTTAGTACCTTAAAGCAGATCGGTCCGTTGTTCAGTCTTTGAGTATGAATAACACGTAAGTCCTGTTTTTCCATTCTTTGCTGTGATGTCATTTCCTATCCATGGGTGCAGGAAGGAATGGAATAATTATTACGACTCATTAATAGTTTTATCGGAAACCCTAACTGCTTCGTTATGATGCGCATTAGGAACTGTAGACAGCAGAACTTGCCACGTTTGCGGAACCTGCATTGGAGGATTGTCACTGCAGCATCTTTGGCGCCATTTACATATAGCCAGGCTTACGTGAACAGCATTGAGAATTTGGCTGTGGGGGTAGCAACAATTAAAGCTTCTGCCAAAACAAAGGAAAATACATACCTTCATTTACTAGTCATGAAAGAAATGTCTTATTGGAAACGTTCTTAATATAATATTTATGTTCCCGGGTCCTTGTTCGTAATGTGCGCCGAGTAGAGCCGATGTAAACACTATTAGGTTCATTTTGATCCACATTTTTATGAGGGAATGATATATACACCACTTCTGCATTCGTATGATATACGGTCACGATCCTTCTTGATAAAGGTAAATATATTAGTTGTCCGTGTTCCAAAATCCATATCACACTGCCTGCAGATGTTTTCGCAGATCGGGGTAATGAAAGTGTGGTAAGCCATTGATCCAACGAATGTATGTTGTGTATTGTCCCTTCGCAGGGTTATAAGATCGCATCGAAATGGCAGAAATTTTATATTTTGGGGGTGAGCGGAAGAAGCTGGTATGATAGAAGTAATAGCTGATGGTTTACGGTATACGGAGTAACGTAGATCAGTATCATCTATATTCCTTTCCAGCAAAAAATCAAGAAAGGGTAGCTCACCATTATTTTTAAGTTCAATAGTAAATTTCAAGGTGTTGTATTGAGATATACCGAATTTAAGAAACGGCACATCCCCATGGTAAGGTCTATTTCCCCAGCACAAAAAAATGGAAGTCCGTTTCTTGAAGTTCCGCTGTCTAAATGCAGGTTTCGCTACTTCGTGTGTAGCGAGTTGCCAGTAGTCTAAATGCTTGTTGATAGGGCCAAAAAGGTCGAAACTGCAGTCAAGAAAGTGTAGCACGAAACTAAATCAAGAAAGGGTACCTAAATCATGCGGCTGCAATTTCCAAAACTTCCGAACCACATCATAGTAATCATTCATATTTGCATTGTAAAGCGTACGATCTCACGTCAACCTATCACGTGAGCGATAGAACACAACCTTTTCCTAGAAATCAGTGGTTTAGCGAAGAACGGCATATCGGAACATGTCAAACATCTAGAAATACCGTTTACACCACTGACAATAGAATTTATGACAAATGCTCCACAACAATTCTCAAAAGACAGCTAAACTTCATTTTCGACTGGAAGGTGATATGTTGAATTATTGGCAAGCACATGCGAGGGTTTTTTCACTTGTTTTGTTCTTGTCAACGTTCTGGTTGCAAATAATGCACCCGAGTTTTTTGTGGTCCGTCAAATGTGCTGCTTGCTTCTTGATGATAGAGTGAGAAACGCCTGAATGATATACCGAATTATCTTGTCTTGTATTGTACTGTGCGAATTTCTTAGCAAAAGGTTATCGATAATCCATTAGCTTATCCACAAAACAGGAGATACGGATTATTGAAGCGTGCAATTATAAATTGTTATCACCTTTGAATACTCATGTGGTCACGAATGAAAACGTCCACTTCTGGCACAATGTCATGTGAAATGGGGTGACTGAGCTCCCATATCGAATATTGTATCACACTTCTGTCCCATGTTTTCAAATCTTTGAACCACATGCGGTAGGAAATTTGAAAGTTGACATTTAAATAACAAGTTCCATATTTTGTTTTGTGATCGAACTCTTCAACATGTTTTTGTTAAAAGTGAGATTTAACTTCCATAAGAAAAGTATAATTAATGACAACGTACCATATCGAAGCGAGGAACGTGGATAAACAACTGTTAGTTTGCATAAATTTCTGTTTTCTTCCTGATAAGAGCATGGGTTCAAAGCTTTAGAGCTGTGTTTCGCATACCTATGTTCTTGGTGACGCGTCAGATTCCTACCTCAGTTTAAAATTTTAACAATGAACTCTGATCTCTTTGCCTGTATTGTCCTGTTTGTGTTTAATTTCCAAACGGCAAGCTCGTCTAATATACATGCGAAGAAGGCTTCCTAATTTGTGTGTTTCATAAAACACAAAAATATCAATACCCAGATAATAGCAGTGAAAAAAATATTTCTATTATTTTCCATGTTCTGTATTGTAATCAATCTCTTAGTTATGACCAGTATAATTTTCCCCAAATATATCACAAGTGGCGGTAATTGAAAGAAGTGCTTCCATCTTTTATGGCTTGTCCAATCACATCGTTATTTTCCAGAATGTTTTGATTTCGGAAGGTCTGAAACAACTGAAAAAAACGTTATTTTTCTTTCAGATAGGGTAAAACGCATTACAGCACACTAATTTCTGTAACAAACCACTAATCATATCGAAATATTGTATCAGCTGAGATGCAATAGTTTGTAACTTTCAGATGTAATGTTTGTAACTTCGCCGCGTTTGCTTTGCGTGTAAATGTCTGTTCTTTAGTGTAATTCAATATTGTGCCAGAAAATAGAAATACTGCGGCAGTAGAACTTACACTGTTTAATTAAATGCGAAAAACGTTTGTACATGCAAACATTCAGATGTATTACATGTAGTGAAAGTGAACAGCCAAACACAGATGGATATTAGACTGGATTATCGGAAATTTGAAAGTATGAGATTCTTATTTACTTCGAGAATATGCACCGACGTTTGCGCTTTAGTGATGTATTAAGTTTGGAAATCATACAAATGACCTAATAGAGTTTTATAATGATGACTATGTCGACACTGAATAGACAGAATACAAATTCTTCAGGCATTCGTGAAAACTGTATCATTACACAACATGTTTGCTGGATAATAAATGAGGAAAATGCACATTTTTCTGCAAAACGGCGAATAACATTAAATGAGTTCTGCACTATTGTTTCAGGAAGGTAACATTTCAGTTTCCCCAAGAATAATTAGGGTCGGACAGAAGCGAAAAATTGAAATTGCGAAACAAGGCATTTTGCCTGGAAGCTTGTGTTAAAATCAGAAATAAGTGGATTTCGAATATAAGCCCTAAATCAAGGAGTTAGCCAAATGGTCACGAGAACCCAGATTTCATAGGGCACAAGAATATGACCACAAAGACTGCTCAGTGATCGTGAAAGCCAATTTCTTCATTCGCTTTTATTAAAAGTTACATTCGCTGACTGACGCTGTTTTTATATTTTGTGACTAGCGACCCGCTGAATAACAGTACCATAGTTTTGTGTCCATCAATACATCCCTAGTAAAATTGACTAAATGGTTTTATCTGTCACCTTCTCTGTAATAAACGGAGTCACGTGGAGACTTATTAAATCTTTGATAATGACAGCTAACTCTCTAATCGAATACAAAGATCAGCTAATTCAAAGTGTAAAATATTAAACTCATAATATATACATATATATATAAATATTTGTTTAGTTTATTGCTGACTGTAAAAGTGTTTTAATTTAAATTTTCCCTTAAGTAGGGGCAACCAATCTGCGTGCTAAACTAACGACAAATCTACCAAGTTTCACTACAAAACTTATCCTCCTTCGTGTAAAATTTCATGTAGAATAATAAAAATTCCATAAAGAGCACAACTTTTTTCATATTGTTAAGAAACTAGACTAAGTTATTCCCAATTATGGCAATTTAACACGAGCTTAGGTATATCCCCCTAGTAGAACAAATTGGGAAACTGTCGTATTCATTTTAATTTGTGATTCTCTCTTTTTTAATTTCTCAACACAATATTTTTTTCACGTTACGGATGGCATTCAAAAAACATTCTACTTGAACGCTAACATAAGCATTAATTCATCGAGTCCTTAAAGAAATAATTTAAGGTTCCTTCGCAGAAGACGTTGTGCATACAGTAATTAAAATTAGCATTTGAATGCGTTTTATATTTCTTAACTCTATTTTTTTACTTGTAATTCTGGTAAGAAACACAGATCCAAGATTCATAACACACAAGAGAAAATTAATGTTTTTTTACAGTCAGCTTCGACAGATTGAACACACACAACCATTTAAAAAAATCTCGCATGATGTTATTTTAGATGATATGACCCAAAAATCGCGATCGTCAAGTTTGTCGTTTTTATTTTTTATATATCATTATCAATATCAAGTACACTGGCGAAAAGTGAAAAACGGACACCAAGAAAGAGACGTCTGATACCAACGAAATTCATACAGCATAATAACGGAACACAGAGGATAACGTGATCAAAACATTATGGCAAATTACAGCTGTATTTGCTGGTAAACTGAAAAATAACATTTCCGTGTAACATGGTTAGTACGAGGTTGAACCGCCATGAACTGCGTCACACTGTGCAATTCTGGCATGGAGTCTGTCGTACAGATGTTGGATGTAACTTTGGGGTAGTAAGTTCCAAGCATCCCCAACCAGGACGAGTAAATCGGGGATGGTCGTGGCTGGCCGTGGAGACCGGATAAGTCGTTGTCCCATAAAATCCCACACGTGCTCAATGGGGGAAAAATCCGGTGAACGTTCAGGCCATGGAAGTTGTCTCACACCCTGAAGTGCATGTTGCGTTGTACGTGCCGTGTGTGGGCATGTGTTATCGTGCTGGAAAACACCACGATGACCCGACCTTTCAAATGGCACAACAACGGGCTGAATGATGTTGTTGATGAAGGAGGTGCTGATTAACGTACCCGGTACAAACACTAGTTGTGTACGGGAGTGATAGCTGATCGCTCCCCACACCAGGAGACCAGGTGTAGGCCCTGTGTGTCGCTGGCGGATGCAAGAAGGGTGGAGACGCTTCCCTGTGCGTCTGCGAACACGCATACGGCCATCGGAGGCTCCCAAGCAGAATCTGCTTTCATCGCTGAACACGACAGATCGCCATTGCGTTCTCCAGTGCAGACGTTGGCGACACCACTGCAGCCGTTACTGACGGTGGGCTGGATTCCGAGGTACACATGCCAGAGGCACATGTGCACGTAGTCCTGCATCCAGTAGACGGTTGCAAATTGTTCGCACGGTCACCTCAGGTGCAACGGCAGCTCGGATATGCGTCGCAGTAGATGTTCTGCTTGACAACGCCGCTCATCTTATGCGTCGATCGGTCTGCTCATCAGTCCGTCTGCGACTCCCGGTTCCACGTCTTCTCAAGTGGGAATGTTCCTCGGACCATCTACGCCACCATCGTACCACCACCGATACTTCCCATCCAGTTCGCTCCGCAAAACGACGATACGACCACCCGGCCTCACGGAGTCCAACTAGATGACCTCGCTCAAAGTACGATAACTACTGAAATCGTACACGTCTTCCATCTCCAGGCATTGCAGCTTCTTCAGGGACTTCGCACATGTCCGTACGCCGACGACTGATTACATTCACATCGCCGTACTCCTAGAATACCACGGACGATAATTTGCATATTATGCCATGCTGTGACGTAAGCGCTCACGGGTTGGTCTCGAAATTAACATCACACCTACGTAAGCTTGACCCCATTAACATATGTAAATTTCAAGATCGTCCGCCAATTCCTTATTTGTGATCTTTTTTCACTTTTTGCCAGTGTATTATAAATCCACTACTGGATGAAGGGCTCTTATAGACAATGTCCTCAAAACAGTATAACTATATTAATGATCCTAATTTCTTGACCTATATTTTAAATCAAAATTTCCAAGCTTTCGCACATGAGCTAGATGGCTTTTTCAAAGACGGTAGATAGCAAACTATTATTATTATTTATTCTATTTATTAATTATTGAGATGTGTGAAATATTAATTGCAGGCGATTTCGAAGATTAATTATAGATGATGTGCGGAAGATGTATCAAACATTTTCACTGAACCTCACGACAAGGAAATTAATTTTTACGTTTTATTTATTTTTGTACCCACAGGTGTAGCATTTTGCTCCTTCTTTAAAGAAAAACGTTCCGACTCAGAAAATGAAAACCAGAGTGCTAAACGATCAGATGGCGAAATTCAGCGAACGAAAAACCCCACCAGCCACGGGATGAATTGCTTAATAAAAGCTAAAAAAACAAGTCTGTTTTTTTCTTTCCATAGAAATGTTTACATTAACAGGACTTTCAGAAACACGAAACCAAATACACGAAAACGTCTGGTTACGCTTGTTCTTACAATGAAGATGAAGAAGTGCGAAGCATTTGTTAACATATTAGGTGATTGAGAGCTAACGTTTTTATACTTATGAGTAGAAAAAGAATTGCCTTTGCATTTGTAGAAGAAATAATTAGTCAAGTCTAAACCTCATCTGTGGGAGGAATTTCTGTGAGAAATCGTACGTCTCTCTATGTTCCATTCCGTTTAATACTAATGCAGTTTAATCCAGTATATCACCTTTGTCTCACAAGCACATGGGTTCTGCAAACGTTTCTGAATCGCGGACTCAATGAGAAAATTGAACTGGACTCCCAGGCCATATGAAAGAAAAAAGAGCGTAAATGCAAGTACTTGTCAAGCAATTCGGACAATTCGGAGAGGCTTTGAATCCTAAAACTGAACTTTGGATAACGACACGATGCAGTTAACATGATATCTACTTACACAGAATTTTTCAATAGGTAGATGAGATGCCTACATTTTTAAAGTCCTTAGAAATTGCGATTATAAAATTTATCACAGCATAGTTCATAGCATATATGGGAATTCAAAGTCATTTTATCCACGATACTTAGATATTCCTTTTCCATTACAAAAGTGTATATAATTTTTCCATTTTAAATTTAATTTGTGGACAAGTTCTAGCGGTCCTTTAGAAAGTGCGAAGTTGGCCAGTGTTGAAAGACCCCTGCTCTAGAGGTAGCTTTGCGTTATTTTCAATAAGTGGCCGGGAACGCTTGATGACAGTTTGCAACGGGTCTGGCTGAGACCCTAAATTTCGAGCCGGGGTAATGCCGGGGTTCCTAAATTAAACCTCGTTCACACCTCGGCTAGGAGGTTAACGACAGTTTATTTTAGGGGACAGGAGAGTGACAAAACGCCACGTCTGGAATAGGATCATTATACCAAGTTTTAAGTTCTCTTCCTTTTTACCAGAAAAACTTGAGTTTCAGTTCCGGTTTCCCAAGTTTCAGACTAAACTGCCTGTAATGCCTTATTTCTCGAAGTACCGGTAAGAGGTACAGGATAAAGTATTCTGAGTTAAGAACGTCGATAGATGTACTCTGTTTTGGGCTTTATTTC
Source organism: Macrothele yani (assembly GCA_039090855.1). Lineage (NCBI taxonomy): Eukaryota > Metazoa > Arthropoda > Arachnida > Araneae > Macrothelidae > Macrothele > Macrothele yani. The sequence goes on from CM077016.1 coordinate 14,490,515, forward strand.
GTTTCATTTAATATCGAAAAGATCTATGAGTCACAATGAAAATGTATATTTAAAACAGGAAGAAACTTAAGTTGAAATGTATTTCATCGAAAGAGGTTAAACAAAAAATACTTCGAGTAATGTAGGTTTTGTTTTCAATTTGGCTTCGAAAAGAGACCGAAAGAGCAAGAGATTCAGTAATTTATTGAACACTCAACGCGATTCGAAACGAAGTACAAATTTGGTTTGTTATAAACAGTGCGAATGAGTCAGATAGGCAGGAGTTTTTAATTATATTTCTAATCATCAATTAATTTATATGTAATTGCGAGTAGTGTATTTATAAAGACGAATACATCGAAGTATCTGTTTTCCTTTAGTCGAAATGAATATGTTATCTAATGTTTGTCAAAATATATTTAGCTTCCGATGAATGTTTCAACATTTAGTGGAGCATTCAACTTTTGGCAAGCTCGTTGAAAACTGTGACTAAACAGACATAACATATTTCATTAGAAATTCCATTTTCAAATAAATCTTGGCGCTGAAGGGATAAGTATGCATGCATCATTCATAAAGTAAGGCATTTTTCAAAACGTGTACTTCTATCAGTTCTTCAAATATCAATACCAATGTCCTTCAAATTAGAAATTTCGCGTGAAACAATCATTTGATTATGTACATTAGTTATTTCATCAGACGCCATCCCATCTTCGCCCGTTTCGTGTAGGTTCACGAAAACAGTCGTCATGCATCTCTAATAAATTTTGATTATATGAAGTTATAAGACAGTTTTGAGCTGGAAGGTGAAAAAACAAACAGGAATGTATAATAAATTACTCAATATACAGAACATATTTAACACTCGATTCGAATGAAGTCCATTACAATCGACAGTAAGTTTGTTCCGCACAATAGTAATGTGTCGCTCTTGAATAATCCGTTCCAAGTGACCCAGTCGACAGATTGAACAGAAAGATCCATTTAGTATTTACAGCAGATCTCATTCGCGGCCATTAATTAGTTACTGGATCGAAAATATATTTTGCAAAAAATATCTTACAAAAACTTTAGTATAGGTTTTATCTAATAATTTGAAGTAGGTGTATCGAATTTCATTAATTCTATTTTTTTCATATTTGGATTTTTCGTTACCACTTCACTTACAAGATGGGACACATCGTAGAACTCAGGCTGAACTTACAGTGTTATAAAATATATATCGTATCAATTAATATTTAACTTGGTAATGTAATAAAATTATGAATAGAGCTATTTCTATATTTGTATTACAACACAATTAAACAATAAATTTTTAAAAGCTAAAAAAACCCCCTTAATTTATGGAGTCTAAACTATTAGACATAAATGAACGTCACCAACCCGAATTGATAACACACCACTTTCTATTTCCAAGAAATGAAACAAACACGTCATCTAAACGGATAACTTTATTGGCCTGGTCTTAAGGAACCGGCTCGAAGAAACCGCCCGTTTTGCTAACCATTATCACAAACTTGTGTTTTAGGTAACCGCTTTTATGTGACAAAACACATGCTGTTGGTTACACACTCTACAGTTTATGCACCTTTCAAATCATTTATGTGTTTCATTTTTATTTTCATTTTTCATATTATTTGACGGTTGGAATTTTGATTTGTCCTGTAAGCGGTATCAAACAGTCTGTTTTTTGATATAATAGGATTTATACATTTCCTCTTTTTCAAGAAGTAGCGTGACTCAGTAGCATATTCTTAGAAAAAATTGTAGTCTTAGAAATACCAAAGATTCCCTACACAATGCTGCATACATTACATCCGCCAAACATTTGTAGGAAACGTTAAAGTTTGAATTACTAAGGCCTTGGGCTTAACGTCCACTCAATACCCTTAAAATATCTAGTCAATGAGAATATGAGTTACTGCATAGCATTTTGTAAAGTTAACCTTACAGAAATTCAGGAAAACTTGTGTTTTTTAACTCTACTGCAATTTTGATGTGGGGCATTTAAACTCCATTTAATAGTCTGAAAACTTAGCGAAACTGATTTATTCAGGCAATTCCTCTTTCCAAGCTTGATAATTAACACATTACGAACTAATCATATTTTTGAGCCGAAAAAGAAGGAAACTAAGGACGAATTTAATTTTGTTTATAATACCAACAAAATAATTTGATTGGTAGTGCTTTTGACAAGAAATATAAGGCAGCATTGAATATTTTCTGCATTAAAGAAAACGAGTAATTCATTTGGCTGTTTTCAGTGAGAAGTTTCCTACTTGATTAAAAAAAGAAAAATTTGAAATTTCCGTTCACATTGCATGCACAGAAAAATATGTTCCTGTAGTACGACGTCATCGTAAAAGTCAGGTACAATACTTGGATTCCATCGAAAGTCCGAGTAAAGAAACTGATTGAATAGAAACCCTTTGAGTAGAAATTATAACTCAAATCCGACAATAGATTATGTTAACTATGCAACAAACCCAATGACAGCATTCGTAGTGGAAATCTGAATAACATCTTGGAAATAAATATCACCGTGTTACGGACTTGATATTTTAACCTTGACATTCGCTGCTGCGACATTCAGTGCTAAATTTGTAGATTAACCCATAAGGAATTATTACGTTTCTATTATACAAGTAGACGTTTTATTATGTAGAAATGTTCAAATCTTTCTGATACATGATTGATTTGCATATAATGATTTTTAAAATTTCGGAAATAATTGTTCGCCACGGGACATTTTAAAGCGAAGACACCAACATCTTCTCTAATCAAAACAACACATGCTCAAACAATCAGAATTGCTTTGTAATCATTCGTTAAAAACATTTCTTGAAATCAGGATTTGCTGTTTGATTTTGTGTATGCCTTACATGAATAAATGTGTAGGAATGGAATTTCATGAAAATAAGAAAACATCCTAATCTAATAGATTTCAAAAATCCTAAAATATCCATAAAAGGAAAAGAGATTAAAAACAATGTCTGCTTTTAGTAACTTCTGCAATCGACATATAATTCGCGTACCCAAGATGTATAGGGCACATGAACGCGGAAAGCGGGAGAAATCAATCAAACCAAAGTGTCGAATATCAACTGCCATTTGAGGGTCAGAGTGGGCAAGCTGAAAGATCGGGGCGACTGAGAACATGGTATGGAGTTCACGCTACGCTTGCCAGTTGTAGCATCTCCGAAACGACCATTCTTATGCAATTTTTATGCGCATTGACTGCAGCAATGACATGACGGAAAATGTTACACTCCGGAAACATTGAGCTATATGTGATCCTTTGGGCGAATTCGGCTGGAGTGTTAAATCGATTAAAGAAAAAAAGGATGATGAAAATGACGTCGACCATTCTAGCACCTTTGCGACAAGGCCCAAAACGTAGGGTGTTTTTGTTAATCCGACACCACGTCAATGTTGATTCCTGTACTAAAAATCATGGCTATGTCCCTTTCGTCCCAATGCAGGACTGTAGCCAGTTTTTTTATGATTAATACAAACTGGCTAGAGTCCAACAGCTTTTATCTTCCACAAAGTCGGTCTCTTTAGGAACGGCGTGTGGCAAAAACACATTTCCCAGGAATGTGGGTGAACCTTTCAGGATATTCTCCAATTTTAAATCATGAGTTCAACTTTCACGTCAAATTGACTCAGATCACGAGTTTTGCACATATCGACCCTAAATTAAACCTTAACTGATCTTCAACGCGTAAAATTGCACGCTGCGACTACGTACCGTTTTACCTATTTGTTGATTATATATTTTGTTGATTATTTTGTCTGCCAATATCACAGGAATTCGAGTCTTTTTTTTAATGTTGAGCTACATAGATTCATCCCCAACGATTAAAAAGTGGTTACTTCATTTTTAAAATTAGAGAATTAAAAACGAGTTAATTCAATATATCCTTTCGAAAAATCCACAGATGTCGTTGATGCTATTGTTTGATTCTGCTCGAAATTTAATTATGGATTAATATTGGTGCATGTCAAATTTTCTGAATACATATATTTGTGAAATGTCAATAAAAGTACCATGTGAAACTAATTATCTCATTCGGTGCTGAATATGCCGCCTTTTCAGGAGAAAGTAATGTGCCAAAAACTTTGCAGATTGCAAAATTTTGGTTTATACTAACGATAAATTTTACAACATGTTCTGCATGTTTAAATGAATCAACAGAAAATAAACCGTTACACTTCAATTTTTATTTAGTTTGGTTCTCTCAACAAATATTTAGCAATGCAAAAAAAAATCGGCTACGTTTCGACACAAATCATTGTTTTGCAAAATATCAGATACAAAGAAATAAATCTATTCATTTCAGAATTTATATACCCTTCTTCGTTTTAATTAAACTTAAGAACTTCTATTAGTTTACATGGCGTATTATTTTGAGTTATTTTAATTTCATCAAAGGTACACACACGATATTGTTAAGCTAAAACAACGAAAATATATACATAAATACTTTCAGTAAGTTATTTTTAAAATGAATTATATTCAATTAAAAGTTTTTTTTTAAATTGACTTTCTCTGAATTAAGACATAATTGACATGGCTTTCTACCAATTTCCGGTAGAGAGTTGAAACAAATGAATATGCAATGTAAAATGAAATCTTCGCATCTCTGAGAAGCATTAGGAAGAAGGGCACTGCTAAACTTTAAAAACAAAATGTCTGTGATGTTTTCGTTTTCATTTGCCTGCTGATTACAGGGCTGTAGCTCACATATTGAAAATTATTCGATTAATCAAATAAATTTAAATTAGTATTCAAAGCATTCGAGATATTGATTTTATTATATTCTTTAGGAAAAATGTGTTTCTAACGGCGTGCGTATTATATTTGAATTTTTTTTCGAACAAACTTTCGAATCTATATAATAATGCACTAGGTTCCAAGCTTATTATTCCATTACATGTAAGCAATTGTAACGGAATGTTCATAGCAAACATTTTTTGACTAGTGTTTTTGAAAATGCGTCATGTCATACAATTTGTATGCCTCCATATGTAGTTCCTCTTGTTTCATAATATGACCATATCCTCCTCATGTTACCTCGATTTGTTATACACTTCCATCACTGGGAATCCTGAACTTGGTCAACAATTATTCTTAACAATTAGATGTTAATAAAACATTTAATTGAGAATAAATGTTAATAATTTATTCTATCTTAGCTTTACGAGTCTTCAAATGCTCTACAGAGATCTCACTTGCTGCACTCGTGTAGCTGTTTTATCCGAAAAAGACTCACCTACACTGGAATTACAAAAATTTCATTTCCTATACAAGTACATTGCACGTACCAGTTTTTTATCTTGACTGAATAATTCCTTTTTGGTACTTTGTTTTTATTTATATATTTATTTATTTATTTATTTTTATTTGTTTGTTTATTTATTTATTAATTTTTGCAAAGAGTTTTATTATACAAGGGCACATCTTTTTTTTAGAAACAAGCATCTGACTACCTGGTGATACTAACGTAAAGAAAGCATACTGCTTTCCGTACGAGGGCTCAATACAGCGTAGTTACCACATATTCTAGGACACTAAATGTAGCATAGTGACCTCAGATTATATAGCAGCATTTGTGTTTGCGGAAAACATTAGATTTTTACCCAAATTCCGACAAATATTTAAGGGACAGTAGTATGATGCCCCTAATTCAATAAGAAGATATGTGAGAAAAAAAGACGTAAGATGCTCAAGGAGCTCTTATAGAGTAGTAAATCGGTTTATTTTCGTGGTGTAATAATTATGAAGGCTTCCCAAGCTTTCACTCTTCACTGGAAAGCTTTTTCAAGGTGATGTAGACATTTTATGTCTTTATTGCCTTAAAAATATCCTACAATTCAAGGATCTCAGAATTAGAAGAGAGATATTGTACATTGAACATAAAAAAGTCATCATCAAATGGCAGACTAGTCCCGTCTTTCGTAGTTTCTTACCACATTCTGCTTTCAGACACAGGGCCAAGTTTTCAGTATTTTGAAATCATCTTGTGGTGTTTGGTCGTAAAGCGCCACCCTGGCTGACCACACAAATTGGTGAGTGTGGGATACCTTTTCCTCTAATCTCGTTGGCAAAGTTATACAGTTATGTGACGGTCGTCAGATGCAGCACGAGAAGGAGGTTTTGCTATTTGTCAGAGAGGGGCGGTTATATGTTTGCACATCACCTCATCACTGAAATTTTGAAACCTTATGTATTGAAACAGTAAGATATATTTATTCTGAACGTGGAATACAAGTCTAAAGCGTTAATATCATTCTTTTGTTATCCTACTTTCCTTGCAGAACAAGAATTGACTTAATTGGTGAGATAAAAATTAGCATCATCGTCGTGAAGAACCATTTTCAGTCTGTCGCTGTATGCAGGATTCCCCAAATATCTTTCGCAACTTTCTTTCTTTAGTCAATCTACTCCGTCTACTGCGACGTGCTGTATAATTTCATCCATCCATGTTCCGCATGGTGTTTTAAATATTTTCCTGTTCCTTGAAATTAAGCCTAGTATATATATTTAATATATTTCACTGTAAACCATGTTCCTTTCATTCAGAAAACTTGAATATTTTCGTTGTCCTGAAGCGGATGGAATGAATGAAAACTTTCAAGTTTTCCGAATGAAAGGATCATGGTGTATAGTGAAAAATATATATATTTTTTTAATCTCAACCAAGCTATTTAAAATATTTCTTCAGGGTAATTCGTTTCCCAATCCATCCAACAGAAGAAATATATGACGTAAGTCCAGTATTTCAGTTTTCCAACTGTGGTTAGTTCCTACAGCAGTCCTGTCGATTGCCGTTTTAGGAATTTTTCCTTGATAATGATTTCATCAGTTTTTGTAATTTTCCGGATGCATGAGTTTCTCCTTTTTCCCTTCCTATTTACACCAAGCTAACTGCTATCCTTACAAACTTGCAGTAGTTTTCAATCACTGGATATTTTTTTAGTTAAGGTCAATTTTTTTATCTGCAAGTAAGAACTGGATGGATGCATTTATTAAAAACGTTCATTTTAGAATTAATGGTACATTACACTTCAAAAGTGTTTTGTTTCTCCCAAAAGCTCCCCAATCAAGTTTAATAGGCTTAGTCATTACTTATTTGATGTGGCTTCTGCTTGGTGTCTGTTGTCCAGGTTAAAAGTAAGCCAAATGTTCATTAAAAGTGTAAAAACAGAAAAAGAATTTCAGTGAAACGATTTTCACTAGTACACAGATTCCAGGAACACTGGGAGCGGGAAAATGTTTATTTTATTGTACAATGATTCCTGGATGCCTGGGTTTACCCTGATGTTTTCAGAAATTTCTACGGTACATTGATAACTTTCTTTCCCAAATAAGCACTTATATGGAAGCTTCCATTAAAATGATGACAACAGAAATTTTCAGTGACCAGGTAACTTTGACCTTCGGTCGATAGTATTAGGTAAGTTAGCATCAGACATTCAGCAGACTTTTCAAATTTTATCAACAGTACACAAGACATTTAGGAAATATTTTGAAAACCTAAATGAACTTCTTTTTCAAGTATATTACTGTTCAGTATAAAAATTATACAATGAAAAAATATAACCTCACCAAATTAAATTAGCAATCTCCTAGTACGGAAATCAATTCAATCTTGATCTCATATTTCACTCTGAAGTTTTTAGGATATCTGAACTTAAGTTCCACAGAAAGACGTAGTAACAAGACGAATCACATAATGCTGAGGTCTCAAAATTAGTAACGTCAAATAAAGATTACTAATTTAACTTAACAAAATGCATGAGCGTTCCTCAGTTAGCATTTCGCAGTACGCAGTTTGTATCCGTTCATTCAGAAATTAGAAGCATAGTATGTAGTTGTGATTGCCTTACAATGCTTTTCAGCTGATATAGGTTTTGCAGAAGAACTGATACATAAGAAGATGTAGCTCTATATGCAGCACTTGAAGATAATTATGGGAGATTTCAATGCAAAAATAGGGCAACAGCAACAGAATGAAACTTCAGTAGGTAAATTTGGTCACGGCAACAGAAACCAGCATGGAAATACTCTCGTTGAGTTTTCAGAGGCAGAAGGGTTTTTCATCTTGGACTCCTTCTTCAAGAAAAAGCCACACAGGAAATGGACATGGAGACATGCAAATGGGACGACAAGTGAAATTGATTTTATTATGTGTAACAAAAAATTTGTTATAGAAGACTGCAGTGTGCTAAACAAGTTTAACACAGGTAGTGACCATAGATTGGTGAGATGTAAGATGCACCTCAACACTACACTTGAACTAGGCACATAAGACAAACAAAATTTATTGACATAACGAACCTTAAAAAACACCATAATACCTTCAAGTTGGAACTGAAGAACAGATTCTCTGCTTTAGAAGGCCTAACATCAGAAGTTGATATTTCTTTTTTTTTTTCTTTTTTTTTTTTTTGGTTGGAGGTTTAACGACCACCGTGAGCAACTCAATGGGCTATAAGCAGTCGCCCGACCCTAATTTAGGGTCAGTGCTTCCAGGGAAGGGAGAGAGACAGTGCCGTAAGACAAACACAACATCCATGCCTCACCGGGATTCGAACCCGGACCGTGTTCGGACGAATGATCAGAGGCCATTGCTTAGACCACTGCGCCACCGGGGCGGCTGATATTTCTGAAGTTAACAGAAAAGTAACCAAAGCTCTTATGGAAACAGCAACAAAATTAGATGGGTCTAAGAACAAGTTGCATGTGAACAAATTATCAGGAAAAATCAAAATGTTGATGCAAAAAAGAAGAGAGATGGGGACAACTAAAGAAGATGTGACTTCCAAAGTGGAATATATAGAGCTTTGCAAGACAGTAAGAAAAAGTATCACTGAAGAGGTAAGTAAATTCAACTGTGAACTAGTGAGGAAAGCAATAGAAAACAACCAAAGCCTAAAGATAGCAAAGGGACGTCTCAGTAAGGGAAGAAAACAGATTATGGCACTGAGAAAAGAAGATGGTTCTGTAACATGAAAAAGAGGCGAAATTTTGACAAGAGTGAAAGATTTATACTCCAAATTATATGAAAGGGATGATACATACCTTCCAGACATCATAAAAAGTACCAGTACTAGAGTTCCTCCAGTCCTTCCAGCAGAAGTTGCACATGCAATCAAGAACATGAAGCGGGGGAAAGCTCCAGGAGAAGATGGAATTACTGTAGACGTCATACAAGAAGCAAGTGGAGAAATCGAAACAGTACTCGCTCAACTTTTCACTCGATGCCTTAATGAAGGGAAGATTCTTGAGGATTGGAACACCGCTACAATGATCCTGCTACATAAAAAAAGGTGACATTGAGGATCTCGGGAACTACAGACCTATCAGCCTCCTATCAGTGGTTTATAAAATATTCACTAAAGTTCTTTCACACCGCTTGAAGGTAACACTGGACATGGCTCAACCGAGAGAACAAGCTGGACTCAGGAGTGGCTACAGCAGAATAGATCATATCCACGTACTGAGAGAACTAATTGAAAGAGCGAGGGAATATGAACTTCCATTGTACATGGCTTTTATCGATTATGAAAAAGCCTTTGATTCGGTGAAACCATCAGCAGTTACAATGGCTCTGAAATCCTGCGGTATTAAAGATGCATACATTAATATTATTAATAACATCTATGAAAATGCAAGTGCAAAGATTCGACTGTTTGAAAATACAACACACATAAAAATTGGAAAGGGGATGAGACAAGGTGACACATATCTCCAAGGCACTTCAATGCAACATTGGAAGGTGTCTTTCAGTCGCTGAGCTGGGAAAAAAGGGGATAAAGATTAATGGATATCATCTAACCTACCTTCGTTCTGCTGATAACGCAGTCATTTATGATCCAGGAACTTGCTGACAAGAGTAAAGAAGTGGGATTAAAAATGAACTTTCAGAAGACAAAAGTGATGTTCAATGTTTTTACAAGAAATGAAGGTTTATCGATTGATGGAAAAAAGCTGGAGATAACAGGCACGTACGTTTATCTTGAACAGCAGATATCAAGTGAAGGTCACATTGATGAAGAAATTAATCGGCGTACAAAACTTGCCTGGAGAGCTTTTAGAAGAAACAACATAATTTTCATGAGCAATATGCCATTATGTCCTAAAAGAAAAGTGTTTGATCAATGCATCCTTCCAGTGCTTGCGTATGGTGCAGAGACGTGGACCTTAACTATAAGAGACATACAAAGGCTGCAGACAACTCAAAGAAGCGTGGAGAGGTGCATGCTTGATGTAACCAGGAGAGATAAGAAGAGGAACTCGTGGATCCGAAAAATGACAAGAGTTGAAGACATCATGATCAGAGTAAAATCCCTGAAATGGCAAGAACATACTGCCAGAAGGACAGATCATCGATGGACAGCCGACATTTTAGATTGGACTCCAAGTTACAGGAAAACAGCCAGAAGAAGACCACATGGGAGATAGGTGGATGAAATTCGAAAGTATGTAGGGATGACATGGAGGACACTGGCACAAGACAGACGGTTGTGAAGGAAACTTGGGGAGACCTTCGTCCAGCAGTGGATTCATAATGGTTGACAATGATGATGAATGATCTTTACACGATATGTTAATGTCAAGTTCTGTTAGAAAAAATATAATTAATTCGTAGAAATGGATTTCATAAAAGTAAAAATGATTAAGTCTTTGCACGCTAAATCAGTCTCGAGGAACGATTGTGAAACCTAATAAGAACAGATGGCGAAACAAAACGGGCTGCATATGCCAGTGCTAGCTATAGTTTCTATTGGACTTCGTTTGTTAGTTGGCATTAGTAATTATGATAATCTTATATTATCCATTTCCAAAACTGCTGTCCATAAATGCTAAGGTAATTGTTTCATACATATTTTTGAAGAAGAAAAGGACGCATTTCTTCTTATGTATTTACTTATTCAGGATCATTTATTCTTATAAGTAATATTTCCGTTATATTTCTCTGTATTTCTCCATTTGCTCAGAATAAACGGATGTTTGAAGAGATCCTACACACCATATTCGCAACATTCTGTGTAATTATAATTTATTTGTTGTTAGAAGCTTGTGATCGTATGTGAACTTTCCAGTGAAAAAGAAAAGTTCATACTTCTATCGATTAGAATTCCGGGTAGTTGTTAGCAGCTGCTGAAATAATTGTACAGCAATTCGGACACACTATTCAATTCCCGCTAGTAAGTGAACTTTACTTCTTTTGTTTAGTATTAATGCATGGAAAGAAATAACCTATATAACCTGTTTATCACTGTTCCTTGCGCTTTTCTTTTATTTGCCGAATGGGTAGTGTCCTGTTAATAAGCATGGGTCATCGACATATCAATACCGTCTTGCTGAAATCATTTCCCAGAACTTCAGGCTGACCGTTCCATTTTCACCGTCTAGTGGGTCTATTTTGATATGACTCACTGAAATGCTTTTCCGGTAAATCCCTGTGATTTTTGTTTCAAGGACTGCCATACTTTTAAAATGGTAATAAGTAATCGCTCACTATGAAAACAAAATGAATCATAGCCTTGAAAAAGCTTGAAACTCCACATTTTAGACAATTCACACACGTTTCCGACAGGGATGAGATATCTAGAGAAACTTTCAATATCCAGAGAGGAGACAACTGAAGCAGCGCCATCATGCCCACACAACAATTTCTACAAAGTCATTGGCTTAGAAGGATGGCTCACAAAAATTAATTAGCAGGTTTCAAAAGAGAATTGAGGAACGAACATGTTTTCACCAAATTTTGTCAACTGTGGAAGTATCAGGTATTTTAGAAAGTGCTACGCACTTTTTAGTAAAGAACCAAAACAACTTTTTTAGTAAATACTATCTTTATCCTTTTTACATAATTGTCGTTATTAACTATGACTTATTATGCTGTGTTTCAGGTCGTAATTGAATTCCCCATCTTTAGAACTCCTCTTCTTCGCAGTGAGACAATTGTAATGCAGTTTGACATCTTCATTGAAGATTTAACCTGCAAGCCGTTCTGAAGTTTAAATCTAATGTCCAGTAATTTTCTTTGTGTTAAAGCTGTATGGAAATGTTGCGTTGTATATTAAAATACTACTTTGCGGTTTACTAGAGCTGGAGGCTTAGATTTTAAATTTTCTTCCAGCTTTCCAACTGTTGGCAGTACAGGTCAACATTTATTATCTGGTTCTAAGTGGATTATCGCCTGTATTAAAAAAATTAAACCTCGAATTTTCCATGCCAGTAATGTGACGGAAAAGCTCAATTTACCAGTTTAATGTCTTTTAAAATGAATAAGGAGTATCCTTCTCCCAACAGAAACAGAACCCGCAAGACATTGTTTTGTTCCACAGTTTAGTTTTTCTCCAGGTTAAGGAAAGTAGGACGTAAGTATTTAGAGATTTAATCTCTAAAATTACTTTTGTTATGTGTCACAAAATTCTACAGTTTTTTCTTTATTTCACGGGAGATATGAATGTCTAGGATTTAATGCTCAGATCTTGTAAAAATATTAGTTTAAATATATGTTTCATCTTTAACTAAAACATAAGTTTCAATATATTAGCTTGAACTACATGGGGATATCGCATACTTGTAGAAAAAGAAAAGCTGAACGCATGTGTTCAGTAATTTCTATGTAAAAATTTTTTACATATGTTGTATACTTTAAGAAATTTTAGATTTAATAATTTGATATATTTAAAGGTCTTCCTACGTTTACCGTGATAGAGGTCAAAAGAAGCATTGATAATGGTTTTACGTAAAAATATCTCTAACTCCGCGGATATTACGGGTGACGTATGGCCAACCACCTGTGACAAAAATAGGTCCAAATTGAAATCATTATAGCATTGAAATTACCTGCGTCAAACTAATCGTGTTGGCATATTGGTAAACAATATTTAGTTCATTTCGAGTATTGCGCGATACATCGTGCGCGGGGGAGGTTATGCAATATTTTCGGTTGTGCCGTCGTGTTTGATTCGGTCTATCACGGCAACCGTGAGCGCAACGCTACTGTGCGTGGTACCCTAGAAAATCTCTCGACCAGATGTATTCAAATATACGAAGAACATTATGCTGTGGTTTGAACAGAAAATTTTAAAAATTGTGGTTTTGTGAACGGTTGAACACTTGACAATATCGCGGTTTATCTGGACAACCGTGAGTGCATGACCTGAAATCATTTTATAGCTCTCGACGATATATGTTCAGATACATAAAAAACTTACAGTAGAAGTTAAAGCTAAACTTTTAAAAAATTGTTTTCGTGTGAACGGGTTAACATTTTCGAAGATGTGGAGAAAATCAAAAGGAGAGGCAAGAGCATGTGATGAGGAATGTAAGAAGTTCAAGAAGCCGAACGAACTAGAGAGTATGGGGAAAGCCTAAAAGCATCCGCCGACAAGCAAAAATCCAACATACGGGTCGAACCCCTGTCCGGCCCATTTCGAGGTCTGCTTTGTGTTCGCAATATATCCAGCATTATTTTTTTAATTGGAAGTTTAACACCGTAAACAACTCATAGGGCCATAAGCAGTCGCCCGTCCCTTATTTAGGGTCATAATGTTTAAAATAATCATAATTTGGTCAACTATAAGCACTCAACTTTTCTGAAATACCTTGACGCAAATAAATTAATCGAGTTGAATGTCTACAAGATATCATGCAGATTCGACTAAAATTTCACTTTTTCAAATGAACCACTCCATGTATTTTCTTTTTTTACAAAAGCTGATAAAATAACGAGTATTGGTCGCAGAACAAATACCTTAAAAGTAAAGACATTTCGGACCAAAACACATAGTAAAAACTCTTTTTCGGAAATCCATTTCGAAATTTTGAAAAGTAAGTCGTGAAGTACGTTGAATTTTGTTTTTTCGAAACAAACCATTATTATTGCTGCTGTGTTGAAAAAGATCGTACTGGCGTGATTGTACATAAGACACTGTTGTTCAGTTGAGTCGTATTCAAATCATTTTGGTACTTCAGTAGTTTTTCGAGATATTATTAATTCAGCAAATTCTGGGTTCCAATGACTGCTCTTTTAATATTTATTTCACTATTAGGGTACCAAGTTTGACAAATTACTGAAGATGGGATCGGTTGTCACCAGTTTTAGAAATTACTTGTTATGTTAATCAATGTCTTTACCCCATGATAAATAGAAAAAAAAAAGAAAATCCTATTACATTAGGAAAATTTGTGATTTTAAACCCACATCATCAAAGAATAGACCTGCGACATATCTCACAAACTTTACATCAGCAGCAGGAATTTTCAGCGAAAACGTTTGCAATTTAAATCGTGGATTGCATTACGTTCTTTGTAAAATAACAACCTGAAGGGATATTTTCCATTGGGCAACTGCAGCTAAGCAGGCACAATAATAAATCCCTAAGAAATCACCAATTGAACTAGATTGTCAATAATTTTAAATTGATTTTATTTTTTTGATATTTTACTGCGAAACGTTTTGGGCTTTGAAACACTGTAAGGACAATAAATAGTTTTAGTACTCATTGAAAAAAACCCTTCACGTCCATTTATGAATCCCAGTTTTGTGAATAAAGTTCTGGAAACACGCATGCTATAGCTTTCTCTTTAAGGAGAATAATCACAGCTATTTAAATTATTTGAAATCCTTTCTCTCATGGTTATTATGCACAAAATATCCAACCTTTATGATCACTTGCCTAATGTGATACTTGTTCTCCACGTGCCGAAAACACAGCGCCTATTCGCAGAAGGACGATCGCTATATGATTTCTTGTGGTATGTGGTGCGAACACGTTAGCAGCAGATCCCTTAATTTAACCCTTTAACGACCATAATGCCCAAAACGCCCGTACGTACAAACGGCGATAGCCACCTAAAACGCCTGTCTACAGTGAGTCAGATTTCTTCTTCTTACTAGTTCTTCAAATTTTATATCCTTACTTCTTCTTCAAATTCCCTCGACCTTTGAGGGATCAGCAGGAGTCACCCTCAGTCATTATTGTTATTAAACAAAATAAGTGAAGCAACAGACAGTTTCTGGCCTTATGGTATTTAGAGTGATACAATATTTTTGGGTCCTGGTCGTTAAAGGGTTAAGTCTCCTAGCTTAAGAGGTTGATCCGTCGAAGTTCGGATTTGCTCAATTGAATTACTGTCTAGGGAATTTGGATGCTAGGTCAATACATGGAAGTTTTCGTCCTGCTCCGTGAAACATTCTTCAACAATCCTGGCATTTGGGCACTGCAAATCGTCGTTTTGAAAGGAGGAAATACTGGAGTGAAAAGCTGTTGAAACAAAAGGATGTATCTAATCTGTAATGATGTTTCGGTAGGTGGTAGACAACATAATTTCCTTCAGATGTGTGACTGGGCACAGGATTTTCCAACAAAACGTTACTCAAACCATTACACTTCTTCCATCGGTTAGTTTTCGTCCCACGTGCACTCTACTGCCAACACTTCTTCAGGTAACCAACGCACACGTACATGGCCGTCCACGTGGTGAAAGAGCAAACGTTATTCATCTCGCCAGACGATCTGCTTTGATAGATTTTGTGATATTTGTTTTACACAGACGACCTTCTTCCATTGATCTGTTATTACGAGTCTGTGGAATTATTCACCAACGAAATAATAGCAATGTTAAGCTTTGAAAAAAAACCGCAAGAATTCGAGACAATACAAATTTCCCGGTATTTCGTTGTGTTCTCTTTGCATTTCAATGAAATGCGTTTTTTCTCCAAAGGAATAGCTGTTCGGTTTTATTAAACCATCATCGTCATCATAATCATCATTAACCATTATCAATCTACTGCTGGATGAAGGTCTCCCAAAATTTCTTCAACAATTGTCTGTCTTGGGCCTGCTTCCTCCATTTCGCTCCAGAATACTTCGCATTTCATCCTTCCATCTCCCATGGGGTCTTCTTCTGGGTCTTTTCCTGTCCCACGGAATCCAGTCTAAAATTTCGGTTGTCCATCGGTGGTCCGTTCTTCTTGCAACGTGTCCATCCCATTGCCATTTCAGTGATTTCACTCTGGTCATGATGTCGTCCACTCCTGTCATTTTCCTTATTTACAAGTTACTCTACTTACCTTTCCTGGTTACAGGAAGCATGCATCTCTCCATGCATCTTTGAGTTATCTGCAGTCTTTGTATGTCTTTTTTAGTTAAGGTACATGTCTCGGCTCGATACGTAAGCACTGGCAGGATGCATTGATTAAACACTTTCCTTTTGAGACATAATGGCATACTGATCTTAAAATTTTACAGTTTCTTCCAGAAGCTCTCCATCCAAATTATATACGCCGATTAATTTCTTCATCAATGTGACATTCACTCGATATCTGCTGCCCAAGATAAATGCAGGAATCGGTTGTCTCAATCTTTTCTCCGTTAATCGTTAAATCTTCGTTTCTTGTAAAAGCATTGCTCACCACTTTTGTCTTCTGAAAGTTCATTTTTAATCCCACTTCTTTACACTTGTCAGCAAGTTCTTGAATAATACTCTGCGGCTCTGAAGGGGTAGTTGCAAAAACAACCACGTCTTCAGCAAAACGAAGGAGAGTTATATAATCTCCATTAATCTTTATCCCTTTGTTTTCCCAGTTGAATGATTGAAAGACATTTTGCAATGTGGCGTTAAATAACTTTGGAGATGTTTTGTCACCTTGTCTCACTCCCTTTCCAATTCTTATTTGGGCTGTATCCTCAAATATCCAAACCTTTGCAAATGCATTTTCATAGATCTTATTAAAAATGCTAACGTATGCATCTTCAATACCGCAGGATTTCAAAGCCATTGTTACTGCTGATGGTTTCACGGAATCGAAGGCCTTTTCATAGTCAATAAAAGCCATGCATAGTGGCTGTTCATATTCTCTTTTCTTTCAATTAGTTCTCTTAGTACATTGATATGATCTATAGTGCTGTAGCCACTCCTGAATCCAGCTTGTTCTCTTGGTTGGGCCATGTCTAGTGTTACCTTCAAGCGATGTGAAAGAACCTTAGTTAAGATCTTATAAACCATTGAAAGGAGGCTGACGGGCCAGACATCCTCAATTTCACCTTTTTATGAAATTTAAACTGCACTCGCCCATGCTTTCACAGATGTCGTAAATAAGGGAAGATTCCTAAGGATTGAAACAATGCTACAATGATCTTGCTCCATAAAAAGGTGACATTGAGGATGTTTCAGACATCCTCAATGTCACCTTTTTTATGGAGCAAGATCATTGTAGCATTGTTTCAATCCTTAGGAATCTTCCCTTATTTACGACATCTGTGAAAGCATGGGCGAGTGCAGTTTAAATTTCTCCCCTTGCTTCTTGTATAATGTCCACAGTATTTCTATCTTCTCTTGGAGCTCTTCCCCGTTTCATGTTCTTAATTGCATATGTATCTTTTGCAGGGAGGATTAGAGGAAGTTTGGCATTGGTACCTGTCGTAATGTCTGGAATAGATGTATCATCCCTGTCATATATTCTTGAATAGAAATCGTTCACCCTTGTCAAAATATCGCTTCTATTACTTGTTACAGTACCATCTTCCTTTCTCAGAGACATAATCTGATTTCTTCCCTTACTGAGATGTCCTCTTGCTCTCTTCAGGCTCTGGTTGTTTTCAATTGCTTTTCTCACTAGTTCACAATTGAATTTTCTTATGTCTTCAGTGATACCTTTTCGCCCTGTCTTGCATAGCTCTATATGTATATTCCACGTTGGAAGTTACGTCTTTATTTGTTTTCATCACCCTTCTCTTTTGCATCAACTTTTTTGTTTTTCCTGAAATTTTCTTTATATGTAACTTGTTCTTAGTACCACCTATTTTTGTTGCTGTTTCTATAAGGGCCTTGGTGAGTTCTCTGTTAATTTCAGAAATATCCATTTTTTCTGATGTTAGGACTTCCAAAGTAAAGAATGTGTTCCTCAGTTCCAACTTGAAGGTATTAAGGTGTTTTTTAAGGTTGGTTATGTCAATATATTTTGTTTGTCTTATGAGCATAGCTCTATATGTATATTCCACGTTGGACGTTACGTCTTTATTTGTTTTCATCACCCTTCTCTTTTGCATCAACATTTTTGTTTTTCCTGAAATTTTCTTCATATGTAACTTGTTCTTAGTACCACTTATTTTTGTTGCTGTTTCTATAAGGGCCTTGGTGAGTTCTCTGTTAATTTCAGAAATATCCATTTCTTCCGATGTTAGGACTTCCAAAGTAAAGAATGTGTTTCTCAGTTCCAACTTGAAGGTATTAAGGTGTTTTTTAAGGTTGGTTATGTCAATATATTTTGTTTGTCTTATGAGCTTGCCACGTTCGAATTTAGTGTTGAGGTGCATCTTACATCTCACCAATCTATGGTCACTACCTGTGTTGAACTTGTTTAGCACATTGCAGTCTTCGATGACGAATTTTTTGTTACACATAATAAAATCAATTTCACTTGTCGTCCCATTCGTGTGTCTCTATGCCCATTTCCTGCGTGGCTTTTTCTTGAAAAAAGAGTTCATGATAAAAAACTTTCTGCTTCTGCAAATTCTACGAGAGTATTTCCACGTTGATTTATGTTCCTGTAACCTAATTTACAAACCGAATTTTCGTTCTGTAGCTGTTGTCCTACTTTTGCATTGAAATCACCCATAAATATCTTCTAGTGCTGTTTGCCTTTGTTACTTTGATTCCAAATTTCCTCATAAAATTCTTCAATCTCTTTTTCAATATGGCTTGTGGTGGGTGCATAAGCTTGAATATCTTCTTGAGAGTTGGATAACGAGACGTGTAGCTTTGTCACAGTAACTTTCAACTTCTACAACTTTTATCCTTCAGTTTCTTATTATAAATCCAAAACCACTAGTTCTGCCACTTTCTGTCCCATGATAGTAGAAGAGATGTCCACTTTTAAGTTCAATGAGATCTCCTTTTCTCCCACTTGATCCTTTGTAATTCCTCTTTAAATTCAAGAAGCCTTGAATCAGAAGATAGGGAGCGTCCGGTATACCTAGTCAAAGTCAGCCTCAAACGGCAGCCTAGTCCGGTCCTCCGGTGACTCTTAGCACCCTCTGCCTTCATATCGCACTGGCCGCTTCCTTGGCCAAGTAAATTCCAGCTGCCGGAGACTGAGGGCCAAGATTTAAGTTGTGGAGTCATTTTAGAGGGGTTTGGCCATACCTCACCACGCTGGCCAGCGGGTTGGTGAGTGTGGGATAGCATTTCCTCTGATCCCAATAGTATAATTATACCGCTACTGGCGGTCGTCAGAGCCCTTTCAGTGGGAACAGAAATCACCCATAAAGATCAAAGAAATCGCTATACTGCCCCACCTTCATAAATATACTTTGGTTAACGGAAATAAGTAACTGTTCATAATTCTAACACAGTAAACGGCAGGATGAAGTCTTAGCATCTATATCCTGCGCACAATGTCAAATTCAGTGCGTGGTTGAAGAAACCGAGTCAAAATCTTCTTGTAGAAATTGTTTACTCGTAACACACGGAGGGAGACGATCGATATGGTACACTGGATAGTTGGACATCAGTGGAAAAAAGCACTTACCTCGTCAGGAGGCCAGCGCATATTTTCCGCCATAATCTTTAAATGTTATATCTTTTATTACTTTTCGGAAAACTGAGACTGTTAATTTTAAAGAAATGATTTTTTTCTCTCATTTCCTTTCGTGTATTTCGTTTGGATTTCCCTAAAATACATCGCCTGTCAAAGTATGACGTGGAACAACATTTTATTAATCAATGTAGCTATGTGTAGTGCGTGTAACACAAAGAAATGCGCTGCAAAAACAACAACAAAGAAACCTCCAATAAATGAGACAGGAACGATAAATTTAACAAATCGAAGTCCCAGCCCCAACTTAAGAAAAACATATTAATATTATCGTTTCGGTCAGTTCTGGCTTACTCTTTCTGTAGTTTATGCAAAAATGTACGAGTAATAAAATACTTTTTCTTGGGCTATCGACACAGAATATTAAGAGATCAAGTTTGAATGTTGTAGTTAAAGTAGAGATGCACAAAAAGACAAACAGTAAGAGATGAGCACAAAATAAACCAAGTTAAGGAACTTAGAAACAAATTAGTAGATTTTTTATTGGTGTAGAAAACAAGTTGGTATAGCTGAGCTTTCCCGCACACCGTGTGGCTTTTTCAAGGCTGAATAACATCTAACTAATGCGCAGAGAATCAAACAGTGATCGTAAATTCTCTCCGCATTAGTTAGATTTTAATCAGCCTTGAAAAAGGCATACGTTTGTGCGCGAACGCTCGGCTATACCAACTTGTTTTCTACACCAATAAAAAATTTACGTATTTTTTTCTAAGTTCATTTTAGTTAAATTTTAAAAAGCGGCATGTAACGCAGTAGTTTAAGCCCCGACGTCTACCATTCGTTCGACATAGGTCCTGGTACGGATTCCGGTGAGACATAGATGTTATGTCTGTCTAACGGAACTGGCTCTTTCTTTTCTCCTGTAATCAGTAGTATAAAATTAGGGACGAGTGGCTGTTTATAGTCCGTGAGTTGCTCACTGTGGTCTTTAATAACCCAAACTAAAAAAAAAAGAAGTTTAAAAATAATTGAGTTTTTCTGAAATTCGAATATCAACAAAGGGATCGGAGTTGCAAACATTCATGTGACCATACGGATTTCTCTCAAACTTTTAATTTCTGTGTTTTCTACTTTCTCTTTTATGCTACTCAAATTCAGGCTCCATAATTTTAATGTTTCTGGTAGCAGACACTCAGGGTAAACAAGCTATACCTCTTTATAAAGACCTGGAAACTATTTTTATGAATATTATTTTTGAAAAATAAAAGAAAGAAAGCATTTGGTAGACATAGCTCAGAGCGTAAAAAGTGTAACGCAGAAAATGCACCCAAGAGAAGAGTATCATACAAAAGGCTCCCTCACACTCTTGAGATTACATCTGAAAATGCCGTTGATGCCAGCAGTGAGCCATTGTGTAATGATATTTGAACTCAATAGCTCTGTTTTTACAGACGAATCCAGACACAAAAGTGAGATAAGAAAAGCACATTAGTGATGTTGGGTTCCGTCTGTGAAACTAGACGTACACTAAGGTGCATTCTGCAGACTATTAATACGGAACGCTACTTAAAAATAGAACTGGGGTGCCTGCGAGAGTGAAACATAAAATATCAAGACGGAAGGGTGAACGTTTATCTTGAAAAACACGAACACTGAATATCACTCCCTGCCTGTAGTGTGCCACGTAGTACAACATTAAGTATCAAATACAGAACAGGAGATTTTTATAGGGGGCATGATAACGAAAGATAGTCCGTGGGTGAAAAGACGGGTTTGGTTTTTACGAATATAAGTGACACAAGAGAATTATCATACTGACTACTTGAGAATCTACAGGTGAGTTGGATGATACCAGTTGTAGGTAAACAAACGTTGAGCAACAAGAGAAAGGGAAACTTGATTCTCCCCTCTCCCTTCGCCAAGAGGGTAACTGCCGAATGACCTCTCCATGGGAACTCGGTGTTGATGGTTGTTTGTCAGTCTTAATTTTTTGCTTGTTTTTTTTTCTTTTTTTTTGTGGGATGAACGACCACCGTGAATACTCGATGGACTTATCTCCACCTAATTTATGGGCCACGAGATTCATGGAATGGTCTAAAGCCAATTCAGAGGCCATTACTCAATCAAGCCGGTACTGTCGGTCTTCAGCTGACAGATAACGCAATGCGACAAGAAGAGAGGCCCAGACTTGCCTCCGCTGCAAGAAAATGTGTGTGTACATTGAGTTAGTTTCTCGTTAAGAACAAGCCGCTTTATATATTCCATGTGCTAACGATGTACCATGTAACATCAACTTAACATGTGGATACTGCAAATTCTGCTCATCTGTCATCTCTACGTAATCAATAAACGTTTGCCAGTCATGAGGAAACGTGGCGACTTAATCCAATTTGACTGCGGCCAGGTAGTTGGGGCTGGCAGGACAGGAGCCAGTATTTCGGAAGCAGTCTCACTTTTTGGCTGCTCCCGTACAGTTCTATCAATGGTGTAACACGAGTGGGCTAATCATACAGAGACATCCAATATAAAGGATAACATTGTTCAACAACGCGCGCTCGATCTTAATAGTGAGCGCCGTCTGTCATGCCTATTATCTCAGAAA
Source organism: Macrothele yani (assembly GCA_039090855.1). NCBI lineage: Eukaryota > Metazoa > Arthropoda > Arachnida > Araneae > Macrothelidae > Macrothele > Macrothele yani. The sequence goes on from CM077016.1 coordinate 14,512,664, forward strand.
CGACGAGCAACAGTCACCCAGCTTACCCACGAGTACAACAGTCTTGCAATTCAACATATTTCGACATACATCACGCTCCGTAGCTTGCTTCGTTTGGGGTTCTACCGTCGGACACCAATGAGGGTACACGTGAGGACGCCCCTCCATCGCAAATAACTTCGCATGTGCCAAGGAACGACTGCAATGTATCATGTACCGATGGCAGAATATCGTCTGGAGTGTTGCATCCCTTTTCTTCTGCACCATGCTGTTGACCGTGTTCGCAAATATCGTAAACAGCATGAAACCTTATCCCTTGGTTTCACAGTTAGGGTTCAACAGGCAGGTGTTAAATGCCATTTACCAGTCGACGGAAGTGACCTTCTCCTCTGGGATCATTGGCCTTTGGGGGCCGCAGGCATGAAGTCGGGATGTATTCGGTGTGCCAGTGGTCTATTCTTAGTACATCTTTACTAGAACACCTTGCAAACAGCCCAGGAAATCTGCTGTGTTTGCGGTGCTTCCTCCCTTGCCGTGGTAGACGATGATAATTCCTTATTGAACGTCTGTCGAATCACTACCTCTGCTCATTGTGCTCACGCAACGTACAGCCCTGGAAAACAACATAAGGTCGCACACAAAACAGTTTATTTCATAAGTACTACAATTCTAGAGATCCTAAAATTTAACACAGTATCAAAGTAATGTATAATCAGAGTACAGACAAAATATGTATGCGAATATTGCATAATTAACAAGGCAATTTAAAATTGTAATCATTAGACCATTTTCATTTTGGAACAAAGTATAAGTTCGGCATACCTGTTTGGGCAATTTAGCACTTAATAGTCTAGTAGTTTGCCTTCTTTTCAATGATTGCAATCAATCTATCAGTCATGAACTTTGCAAGCTTCGATAGTATCGGAATTTCAAAGTTTACCCATGCTGTTTGCATGGCTGCAATAAGGTCCGCTTTTGTCTGGAAATGTCTGAAGTCCTTGTAGATAGAGCGCACCATTATACCCCAAAGGTTTTCCGTCGGGTTGAGGTCGTGGCTCTGTGAAGGTCAGTCCAAAACACGAACGTCATTGGCTTCAAACCACGCTTTAGTAGACCAAGAGTTGTGGAAGCTGGCTCTGTGTTGCTGAAAAATCCAATCTCCCGATACCATGAGGGGAGCAACAGGTAGTAAATTATCCGCCAGCATATCTTGGTACTTGTCGGATTTAATTTGTGTGTCAATTGTCTCAAGCTAGGTTTTCACGGTAGCAGAATGCCTCCTAAAACATGACCGAACCTCCGCGGAATTTGCGCTTTGAGAAATAGGGTTTTTCTTTCCGCACATCATGCCAATATTTAGCGAAACCGTGAGGCCCGTCCGAATTAAATATCTTTTCATCGGAAAAGACCACGTCTTTCCACTTATCTCCGAAAGTAACATGGCTTTTTGCAAACTATACTCGAGCACATATATGTTTAGCATTCGGATAGGGTTTTGGCTTTAGCCTAATGTATTGGATGTTCTAATTGCTGGCTAAACCATTTCGTACAGTTCGGCGACTGCAGAATAAGTCCAGTTCGCGAACGATGTCACTGGACGACTTTTTGTTAACGCATGCAAGTTTACAAACTGTACGTTTCATACGATTTGAAATTGATTTTGGCCTACCTGTAGATTTGTTTACTCCATAAAAAGATGGATTTCGCAAATAATTGTTCACTACGGTCTTGGATCGGCCAGTTGTCGGCCAATAGCCTTTGCAATTTCCTCACCACTCTTCCCAATCGCATGCAATCCTTGTATTTTACCGCGTTCAAAATACGACAACTTTTCGCCCTTCGCTATAGCAATACTCTTCTCAAAGAGAACACTGACGTTGTCACGCGTTCTGCTTATTAACCCACCTATTACTACACATGCATGAAACATCCTAATTTACGTACTCTTCGGGAAACGTTCCTGACCTTATCATTTTTTCCAGCTGCAAATGCAGTCAATTCGGTTTTCTTCTTTTTATTTTTCCGCAAATATTTTTATCGCATTATTTTTTTAGAAGGGTTTGAAACTTCGTTTAGCACTATTTGAACGGTTCGCCCCGTTAATTTAGTCATCTATTGTCCGCATTTTTGCATTTCTTTACACGACCTTAACATTTTTTCCAGCACTGTACTTCGGCTCATTTGTCCTGGCCGGCCACACATAACTCCGTGTGGTCGACCTTGTCACATGCACTCCGTGACCCGCATGGGCGGGTAAACTGTGATTCCTGGAGTTATCATATTATTCTAATACGACCGTGTGTGTATACACTGAAATGCCAGAAAAACTGGTACACCAGTCTAATACTTCGTAGGTCCTCCACGGTAGCGCAGGACTGCAGACATACGACGGGGCATGGACTCCACCAGCTTCTTGAAATATGCTCCAGGCAATGCACACCATACTTCCTGCAGAGCGTTGCACAATTCCGTTATATTCCGAGGTCTTGGATTCCTGTGCTTCATAGCGCGTTGCATGGCATCCCAAATGTGTTCTATCACGTTCAGATCTGAGTACATGGGTGAGAATGGCGACACCCCAGACTCTAATAAATGCTCCTTTAACCATAATGGGGTGTTCCAACACTTGTGTGGGGGCGCATTGTTCTGTTGGAACAGGCCCAACCCATCAGCATTAAAGTAGGACATGAACGGGTGTACCTCGTCAGAAAGGATGCGCACATAGCGTTGCCCATTCACAGACGTTTGTAGACGTACCAGCGGTCCCACTGAAATCCAGCTAAACCCACCCATACCATTACGGAGCCTTCTTACGCCAGTACAGTTCCCTGTTGACAGGCGGGATCCATGGCTTCATGGGGTTGCACTACCCAGGAATCCTTCCATCTGCTCCATACAGTTGGAAACGCGACTAGTCAGACCAGGCTACTTGTTTCCAGTCATCAAGTGCCCAGTGGCGGTGTTGCTGTGCCCAAGCGAGGCGCATACCTCTGTGTCATACATAAATAAAGGGGACTCAAGTTGGGCGTCGGCTCCCAATGCCCATATTGTTCAGGGTGCGTTGCACAGTCCGGACGCTTATGCTTGTTGAGGCTCCAGCATTAAATTCCGATTATTCCTGCGAGAGTGTTGCACGCCTATCGCGTGAAACTATTCTTGACAGATGACGATGGTCACGTTCACCCAATGTCTTTTTACGGCCACACTGGAATCGTAGGTTGGAGGTTTTGCCGGAATTCTTGTAGTCGCGGTACACCCTTGCAATGGTCGTCCGTGAAAATCCAAACTTCGTTTCTACTTCCGAAACACTATGTCCCATCTCACGATCGCCAACTATGACACCGCTTTGAAAATCGCTTAAATCGTTATTACTTGTCATTCTCATGCTGGAAACAGCTCTGAGAGCTGGCAAGGATATCTATCGCTTTATATACGGACTGGCGGACGCAACCGAGTACGCGCATAGGCTACGTTGCTATGTATTTTGCAGAAGCTCGTCTGGACCAGTTTTTCTGGCACTTCAGTGTATATACAAATGCAGTTCCATAAAAATTTAGAGTAACTTTTTTTGAGTTGGCAAGAGTGCTAAAGAGGAAAATAGCAAAATGACGAATAACCCGCTTAATGAAGTATCTATGGCAACAGTTATAAGCCATGGCAGATGATTCTGTTTCTGCTATTGCGCAGTTGTTTAAGGTAAACCAGCATTTCGCCATACATCTATCGAAGTGAGTGATTCAGAGTTAAGAAGTCAAATGCTTTGTGCAACTATATTTTGTTATCATTTGGGTAAACGGATCCAGAAGCAGTTGATTTAATGAAAACAGCTTACAAATATAAATATTTGTGTGAGTCAACAATTTCTAAATGGCTTCATGATTTCAAAAAATTGCGTTTCTCGGCAGAAATGACTTCTAGGACTGGTCGACCAGAAAGTGTTGCCACGGACGGTATTGTTAACACTATTTCGAAAGTTCTGCAAGAAGAACGACGAATTACGTGTGAAGACATAGCGGCATCAACTACACTGGCGGAAAGAGAAAAACGAACACCAAGAAGGAGACGTTTGATACCAACGAAATTTATAGAGCATAATAACAGAACACAGAGGATAACGTGATCAAAACATTATGGCAAATTACAGCTGTATTTGCTGGTAAACTGAAAAATAACATTTCCATGTAACATGGTTAGTACGAGAATGAACCGATATGAACTGCGTCACACTGTGCAATTCTGGCATGGAGTCTGTCGTAAAGATGTTGGATGTACGTTTGGGGTATTGAGTTACAAGCATCCTCAACCTGGACGCGTAAATCGGGGATGGTCGTGGCTGGCCGTGGAGACCGGATAAGTCGTTGTCCCATAAAATCCCACACGTGCTCAATGGGGGACATATCCGGTGAACATGCAGGCCATGGAAGTTGTCTCACACCCTGAAGTGCATGTTGCGTTGCACGTGCCGTGTGTGGGCGTGCGTTATCTTGCTGGAGAACACCACGATAGACCGACCATAAAAATGGCACAACAACATGCTGAATGATGTTGTGAATGTAAGAGGTGCCGTTTAACTTACCCGGTACAAACACTAGTTGTGTACGAGAGTGATAGCTGATCGCTCCCCACACCAGGAGACCAGGTGTAGGACCTGTGTGCTGCTGGCGGATGCAAGAAGGGTAGAGAACCTCCCATGTGCGTCTGCGAACACGCATACGGCTATCGAAGGCTCAAAAGCAGAATCTACTTTCATCGCTGAACACGACAGATCGCGAATGCGTTCTCCAGTGCAGACGTTGTCGACACCAGTGCAGATGTTGGCGACAGCAGTGCAGAAGTTGGCGACACCACTGCAGCCGTTAATGACGTTAGGCTGGATCCAGAGGTACACATACCAGAGGCACACGTGCGCGTAGTCCTGCATCTAGTAGACGGTTGCAGTGTGTTTGCACGGCAGGTGCAATGGCAGCTCGGATTTGCGTAGCAGTAGATGTTCTGCTTGACAACGCCGCTCTTCTCATGCTTCGATCGGTCCGCTCATCAGTCCGTCTGTTACTCCCGGTTCCACGTCTTCCCGTGTGGGAATGTTCCTCGGACCATCTACGATACCATCGTACCACCACCGATACTTCCTGTTCAATTCGCTCCTCAATACGACGATACGACCACCCGGCCTCGCGGAGTCCGACTACACGACCTCGCTCAAAATCCGACAACTGCTGAAATCGTACACATCTTCCATGTCCAGGCATTGCAGCTTCTTCAGGGTCTTCGCACGTGTGCGTACGCCGACAACTGATTACATTCACTTCGCCGTACTCCTTAAATACCAATGATGGTAATTTACATATTATGACGTGCTGTGGCGTAAGCGCTCACCGGTTGGTCCCGACATTAACATCACACCTACGTAAACTTGACCCCATTAACATATGGAAATTTCATGATCGTCCGCCAATTCCTTCTTGGTGTTATTTTTTTCACTTTCCGCCAGTGTAATATTTCAAAAACTTCGATATTCTGCGTTCTACGTGAGAAATTACTGCTGCATCATTACTGCTGCATCATGTCATCATGTTCCAAATTGTTACCGAAAAATTAATCTTCACATGATGAATTTACAGTTTTCTCTCTTGGATTTCGAGAGTTGGAATTATATCAAAAGTTAGTTCAAAAGCACAAACATTTAAAAACTCGTTTTGGTAATTGTGCTATGTGAAAATTATATCAAAATATTTTTATTCTATAGTTATAGCAGTTAGTGTTCGGCATCATGAAAATTATTCACCATGTTTTGCAAAGTAGTCATTCCGAAACCATAGAGCTTTTTGCCACAACATTTTCTAGAAGGACAGCAGCATTATATCAGGAAGATAAAAAAGACGTAGTGCAAAATCTTGGCGCAGCTGTTTCTTGAACGAACAGGAATGATTGTTTACAGACCTAAACATTTATAATGCATATTGTAAACCGCGTGCTACGACTGATAATAAAAAATCATTATACACTGCATTTAACTTTGTGTTTTTCGGGTTAGACAAACCAAGCAGTTTATTCTCGATTGCTCTAAGTCATTTGCTTGTTTCCTATGTGATGAGTCATAACACTAGGCCCAAACACCCCATACTATTTGATTATCCGTAAACAGTCGTCCTGCGTACACAAATTCAGTTATGATTTCTTCAACGGAAGTGCATACATTTTAGTATCTAACAGTTTGAACTCAAAACCCAGACTCCGTAGCCGAAAATATACAGTAGAAAGCACTACGTTCCATTATCCATATGAAACAAAAAATAATAAATAAAAAAAGGGGAAGCATTGCTTTAGAACGACTAGTAATATTACAATATTTGACAATGTTCATTCCAGGAACAAAAAAATAGAGAAATAAATTAAATAACGAAAAGCGGATTTTTATATCAGAAAAGCTGATTTTTTTTTAATTTTTTTTTTGTGCTTTCCTTTTAATTTCTCCCGTTTTGTGACAAAATAAAAATGTGAATTTGTTCGTCACAGTAATTCTTCAAATTTCCCCAAGTAATCAATTTAGTTTGCCGCACAGATATTTGTAAATTAATTGGTGTACATGTTTGTGCTTTTACGAATAATGGTCGGTTATTTCGTATAATATTTGTAAATTCGAAAAATACGAAATATAAAACTAAATATAAAAATATGCATGAAATTCGCGTCCAAATTTAAAATTTTAAAAAGAAAAGAAGAAAAGGGAAATTTCTTCACTCTGTGCTATAGAAGAATTTATAAAATTATTGGAATTCTATGAGTATTTTAAAATTTTCAATTGAATGTGTAATAACTTGATGTAAGAAGGAAGCATTGCAATTCGGAATAAAAGTATCACTGTATTGTAGTTTTCGGTAAAATGTTAAGATGCAAGCATTTATATATTTATTTTAATGCACCATCAATTTATAAAAGGGAGCGTAGGTAATTTTAGACTAAGCGAATATCGATCCCTATCTTTCAAACTTTCACAAATTTTTACCGAACCTTGATATACGTATATTTTAGTGGTATAAGTTATTTTTATTATGAACAAATAGTGAGAAAGAGATTGTTAGTGTTTCAGTGCCAGGTCAATAAGATTCATCAAAGATTATTATGTGCAGATGACGTGTTTCGCTAAAAACGAAGTTTCGTTGATCGAAGTTGAGCGGACATATACAATTAGTTTGCTTTTTTGGATCAATTCTAACAATTGGAAATAGTAAAGGTTTTTTACTTGAACAATAGAAAAATTTCAAGATGGATTTTTTCAATGTGACAAATCAGAAAATTAAAATCTTAGGGACACCTTACGATACCAATAATTGTAACCTAACAGAGAAATGGAAGAATTGCTTGGTAGATATGGAAAAAGTTATTGTGACAGATTTGCAAATATAAAGAATTCATTTTTTTCAAAAGCAAAAACAATAAACGCGCTGTTTTTCTTAAAATTTCTCTTGAGAACAGCAATTCTACCTTTAACGATAGCTAAAAAGGCAGAACATTTAGCATTTAGATTTATCTGGTAGGGAAAATATGATAAAATAAAAAGATAATCTATAATGGTATTGACTAAAAGCGTGATGTTCACTTAGGAGATTATGAGATTTGTTTTAATGCGTAAATTCTTTCGCAATGAAAAACACCCTTCATTTAAAATTTTATGGTTCAAGTTGGTAGAAATTTGGAGTATATTTCTAATTTCCAACGTACTCAATCATATTCGTTTTTCACCGGAAACTAATTTATAGGCATAAAGCGAGAATAGCCCTGTATCGAACATGACACAGCAATAACTAGAGCGGAAGTAAAAAGAAGTCTTATGATCACCATATACATATTTAGATGTATAAACTACGATATATACCTCCCTTTCATTACCGCCGGAAACTGGTTCAATCTGCACCATCTCTTCGTTTCCCATGCTACTAAATCGGGAGATTTGCAATAGAAGGGGTGCAGTCTAATATTCTTTAAATCGGTTGAAAATAGAATTTAAGATGTTAAGATACACTAAAAAGGTACTGGAATTTTTATGACTTCGTTAGCACTGTTTGCTATTTAAAAAAAACGAAAAAATCCGCTTAGGCTTGGTTCCTCATTTTCTTTGCTGAGTCGTACGTAGGAATTCCCCTAGCTCTAGCCACTAGAGCTAAGGGAATTCAAAAGGGTTTTTAATTCATTATCTCTCAAAAAAATCATTTTCCGCGACAAAAATTATGAATAATCTTAAAAGTTCATTTGTGAGAAAAGACAGCTGTACGATAATTTCAAAAAAAAAAAAAGAAAAAAAAAGAATTGCAATTGGAATTATCGTAATTTTTTACTTCTGAAAAGAGGAAAATGAGAGTATAAAACGAGGACGTGTATCTTTTGTCACTTCCCTACTCACTAAAATCGTCCTTGGAAGACACTTCGGCACTCGCAATAATTTCTTCTGTATCCAGACAGGGACATGCATGTTATACAGGGTGATTGTAAACTTCGTCTACAAAACAAGAGAGGTGATAAGTCATATCAAGACGAACAATATTTCCAATGGAACCTCGGGCAGCATTCCTCTCCTATTGCCAGAAAAGAGTAAAGCTACATGTCCACGTTGAGCCTTCAACAGTGAAAACAGAGAGACATACTTAATTTATGAGTTGCCTAATTCCAATCGCATCGGAGAAAGACTCAAAGCAGCTGTTCAAACTGGCGTCCAAGGGCGTCGTTGCACAGCTCGAACAGGCGAATGAAGGATTGTCGCACCATCTCGTAGTCTCCCAGTGTTTTGTTGATCTTGTCCGCAGCAACAGCGATTCGCGCAACGAGATCTTCCAGGGAGCCAACAGGTGTCTCGTACACTATTGTTTTCATGTGGCACCAGAAGGAGAAGTTTGGTGGATTAAAATCAGGCGAACGTGGAGGTCAAGCCACAGTTCCACCATATGTCGCATTTAGGAAGTATCTGACCTTGGTGGCAAAGTGTGCAGGGGCCCCATCATGCGTAAACCAAATGTCCCTCCGTTTGGTGAGTGGAACTTTCTGTAACCAACCGGGAAGCACTTGCTCCAAGAACACACGGTGCGCTACGCCAGTCAAACGTATAATTCTCATTTGATGTTCGCACGGTAATATCCCTGAACGAGTTCGATGGCGTTTTTAAATATTTGCTTCTCATCGTCTACGCACGTGCTCCGCTCACCTGATTCGCATCTTCTGCTTCTTATGCAGTGGTTGGAACTCCTTGTGCCTCCTGGACGTTTTTGGAACGTGCTCTTTTCTCGATCTAGGCGTGGAATGCGGCCCTAGGTTCCCATGCAAATATTGTTCGTCTTGATCTGTACTATCACTCCTCTTGTTTTGCTGAAGAAGTTTACAATCGCACAAAGATATGTTTTCGCTTGATGCGGCTCAACAATTTTATTTATCGTCATTGATGTAGCGCAATAACATTTTGGATCACAAAATATTGGTCACAAAGAACATCTGCGATTGTGCTGGCATTGGGAAGAAAATGACCTAAATTATCAATAGGAATTTCATATGTGACAGCCATCATGCGTAAATCGCCAATACAGAGGATTGACAGAAATATGGGAACCACTGGTTGACAGAAATATGGGAACCACTGGTTGACAGAAATATGGAACCACTGGTAAAAGAAAGAATTCCGTACCTAATATGGTGTAGGACCGCCTTTTGCGTTCAAGACTGCTTAGATTCTCCTGGGAATAGACGAATATACGTCTCGGATGGTGGATAATGGGATATTACACCATTCTTCCGGCAACACGCGTTCCATTTCCTGTAAAGATGCTGGAGGCGGATGGTAAACTCAAACCTTGTTCTTCAAAACGGCACACAAGGGCTCTATTATATTCAGATCTGACGATTGAGGGTGCCAAGAGAGATGGGAAACTTCATGAGCATGCTCATCAAACCATGACTGAACGATATGAGCTGTCTTTATTGGGTCCTTATCTTCTTGATAAATTGCATCGACTGCAGGAAACACTTGTCGTACCATGGGATGGATATGGTCGCTCAAAATGCTTAGTTAGCCCTTGAGAGTGAAAAGACCTCGCAAAGTAATAATGGGCAGAATACCATGATATGGCTGCTCAAATCATGACAGACCCGCCACCATGCTTCACTGTTAGCAAAAGGCACGTCTGATATATCTATCAATACTATTTGTAACTTGTGTTCGAGTTTTACATTTAAAAATTTGGTTTTTGATTTTGCAGTTTCCAGAGCTTTTGACTCGAGAAAAAATATTTTGTTCTTCGGACTCTTAGCTAAATGTCCGTAGCTAGAGGGGATGCTCGCATTCGACTGTTTCGCATTCGTAACTTTTAGTACTTTATCCAGCCTGTTGGAATGTTGAACTAGTAACAATGTTGTAGACTTGATTTAGAACAAGGTTAAAAGAGTATACTAACCTTAGCTTTAGAATACCAGACTCAAATTATTTCACAATAATAATTTGGCACCTAGCAGCTGACCAAGACCACACTGAATTCAGGAAGAGACGGAATGCTCTAATTAATTCGAGTGGTATCTAACAGCAGTGTGATTTCTTTGGTAACATAAGAAATGAAAACTTTCTGATACGTTCCTCTTTAAGTTTAAATTACCGCCGACTGAAATTTTTGTCCTTTTGACACTGCATAACTTCGAGGAAATGAATATGCTCACTTATGAAGATAATTACAATTAGGTAGGAAAACCATTAGTGAATTCCAAATGATTTCACTATTTTTCAGCTGCGCAATTAAGAAAAATGAAACTGTTTCAGCTGAAGCGTAACCTGCTCTTAGAGATAAAGGCATTTTTAGATGAATTATAAGTTTATTAGGGTTTAATGCATTATTATTAAGTTTAACATTTTTAATTCGTCTTTATTTATGCGCATATGAAAGAACAGAGACGTATCAAATCGAGAGAGAGCGAGAGAGAGAGAGAGAGAGAGAGAGAGAGAGAGAGAGAGAGATTCCGCCAGGAGTTTAAACACTATACATTCCGTTCCCCCAAGACAAACCGACAACTTTAACTACTGTACACATCCTATGAAAAATAACTGAAATTGTGCGAATATATTAATATTCTAAAAATCTAAGTCGAAAAGAACACATTGTATAACTTTCGTATTTAACTAATTAAAGAGCCAGTTCTGTAATAAAAGCACAACCCCCATGCCTCACTGTGGAATTCGAACCGTTACCTATCTGGGACGAATGGTCAAAATCCAAAGCTTAGACCACCACTGCGTTCCATGGGCGGCATCTTTAAATCAAACTGAACGTCACAAGATTATTTTGGAAATAACTTGTGGGGTACCACTGGGGTGACGCAAGTATCAAAATAAAAGTTTCACCGTGATCCTTTTGCTGAGTGACTGTGATCGGAAAATTTGTTTACAGAAAAGAACTTAGTGTTTCATATGTACATATGAATAAAAAGTACCGAAAGAAAATGCAGGATAAATTAATTGCACTAACGATATATATTATTCCTAAGACGATCTCGTATGACGCTGCCTTTTAGAAGATAATAGGCGTTGAAATCGTATAATAATCTTCGTGGAGTAATATAATATAAATACTGCTAAAATGAAAATAATCTACAGGCAATGGCAATTTGTTAGTAAAATTTTTGGTTTGTAGGGTTCAGGAGCTCTTATAATGCTAAATGAAAATAGTCTACTTATCCACGTGTTATTAAACTAGACTAGATTCCAAAACCGAGGGTTCAAAATTAATGAAGTACGCACTTCACAAATTTGAAATAGCTTCTCCTGATTGCTGGTTCCCTAACAGGTTAATGCGCCGCCACACTTTCCCCATGAGTCCCTTGGAGACGGAAAACGACGTGACGGAGTAAATCAAACCTCCTTGAAAATAGAAATGAACAGTTGTGGAGATAGACTAGATCAGAATGCAAAAATAATGAAGAAATCAAAGATATAGAGATGGTGCAAAAGCTGAGAGTAATGAGTTGCTTTAAAATCTGCCGCTGAAAGTGCTCAAAAAATGCTCACCCAAGTATTAATTTTAACAGTTTTATTTGTTAATATAAAATTTATTTTCTTGAGGCAGACAGCTGAGTGTTGCTTATTTTAAAAATTAAGAAGCGCAAGGCTTTTAAATTGCGATATCTTTTCAGTTTGCAGGATCATCCATAATACATATTAAACTGTTGTTACAAAATTTTAACACATTAACTTTTTTTTTTTTAGTTCTCTTAATTTTATCAAATATTTCGGGAAATGTAGTTCAGTTTCTAAGCTCCCAGTAAGTTTAAGCCATTCCTTTATAGTTTCTAGGGCCACACAATTTACATACTTACAATACATTTTAATATTTTCTCTTGCTATTGCAGCCCACAGTATGAGTCGTATCAAACATACAGGTAACAAGGTACATACATTGTGACCTAAGCCGATAACTCGAGTAGTGATAATGTCAGAACTGGTTTCCTATTATGTAAATATGAATAAATGAAAAACGTTTGTCTTTCCAAGTTTTATTTAAGTGCGATTTAAAGTTTTATGATTTTAATATTTATAGGCTGATTTGTACTTTTCTGTTGTCCTGCCAGTGAGATTACTTATTTATTCTTGTGTAATATATTGGACTGCAATCGTTATCTACAGTGTGAGTTGTATCAAATACACAGGTTATTATACAGAGTTCTTTTCTTTATTCGTTTGTTAAATACAATGAACACCCATTAGTTTTTCTTTGTTTACACACACTTTTCCAGAGAAATAACCAGGTGCAGAAGATACACTTTAAGTGCTTACAATTTTGCATAAATATGAGAATCACCAGATTTTGAAATGGATCATTAATATTTAGGTGGATTTAAACATGCCAAAAAAGAATTGCTCACAAAGTGTGAGGGGAAAACAATTCCAATGTAAACATTCAATCACATATACATTTACACCCATAAGTTGTTGACAATGTCCAAGCGTGTTAAACCTCCCGAAAAAGGAAAAAAAAATTAGGCAAACCCCAAGCGATTAAAAGTAGCACCATAGAAGATGGGAATATCAGAATAAGAAAGCTTACTTTTAATACAGTCATAATCGAAGCAGCGTGCCCTAAGCCCAGCAAGACAAAATATGGAAAAGAAATGAGCGTCCCTAAGTAGGGGAAGCAGACGAAATCCGTGGAATGAAGTAGAGAACCAGATGGATTTCTTGAAACCAGCAAACCTAACAAATCGCCTGGACCTGGATACGTCTAGAGGGGACTTATAGACCTATAATGGTCACATGCCAGGACTACTACCAAATCAAAGTAAACGCCGAAAGGGGACTTACTAACCTGTAAAGTACTGGGACTGCACAAACAGCCAATAAGGGCAAACATCTCAGGTAGAAACCGAAAAAGCAGGGAGAACAGATGATACAGCAGGAACAACCCGCAAGTGGTGCATCTTAACAATTTAAAAACAGAAACAAATCAGGAAAAAAGACAGATCCACATCGCAGGAAAGGGCACACAGTAAACCCTCTAAAGAGAGGGAAGCAGGGATAGATAACAAAAAATAACAATCCAAGCACAGAAAAATAAGGGGGCCCAGCAGTCCTTCCAAGGGGGATTTTGAAACCCCCGGGAGACCACTTACTAACAGAAAAACCCTTAAACCCAGAAACCGATTTTCCCCTCTAGACCAGTAATTACTAATAGATGATCCAGAGCAAAAACAACCACAGAGGAAAGAGAAACCATATAACACCAACAAATGTAAATGCAAACCAACAAGTACTTGGGACATGATTATACAACTATGTTATTTTCCAGAGGATGGAAATTAAACTATAAATATCAAGGTTTGTAGAGGAACATATATATTTAAACAAGAAGAACAATAGCAGCAGGCTTATTTCCCAATTCAGGTCTTCTCTGTCTAAATAAAAGTTTAGTATCAAGCTCAAGAGCGTGTACAATGTTATAGTACCCAGGAGGAACAAATTAAGCAAAGGAGGTAGTACCTCAAATGCAATGGCAAGGCTACAGAACTGCGAGGAAAGAAGCAGAAGGAACAGAGAGTACCTTCCATAGCTATGATCATTCCCATGACTCAGACAAACCTGACATGGGCGAACCAACCGCCATAGTGCAATGCTGGGAAGGTGGCCCAAGCTTAAGAACTAGTATTCAGAAGAGGAAGGAAGACCACTCGGGAGACAAAATAAACTTGCTCCCATGGATGGATTCCTCAGGCGATGTATTCCAGACAGAAACCAGTGAAAGCTGGTGGGAAAATGTCTGCATGCACACCCAAGGGTTAATCCCCCAACCAAGACGATTGTTAGCTTAGTGCATGGCAACACAGACTGAAGTCTTTCATCCTACAGCAATAACCAAGGCAAGAAAAACAGCCAACAGATCACCACTCCAGAGCAAGATCAACAGAAGACAGACCCTAGCTTTCACAATAACATAATAGGTATAAATATGCAGAGGAAGATGCAAGCCGTTACCGAGGGACGGACTAAAGCTCTTCGGCAATGCCTCACCAAGATTCGAAAATAACTAAATTTGTTTTCATATAGTTGTTTTCAACGATATGTTTGTAAAAAACTGGCCTAGACTACTGAGCCGCTTTGGCGGCAATGACCTTGAAAGCAAAGTAATTGAGATCCATCATGTTGAAAAACAACCACAGCAGCGAGTATCATAATATCCAGGAGGTGAACATATGAACCACATCTACAATAAAAACATAACGTGGTAACGTGGTCTAAGTGCTGGGTCACGACTATTCGTACCAGATTGATCCCTGTTAGGATTCCGGTGAAATATTGATGTTGTATTTGTGTTACGGCACTAGAACTCTCCATTCTTTGGAACCAGTTACTTTAAATTAGGGACAAAAGACTTCTTATAATCCATCGAGTTGCTCACGGCGGTCGTTAAACCCCCAAGCAACAACAGCAACAATATCAAAACATATCATCAAGCATTAAACATTTATCCAGAAATTTCGATATTTTACAATTCTAGGTGACTTTAGCTCGTCCTTTGCTCTCACAGCGCATCATACTGTCCTTTGCTCTCAAAGGGCATCATGGAATCAATGTTGAATTATTTAAAAGAAAACATATCTGTGACCTTTTAGTTGATTATGGAATGTACGAACAATGTTCTTTTAAGTGATCATCAATAAAGTAAACCTGTTACTAGTATTTCAAAAATTGAAATGCTTTATTTTAATGTTTACACTGATATATATTGCATCATTTAATATCATAGGAAAGCAGTTTTGAAACGTGAGAGCGGGAAAGCATTTTTTTAGTAACTAAAGGCAAGCTTTTTAGCTAACCGTGCTTTTAAATAATTTTACTTTCCTAATTAATACTGAAAATTTCAAAATCATTTACGAAATATTTTCTAGTTTAATTTAGGCCCATATCACAAAATGCCTATTGTTTTCGGAAATTATTTCGTGTAACAATTGTTTCACACGTATGTTGTCACTCTTGCCATACATTTAGATTTTATCATTATTACAACAAACAACTTTATCGCATATTCTGAAATTCTCTTATTTAATTTATTTAATGACTGCAGATTAAGCGTTCCTTAATGTTTACGATCCATCAACAGAAAAGCATAAACCACAGTAATAAAACAAAACCACAGATCAAATAGTTTTGAGCACTTCATATTTCTTGGACCGGCTAACATCTGATTTTTCCGATTCTTAGAACTGGAAACAACATTTTAGCAATTGCATGCGAATATTACAAATATAAAATAATCATATGAATATGTTACGGCAAAGGAGGTAAGGAAAATCTTCATATTTTTTGTCTTCCTTCTGACTTCTTACTCTACATGGAGTACTTACTGTGCTCAGAATTTGCAAGAGGTTGCAGCATTGTTTCATAGAAAACAATGCAGTCCAAAGGCAGGCCATTCGTTGAAAAGAGCAACAAAAGCATAATATAATACAAGAAAAAATAATAAAAAATAAATCATTTCCATATTCGACACAAAAATGTTCCACTGTTTCTCTACAAACATGCTTAAAATTGTTCAGAATACTTTGGCTTTAAAACCTTGAAATCGCTTCTTCGATCAGAAACATAACTTCAGTTTACATGCAATATTCGTTCAGAAATTAATACTGATACGGCAGCCCATGGGATATGAATACCTCTAAAATACCAAGAACTGCTCTGACGGATAGCTCCGAGCCTTGCATCCCTGGTAGAGAACAAGGGACTAGCATTGACAAGCTTCGGACTTAAGACAACACAGCCACACTTAATTGTTTGCAACTGCTTATATATTATGTACTTATCATTTACACTGTATGTTCCGTTTCACACCTTTGGCTGTTAGCAAGAAGGGCGAAAACATGTCCAAATATTAGCAATAGCAGTTCAAAAAGTCAGATCTGCCCTCCGTAAATGGTAGTCCACTCTGCTTAGCGCACAGTCCTGCTAGATTGAGAAAGGAACATAATGTACTTAAAGATAGGTATCCATCATGGCTGATAGGCAAACCACATGTTTTAAATACAGGTTGAAGAACTGGCTAGCAATAAGCAGCATTTAGATGTCGCACGCACACGCACACGTCTTTGGAAGAAACAGGCACAGAGTTGGTTACGAGGCGGTCAACTGCAGATTCCCGCAGCAGAACGGGGTCAGGCCGCCGGACGGGAAAGATAGTCACTGATAGATTTGGACGTTCCTCTTTCTTTCTTTCTCTCGCTTTTTATCCAGAAGGCTGGCTGGGCATCAATATATCCCGGTCCCAGTAGTGTCGAAGAAATTCACTCCGAATCTCCTAAATCCCTGTCGTCCAAGTATCAGACCTTTTTCGGTTGATCTTAGTTGCACACTGCCATTGGCTTCTCTTCTCCAGTGACCGCTTTACCGCAGACGCTCTTTTGAGAGTGGCGGGTAGATCCGACACTCGTACACATTTCTTCTTCACGCTTGCCGTAAACAAAGCAGATCAATATGCCTTTTAACAATAAGCAGCGCGTCTTACAGAGGCACTTTTGGGCAGTTTCAGCTATGTGTAACTTCTAGCAAAAGTGCATTTCTTTCCGTCATGAGTTATCATGTTTTCGTATGTCAAAGTGAAGGCTAAACTACAATGAAATATTGTAAGTTTTTAGCTTGGGCTTATGTTTGTGAATTTATTTTATAAGTGCCGTTTTTTACTAAACATATCACGAAACCCCTTCACATTTACGCACCTTGTTTCTCGCGTAAATTACTTGTCCTTTGAGATGCGAATTTCGTAATATTACGCCATCTAAAATGCGTCACTGTATTAAAATTTGTTTCGGTTACCCATTAGTTTCAGTTAATGAAATAAGTGTTGCAATGCAAATTTAGATGTACAATGGTGTAATCCCGTATTTCATTCATTGAAATAAGTGTTACAATACAAATTTGGAAGATCCCATATTTCATCCATTGAAATAAGTGTTAGCTTTATAAAATTCTTACCTTTTTATTTTATCTGGCAATCTGATAGGTGTACCTACACATATTATGTGCCATATATACGATTTTATTTTGACGGAATGCTATTTTGTATATTTTTTGGCTTGTCAGGGCTATTTAGATATGTGCTATTTTGTCGGTTTACGTCTGCACCCTGATGGCATATATCATTACATATTGGGAGTATATGCTTCATTCACGCAATACAGTTGTTCAGAAATGACGATATTTTTCAGTTTTTTACTATGCTTATTCTGCAAATCATTCTCTATAGCTAACCATCCTTTACAACTACATTCTTTCGAGACCACAGTAATTTCTGGAGAACTACCCAAAAGATAGCTACCTCTTCATTATTCGCATTCACGGTAACTGATTGGATATGAACCGGATCATTGCGGCCGTTTTGGGCACAATATTCAGATGTATGTTTCACCATCATTTCCCAGCTAATTGCATTTTATCACTCACATAACGATTGACACAATAATTTTCTACGTTACCTTTCTTATCAGAAATTCCTCTCTACACTCATAGAGGCCGAATAAACCTAAAAGGTCTGCGATTTCAGTGTGTAGGGAAGAAATATCAGATTAAATTACTATTCACATCGCTGAAAGTGATCAGTTCTTCGCGAAAACTCATTCATTATGAAAAAAATATTCACGAATGCTCCATCACTGCACCAGAACTGGTGTGAAAATAAAAGTCCATATGAATTTCTGCATTACAATTTGGATAGGAACTCGTCATTCTGACTTCAGCGATAAGGTAAATTGAACATATTTCAATTAATATTTTCAAGGAATTGATGCAATTATTATAACGCCCTCTTAAGAGGAACCGAATTATGCTTGAAAAAACACATTTTAAGGTTGAGTTACGGCATTATTCTAAAATAAGCAAATTCGATTAATACTTATGCTGCCTAAAACGTTTTCATAAAAGTAATACATATCATGCTATGATGCAAATACAAGAATCTACGTTTTCTCAGTGAGATCACGTCTTTCTCTTTTAGTGCCCATACTACAAGGAAGCGAGATCACGTGCGGAATTCGGGCTGCAAATGATTTAAAAGAATAGTGTTCGGTTAAATCCAATTCATATTTTTCGGCTCTTGCGCATTATTCGTGCGAAAACTGATTTGGAATAAGTTTTGTGGTACAGCTCACATACTCTTGCACACACGGAAAAATGTCTTGTCATCGTTTGATTTGCATTCTTTGATACATACAGAATTTTATGTGCTGCCGTCAGATTTGTGTGTGAGTATCATGACATTGCTTTACATCTCGATTAAAAGCATCTACTTCTAAACATGCACCTTCAGAAAGTGATGTAAAAAGTGTGGGTTTTTTCTTATGGAGACCATCCAGTGTCTAACTAAAGATCACAGATTATTTTCTGAACTTTGTCACAAAAAGCAAAATTCTGCAATAAGATAAGAAATGACTGCACATAATGTATTCAAATGTTTCTTCTTTAGAAATTTTCCTAAGTCTTATATACGCAATTCAATTGTAAGATATCATGTCAGATATCTAAAAAGAGCCCTCGTATCAATACAGTCTCCTTGTGTACTTAAAAACGTCTTACGACATGAACTAACAATGAAGGTAATCTACGATTGGAACTAAAATTTTAACGTCGAATTCTTCTAAATCGACACCACAATTACAATTGTTTTAGATTATATTATAATTTTTAAAACTACCAGACGAATTTGAAGCAGATGCCATCTGAACTCGAAGAAGCTTATAAGAAATCTGAGAAATTCTTAAACATAACTAAATTCCGAAGGTTTATGATTTGGTACTGGACCTTTTCGATTATTGTGTGAATAACTTATACTTTTGTAATCATGGGAGAACTTAAAATTACATATTTTAATATTGAATTTTTGAAAGATAAATACCATATTAATGGACACCGCGATCAGATGGGTTACCGCTGTTTCACTCTTATTTTACTTTTTAAGAACTTCAAATATATCAATGCAACAAGAAAAGGGTTTACTCTTTGTATCCTAAATTTTCCTTGTTGATTAAAATGAAATATATTGAACTCATTTGTAATACAGTAAATACCCTTCCCATAGAAAACCACCAATCCAACATGCTGTAACAAATATGTTTTCAGCATTGCCATATGTAAAAGGTCGGCTAAATTCTGATCGTAATTTGTAAGAATTAGGCAGTTTCTCGCAAAGAATGAAAGTTATTCGGTTTTGAAATAAAACTTATTGGCTGATATTCATGGTCTTTAATTCGAAAATTCCTGACTGAAAATGAACTTTTTTGTTAAAGATAAGTATTTCTGACTGAAAATAAATATTTACGCTCTAAAGATTTCTTCTTAACATCAAGTGAGGTAAGCCTAACAAAAAATGAATATGTTTCCTAAATACAGGATGAAGATAGTTCAAATAAAAACTCCAAAATATATTGCATCTATCTAATTATTTTCCCGGAAAAAAGTTATGCACCGACTAATGCTACTTTAGTGCTGCTCAGAAACGTTTTTTGATTAAAACTCTAAATTTGGTGGACGTCAAATAAGAATATGTTCCTTCAGAAACAGGAAGCGGCAATTTGTTCAAACAAATATATTAATATAAAATTTCTTTGAAGAACGTTTTTGTTCCTTACATATTACGTAGTTGTTCCATTAAGCGATTAATTAATCGACAAATTACTGTGATTCCGACAAGTGGATGTGCCGTACAACTGAGTTGAAAAAATTAGAGTGTTCTTAGTGTGTGTCGTTTTACTCTCATACTTCTAGAGCTGCATTAGTGGTTATTTTGGCCGGGATTCGTAGAACACATTTCACACTGGAAGCCCTTAGATTAGCAAAGGGATTATATGACGCAATGGCTCCTTAAGTCACGGATTCCAATGAAATGCGAAATTTATGAAAAGTAAGTTCAAAACTTCATAAGGTTAAATTGCACTGAAGTGCATGATCGCCTTAAGAGATAAACAATTTGTTTTTGTTCCAATCGAATGAGATGTGTAAAGTTTCTTTTCTTTATCGCTTCATAAAAGGCAAGCGCGGCAGAATTAATCTCTGCGTGATCGGGTGGAGAGGAGGTAAGTGCTTCGGCTTTGTCAGATATCTGAATCCGTTTGATTTCGAGAGAAGAATCCTGCGTTTATGCAAGTACATGCGACTGTAGCTGCAAACCTCAAATATCGCGATGTCCTCATTAGGTAACTGGGCGTGCAGGACTGAAGTGGATTTCGTTGTCACCGAATTAACATCTTTCTTGAACCACAAGCGATTGCAAACTTCGCACGCGCATCCGAATTGATTTTCAAAGAACGCGCCTTCGAAGTATTTAGTCGCTGCTTGCCAAATGTTATGAAAGTCATTTGATCTGTGCACTTGGTTAATGCCACTCAGGTCAACTCCGGGCTCAGCAGCTGCCATCTCAAAGTCTTCGTCTTGTAGTGAATCTTTTCTCTGAGCACGCAGTCGTCGTACTTCATTCTTTTCTGTTATTGCCGTTGTCTTGTTGGGACTACTCCGACAGAGTGCGCAGCGGAGGAGGCCAACGGAAGACGTGAGAAATTTGTGGACATGTGAAGACGCGTGGCAACTGATGGTCGAGCTGATATAAGAAATAATGTGAAGACGCGTGAGAACTGATTGCAGAGGCCACAGAACTGACGGCACAGGCCGCAGAACTGATGGCAGAGGCCGCAGAGTGAAAACTGATGTAAAGACTTATTATGCGAAAGCCACAACAACGAAATTTCCGTTGGTGTATGCGTATGTGTATTTTTATCTAGTTCACATAAAATGATTTGCAATAAATTATGTTCATCAAATAACTCGGATATACGACCCTCATTGCAATATGTAAATATTAATGTACATCATACCCAAAGAAGATGTTGGAATGCCGTAGAGCCAGTGCACGGACTCACGGAAGAGGTAAGACATCAAATATTAATACCTGTAATTACCTAAATTTAATGGAATGGCGAAAAGTAAGAACACGCCTCCCGCACTAACTGTGTAGACTCGTTCTACGTTGCGATAAAGTTGTTGGCTCGACTTCCAGGCTTTCCTCTGGCGAATGTTGTGAAATCACACTATTTCCAATCACCACCGACTCGATTACATCTTTTTGTGTGGGTGTGTTACCGGGCGGATCTATTTCCATAGTCTCAACGCGAGCGCTAAACGTGCTCGGTTGCGGCTCTCGGGCTCGGCCTTTTTGCGTTGTCTATGGGCTCTCTTATGCTCATCCTCGGACATTCTGAGCTTGTTCAATTCTTTTTGATTCATTTTTGCTTCTTGTTTTTGTTTGCGTTAGGCTTGAACCTGCTTTAAATTAAGATATTGGGTGTTTTCGGAAATTTTCACAAAGTTCTCAACTATTTCACAATTTTTCACATACCTAATCAAGTTTTCTGATAAATATTATTACAGATATTGATAGATCTAGTGTAGACGAAACGAATGACATCCCACGGTACGTTCTATGACACTGGTCTCAAACTCGCGGCCCTGCGTCAACTGTTTTGCGGCCTGCAGAATGATTACAAAATAAAAGTAAATCAACCTTTTTTCAATAAACATATCAAATATAATAAATACATAGTAATGATTAGGAAAGCCATCTGCTTTATAAGTAACAAGTTTATTTACGAACAACATAAATGTATTAAGCAAAATACACATTTTCAATATATTCAAGTCTCCATTTTCCTATAATGCTGACAACACACCTGAAGAACTTCAGCTTGAATTAATAGACCTTCAGTGTGCTCACTTCTTGAAACAAAAATTCAACAGCAGCAATCTAACAGAGTTTTACCAATTAGTTTCAAAGGACAATTACTTAAACTTTCTTAAATTAGCTGCACGTGTTATGTCTATATTCGGAATAACATAACTCATGTTAACAGTTGTTTTCAAAAATGAACCCAGAAAAATGCCTTGGAAGGAATAGGTTAAGCGACAGTGACGTATGCTTACTTTAAAAAGTAGCGTAAACATTATTCCAAATATCGATAAATTAGAGACAGAAAAGCGAGCCCAAGTTTTTGGTCAGAACATATAATATCTGACCAGAAACTTGGGGTCGGTTTTAGTGCCAAGCCATTAGCGTAATTTTGTAAAGTTTATATTAATTCGGAAGAAATTTATTAATAATCTTGCGGCCCCCGAAGTTCCTTCAAAACTGAACTTGGCCCTTTCAAGGGTCTCAGTTTGAGACCACTGTGCTACCACGTCACGGTTCCGAGTTATACTAAATTTATCGCGCCCACCGAGCGCCGATTTAACCACTAAATGACGGACGCGCGCCCCCTCTCACTGTTGCGTCATCTGATCTTGAACTCTATTTTGGTATACTCTTTGGACCTTCCTCTCGTCAACTCAGTTATTATATTTTTGCTAGCTCTTATAGCTTTGAAATTATTGACGGCAGTCTGGTGTCCGATTTTTTGGGACACGCGGATTTTTATTAAGGGAACCATTAATTGAACCAAACGATAGATGTATTCTATGTCAATTATTGGTAATTGTTACTGTGTGATTTATGAGAGTAGTCTTTACACACGTGAGAGGTTATCTGATACCGGTAACTACATTGACGGAAAAAAATCCCAACACCAAGAAGGGGTTGTTTTAGATAAACGACAGTTGGTAGGGGGTGAGAGTACATCCGTAAGATGACGTCTATGCAAATTTCGCGCTCGACGCATACGTATGGCGCTAGTAGCGCCCCTCGGAACATGCAAAGCAGGTTTGCTGTAAATACGCGCTGTAACGTTCGTGAGCGTTAGTTATCGTTGAGATTCGACGTAGGGTGTTGATGTTAGTCAAGAATGCCTTTAAGAAGACTAAGAAGCCATTATCAACAGCTCACGGAGTTTGAACGAGGTCGTGTAATAGGGCTACAAGAAGGTGGATTTTCTTTCCTCAATATTGCAAAACGACTTAGCAAGAATGTAGGCACTGTGCATGATTGTTGGCAGCGGTGGTCAAGGGAAGGTACTGCCTCAAGAACACCGGGTTCCGGCTGGCCACGTGGCACTACTGAGAGGGAAGACCTCCCTGTACGGCGTATGGCCGTGGCGCATCGTACCGCGTCTGCGGCAGCAATTCCAGCTGCTATTGCTACCACAGTGACACAACGAACTGTTACAAATCGGTTACTTGAAGAACAGCTCCGATCCAGACGCCCTGTAGCGTGCATTCCACTTACTCCAAACCACTGCCGTTTGCGACGTCAGTGGTGTCAAGCTAGAGCCCATTAGAGGACGGAGTAGAGATCTGTTGTGTTATTTAAGGAAAGCCGGTTCTGCCTGGGTGCCAGTGATGGCCGTGTGTTGGTTAGAAGAAGGCCAGGTGAGCGCCGGCAGCCAACCTGTCTGCGGCCGAGAAATACTGGACCTACACCTGGAGTTATGGTCTGGGGAGCAATTTCCTATGACAGCAGGAGCACTCTCGTGGTTATCCCACGCACCCAGACGGCACAGTTGTACTACGGTCTGGGGATTCAACCTGTTGTGCTGCCATTCATGAACAGCATTCCAGGGGTGTTTTCCAACAGGATAACGCTCGCCCGCATACCGCTGTTGTAAACCAGCATGCTCTTCAGAGTGTCGACACGTTGCCATGGCTTGCTAGATCACCAGATCTTTCTCCAATCGAGCACTTGTGTGACATCATTAGACGGCAACTCCAGCGTCACCCCCAACCAGCATTAACCATCCCTGTATTTACCGACTAAGTGCAACAGGCATGGAACTCCATCCCACAAACTGACATCCAGCACCTGTATGACACAATGCATGAACGTTTGCGTGCTTGCATTCAACATTCTGGCGGTTACACCGGTTGTTAATGTACCAGCATTTCACATTTAAAATGGCTCTTCTCGCGCTTACAATAAGCTGTGATCTTGAAACCTTAATCGATTAAATATGTTACCTATACAAATGTATTGCCGCCATTTCATTCCTCTACAACTATTTTTTTGTGGTGTTGGGATTTTTTTCCGTCAGTGTATGTTGCAGTAATTAGTGAGAGAAATATAAAAAATTAAATAATTTTTTAAGCATTTTTTTCTTGTAAAGCGGTTCTCTTCAACTTTTGAAATGCGATTATGCATTCGCTGTTGTCAATGTGAAATTAATTAAAAATATATAAAAATATGAAAAATAAAATAAAAACTTTAATACGTAGATTTCGAGAAACCATTCCCGGTTTATCTGAGTAACTGGCCAAAAAATTTAGATTTAACTGAGTAACTAAGAGATACCAATTTTGGTCTTGTTTTATGTGATCGAGGATTTTCCTAGTACTCAGCCAATTTGTATGTTTTTTTTTCCTTTTTTTAATCGGGTGTTTTTCTATATCCACTTAGGAACTGGTTTACGTACAGGTTTCCAGGGAATAGTGCCTGCCTGCTTTCAAAGCAACCTGTGAGGGATGCCTTAAGTGTTTGAAAATGCGAAATTGAATTAGTGAAAATGCAGTGCGCAGTATGCAAGGGAATGGAAGATAGTACGAAAGGAGATGATTGCATGAAAAAACAGGGTTTAAACCCTTAAGCCCGTTCCTTTGTTTGAATAGTTGAGAGGGTTTTACAATTGTTTTCTGTGTATTAATCTGTGTGATCCTCTCGTCCCGGTGGAGAGGGATACAGGAAATTCAGATATCCCCAGCGTGGCGTACTCTGTAGTGTGTTCCATGGGGTGCCTTAATCTTTGAAGACAAGGCTTTGTTTATTGCTATGTGTGTCAAAATTTCACAATTTGTAATATATTTTATTTTCCAACAAACGATCTGCGCATACGGAAATGATAGCTAGACACTGTGTTTCGAACACATTAAAATTATACAAATATATGACTTGCCCACATTTCACTCTTTGTTGTATGAATATGATGATGGCATAATTTGTTTGCGTGAAAGTTGTGCGAATTTGTAGATTAGGTTATTTATTTGTAATATTGTTTAATTTATGTAGAGTACCATAAACTCCATGTCGAAAATGTAATGTAATTTCTACCGAACAATAAACATGCACCAATGAAGAACAGTGCCACATGAAAACACATTCCAGTGTAGCAACTAACACGCCTACATGTCAAACGTTTGGTACCGAATGTCAGTCTGATCTGACTTACAAAATACTGTTCATCAAACAACAGGTGAGATTTACGGATCCTACAAAATGAAAAAAAGGGCAAAGGCAAAGTTTTAGATTTATAACCTATTGAAATGCTTACATAGTTGAGCTGCGTAAAATCACTTCCAAAAAGAAAACCGAGAGAAAACGAGAACGACGATATGAGACGAGTGCTGATGCAACCCATGAATTACAGTTAACAAAGGGGATGAATGAATGTTCTATGATGACTGTACAGTTTAAGACAACGAGAAATGCGGTCAATTCAGAATGTGGTATCTAACACAAAAATGTTTCTCCCTTGTGTCCAGCTTCTTTTGCGACAGTGGAACAAAGAGCAAAACACAAGTTTGTGTGGTCAGGGTAAACTAACGCGCACGGAACTTTTTCAAATGAAGAAGAAAGTGTTTGATTGTTTGTTTGCGTGTTTAACGAACACCGCGAGTAACTCGTTGGCTTTGCATACTCTGTGGTGTCAGAATAATATGACCACCTACCTAAGAATGGGAATATCCACCTTTGGCTTGGATGACAGCAGCAAGACGGCGTGGCATAGACTCAAAACCAGCTGTCCTTGCTATGGAAGGAATACTGTGCTACTGTCACGCTCAAAAACTTTGTCACTTTTGAAAAAGAAAACTCAGCCCATTCAGTTAAAAGAACATCAATTTTTTTCAAGAACCTCATTCATATTATCAGTCCCCAGTTCATGAAAAAACTAATTTCACTAGTCAAACAAATTAAAATGATAAAATTAATGTATACCTGTAGATTATGCAGACTGGGATATGCAGACAGAAATTTTTGCTTGTTAATGCCATATATTTGCCTGTTAATACCATACGTCTTGTTTTCAATAAATATTTGTCTTTTGAACAGTTTTAAATATTTAACCATTGTCATTTCAAAACCATATATTGAAAAAAATATAGTTTTATTGGTTTTGAACATCGCGCATTTTCGAATGGCAGTTGTGTCTGAGGCATCTAGATCAAATCTTAAAACAATTACGAAATTCCCTAATTTAGACAGTACCATCCCTTCACATTCTTTTTCAAATATGACGTTTGGCTGATCCTATTGATTTTATAGAGTTGGCATCTTGTGAAACAGAGTAAAAAATTCCACCGTTCTCATTTCGCGTTTTTTTTTCCTGTCCATGTGTAGCATGTGGTATGAAATAACAACAGAATGTTAACAATCCCAGTTTCGTGCTTGTATCTAGTGTAATTGGGCAGAAGAAAAAAACGTATGATAGAAATACACATTACTGGTTTTCAATAACAATATCTTTGTGGTCACCTATTCGACTTCCAAGAAAGTAAAGAAGAAGACATTCAACTAAAAATAAATTTCCATTAACCAAGGACAGATTTGAATTCGGAGAGAACTAAAATACGAATTAGCAAATTCAGTTCATCAAATACAGCCTGGTGAAATTAAGCATGCCAACTGGTCTTCTGAATTTGCGCTAATATGAGTTAGTAAAATGCGGTTTGACTACAGTGTAAACTAAAATATTTGTCCCTGTGTTAATTTGTGTTGTATATATCGACACCATGAGATCTACTGTATTTCTTCTCAATAGCGCAAATTAGGAAAAATATCAAACGTAAATAGCTTTGTTCGGAAAATTTGTAGGGAAACTGATCAGTACTAGATCAGTTTCAAATGTGTAGAATCATGTATAATACTATAACAAATAAAAACTTTAGTAAAAACTTTAGTTATATGATATATGTTAATTTGATTCAATATTATCAGCACCAGTTTTCAATAAAGTTTGAACACTTCTTTGTTCTTACGAGGTTTTCCTCTTTTGGGTATGAATTTATTTACACGTTATTATGGAACATCTTTAAAATACAGTACTGTAATTTCTGAGATTTTCGCTACCTTTCTTATTTCTGTATATCCTCGGGTGTAAATATAATCTCATTGGAATTCTCTTCGCTCACTGGGAAGCGTTTTCCGCAAATTTTTGTGCTATTTTCCATTGTGAATTATTTTTTTCTGTTCTGATACGCTTTCAAATCAGTTGCCACACACACAACGAAAGGATTTTTTCGCGTATTCGAAAGCTGTTTCGTGAAGTTTTCTTAAACTGCCTTTCTGTTTTTTCCATTCTCTATCATTGAGCGTAAAAAGTTCCTTTTCAGTGTTTAATTTTACTATTTCCGGTATAAGTTAAAACACTCTGGTAAACCCCTATGGATTAGGTGAACTTTGGTAAACGCTGACTTATTACACAGCTGTCTTTCTCTTTACAGTTAAATTCTAAAAAAAAATCAATGCAGCTTCCATTCTATAATGCAGACTCATAGACGTATTAATTCCGAACGGGAAATATAGATTGGTTGCATCAAAAACATTTTGTAGCACATTGTTTGAAATATTTATTACATCAATATAATATAAACAATAATTGAAAAGATCAATCTAAACTTTTGGTTAAAACAAAACTTTATTCTCTACATACTACCGATATCTGGATAGGTAATAGCTCCGAAAAATACATTTAGTAGTTTTTTTCAATTGGAAAAGAGAGACAGCATGTGGTACTTACGTTGAACTCAAATGAACATTGACTGATAATCAACTTTTTTGAAGTAAACCATTCCATGGCTTGAAGTTATTTCGGTGTATTCAATGTCTGCTTCCAACGAAGCGCAGTTGGCTTTCTGGCATTCGTAGCTAGCATATAGCTCAAATAATTTTACACAGTGAAAGGGTATTTCTTTTGTATCTTCGATTTGACTCGTATATTAAAAATGTAGATTTCTACGCATAAAACAGCTTTTCATGTGCCAACAAAGAAGCAAAAATCCTCTCAAAAGAAGCAGTGGCTTTGCAATCTTGAATGTTCCTTCTTTCTAGAGAGCAGAAATAATTTTTCACGAACAAAAATTACTTCACAGATTTCTCGCTCAGTTGAAAAAAAATGAAATGCAACCTTCACTTTCAACATACAATGAACGGGGAGCTTTTGCAAAATTCCTACGAAAAAACTGCGAAGGACTACGAACACATTTGGTAATGTAATACGTGTACTTATTCTAAAAAAAAATTACCATACATAAACAGACTGCGTCGTTTTAATCAAACAATAATACACTCAATGGATAAAACATTAGGGAAACTTACCAAACAGGATGTTGGTCGAGCTCTAGCGCAAATGACAGCCCGTACATGCCAATGATCGACTCCACTAGATGCCAGAGGGTTTTCGGAAGTCATGCTTGTTGCCGCATATTCCTCAGCTCCGCCCGAGATGTCAGCTCAGCAACCATGGAAGTGTTGTTCCGTTCCATGGTACTTCAGAAAGCGTCCACTAGATTTAAATCCGAATACCTTGGAGTCATTTAAGGGTTTCAAACTCAGGTAACTGTTCTTCGGACCATGCCTGGGTGGTTAGTGATGGAACAGACAGAACATCGACCAAGATGCGGGAAGGCAGTAAAAGCGTGTAGGTGATACAGAACGTGATATTAGCGTGCAGCGGTTTAGAATCTCCATAGATGCATTAAGAGACCCAATATGTTTCATGAACACGGTCCCCAAAGCATCGTAGAGCAACCACGGCTTCGAAAGGTTTCGACATGGCCTTTTCATGTCGACGCCACACCGGCACCCTTCAATTAGCAAGGTTGAGATGAAAGCGGGAATCATATGACTACACAACGCGGCGCCAATGTGCCGAGGTCCAGTTTGTTCCACGCAACAGCCGAAGCGTAATTTACAATTAAAAGTGTCAATAGTGGCACACGATTATGGCGTTGGCTCAAATAGCTAAGCGCATGCATCGGGCGCCTACAATTCATTCGCTGACGCTGCTTGGCTCCCCGGAATTTAACTGGGATGTGATTCACTCTGCCTTTGTAAAGGTGTGGGTGTGTACAAACCTCGATATTATACGTCAAACCGGAATTAACACTATATTTCCCGTTCAGAATTAATATCCATGGCGTGTTTTCGGCTATCCCTTGCTCTGTGCGTGCTGGTGTGTTCTTCGATGATGTACTTGCAGTCCACCCTTGGTAGGATTGCCTTTGGCAAATATAGAATTCTTACAAAATGAGCGACAGAATGACACATCTGTCTTGGGTCGGCAATGCGTCAACGATCAAAGTTGCTCAGATCTCCGCGCTTACCCAAGCTCTTCGATTGCGATACACTGTTGGTAAGCACTTTTCTCTTCATATTTATCGCCTACGTTCGGTTTTGACTGTTCCATTCTGTGCGGGGGATGACCATGTCAACAGCCCATCGCACCTATCTCTATTTTGTTGTTTACTGAGCGTATACTTGAGAGAATGTTTTAATAAAATGTGAACTCTCTGCTGATAACATGTTCTTTTTTTGTGCAATCTCATGGACGGTTTGTGTTCTGCTCTTTCGGTTTAGTAACAGCAAACTTTTTTTGATGTTCAAGAATCACGAGGTAAAAAAAATTGCAGATACATGCAATTCCCTTTATTATGCAGATTAGACAGTCACCGAAAGTAACACAAAACTTGGTAATAAAAGTAGCTAACAGAAACAATCCCATGTGAAAGAGGGAAATAACGCAAATTCCTGTTCTAAAGACGATTTTTAGGTTTTAAAATTTCCAGCCTCTCAGATATGAAGTTAGAGGAAACTGCTGATAAAAAAGACATTTAAATTGCGCTGATTGATATAATTTGAAATATATAATTCAGTATTTCTAATTTCATAAACGAAATGGCATTTTTTTTCCTTTTCGAAGAAAAAAAGTGGGTGCGAGTGGACAGGCTCTGCACCAAACATGGTTTCACTGCAATGCGTGAAGCAGTTACAGTTTAATATACTAATCAATAAGATGAGGTATTTCATTCAGATTAAATTAATAGCAAAGTGTTTTCAGTGTTTCTGTCGACGTGGTCGTGTGAAACAACCTTTTTCTGCAGTGGTGATTACAAATTCAAATAGCAGAAAATCGATTTCGTGGCGTAGTTTTAGCGATTGTAAGTGTGCTCGGAATAAGTGGGTTTCGTCAGCTTTCAAATCCGCTTAGAAGTTACTTTTTTTTTATTCTGCTGTTTCAGGCTTTAAAGACCACCATGAGAAACGCATAGGGCTATCAGCAATTGTAGATCGGTAATTTAGGGTCACTGCAGAGAGAAAAGTGAAACACTCAGGGCAATTAGAAATATCCAATGCTTCCTGCCCCAGTTACTCGAACCTGGGTCCGACATCGAAGAAAGGCGGTAAGCCAGCGGCTCAGACCACTCGCCAAGCTGAACTGCGTATGAGGAAATATAGATATATAGTTTCAAATTACTCGCAAATGCATCCGCGTGTACTTTGAAACTATATTAGCTTTTGCAGGTCAGCCATGAAACTTCCCTTTTTATCGAACCTTGCATTTTACCGAGCGTCAAGAAGGGTATGAAATACATGCATTTCGGAAACATAATTTTTTAAATTTTTGCCACATTGGGACATGCGGAGGTACAGAGTCTTCTGCTTCTTTGTTCTCGCATCTGCGTTCCCGATGTCCATATTTCAGCTGAGTGGGGTATTTATCGAAGATAAACCAAGCTCTAATTATTAAGCACGTGATATTACGAACGTCAGGTGTATTAGCACGAAACAGCTGTTTCATTGCCAAGTAAAATCGTAACATCTGCTTTCTCAGTACAATCAGCTGCCGATTACGTTGCTAAACGGCGCAGTGTAGTATATACGTAGCAGTAAAACTGCGGATGTTTTGATGCGGTTGCGAAACATATGACCCCTTAAGGAAGGAAGACCTAATATGTGTTTCGAAATACATGTCCAGCTGCGATATTCAAAAATATATCCTTGTTTCTGTCTGATACCTTGCAAGTAAGCTGGCATTTGTTTCATCGGCAGATAATGATTTTTGTGAAGCCATTTATTTATTTCAAAGCCTTTCCCGAATTTCCCATCTTCTGCATATTTCAGAAAAATTGATGTTTTCGACAAAATGCTCCGTTGCAACATTGGTAAGTGCAGCTTCTCTTTACCTTTCTAATTTTCTACTGTTTTCAGTGATCCTATCTTAATGAGAAACACACTATATTTATGAAAACTTCAATTTAATATTAGATTGGAAAGGAAGAAATGTCCCATTATCAGGCTGTCGCAGTCAAAGCAACACTGACGTCACACATTGGCCAATGAAATTGCGTGGCACACCGGCATGATATTATCAGATAGGTGGTTTATGTCAATGACAGTTAGCCATCAGAAGGCTAAAAGTGTAATTGGTAGCCAACAGGGAAGTGAACACTGAGCACATCCGCAATGCCATTCTGTATAAAATCCGTCGCAGTAAAATCCTTTCCAAGGAAAATTACCAGTGTGTACCTCAATGCCACATCACTGTCGCTGGTTCGAACGGTTCCGGGAGGGAAAGTTTGACCTGTCAGACCTTCCCAAAGCCGTAAGACCCGTAACAATGGATATGGACATGCTGAAAACCTTAGTGGAGATCGATCCACGTGTGACCACGCAGGAGTTGGTGGAACATCTGAGGACTACTAATAAGACCATTATCTGGAAACTTTGTTAATTTGGGTCGGTGCACAAGAGGAAAGTTTGAGTGTCCCATCAACTCACTGTTCAGCAGAAGACAAATCGCTGGTGTGCATGAATTTCCCTGCTTGACGTGACCCTGTTGAACCGTTCGTGGTCTAATGGTGACAGGTGACGACAAATAGGTTCTCTATTACAGTATCAGCGCCCGGAAACAGTGGTGGGACCCAAATCCGACTCCCATGTCGACCTCCAAAGCCGGCTTTTACCAACATAAGGTCTTGCACTCCGTTTGGTGAGACATACAGGGATAATTATTTTTTGAGCTGCTGCCGCAAAACACCACTATCACGCCAATGTGTACCGCCGTCATCTCGAAACGATTAGCACTCACGTCGAAAGGAGCAGCATTGGTGAACCGCAAGGGCGTCTACCTACACTGGAACCGAGCGAAACCTCAAACAGCACGGAAGACTCGTTATAAGGTCTGGTTCCTGGGATGGGGCTGTTGCCTGACCCAGGCTATTTCCCGGACATTGATCCAAACGAATATTACTTTCTCCGGTCGTTGCAACTTTTCCTGCCCGGATAACGGTTCACCAAACCGGTTGATGTCGAACGCGCGCTTACTCCCTTTTTTGTGTCCAAGATGCCACAGCTTTACGGTGATGGTACCCAGCAGCTGCCTAGACGATGTGAGCTGGTCGTGGCAAACTATGGCCTCTACGGCTATCAAGGACTGCTATCCTAGTTTATACACATGAAGTAATACCATACTATTGTAGATGTGCTTAGCATTTCTTATATTACACATTCTCTTTTTTACAGCACATGGTGTTCTTTCTTAAGATTGATTGGATCACATTTTCCCATTCCTCCATGGTATTGGTTTCTACTGGTGCCCTACTGCTTGCCCTACACCATGTAGAAGAGCTGCTGACGTAAATTTCTTTGGTTTTCTCCTTTGCCACTGGGATTGTGACATTCTCCAATAACTCTAAACTAAAAGCGTACAGATTCGTTTATGTATGCAATTCGGAAAGTGGATGTTATGCATAATACACTAATTTTCAAAGCAATTGTGTGTGGTGCTTGAACTAGTACATGCTTGTGCACTATGTGCTCAGAGAGCTTCCAAGTGCTGTTATTACATTGAAAAAATTTAAGTTCTGAATTACCTTTGTTTCACTAGTTGCCTAACTCTTTTACCTGTTGTGAGAGTAATAAGATATATATATGTAACAAACTTTTATTTATATGTAACAAACTTTTATATGTATGTAACAAACTTTTATATGTATGTAACAAACTTTCTGCTGTTAGCTAAGTGACCATTCCGAGAACGTAATACAGAGAGCTGTTATTCTAAGCTTCAAAAGAAGTGGTATTAGATTTCTGCATTTCCCTTAGTTTATGAGGTAGCTGCTGTATCAGCTCATATGATATATTATTCCCTTTTTCTTCTCATTTTGGTTCTCACTCGTTTTCTTGCTGTACAACACTTTGAAACAAATTTAATGTCCCTAGTACACATTTGATGGTACATAGGGCGTCTGTGTTAATTAATAGAGTTAACACAAACGATGCATTAACTGTGTTAACTGTGTTAGTTAACACAATAGACAGAAACACAGTATGTGCCATTAAATGTATATAAGAGATGTGAAACTTGTTTGAATTGGTTGTACATCAAGAAAACGTGTGAAAATCAAACTGAGGAGAAGCAGGGGATAATGTATCGTATGAGCTAAGAATCTGTGGAATGAGATCGAGAGGCTGCTTCCTAATAAGGAACCAGAAAGATTTTGGCTATTGATTGACGCATTCA
This sequence comes from Macrothele yani, assembly GCA_039090855.1. Taxonomy (NCBI): domain Eukaryota; kingdom Metazoa; phylum Arthropoda; class Arachnida; order Araneae; family Macrothelidae; genus Macrothele; species Macrothele yani. The sequence continues at coordinate 14,546,630 of CM077016.1, forward strand.
CATCTACCTGACTCAACATACACTCTCGTATACGAATAATATGACCACCCCTGTAATCACAGTATACCCGCCCATGCGCGTCACATAATGCACGTGACAGGGGTGACCATACGGAGATATAAGCGGCCGGTCAGGACAGATGAGCCATAGTTCGTTCAAAAAGGAACAATCATCGGTTACCGCGCATAGAATGGAAGCATATCAAAAGCATCAGACCTCGTGGTCTTTTCGCAAAGTGTTTTAGTAAGGCTGCACCAAAAATGGTCCGCTGGCACGCCGAGTACCTCCGGACGTCATAACTGTAGAGACCCAAAGCCCATCGACACCAGAGGAGAACGACACATCCATCTTCCGGTAAAGTGCTATCGACGCACAACAGTGCAGCAATTTACAACGCAAATGAACGCTGGGTCACCTAGGAGCGTGTCGCCGATAACAATAGAGTGAATTCTGTTACGCATGGAACTCTAGATTTGTCGCTGCTACAAGGCGCCCATGTTAACCCAGATCCATTGGCAACGACGCCTGCAGTTCGCATGGGACTACAGTCATTGGACAGTGAAACAGTGGAAAAAGGTTGTCTTCTTCGACGAATCAAAATTTTTACTACATGGGTGACGTGCGGTGGCGTACACGGTGTCAGACACACGAGAATCAACACCCGGAATAGCATGTCGGTCAAGTACAGGCCGGCAGTCGCAGTATGCATGTCTATAGGACGTTTTCCCGTTCTGACCTGGGATCTTGGTTACCTTTGGATATATCCCTGAACGCCAATGGTTACCTGTCCATCCTCGCTGACTACATGCGTCCCTTCATGCTGGAAGTGCACCCTGGTGGTGATTTTGTCTACCAACAGGACAATTCGCTGTTCGCCGTAGCTAAGGGAGTGCGTGAATTAATGCAGGGACACGGCAGCGATGTGTCCGTTCTCCCTTGGCCAGGAACGTTGCCCGAGCTCAGTCTCATAGAGCACCTGTTGAGCGATTTGTACCAACAGGTTCGACGTTCCGACCCACAACCACTTCATCTCCGGGACCTCCGTGCTCTCCTGCAGTCCAAATCGGCACGTGTGCCTCAGGCAACCTTTCAGGGCTACATTGCGTCCATGCAACGCTGTCTGGCCGCTGTCATCCAGGCCAAAAGTGGTTATTTCCATTATTAGATAGGTCATCATATTATTCAGATATGACTGTGTACTTGTAAGACGTTATCAGCGCCACTGAATCCATTCCACATCTATCTGTGCCTGTTTTGCATGTGAATAGAGGGGCTACAAGTTATTCGAAAAATATTTCTAAATAGTTTCTAACTGATGTAAGAAGATAATTTATGGAATATTGTGATACGTGCTGCTGTAGTCCGGAGTTTAAAAGTTTCACCCAAACCTGATGTTGAGAGTACATCTAACGCGGAACGGAACCATGCCATAGTTTTTATCAATGCAGAGAGCAAAGAGCAAGTCTCTAGCTCAATTACACTTAGTTACCAACTGGCGTTTATTTTACAAAATAGTGCTTCATAGGGCTAGATGACACGCTTCTATGTAGCATTATAGGGCTGCATTCTTCGATTTTATTGAATAAGAGAATGCCATTTCTGAATAACAGTCTCAAGAAAAACTGTGTAAGAACAATGTATTCCCGATTAGTAAGTGTAGTACAAACTTTTTTTATTCAAATTTTATTTAAAACGAAGAGCAAGCGAGTTGTAGATGTGTTAGAATAAAAAGCATCCTTGACGAATTGAAATAATAGTTGAATTTTTCAAAAAAAAAACCCCGACGATTCCTTTATCATGGACCTTTCACTTTATTATTCTTAAAATAAATTATAAGTATATACTTTGGTAATACTGTTTTCTTGATAAATTTATGTCTCTGATGATATGCGGGTGGGCTTGTCTCTATTGCTTTATCGCCAACCTTGATTTCACATTGCAGAGGGTCAAAAAGTTGCACTAAAGTGAGGAAATGTTTAGTACTCGTGGGCAACTTATTTCGAAAGGCAAACCATTTCCATTGATGTTTTCTTTACTTTCATTTATGATTCGTCTTAGGTTCCGAAGCATTACTTGATTTGCTCTTTCTCGAACAGAACACTTCCTTTCAGATTTCAGTATACCTTTAAATCGTAGATTAAAAATATAGGCTAAGAAAAATATTCATCTAATAGCGTTGTCAGTACGCAGTCTTGATCTCAGTCGAATGTAATATGCTTGCGACGCTATCGGGAGATAGAGTGCCTCTGAAGTAAAACCCCAGCAAAAATAATAAAAACATTTCTAAGGTTCACTTCGAAAATTTAGCCCAAGGACTTCTAAATCTCTTGATGCTAAGCAAGACGCAACTTTTCCAATAAGAATTGCAGTACAAGGTCAACATAATTCGCCCTGTAGTTTCTTTATTTAATGTTGATGGATGAGTGTCACTATATAACAGGTAAGACTTTACCTATTTTGTGAAGTTTTGGTTTGTCCTAATTTATTTGGGTTATTACACATGGCTTTTATGTTATGCGTTTCATTTCATTGATGCTATTACCATCGATACGATTTACACTTCTTACGCTTCTTTTTCCAATTTTGATGTGACAGTTATTACTTTGTCCTTAAATTTGGGACAACATTCTATTTCTCTAATTGAGATTACACTCATTGTTTCGTGAAAGAAGAACAAACTTGGTTACCTGAAATATAGTGTGTGTATTCTCTGATAGTATTTCAAGTTATTTGACTCTTTATTCAAAAGTGAACCAAATTTACAAATAAAGTTCTTTAGGAAATTGCGATTATTTTTCATCCCGAAAAATCGAAACGTCCAAATAATAGATAAAGAATTAACTTTTTCGCCTTTATTTTGTTCTGGTATAGATTCGTTTTATTGAAATTTCCTCTTAAAATATGCACTAAATTTTGATCAAATGCATTTATCGCTTAGGGAAATTTAAGGAAAGCCATTTGCGATGTCTTATTGCATAACTTCTCAGTCAGGCAAAACAAGAAGTGAATTTCCTTTGTTTTTCATACAGTTTAGTAAAAAATTAAAGTACGAAAATAATCCTTTAGGTAATATTTGATAAAACTAATTTTCCAATAAAGGCGTTTTCTCAAAGAAATGCACCACAACAATTACTTCAAGAGTTTTCTACAATTTTTCTGTATTAAATTTTATTTACAGATGTTACACGCCGAAAAAATGTTCACCAGAAAAAATGCTGTGACTGTTACATAATTAAATATGTTTCCTAAAATGCTACCCCGCTTTCAAATATGTTCGGATTATGTTATCAATTTCTTTTTGAAAATAATGACCATTTTGTAAATGTCGTATGCTTTTGATGCTCCTAAATTAAAAATTTCTAATTTATCTGGAGGATTTTAGGAAGTAAGTGTCTGACCCCAGGTCTTAAAGTACCCTTAGAAATAGTGAGTTAGGAGATTTGCGCTTGACTACCCGACAGGAAAATCACACTGCAGCGAGGTGGAAAGGAATAAGACATCCTTATTTATAACCCGGGGCCAATACGCCGGGTGCGACGATTTAGCATGCCCATCCGACACAGGGCTGCTTATTAGTGGTTCAAACATTAATACCTGCCTAGGATCTAATCTCAGACTTTTCCGTGGCATCATGAACTGTGATCACTAAGCCATCCGTGACCCTTTGGCAATTAGATTTTTAAAGAATATCTGAAAGATTTTACATACCGCTGGCTATGTGATACTTTTCTCTGTTTTGGTTGGCAAACATTTTTTTATTATTATTATTATTTTTTATATTTTATTATCATGTAATTTTGGACAGGTTAATGTCAAGTCAATTGGGATGTCGCATTTAAAACGTTCAAACTCATGTTCATCGGACGTTTTCAAAGACTGCAAAATCGTCAAATGGATGAGCGAATGGTAGAGAAAGTTCTGCAATGTGCGCTTACGGTACTGCCCCCATAACGCACTCAAGGACTACGAAATCTTCCATTTGTTATCGAATATTTTCGAATGTTGGACAAACATTCTGCAATGCGCTGCATACATAAAAGTTCCTTGACAGAACTGAGCTGCTTTTTCGATGTTTAAACTTTGTTCTTCAGGACACATAAATAATATGTTTATGAAATCATTTGCCTTTAATTGCATGCCGATCTGAGGGCAATTTCTATGTAAAACGAAAAACAGATTACATTGCATGTATATAAAATAATTGTAGATACTTAATTTTCTAATATATTACTGAAAACGAGTCGTCAAATATTACTTTTCTTTTGAGTTTCAACGAAATCATATTTAAATCGATAAACATCACAATTTCAATATTACTGATTGTATAGTAAAACACAAATGGATATTTTGGAAAATCACACCTATGTGTTTCCCAGTTATGGTGGATTTTAAATGTTTTTTTTTTCTTTACGATCGCGAATAATTTTTTAATTACCCGAACAGCTAATAACAAAGAAGCAAATTATCATTAAATCAAAATATATGTGAAATATATTTTGGAGTGAAAGTCAGCTGTGTCTAAAAAAGGAACCCTCAAGTTCCAACAGCTGTTCAAGAAGTTTTAATCATATGGGTGATATCGCTGAGACACGGTACTCAGGTTTAAAAAAACATAATTTGCAAACACTTCGGTTTAAAATAAATTCTCTTTAAAAAAGCATTTATTTATTAACGATATAGTAGAGTATAAACTGCAAGTGGATATAATATCATTGGGATAAACTGTTCTCCTCTGAGTCCCTCCTCAAAGTGCAAAAAGTGTGTGGCTGCGTTTTTTCATTTATTAAAAGCCCACTTCATCGCAGTGTATCAACACAAATAATGAAAAAAACTATTATGTCCGTCGAGTTCCTTGAAATAGAAATTTACAGCTGAAGCAAACGTGATCATAATAAGTTTTTAGATCCATGAAGATAATTCTTATCCGGAAGGCAAAGTGCCATTCATTTTTGAGAAGATATATCTCTGATTTCATAAATACCTTTTAGTTTGTTGCTGAACAAACGTAGGTAACTCTTCTGCTTGCTGTTATATTATTTCACTGAAAGTCTATTCTGTGTTGAATATTGTCATATCCTGGTTGCAAATGAAAAACCTTTTTCTCAATGACTGAGATTTGCTACATTTCTGAAGAAATTTCCATGAAACGAAAAACCGATTTTAAATCAAATATCGACATCATTACAGTATTGTATATTAAATGCTGGAAAGTAGTGTAACCTTTTCGAAGAAAGCAAGACGTGTCGTTCAAAGTAGTAATATTAACATCGGAAAGTTGAAAGGGGCTATAACTAAAATTTATCTTTTTCTTCGGATGAGCCCTGCCTTAACATCTTCAAATTAATGGACTCAGTCTCAAATTCCAGCTGCTTCTGTTTCTAAAGACAAATCTATAAACAGATATGTGGCGCTCCGATGGGATTCTCGCTTTCAGCCGTACTCGCGGAAGCAATACTGCGTCCAGTTGAGAAAAATATATTCACCAACATCACACTAAGGCTTACTACCTGGGTACGATATGCGAACGATGTATTTATAGTATGGACTTACGGAAAGACGACTGCACCGCTTTTCCTTAAGTCAATTTTATATAATATATAAATCAATTCTACTGTGGTTCTTGTGCGAAATGATATCTTACATTACCTGGTCGTCCTAGGAAGCAAATCGCCTGAAAACGCTTTCGCACAGACGTTAATTATAAACCCATGTCCGTCCCCAATCTAATGCTCGGCAGGTCATTCTGTCTTGATTCTTACAAGACAGTTTTCTTTCGTTTTCGAATTAGCAGAAATATGGCCGATACCTGAGATGTTCATTCTACAGAACGCAAACAAAAAACATAATCGAATTATTAGTGACGCACGACAAACCCAAACCAGATGCATAACTTTATAGAAAAATAAAAGAAGCATTCGTGTAAATTATTCTATACCGTAACTACGCTACCTAGGCTCTATTCCCTACATATAAAATAGTTCCCGTCGACTCAAAACAGCGCCCAAGAGGATGAACTCCGGTGTCTGCATAAAGTCTCCGGCACCATTATATACCATATTTAAAAGAAATATTGACAAACCCCCCTCTTCACAGTAAAGCGGGAGTTTATATCATACCTCTACAATATGCGGGCTGCTCCAAGCGATTAAACATCTTAATGACTACGTGTTCGTTTGGAATTAGACTGAACGAACATAAAAGAGACACAAGGGAAGGAAAAGTAACCAATCCCCTATCCAGAGATGTCAAGTTCAAATGAGCTGACCCTATGCGGGATAATGTAAATAAATTTGCTTCTTACTTACGCCTAAATCTATTACCATATGCGAAACTTTAGACATCGTTATTAAGAGTGTGGCAGGCAATGATAGTGTGTCTCCAGAATTGCTCTGAATTTGGAACCAGTTCGTCAAATAATGCTGCGTGTTCTTCCACAGTACCGTTACCACACACAAAACGACGCCTAGTTTATTTGAATGAGTAAATATGTACATGCGCATCTCTTCATTTACTGTTTAGTAAAGGCACCGCGTTCAAATTGCTGTAGTCTTCTATTATTCAGTATGAAGTTTGATGTCTACCTTTCTTGAAAAATACAGCAGGTTGATGTATGGACGCACGGACATTTTGATTTCCATTCTACGCCAATAAATTCGGATTTCTAGTAGAGTTACACTGTTTTCAGTATAAATAGTTGGTGTACTGTTCTTAGTGATTAATTAATGATATTTTAACGTTAAAAAAGCTCCATGAGAAATAATGCATACCATATGTGCGATTGAATGGAATTAAAAATTTACCATTCATTATGTTATTGAAATATAAGTATATCTTTTCACATAGACGATTCATCTACAATACAGTGGCATTTCATGACCCAGCATATTAATAGTTTTTCGAATCCCTAATTTTTATTCCGGAGACATGAATATTCTTTTCTTGCATTGTATTTGTTTTAGTAAAATGTTGAAAACGCTAAGTATATAAAATAATTCCTTTTTCGTTAGTTAACATTACGAACGAGTTGGATCGCGAAGCAGATTTTTTCTCTGTAAGAAACTGAATATGTAAATACTCATGACAAACTTTTTAATAAACAACTCAGTGGAGGTAATTACGTTCACCAAACGCGACCGTGGATGAGTTGCTACATGAAACTGCAAAAGTGTTGCTCGCATTTTTTTTTTGTTCTTTTCATATTCTTAATAATAATGGTGACGTTGTTATAACATTTGCAAGCAGTGACCGATTTTGCACACAGAGAAAGCTCCCAGATTGTGCTGTTTAACGGTAGAACCCCGTTTGCCTTGAAACTTAGCTTCCACAATTAGGAAACCGTGAATTATTCTACATCAGTAAACAGCTTTCGAAGATTTTTCCACAAGGTGACCAGTTAACTGTAATCTAACAAATCTACATCTTAATGACTACGCGTCATTAGGATGTAGAATCTTTAGATTATAGCTAACTAACTGGTCACCATGTAAAAAGTCACTTTGTAAAGCATTGTGAAAATTCTCAGGAAGGAAATTAAAAAAATCAGCGCTTAAAGCATAGATACATGTATTAAGGGAAGAAATAATGTAAAGCACTGTAATCAAAATAATCACAAATTTCAAGTACTGACTATAAATTTATTGGTTCTTCTATTTATAATTTCCATTAACATTTGTAACTTAGCAAAGCAAAATCTAAATGTCATGTTCTTAATGCGCATTACACAAAAACCTAGTCTGTGTTAACCAATAATATTTGAAAATACGGCATCTCATTTGCACGTATTTTGTAAAAACAACGATTGTACTTATGTTACTGGTTTGTCCATCCGTCTGTCCGTCTTTACCCTCGCTATCTCTGCAACTATAATTCCGATTTGAAAAATTCTTTTTGCATTGGGAAGCCTGAAATATGCGAATGATGATCGTTTATTTCGTTTTTTTTTACGATGTACATTATCGCCGCTAGAGGGCGTAAATGCAGATGATGTCGAATTCAAAAATACATTTTATTCCACATATTTGCTTCTAAACATCCGATTGGAAAAATTCTTCTCGGCCGCCCCGGTGGCGCAGTGGTCTAAGCGATGGCCTCTGATCATTCGTCCGAACAGGGTCCGGATTCGAATCCCGGCTAGGCATGGATGTTGTGTTTGTCTTACGGTACTGGTTCTCTCCCTTCCTTGGAACCAGTGACCCTAAATTAGGAACGGGCGACTGCTTATAGCCCATTGAGTTGCTCACGGTGGTCGTTAAATCTAAAACCAAAAAAAAGAAAAAAAAATTATCTTTCGACTCCACTTATGTCGAAGAGTATTTTAGATATAGTTACTTTTTCATATTACGCATAGATTTTCCGCTAGGCGGCGTAAACTTAAATTACATTTTTTATCGCTAACTCTACTTCTAAATCTCCATTTAAAAAAATTTTGCTTCAGCGGATGCACCTCGTGGTGGGAAATCTTTTGCATATAATTTCAAAAATTTGGTAAAAAATACTTTAGCCTCCAGGGGGCGTAAGTGTTAATTTTTGCTTCTCATGTATTTGCCATAAAATCGGAGCTTCTAAAATATCGACTAAAAAAATTCTTTTTTCGACTGATGCCACTCACATCGATAAACCTTTTTGGAATATTTTCTTTTTAAACTACTCCACAGTTTTTCCGCCAGGGGGCGTAGATGTATATTTTATTTTTGTCAATATCTCTACTTCTAGGAGTCCGCTTTGAAAAAATCCTTCTTTGTTGGCTAGTGTTTTCAGTTTGACACGTTTTTCATATAATTTCCAAATTTCCAAGTAATTCACAGACCTTCCGCTTGGGGGTGATGAGGTAAATTGGGTTTCCCCCTATATCTCTGCTTCTAAATCTCCGATTTAAAAAATCTTTCTACACCGGATACAGCTCCTGATGGGAAATCCTTTGCACATGATTTATAATTTTTGTAGAAAATGGTTTGGCCACCAGGTGGCGTAAGCCTTAATTTCCGCTTTTGATGTATTTGCAGCAAAATATGAGCTTCCAAAATCTCGACTGAAAAAGAAGTCGTTTGTTGACCGATTCTACTCATGCCGACAAACGTTTTAGGAACATTTCATTCTTCAAATAATGCATGGTTTCTACTCCACGGGGAAAGACGTATATCTTATTTTTGTCATAAACTTTACTTTCAGGAGTCCAATTGAAAAATTCCTTCTTTGTTGGATAGTGTTTCTAGTGTGACATGTTTTTCATATAATTTCAAAATTTTCAAGTAATTCGTAGACTTTCCGCTAGGGGGCGAAATAGGTGGATTGTCCCCCCCTATACCTCTGCTTCTAAATCTCCTATTTGAAAAATTATTTCTGCACCGGATACAGCTTCTGATTGGAAATGTTTGCACATGATTTATAATTTTTGTAAAAAATGGTTTTGCCCACCAGGTGGCGTAAGCCTTAATTTCCGCTTCTGATGTATTTGCAGCAAAACATGAGCTTCCAAAATCTCGATTGAAAGAAAAGTCTTTTGTTGACTGATTCTACTCATGTCGACAAACGTTTTAGGAAAATTTTCTTCTTGAAATAATGCAGGGTTTCTACGCCAGGGGCGGAGACGTATATCTTATTTTTGTCAATATGTCTACTTCTAGGAGTCCGATTTGAAAAATTCCTTCTTTATGGGATGGTGTTTCCGATGCGAGATGTTTTTCCGATAAATTCAAAATTTTCAAGTAAATCATAGACTTTCCCCTAGGGGGCACAAAGGTAAATTGCGTTTTCTGCGTTTTTTCTGCTTCTAAAACTCCGATTTGAAAAAATTCTTCCTGTATTGCATGCAAGACCTGATGGAAAATATTTTTCACATAATTTCTAATGTTCGGTAAAGAATAGTTTGGCCAACAGGGGGCATAAGTGTTAATTTCTGCTTTTGATGTATTTGTAGCAAAATCTGGGCTCCTGAAAGTTCGACTAATTTTTTTTTCTTGGACCGATAACGCTCATATGGAAAAACCTTTTGGAATACTTTCTTCCTGAAATAATACGTGGTTTTTCCACCAGGAGACGTAAAGTCACATCTTATTTTTGTCGATATCTCTGTTTCTAAGAGTCCGATTTGAAAAATTATTTCTATATTGGAAAGCGTTTCTGGTGTGAAATGTTTCTCATAAAAATACAGGTTTTTCTTAACGCACAAGTCTGCAACCACAGGGCCACGATTCCGTTTACAGCAATATCTAAGGAATTAAAAACCCGATTGAAAAACTTCTTTCATCCGTCAGATACTATTTTTTTCTTACCGGTTCCATTGACTTTGAATATATTTGGTAAATTTAATTTGCGTCAGAACGGATTCAAAAGACGTGCTTATTTCACACGAAAATTCGGTGTCATCTTTCTTGTTTTTTTATTAGATTCGGTCACCTGCAGTGCATCTATGCTATAAGTGTTGATTTCTTTAATTTCCTTTCTGATCATTTTCATAATGTTTCTTTCCTTTAAATGTGCAATATATAACAGCTTCTGAATTTTAGCCCAGGTTAATTCATTTTCTGGGAAAAATACTTCATATTGTTTTATCGCCTATTATCTCTACCTCTGCTCGACGAAACCATTGCACCTGTTACCAACGGTATCACTTTTATAGCCCGTATGAGGTCTTATACTTCTAAATTGGCTCCATATACCTATGAGACAAACCGATGAACTTTTCGCACATTACTATTGCTGCAAGTTGAGGATTATTTGTCAGTAGTTAGTGTGCCGATTTAAATTTTATGTGTTGAGGATATTGATGACCTCTTATTTGCGTCGAAGAAGCTAGAATTGCTATGCACGTACTAGCTCACGTGCTTTTTCCGGCCCCAGCTAGGCCAATGGTGTGGAACCTGAGGCCTTAAAGACATATGCGGCCTTCTATGCCATTAAGTGTGGCCTTTTAAATGAATCCAAATTTGGCAAAACAAATCCTTTTATTTTTATTGATATGTTTTTGTTTGTCATTTATAATTTGTATTTTGATACTGAAATGATCGTATTTAAAATGCCAAAGATAAAAGTACATTCAACGAATTAATGCTTCCTGACTGACGGCCACAATTCCAGTAATAAGGGACATTTTCACAACCTACTACGCTCATGATTTTGTTCTATGTTTGCTGAAGAACTACAGACGGAATTGATTAAGCTCACAGCAGATGACATCTTAAAGTTTTTATTTGATAATAAGAAAGGATCACATGAAATGTGGAGAAGTGCAATAGAATACCCACGCCCTCGGCTACATGAACGAAAATTATTTCCTGTTTTTCATTTACTTATTCCTAAAAATCTAGTTCTCTATCTTCCCTAACCTAAATCAAGACGCCATGAAGGCCATAAATGACGTCTACCTATCTAGAGGATCAGCCAAGTATTAAAATGTTTTCCAATAAAAAGGAGTCATTAAAATAGTTGGTTAACTTTAGAATTAATTTTTTTTTTCATTTTTTGACGTTAGTTAGTTCGTAGTAAGATTTTTTCAAATTAATGTACATTGTAAAGTTCATGTAATTGAAATCTATTGAATGCGGTCTTGTTTGATTACAGCTAACTAAATGCAGGCTTTCCAACATGAAAAGATTGCTTGCCTCTGTTCCAGGAGTTCTCCTGCTCTTTCCCGGGTTGTTTCATTGACCCTGAAATAGGCAATAAACATTTTGCTTTGGACTGAACGAAAATTGACAGATGAATCTATATAAATGTTGCACTCTCGAAATTCCTTAATGTAATGATATGTAAAACAAAATTTTTGTTAGATCTCATCTGTACGAGAAATAGCTACTTCACTAATTGATTCGCATTAATGCAGGGTAGGGATGAAAATATGACTTTTTTATGTTTCTTAGTTTGTTTTGAATGCATGACAAAGAAATGAAATAAACTGCCTAATATCGCTAAAAAATCTTACTTACCTTTGTTATATATAATTATGTAGTGTTACACAAAATTGCGGGACATAAATATGTCATACGAGCTTTGGAAATGGCTCACATTACAGAACTTGATCCCAAGAATTGGGGGAAAATAAAAGTTCTCTAAATACATTCAGCTAAATTCTGTACGCGAAGTACTGTCACTTCGTCTCATAGCAATGCGGAGTCAGACAGGTACGGAGTACGATTGGGAAATGGTGCCAGTTGAAGCAAGCCAGCAAGTCGCTGATTGGACAGATAGCAAGAAGACTTCAAGGATAACAGTACTACACGTGATTCCGTGCTTCCACTACCATATATTTGTACACAGGGTGGACAACAAACTGAAACACCTGCGCAGATAGCACTCGACGTATCACACCGCTGTACGCATTACCTGGTGGCCAGCTTGGATCTATTTCGCAGTCTAACAACGGGATTGGAGTGTGAAGGTTGCTTTAGCAGAGCAGTAGAACAACTGGACTCCAAAAATTGCGATCCAAACAACATAATGGGAAGCATATGCGAGTTTCAAAGAGAACAGATTGTTCTTGCGCGTCTCGTTGGCGCATTTCTCTCCAAGACCGTAATTCTTTGAGGTGTATCGCTAGCCATGGTATCCAGGATCATGTCGGCATACCGGCAAGAAGGAAGCATCACATCCAATAGGAATAACGGTCGAGGTAAGAGGAAGCTGTCTAACAGTGACGACCGGGTGCAGACACGGGAGGTAGCCAAAACACATAAAACCACAGCTGCCCAACACACCGCAAAGTTGAATACGCACCGCGACTCACCTGTTTCTATCACAAATGTTAGTCCGGAGCTTCGCCGGATCAGCATTCACGGTCCTGTTGCTATCGCAAAACCCTGGATCACGAGTGGGAATGCCAAACGTCGGTTGCAATGGTGCCAGAAGGGCAACTATTATTTGTTGAACAAAGTGAAATATGTAACATTATCCGGTGAATTGTCCATCATTGTCTTTCCCAGAAAAGGAGAGTATAGGTGTGGACATATCGCTCACAGGCTTACCACCCGGACTGTTTATTGCCGACAGTGACGCACGGAGGTGGATTGATGATTGTTTCGGCAGGAATGTCCTGGCAGTCTGTTGTCCCGCTAATTGTTCTCAAAGCGCCTTTCCCTGCCAAGCAACATCGGATAATTCTGGAGAAACAGGTGCACCCAGTGCTTCAAACTTTGTACCCTAACGGTAGTGCCGTGTATCGGGACAATAACGCACCGATACACAGAACCAAACTGTGGGAAAAGTGGTTTACTGCGCATGAAATTGAGGTTGAACATATGTCACATCCAGCGCAGTCATCCGACTTGAACGTTATTGAGCCACTTCGAGGTGCTCTGGAAGAGCGAATCTGGAAAAGTTTTCTTCCAGCGGCTTCACGTCGTCCACTCGCCACGTTTCTGCAAGAGGAATAGTTTCAAATCACCCAAGGCCTCTGTAGATGACATGCATACGTCCTCCCCACGACGAATTGCAGCTGCATTGGCCTGCAAAGGACGCTCTATATCGTACTAATCCATCGCTATGTCCTACACCCACGTGTTTCAGTTTTGTGGAAAGACCCAGTAAACTGTGTTACAGGGTAGGCGGAAACAAGGTTCAGTTATGAGTAACGGTCGAGGGTGCCTGCCAAAACGAGTGTGTTTTTCGTAATGTACCTAAGCAAAGGTATTTTGACAGCACTCTTGTGTAATCACAGTAATACACGCGGCAACCTATCTTTCTGGAAAGCTTTATTGGACAAACTGCCACACATTAGAACAGCTTGGATGCAATGAGTACTGAGCGTGCGCACTGCCAAGCTTTGCATTTCGCTAATGAGGAAAATAATCGTAATTTTGATCCATGCTGTTATAGCACCCTTACTTTCTTTCCTGAACTACAGAAAAGGCGTGAAAGACTTCTAAACAGTCCTAATTTGTCAAACGCACCAAGAAATATAGTACTGCAATGTCATTCGCTTTCCTTTTTGTCACAGGAAGAGAGAATCAAGGCAGTTGTCTGTGTTCCTTTAAAATTCAGGTAAATGTTCATCGGTACATGTTGGATTTGTTACCATTACTTGGTGAAAACACTTCATTTGGCAAGTTGTCCTTTATAGATTCCTCAGCAGCTACTGATGTTCCTATTGGTCATAATGCAATTGAAGAATTAATGCGACCAATATTAACAGCCCTGGCGGACATTCTGGTTGGAATTCCTTACGCCCAAGCATACAAGACAGTGGCTGACACAACCGGGACTTGACTTTTGTTGATAATATATTTATACATTATATAAAGCACGCGAAAGTGAACCGTATTCTCTAGAAGCTTCGTCCAAAATGAGAGGAAACACTATTGCAAGATTACATGACACAAGAATATCGAATTGTAGTATTACACGTATATGCCTCACACAGCACCTCGAAACTGCCTTGCAATGTCCCTTTGCAGCAATTTTAGTTTGAAAAATGTTTAAGTGACGCTGCAGATGTTTCAACAAAAATTCTGCTCAACTATTTCATTTTTTGAGGATATGAATCCTGCATAAAAGTGTGTCATTAGGATTCAAATTCACATATCATTTCATTGATTTATAAAGAATGAATGGATTTCAGAGATAAAAAAGAAAGACGCTAATTAAAAAAGTAAATGAATGAAAGGAGAGGAGTTTTGAATTTTATTATTGCTCAGAATTTACCCTTTCACTCTTTGTAAAACTAATTCTTACCTTCATTCGCATAACCAATTCCAACAGTTGCGATTAGAAGCAAAATAAGTGTGCTCAAGATCTTCATATTGCTTCGCCTGAAAATTATTATGAGAAGGTTAAAATACAAAACATATATTTTATTCCTTAATTGAAATAAAAGGTTGCATAGTAAGGTAAAAAGTCGTGTCGTTTCGAGCTGTGCAAAATATTTGACCTCCTCTGAACGAAACAAGAAGCAGCGTTGCTAAGGTACTGCGATGACGTCGAGCACAAGTTGTTGATAACGTGCATTTAGCACGGAACCACATAATGTTATTAAGTTGGCAGTAGATGGAGGTCGGTAAACGAGGTATACCTACTCTACTATTGGAAAAAAGGGGTAAACCTGGCAACAGAGAGAACATTATGTGCAGTAAAAGGCTAGGTAACAGCGTGCAACAGGCGTTTGCACCAAACTGTTTCAGGTGTTTCAATACTAGGACACCATTTCGAAGGTAAGTCTAGTTAGGACATCGAACATTCACAAAGATTGGAGCTATGATCGAGTTTATGACAGTAAACCGAGGTAACAGTACGCAAAAATTCGCAACTCAGGATGGGTTTTCATAAATTACCATCGTTCCGTTCATCATCTCCATAATCATGGTTCCTGCTGCAAGTGTAATTGAAATGATTCCCACGATTTGACATTGAAGTTGGCAGAAAAGTGTAAAGCTGTCTCAAAGATGGAGTCCTATCATCACATGAGATGAAAACTGGGTATTCCTACATTCAGCTACAAAGGGAAATGGAGTCCGAAACTGCGAGAGGAAGCAGCCTGTCGCCCTAACAGAACTGTCTGAGGGCAAAATCATGTGATCAGAAGAGACCAACTTCACATTTCTTTTTCCAAAATCAAGAAGAAATTTTGAAGAATTCCCTTAATTATTGGATAATTATGGTCGTAGGACTCAAAGGGATTTGCTAATGGAAGTATTAAACATTTTGCCGAAAGAACACCAGTGACATTGATGTTTGAAAGATAGATATGTTGTTGAGTAATAATTGAATGAACACAAACGTGGAAAAATACAGACCACAAGTAGTTAAAGTTACATGTTCTCAAATACTAACGTTGCTGCTGATTATTAAGAAATAGAATTACTAAATGGTCTCTTTCCGACACTTTTTTGTACTGTAGTTGAGCATTTGTCAGAGTTTGTCTGGAAATATAAAGCAGTCTAGTCATTCCATCTCATTCGTGTAGCAGGATTAAGGAAACACCAGTTAAAACTATTATGAAAACTGTAAGATCCACGTTGCAAAAATTTTAGGTTTCCGTAGTTTATTAAGAATTTATAAAATTTGTAAATCTGATTATAAATTTAGAGTCGGGAAATTTACCGAATCATTTCGGCAAGTTAGTTATTTGTCACCAGAATTTTCAATTGATGTGTTAAGCTTTCAATTGATAATTCAGGCTTTCTAATATAAAAATATTTTTAACGTAAGTTTAAAATAATATACAGATGACTTTATATCTGCTATAATGCGCTAGGTTACACTTAAGCGTCTGCTTCTTTACATGAATGAAATCAGGAAAAGGAAAAAGTAACTTGTACCTTACGCATACAAATCGATGTTTCGAGAAGGTATAATGGGAAACAGATGAAAGGCGGAGTCAAGAAAACGATGACATATAGAACAATTTAAGGGCAAACTGTCAAAGATTACATTGATTTCTGTACATAACGATACCTTCTTTCGTCCAAGAATTATTTCTCTTCTGGGGAGGAAATGATTTCGACAGAAATGGAATCCAAACCGAGCAGTTGGCAAACAAATAAAATAACTGGTGTTTGCTAAGAAGACGAAACATTACCCCATATTCTCAGGTGCAATGAGCTCATTTTTGAAACTTTTCCCGAAGTCGCATTTATTCAGAGCAATTTTTCATATAACGATAAATAAAGCACAAAATGTTATGCATTCATGTCCACCAGTGATATAATTGCGCATAATTAAAACGCACAGGATTCGAAGGGTTCTTAGTACTGAATGAAGCCACTTACAATATATACGTTTTCCCAATTGGACTTCTAGAGAACCAGTGCATCTACTTACGCTCTGTGACGCACGAAATATACGATACAAAATATTACAAATGATGCAAAAAATTCCTCTCATAAGATAGATTAGGAGAGGCAGAAAATTTTTCAAATCGAACAATTAGAAGACGGGATGTGGGGGCACAACCTGATGTAACTTTTCATACCGGAAAGAAAAAGCTGCGTGTTATTTGAAGTAGAAGTGAGCACAAAGTATTATTCATAATGAAGTGTATCCCGCGAATGAAGTGACATTTCTATTAAGAAATGCTGTTTCAAGTAGAAATCTTAGCTGAGATATAACGCTGCAAATTAAAAATTATGAATATGTAAAAGTATACGGAGCTTTTCTAAATAGAAAGAGATATCACATAGAAATATGGTTTTTCATAAATGACTTGTAGAAGCTGAGATTGCAATTAAAAATTTTTACCTGCTCACCCACTCGCGTAGCTATGAAAACTTTCCTCTTTGATTTTTAGACTATATTCCAAGGGACAGAAAAAAGACCAGAAGAAAACCACATAGGAGATGGATGGATGGAATTTGAAAGCATAGTGGAGTAACATGAAGAAGATAGGCTCAAGACAGAGAGTTGTGGGAAAAAAATGGGGATACCTTCATCAAATTCACTAGTGAGGTTACGAAGTGCACTTATTCGAAATTCTGGTGCTGTTAATTATGAGAAAAGCAACTTTCCAAAAACACGAAAACAGTATCGTAAATAGAAGGCTGCGATAAGATATGAATTACTTACCACTAACAACAGTGCTATATGCACACTGTAGCGAAGAAGGAAGGTATCTCCATTAAATTGAATAAATCCCCATGTCTCACATCTGTGACATGATGCTGATAGCACTGAATATACAAATCATTTTTAAACACCGTCTTAATAGTTCAGCAAAACAAACACTTGAACAAAACTCACAAAATGTTGTAGAAACATCAGAGAATAAAATTATTTCCGCTGATCTTTCAGTAGGAGCAGGACTTACGGAGGAAGCAACAGCCGGTGTCCGAAAGCCCATTTACAGATTCCAAAAAAAACCCCACCTCCTTTTATTCCGGAAACCGGGAACACAGGAAGGAAAGCCGGCGGAAGAAAAACTGTCTCTGTGTGAGGTTGATAATCTTAATCAGCTCAGGCCAAGATTCTTTAGATTGGCGATATTTGGAAAAGTTGTATTTGCAATACGAAGTTTTAATCTTTGTAGCGAAATACATGAAATTAAGAAGCACGCGGGCACGGCTGTGATATTTTGTTTGTTTCTATAAAATTTAATTTAAAAGTATAATTAAATTATAGTATGTAAGTTATTTATTTATTTTTCTCAGAACGAAGTAAGGAATCAAAGAGACAAATCTACATTTGAAAGTCATCTTGCCACTAGAATTCCAAATACCTGAAGGAAAAATACAGTATATCTATTTTTTTAGAGGGGTGAGGGAACTGCAGTTTAACGTCCGCAGTGAGCAACTTAATGGGAAATAAAAGGTACTTAGTTCTATTAAAGGACATGGGTTCCACAAAGGGGGGGGGGAGCCAATGCTGTAACACAGGCAAGAGATTTTCAGGATTCGAATCCCGACACATCTCAGGAAAATGGTAATTATCCAGTTCTCAGACTACTACGCCACGGGGCGGTAGACAGATATCGAAGAAATATGTTTTCATTTTGAATATGCGAAGAAAAATCATTATTTTGAACCTAAATGAAAATTGAAAAACCGTCAATTTTGCAAAATTTTCAGTTTAGTATAATTTACCAGGAAGGACGTGAAACTTTGCATGGCCAAACTCCAAAGCATACAGGAAACCTCCAAATGACGCAAAAAATTAGAAAGCTTTATAAAAATATAAGAAGAAAGCGTGGCATTGTGGTAATAAAATATTCCTGCGAGATTTGCAAACTTCGTTAAAAATAACATACTTTCAGAAATAATTCTGCATACCAAAATAATTGCGTTTCCAAATATGCTATATATATTTTTTTTGAGGATTACAATTTCTTTTCTTGCTCTGATTAAGCGCAGTGGCCATTTTTTTTTCTTTCCTGAATCGTTTCATGCTTTATTGCAGTAACTCCACTTCTATTTCACTTTATGAGGATAAATTGTAAATGTTCTTTCTGTTAAATCTTCAGATCACAGGAAAATTCCTAAATTTTGTTTTGATCACTGTACAATATCATCTTTCTTTTTAAATAAATATGGCTTGGAAAAGAACTAATATTGTCGTCAAATTCCCTCAGGTCCATTTCAGAACTTATGTTTCTGTAGAGTCCACAAAAGCTTTTCAGTTGCGTTATGTGTTTGATGCTGAAAATATAAGCTTTTATGTTGCGTTATGTGTTTGATGCGGAAAATAAAAGCTTTTCTGGTGCGTTATGTGTTTCGTTTATAAGGTTTACTGTTGCGTTATGTGTTTGATGCGGCCTATTGTTTGTCTGCAACCAAGACTATTGAAAGGCTTTATCTAGTAGAGATCGTCCCATTTCTCTTTCACTGCCTACGGGAATATCCGGAAGCAGACGAAATATAAGGTTATATTAAACCAATATCTTTACGGATATCGACAGGATAGTCAGTTTTTTATTCTGTTTTAGAAATGGAATAATCTAAATTTCTTTAAGGTACACGGACGACTAGATAAATGGTTTCGAGTCATGAGATACTTTCGGTTCGAATTAAATTAAATTTTCCAGAATGTCCCTGAATTCCCAGAAAACACAGCATGTGAAACATCACGATGCAGAAGGAGCATCCCTAACACAAGAAAGTAATTTTCGTTTAACCTTGTTATTCTTTAACGTATATAGGATATTCCCTTACAAAGGTATTTTGGAAAAGTTTAGTTAGGAAAATATGTATTTGTTATTCCGTAACGATCTGTTTGCCCAGGGTAGAATTCACATCTTACTGTTTCAAAATCAGATCCACAAATGACAAGATTAAAATACTGAAATATGGAAAAAGTAAACCTGAGATATCCATAAAAGTGTTATATTTCTGAGTCGGTAAATCTTTCACCTCTCGATTTGTAGGAAAACTTTAACTAAGTTTTCTTCATCACCAAAAACCAATCGTGCTGATATTACCAAACTATAAACATGCTGTTTTATACACGATAAAAAATGACGAAAATGGCATTTAAAAACCTTTAATGATAAGTTAAAACCAATTTCATGAGTGCTTTCAATCCTACTTTAGGACCATCTTCAGATGAAATGAACACGACCTAGAGATCACACAGGTTAATATAACAAGCACATTGCCAGGTTACCGTATGCGCATGATTAAAGTTCAACACACTATTGACGTAAGCAATTAATGTCCTATGAAATTGAGTCAGCATTCACGGTGAAGAATAGGGTTGTGACGTCCAGACTGTATGAGGTTCTTCCATACTCCCGATACAGATACCGGAACCTCATCATTGCAGCACCAGTCCATATTCTTAAGAATTAACAAACTTTCTGCTAATAACAAAGCTGACTTACTTGATGGGGTCACCACTACAGCCGCTTTGTCCCATTCAGGTTCATATCCTCCTACGCAAAGAGTCTTTGTCAACGCTGTGTTTTGTGCACCATTGCGGATACTATATTTGTGTTCCATAATTCTTGTCTGTAATTTCCTGGATGTAGAGCCGATGTATGCAGACTCCGAGTTAACCACATCATTAGAACGCAATGGAATATTGTAAATGCCCCATTTGTCCAAGTCCTTCACAGAATCTCGGTCGCTGCAGATCAGGGTGCGGATGTTTTTCGTCCTCACCCCAAAATCAATATGAAAAACATCCGCACCCTGATCTGCAGCGACCGAGATTCTGTGAAGGACTTGGACAAATGGGGCATTTACAATATTCCATTGCGTTCTAATGATGTGGGTAACTCGGAGTCTGCATACATCGGCTCTACATCCAGGAAATTACAGACAAGAATTATGGAACACAAATATAGTATCCGCAATGGTGCACAAAACACAGCGTTGACAAGGACTGTTTGCGGAGGATAATATGAACCTGAATGGGACAAAGCGGCTGTAGTGGTGACCCCATCAAGTAAGTCAGCTTTGTTATTAGCAGAAAGTTTGTTAACTCTTAAGAATATGGACTGGTGCTGCAATGATGAGGTTCCGGTATCTGTATCGGGAGTATGGAAGAACCTCATACAGTCTGGACGTCACAACCCTATTCTTCACGGGAATGCTGACTCAATTTCATAGGACATTAATTGCTTACGTCAATAGTGTGTTGAACTTTAATCATGCGTATACGGTAATCTGGCAATGTGCTTGTGATATTAACCTGTGTGATCTCTAGGTCGTGCTCATTTCATCTGAGGATGGTCCTAAAGTAGGATTCAAAGTACTCATGAAATCGGTTTTAACTTATCATTAAAGGTTTTTAAATGCCATTTTCGTCATTTTGTATCGTGTATAAAACGGCATGTTCATAGTTTGGTAAGTTTTCTTCATTTGTAATGAGTTTTAGGCGTTAAATAAAGAAACAAGGATTTTTTTCTCCCGAAATGCACTTTATTTTCAGTTACCCTATTATTCACATTTTGTTTTAAGGAAATTTTGCCATTCCATTTAAATCATTTTTAATGAATATCAACGACCACTTTCCCTGTAATTTATATTCCATTCTATTTGGGTTGCTCTCACTGGTTTGTTTCTTTAAATAAAAACCAGGCAGTCCCACCTATAGAATTATAATATACACAGTCGTATCAGAATAATATGTCCACCAGCGGAATCACAGTATACGCGTCCAGGCGCATCACAGAATGCACGTGACTAGGTTGATCACACGGAGATATTAGCTGAC
This sequence comes from Macrothele yani, assembly GCA_039090855.1. Classification (NCBI taxonomy): domain Eukaryota; kingdom Metazoa; phylum Arthropoda; class Arachnida; order Araneae; family Macrothelidae; genus Macrothele; species Macrothele yani. The sequence goes on from CM077016.1 coordinate 14,568,203, forward strand.
GGCCAGGACAAATGAGCCTTGCGCGCTACGTCAGCACAATTGGCAGAGTTAGTGATTTGACGGACGTGCAAAGAGGAGTGATCATTCCGTACGGCGCCAAGGCAGGAAGCATCTCAGAAACAGCTGATATTGTAGGCAGTTCGCAAGGTGTTTTAGCAAGGGTGTATAAAGAATGCACCGCTGGCACACCGAGAACCTCCCGACGTCATGACTGTGGAGACCCAAAGCACATCGACCCCAGAGGAAAACGTTGCCTCCGTCGACTAGTAAAAGGCAATTGGTGGTCAACAGTACAGCAATTGAACCACACAAATGAAGGCTGGAGCACCCAAGGTAAGAGTCCCTCATAATAGTACATCGACCATTTTTACGCATGAGTCTCCAGAGTCGACGCTGTGTCAAGACGCCCATGTTAACCCATGGCCATCGGCAACGACGCCTGCAGTTCTCATGTGAGTACCGTTATTGGATAGTTAAAGGGTGGGAAAAGGTTACCTTCTCAGACGAATAGAATCTTCTACTTCACAGAAATCAGGGGTGATGGCTGGTACAGCGTCAGACATACGAGAACCAACACCCGGATAAGCTTTTCGGTGAAACGCAGGCTGCCTGTGGCAGTGTGCATGTCTGGGGGATGTCCTTGTATGACCTGAGACGGTTGATACGACTGGATGGGTCCCTAAACGCCAATAGCTCTCTGTCCATCCACGCTGATCATATGCATCCCTTCATGTTGGACGTGTACCCAACATGAAGGGATGCATGTGGTGATGGTGTCTACCAACAAGACAATATATTCTGCCACGTGTCAAGCATCATAGCATAACATATCAGAGTTTCCAAGAAGAAGTTCTATCTAAGACAGGTAATTTTTCTTATGAAATATTTAATTTATTTATGGAGCAGAAAGAACAGCGGACAACTTAATTGCAAATATTCATATTTGGGGAGAAATATTTAAGACATAGACATTGTTATTCCTTATTTGGAGAAATATTTAAGACAGAATTTCCGTTCTCCCTTATCCGCCGAAATCGCCCGAAATCAATCTTATAGAGCACTTGTGGGACTATTTTGGTAGACAGGTTCGGTGTGCCGACCAACAGCCATATCATCTTCTGGACCTCCGTGCTCTATTGCAGTACGAATCTGGTCGCGTGCCTCGGGCAACCTTCTAGGGCCCCATTGCGTCCGTGCCATACCGTCTCGCAGCGGTTATCTGGGCCAAGAGTGGTTATTCCCATTATTAGGCAGGAGATCATATTATTCCGATACAATCGTGTATATTTGAAATAATGTTCAGAATCATTAATTTCTTATATCGCTTACTTTTCCATTGCATATAAAGCAGAACTGTGGTTTTTGGTTAACGATGCTCAGCAAAATTGAGGAAAATTATCATTGATAATTTCAGTATTTTGATATCATTTGCAAAAATATGGGCCCCATGTTGTTAGAAATATATTCAACAAAAAAATCTTAAGTAGTTATACTGTCCTTGTAAATAATGAGTTACAACGCAGCCGATGTATTTCCAAATGCTTCAGAAAATGCTCTTAGTATAAGGAAATCCACTGGATATTAATAAACACCAGTCAATATACCTGGTTGATATTTCGCTTTGCACAACATGAACTACATAAGTTATGTAAGAGAAATATTTACGAAAGAGAAACTTCAGTGTGAACAATATCATAGTTCTAATACATTTCCTCAAGCAAACAAACACTGTGAGAATAGAAAACGTATGTGTAGTACATTTCCATAACAACCACAACTGCGCGAAAGAAATAAGTGATCTTCTGTAAAATACGATATAGACATATGCTATTAGGAAAGAAAAATCCCCGAAGAATTAATTCTTCATAAATACATGGTAGGCATTCTAATGCTGTAATTGACATACTTTCACTGTGTCCAATAAAACAACTTCCTTCAGGAAACTTGAAATTGTTCATCGTCCTGGAGCGGGAATCGAACCCATACCTCCTGGTTTCTGTACGACCGGAAACCGAAAGGTGTAAATGAGACTCTATCATAGGGCAGGAATAGATTCGATTAGCACAAATCTGAAGGTTCTCAGGTATCTATGTTCAGTTGCTTGTAATTTCCTTGTCCTGAGTATTGTAATGAGCAGCATGCTCGACCGGAAATCAGGAGGTTCAAGTCCTGCTCCAGGACGATGAAAATTTTAAAGTTTTCTGAAGGAAGTGGATACATGGAATACAGTGAAAATATGCCATTTATGGTCTGATATAGTGTAATGCCCAAAAGAAGCACGATTTGATATGTACAGTAGAACACTTACTTTGATTTCCATTTCAGTTTGAAATTTAGGAGAGCTGCTTATGATATTATTACAAAAGAAGCCATATCTTATTTTAAATTGCAAAGAAAGAAAGAAAAAAAGAAGTGAAGCATTCTTTAATATAAGTAAATTATTAATGCACTATACAATTTCATGCCCTTAGTGTAAAATCTAAGGAGACATGTCTTAAAATGTGTTTAGAATATAACCAAACTTGCAGGTGACAAGAAACTGGAACCAGCAATTATTCAAAATACGTTTTGACTTGATTTCAAGCATTTCCATTGGTTTTTAACAAATGAAGCGTTATCAACTTATTTGAGTTTTGTGTTCATGTAGATCATATATATTTCAAAATATGATACTACAGTTATAAAAAATATATATGATTTATGTTTTCTTTTGTTTAAAAATCGTTTCAAATAACTTTCAATGTTAAGAAACCACATTTAGTATTTTGTGGCAATAAAAATAGTATAAATAAAAGTTAAACTACTAGAAATCAGTAAAAGCTGTGATCAGAAAAGTTGTTTTTGAAAGCGAGTTTTTGTTTGCTACAAATTGAAGTCAACAGTAGCAGAGAAAAAGTGGACTCCAGTACCTTTCCTACCGAAATCTAAATTACATTACATCTATCAGGATGAATACCGTCTTTACACGATTGTAATAATCTTAGAATAGGAAATATATGTACAATTAAAATATTCTAAAACACACTAGCACTTTCAGAGCGACAGTCGCCCCATCATCAGATGTGATCGGATCTCCCAAACCGTTCAGTATAAATATCTGAAGTGCGCCATAACTGCAATCGACGTTACAGAATTTTACGACGTACACGCCATCTGTCCCGGCGGTTAAACCATGATCAGAGCGACACCACATCACAAATCGTAAACATGATTATAGCTGCAACATTAAGTATTAAAGTCTAAAAAAGGAAGATAGTTCTGTGGATTGTCCAACACTTGTAGACAAAAGACGTCTCCAAATATCAGGTAGATCCCAAGGACAATTATCATTACAGCAACTTAGTTTGAACGCGGAAATGGACAAACTCTCAGTCACCAATAGCATGTGTGTAGAGGCTGGGGTTATCAACATTTTGGCATTGTCCCAATCAGGGATTAAATCTTCTGAATCAATGCATTTGGTAAGGACTGTACAGATATGGCTTGCTTTTAAACTATATTTATGTTCCTGCAGCCTGAGGCCCAGTTTCCAACGAGTGGAGCCTATGTAATAGTTAATACTCTCATGCGAGTCATTGTCCAATAGTGGGATGCAAATAAACACCCCACCTATGCGAATCATCAATTCCTTGGCGGTCTTTCCTCAAAACAGTTGATAGGTTGTTAACACCCACGCACAAAATGTAGCTGGTATCTAGAGCAAATTTTAGACATTAAGGTAGTAAAACCAGGTAGAAAATCCGTTTTTCCAACAAACTTTTTAATAACATGTGGATCACCGACCAAAGTTGACAGAGGTCGACGGGATGCAAAAACTCGACGAAAAATTTTACAAACAATCTGTCGAGGATAGCCGAACGAGTGGGCTAAATAAAAAATGTAATTGATTTCCTGGTTAAAGAAAAACCTGGTGGAAGCATTTGTAAATGCTCTATGAAACAAACAGTAAAGTACAGCAACTTTATGTTGCATTGGATGAAAAAAGGCAAATGGGATTAAGGAACCCGGGGCAGAAGGCTTACGATAGACCGAAAAAGATTAGTGATTCGAAATTGGGTGCCTGTGAATACAAAAATCTAGAAAAGGAATTTCACAGCTAGACTTAAGTTGTACCGTGAGTTTGATAGTGGGATACTTTGAAGAAAGTACGTCGGCGAAACAAAATAAGTCATCTTGGGAGTAAGGCCACACTACCAAGATATCGTCAACGTACCTTAAAAATAAATCGGGGGAAGAGGAAATTCACTAATAACTTTGTTCTCAAGATCCTGCATCAGGATCTCAGCGAGAACTGCTGAAAGAGGGGAACCCATAGGGGAACCTTCAAGTGGCTGATAAATACAGCTTTGGAATTTAAAAAACGAATACTGCTTAACAAATCGCAAAGCATTCATAATAGCCGAAATTTCGAGGGGGAGAACACGGGTATCATCAAGTTTAGCCTCGATAATTTGATGTGTAGCCTCTATGGGTACATTAGGGTACAATGCTACAACATCTAAAGATGCCAAAATGAGAGGCCCTGGGTGTGGCTGAAGTACCCTAAGCCTATCTAAAGCCCCAGCGGGACTCTTAATCGAGTAAAGCGAACTCCCGATAAATTTGGCAAGATAATAGGCCAAGGCTTTTTCTAAAGTTCTGGTGGGGCTAACATAGCCCGATACCAGAGGACGAAACGGGTACCCTTCCTTATGCAATTATTCTGATAACCCCAGCCTCTACACACATGATACTGGTGACTGAAAGTTTGTCCATTTCCGCGCTCAAACGAAGTTGCTGTAATGATAATTCCCCTTGGGATTTACCTGATATTTGGAGACGTCTTTTGTCTACAAGTGTTGGACAATCCACAGAACTATCTTCCTTTTTTGGACTTTAATACTCAATGTTGCAGATATAACCATGTTTATGATTTGTGATGTGGTGTCGCTCTGATCGTGGTTTAACCAACGGGACAGATGGCGCGTACGTCGCAAAATTCTGTTACGTCGATTGCAGTTATGGCGCACTTCAGATATTTATACTGAACGGTTTGGGAGATCCGATCACACCGGATGATGTGGCGACTGTCGCTCTGAAAGTGCTAGTGCAATTTAGAGTATTTTAATTGTACATATATTTCATATTTTAAGATCATTAAAATCGTGTGAAGACGGTATTCATCCTAATGGTTCATGTGCACGAATGTTTTTCTGCATTTGATCAACTGCAAAGTTGGTGCAAATCCTCGGTTTTCTAAGAGGCGGTCGCGAAAAAGAAAAAAATGTCTGGGAAATGGACGGATTTAGGATTAACACCGAGGTGATAAAAGTAGCACAAGATATCTCTAACAGTACAATACATTTCGATCACTCCCCTGAGATAACAGAATTGCTAAACTCAAGAAAGTGTAGATCGGGTCATTGTAATCCCGCTTTCCCTTTTGACAAATCTATGATTATGACCTGCGTGGCGATGGATGGCTACTTACAAAATCAACCTGACAGTTTCGTTTTGCAAAATCGTTTGACACAAAAATCTCCATACCAAACATCTAGTTTGCCCTGTTGGGTAGTTCTTATGTCATTATTTAAAAAACGTGCTGAAAGCCGCAAAATCAAGAAAAAATAATTTGTGCATTTGAAGAAAAGGAAGAAGACAGCAGCAATACCGCATATTGGAAACTGTACTTTATTGCAAGGGACTCCAATCTCGAAGACACCCACAGATAAGGACTTCCAAAGGCAATTAACATCTATACCGTGATCGAATCTGTGAGAGCAGACCCGCTGTCAGTAAACGACAATGGGGAACTCAGGTGGAGACTCATCAATCCTGTGTAGCACATCACCAGCACCTGTTTATTTACTACTCCAGGTTCCATCGAAAGGTCCTCCATGAATTTTCACCTCAGCAGGCGGAACGACGCTTCACTCACTGCTGCAGAGGGCTATCAAGTTCACAGGAGGAATTCCAGGGGTTGTATCTTCATAGGTAATGAAAAGTTGATGTTTTTTAATTATTCTATCCTTTGGAACCACTGTCTAAGAAACCATAAGAAATCACAGCAATGCTCGCGTTGCGTTCGCTTAGGTTGCGCAATGGTCTAAAATCACGGGCTTTTGACATTTCTTTTAAGTGGTACCGGATTATAATTTCCGGTAAGGCATGTATGGTGTGTTTATTTTAACGCACTAGCTTTCTCCCTTCCCGGGAGCTCGTCACCCTGAATTAGGACGGGGGACTGTTTGGAGACCATGGAGTTATTCACGGTTGGTGATACAGTCCCCACTCCTAAAAGAAAAACAGGTAGATTCGAGAATAAATTCATGCTGCGTGTTTTGTGGAATTGCGACAGTTGTGTCTAAATTCGTGTTAAATAATCAGGCTCGGGACAGAAACCTCTCAGCTAAATCATTGCAGTGACTTCATAGTACCCTACTCAACGGTACCCAGAGCTCATCTATTGGAAGCAGACTTTGTTGCAAGTCGAAAATGCCCTATATTATACCTCCAGAGTAGCCAGCCGAAATTGCAGGAAGTTGAAGTACAGTGGATATGTTTCCCCATCCGCTATACAGTCAAAAACTTTCCATAGCCGACTGCTTCATCTTTCGCTATATGGGCTGTATCTAAGAACGAAGGCATTTTTCTTCAGAGGTTTATGTTGAAACTCGGGATGGCTTCATCGATGGCTCAGAAGTCTAAGCGCTGCATTCTAACCGTTCGTCCGAGAGGGGTCCGTGTTCGAATCCTCGTAAGGTATGGATGCTGGGTTTGGTTTACGGAACTCTCCCTTGCGCTTCTCTAGAATCAGTGGCACTGAGTTTCGTACGTGCCACTAATTATTGCCCATAGAGTATGTCACTGTCTCGTTACCATCCCCACACCCACCCATCCACCCACACATACAAAGCACCACGGTATCGGTGACTCTCTCTCAACGCAAGGTTTCATCTTTTGCCATCAATGGATTGTGTCTCTGGAGGAAGGTGGCAAAGGGCTCTACAGAACATCAGAATATATTTTGCAGAATGAGGTAAAATTTTATGTACTCGTATCATGAGATTTTTTAGCTTCTAATGAGACGAACTCTTGACCCTCATCACTGTGCGGCCTCAACTGAGTGTTGATGGCCATGATTGTTTTCCTAGAATACCAAAGGAACATATGCCATTTAAATACACTATTGCTTTATCTATTCCTAACTGTGCGTTAAAAACATTTTAAACCCACGGGGTTTTTTTGGGTGGGAAGAAAATAAAGTCAGTCTTCCTAGATTTCACTGTGTAATCCTACTTTCCAGTACACGATGTTGGAAAGCGTTTAAATTTCTAATGTAAAAATTATTTAAAATTAAACAAATACAATTTTTATATAATATATATTTTCAGAATAAGAAACTGTATTCTATGTATTTGATGTTATGTAAATTTATGATCACTGAGCTTGTGGTGTTAAGGTAGATTAAAATTAGGAAATTTCCTTTCAATAAAATGTTTATTATACATTGACTATATTTCATCGAATTTGTTCATATTTTACATATGTACTTCGATATATCTCCTAAAATATAGAAAATACAGTATTTAAATGTGTTTTTTTTTTTTTTTGCGATCTGAAGCAAATTTACATAAAATTTCCGAAATTCCTTTTAAGAAAGATGAGTCTGGATTATTGCTCCATTTTTTGGACATAAACAGCCCAAATGTAATATAATGCATGAGTCGTGCGTGACTTTATATCTAATACCTGAACCATATTCACTTTGGCAATATTTAAAATATTTTTATAACTATTTTTCGTACGAATCTAAAGCGGAGTAATTTCAAAATCTGGCATCGCTAAAGCAGGTCTTACTACGTAGGTCGTGCCTTATATTGTGCACATTAAAATATTTCATTCCCCAAATGAATGTGTAAAGGTATCTTTTGCAAAGGAATGTAGAATACCCTTCATTATATTACTTAAGTATTACAAAATATCAAAAATCGAAGGTGTTTATCAATTAGCCGGTGACATGTTCCTCGCAAACACGAATATATCTCTTAAATGTAGAGACTATATTTAAGTATATTAACAATGAATGTTTACCCATAAGTGTAATAACATATTTTTCAGTATTATTTTAACTTTTTAGCATCCAAATTCCTCTTCCCTGTTGAGGTCAGTTTCACTTATATCTATGTTCACACGTGGAATATTTTGATATTTGCCCTTTTCTGTAGATTACATATTTTTAAACTCAAATTTCATTGAAGATATAAACACAGGTAAGGCAGGAAAATATACTCTGTCAACTCGTCGTGACACGCGACGACACAGATGACGAAGGATCATCTATTTCAAACACAATTAAATGCGAACAATTAGATATACGAAGCTCTACTGCGCATTAAAGTGAAGTTACTAGCACAAAGCATTTCGAAGTCTGACAGGTTTCTAGGCAACAAGTCATGTGGGACACACCCTCGCGGATGTATTATGTACTTAACACGCCTATTATCACTTAGGTAATAGAATGACCCCTCTGTCTTGCTCCGACAATGCGTCCATTACCAAAGTCGCTCAGATCATTATGTTTTACCCATGTTCTTCTGCTACTATTCACTGTTTGGAAACCCTGCAGTACGTCTACTTAACCTCAGCGTTTTATTTAGGTCAGGTCCATTCTGCGGTTTTGGTGCCCATTGCAACAGACCATCACTCTTTTCTGTAATGTTTTTTCGACTGAGTGCAGCAATCGAAGGAAGTTTCAAATGCAATCGTTTCAAGAACATATTCATTTCTTTGAACCTTAATCGAAATTTAAAATTTGGCATATTTAAAAGAATAATAGGATTTACGTGACCTGTTCTGAGGTTAATCTGATTCCCAGATCGGATCTTAAACACTAACCATACATATTAAGACTCAGTGAATCTAAATTTTTTTTTAATTTTGTAAACGTAAAACTCAGCTTTTACTTAGTTTTTCCATTACTGTCGGAGTTTTCTTGATAGTTTAATTCTTAGAGCTTAGAAGGCATACAGCAATGTTCATCACCGTTATCAATTAAAACATTTTTGGTGGCGTTTTGCGAACTCTTCCGAAGACATTATGGTTTCAGTTTTTTCACTACATCCCGCTAAAACTATCATTCACCGCAGGTCGCACATGCATTTCCTGGGCAAATGCTGGCGTTTATCCTCCTCGTCTCAACGCTTCAATCACATCATCTCTGTTTAGAAAATCTTAAATAAAGTTTACTTCGCATCTAGAAACATCTTGATCACCCCGCCAGATAAACTTTCCAAACATTTAAAAGAGTTATCCTAACAAGCACGAAACATGCAGAGATTGTCTCATGTTTCCAACGTGATGTGCAGAGGGCAAATCAAAGTTAACTGGTGAAAGTTCAAACATTTGATTCCTACTTTTATTTTTACAACTGCTATTTGCACGGCTTCCTTCAGATCACACTGGTATTATTTGCAAGCTATGTTATTTAATTCCTTGTTTGAAACTTGCCTTAGATCAATTTATAAATAGCTTGAGATTTGCACTTTTTATTTGTCTGCTCATAGCTTCGTTCGTCTAAATCTAATTTTTTAACGCTACTTTCGACATCGTTATACACCAATTCGATTGCACGTAACTTTCATTTTTTTTTTCCATTACACGTCGTGCAGTAAATATCCCTGCTTTTCTTTAATGGGAATTGATGAAAGCACAAAATCCTGTATTACAAAACATTGATCTAAAACAAAACATATATCCCTTAGAAATTACTAAACTAATGAAGCTGGCCTTGTTCTATGTCATTACTGAAGTGTGCTTCGTCCAGGGAATTTATATTCCATACAGTAGTTCAAAATTTAAGAACGTTGAAAAAAGTTGCAAACATCCGAAGACATTTTAGAAATTTAAAAAAGAGTTTCGGAGGATATTTAACTTGAAATTAATCACATTTCATACTCAACGTCATCATCGTTGTCAATCATTATCAGTCCACTGCTGGGTGAAGGTCTCCCCAAGTTTCTTCCACAACTGTTTCTCTTGAGACCTTCATCTCCCTGTTACTCCCGCATGCTTTCTATTTTCATCCATCCATTTCACATGTGGTTTTGGGATTCTAAAGGTGACATTCCGATTCTAAATTGTTTCGCAAACGCCTGTTGTTTTGGCATTCCATGTCAGAAATGTGCACGATTTGATCTTATAAAAAAAATTCCAGTATAGTAGAAAGTTTCACCATTGTACATCTTGTGTCTACAATGCAGTTATTAAGAAGCATTTTCCTCCACTTTCTCAGCCTTATTTTCAAAATAGCTTTTGTTTGAAGTATTGAGTCGTAGAATTAATGCTGAAATATGTAGATGGTCAGTATTGTTTAAAGAAATAAAATGGACGTTTCATTAATTGTTACGGCTGTTGTGTCGTATTTAGTTTTCGAAACAAAGTACACTATTTTTCTGAAACAAAGTCGTTATTTTAAATATTTTCCTTGAGTAAGGTATCCCAAGCTTTTAAAGATAGGCACTGATGCGAAACCATACATTGATATAATATTTTGCAGCCTTAATTACTTTTTTCTAGTTCAGCATCGTAAACATTTGTTCATACTGTATTAGAATGAAGAACTTGTGAATTGCATGAGACCTATGTAGATCATATCATCTTTTATTAAGTAAAACATATTTCCAAAATGCAAAGCTTCCTCAATTAGTCAAACAACGCAGGTTCTATTCTTCCATTTTCTGGAAATAAAAGCTGAAAATAATTTGCTCTCATAGCGTAAATATTCTAAAGTATTTATGAGAATAAAAACCAATACCAAGACATACAATGTATTTGAGAACGTCTTTCTATTCAGAATTTCGAAACATACATAAATCTAATAAACAGAGAAAAGGAAAAAACACAGCGCATTTTTCTTATTTAGTACCCTAAAAACGGTTCATGTGAGTTGTGCTAATAACGTCTTGCAACCCATTTATTCCTTCGATGCAGTCTGTTTGAGATTAAGTATTTTTTCTTTGCCAATTTTCATCTGCATCATGGCTGATGAAAATTCGCCATAAATGCGCGAACTATTTAACGACGGTCAATTTGTATGACCTCCACTACTGTTTGATTCAGGAGTACTGAACTCTTCCAGAAGAAAAGTCATTATATTCACATCATTTAGTTAGTATGAATTTGGAACATGTTTTATATTTCCCTAAAAAAACTATTAAATCTCACTTTCGGTGTCAAGCAAACCCATATTTTTATCAGCGTACAACAGCAGCTTTTCGCACGAGCCAAGTACCGCTAATTCGTTCGTCTGGAAAGGTATAAATTCAAGGTTTTCAAAATTATGGACAAATTAGTAAAGACTACATGCTACCATTTACATTGTACGACATATGTCCCAATTTCTGAAAACTAATGAGAAAGATATACTCCCTGTTCCAAAGCACTTTTGGTCCACCGCTGTTCTAATTTTCATAAGAGCGGTAATATAATTCATTTTACAGGGCTAGAACTCCGCACTACTACGTTTAAAATGCGATGTTCATGGCCAAGATATTCAACAGTAATAAATTAGAAATAAAAAATCCCACGGGCTTTGATATTATTTCCGGGCAGAAAGAATAAAATAACATAAAACTTAACATGCACTCAAAACTTATTACAAATGAAAATCACACATTCTTTGATATTATTTCGGGGGAGAAAGAATGTATTGTATTTCTTACAACCATAAACTATTTTTTTCGAAGACACTTTTATTAGTCGAATTATACAGACTAAGTTTTTTTCTGGTACTAAAGTTTAATCGAAAACTTTCAGTATAATATTCACAAAATAGGATACTTAAAGGAAGTGAATATATTTTTGTTTGGGCTTCAGTAGGCAAGTTAACAAATCCAAAAAGCGAATATCTTTTGCTACAAATGGCACTGTTTTTTTGTAACTGTGATGAAATAATTGTTTTTTCTGACCTCATACGATATAGGAATGTTGCGATTTAATTTCTGTTAAAATGAGATAATTAATTACTTCCATCGACGTCGCAAGTATTTTCTGCAGAATAAAACGCATTGTATATAGGCTACTGCAATGTATACATTTACTGTTTGAATCGACAACTGATTAGCAATCATCTCTAATTTCCCGTATGATACAAAAAATGATACAGAAGTACAAATTATAATGAAAGGGAGAAAGAAAAGAGCGTTAAGTTTGGTGCATGGTATCTAAATAATGTCCTACGTGACGTATTTATCCTCTATTGTGTAGGTATCAAAATGCCGAAAGGATGATTTCAGCTTCAAATTGCTTTTTTTCCTGAATTTCCCCTTTTAGTTTAACTTCCCAAAATATTTCTACACTACACAATTTTAACGCATGAAAGTAATTCGTATTTGGGTATCATTATAATGAAAATATTTTAATATAAACTCATTGGGAAATTAATGAATAATTAAAGCTGCTCAAAGTTTGTTTTCCTGTTTAAAACATTTAGAAGGGCTGAATTGATTTTTTTAAGTGAAGAAAATGAACGGGTTCGAACTTCAGCCATTTTGGTTAATCATAGTTCAAGCTGCAGAAAAAAATCAAGTATCGCATTATGTTTATTGATATACATAGTGAGATGTTAGGAAAGTTGGCTTGACTGGCTATTTAATTATTATGACGATTGTCACAATAGGTTTTTTGGTTACGATGTGGTTGTGTAGTTGAGCTAATTGTTAACATCAGTTTTGAGTGAATATTAAGTTTCATGTAATTTTGCTTCATTCTAAATCACATTACTTGATAGTGAACACAAGAGCGTTACGCTTTTCTTACTTTGATACGTTTTATACAGTATTTAAATCTAAAACAATATAGTACTGATTTCTGAAGAACAAAATGCATTTACTGCCTTAAAACCTTTTCTCTTAGATTGACAGGTCTCAGGGAAAACAAAACTACACTATTGCAAAGAAACGTATGGTACTCAGTCACGGTCCACAAACACGGTCGAGTCACATTATTGTGGCCAGCACCTAATACCCTGAGTAACCGCCGTGTGGAGCGCGGATAGCAGCTAGACGGAATCGCAGTGAATCCAAGAGGTGCTGGAAGGTGTTCACAGGTATGTGGAGCCATTCTGACAGCAGTACACCTGACAACTGCTGGACTGTGCGTGGTGAAGGATCCATAGAGCGAACAACATAATCGTGGTGGTCCGACAGATCCTCAATAGGGTTTACGTCTGGTGAACTAAGGGGCCAGGTAAGTACTTTGAAGTTTACACCGTGCCCTTCCAAGCACTCTCGTATATTTTTGGCACTGTAACGCCGCGTATTGTCGTGCTGGAAGATACCATGGGCCCCAAGGAAGACAAAAGCATATATGTATGAGTGTACATGGTCTACAAGGATGGATTCTTAGTGAAATCATTCCATAATGTATTTCACAGGTATGAGTGGAATGCCACGAAACCATTCTCCAGATGATAACGATGCCTCCACCAGCTAGTGTTCTGCGAGCAGTGGTTGAAGAATGTTTGTTCTTCGATGTTTCTCGCTTTATACGCCAACATCCATCTGCGCGGGGAAGCAGAAAGCGTTACTCTTCGGAGAAGGTAATCCTTTGCCAGTCTGCGGAAGTCCAATTCCGAGACTGCCTCTGAAATGATTGCCTTTTCTGCCGATGAACCTTCATAAGCATAGGTGCAGTGACCATATGTGTACATCGGAGTCCCATACCCAGCAAGGCTTATTGAAACGTCGTTTTGGACACATTTTAGGTAGCTCCATTCCGCCAGGTTGTTGCTCCACTGTAGCGTGTCAATCGGCCCTCACGCACATTTGAAGCTGACGTTCACCTATCTCATCAATGGCAAGTGATTTTCCGCAGTTTCCACGTCGCTCATTCGTAATAGAGCTATTTCTCCGATTACAATACACTTTAACCACAATAGCACGCGAACATTTTACAAATTGCGCTGTTTCAGAAATACTGCCACCCTTGTCCCGAAAGCCGATAATCATTCTTTTTTTGCAAAACTGATAAATCGCTTATTTTATCCATGACAGCAACGACTGATACTTTTCACGATGCCTACAGCACACCTTATATACCCTCCAAGCCAGCTCACGACATGTGCATTTTTTCATTGGCTACGAGCTTTTGACGTCAAAAGCCGGAGGTTATCACAATTATGTGACTCGGCTGTGTATATATGTAAGGACAATGGTGCCAATTTAATAAAATCTTTCGCCATAATTTCACAGTTCGATTTATATCTGGTGACAGTAACATCATTCCAGCGATGTCTCATATCCTTTCTCTTCTAGATATAAATGGCGAAATTGTTTGGTCTGAATATCTCTTTTTGCAACAGCAACGGGAAACGACCAGTTGACTACTTGCATAATCCGACTTCCAACTACGACGAGCAGACTGAAATCACGCAAGTATGTGTCATGTTAGCTTCACAACGTGACAACATATACTTGGGCGAAGGAGGTTAAAACAAGACTTCTGAAGATGCCTTGATTCACTAAGCTGTGAATCCACAAATTTGTGGAAATTTGAAGCTGTGTACATGATACACTAAAACGTTTCATGTAGTCAATTCTATTGCTTATCATCTGAGTTTTGAACCAGAAAGGCCACTGAGGTCCCCGGATTTAACACATATGGAAATTATCCGGGATTTCGTGGAGCTAAACATCAGATACAGGAATCCTGGACTGAGATCTCTCGCAGAGTTTTTGATAATGCTGTAATAGGCATAGTTGGCATTACGTTCCGCAGCTGGTGGAGTTAATGTTTCGGCGTGTAGAGTCACTTATTCGCTATAGAAGAGGGATAACACACAATCAGGTTGGTATCTCTAATGTTTTGATTATTAAGTGTACAATGGGGCTCAATATTAAGAGAGAATTTGTAAATTCCTGCATAACTGAAAGTACTTAAGAAGAAAATTTGGTAAAGTGGTTTGCGATAACATTATTTATGCAACTCAGTAAAAAAATAATCGTAATGTGATAATAGATTCAGAAGTATGCGATGCAATTAGCGACAATGTACGAAAATATCGTGATTTAAGCGTCATTGAAATAAGACATGATAGTGAGTGGTAGGAGGGCAATTAACAACACTGCTGACCTGGTACACCAGTACATTTGCTTGGCGTTTCTTTGTGAGGAAGGTTACATCTGGTAAACTAAATCGCCACACCGTAAGACTCGCATCGATAAACTAATTATCCTGCACCACTACAGTTACCATAGTATACTTAAATGGATCAAGCAGTCCCCGTGTCTTATCCGAAATGAACACTTTAGGGATCATATTTGAGAATGCCCTTCTTAATAGAGATCCTCGTTTACCGAATATTTTGTAAAGTACAAACGGTGTCACATTCGCTGTGACGATATCAAAAATGATTGTAGAACGAAATCATCGCGTCACTGAATCCATGATACATCAAATCGAGGTTGTTGCGGAGTCCAGTTGCGTTCCAGCTTGCTGCTAGACAGGTGTCCGTGTTAATTTGGTACTTCAGTTTTTACCGTAATGCATTTTTTCAGTTTATTCCGTTGAATAATTTTGAATTATAAAAGTTCTTAATTATTATAGTAATTTCTTTACAAAATTACATAAACATATCAAAGAAAAAGTATTTTCGTTGAGTTCTCTGTATTTATTGAATATGTCAAAAGCCTTTTCCGAAATGCAGAATTTAGTGAACACTAAATACGGGATGTAAGGTCAGGTGATGCGTAACATCACAGTCTCTCCTTGACAAATGTCAACCCCGCCTTCTCGTGGTGCATCCTGTTCCCACTAAAGCGGCTCTGAGGACCGCCAATAGCGGTATAATTATACCATCGGGATTAGAGGAAATGCTATCCCACGCTCACCAACCCGCTTGGCCAGCGTGGTGAGTTATGGCTAAACCCCTCCAAAATGACTCCACAACTTAAATTTTGGCCTACAGTCTCCGGCTGCTGGAATGTACCTGGCCAAGGCAGCGGCCAGTGCGACATGAAAGCAGAGGGTGCTATGAATACCCGGAGGACCGGACTAGGCTGCCATCTGATGCTGACCTTGGCTACGTATAATGGACGCTCCTTATCTTCTGATTCAAGGCTTCTTGGATTGGAAGAACTACAAAGGATCAAGTGGGACATCGTTGGGCTAAGCGAGGTAAGGAGAAAAGGAGAATATCTCATTGAACTGAAAAGAGGACATCTCTTCTACTATCGTGGGACAGATACTGGCAGAACAAGTGGTGTTGGATTTAAAATAAACAAGAAACTGAAGGATAAAGTTTTAGAAGTTGAAAGTTACTCTGATAGAGTTGCACGACTCGTTATCCAACTCTCGAGAAGATACAAGGCTCAGATTATTCAAACTTATGTACCCACCACAAGTCATCCTGAAGAAGAAATTGAAGAATTTTATGAGGAAATTCGTCATCTAAATAATAAAGGTAAGCAGCACTTGAAGATAATTATGGGAGATTTCAATGCAAAAATAGGGCAACGGCAACAGAATGAAACTTCAGTAGACAAATTCGGTCACGGCAACAGAAACCAGCGTGGAAATACTCTCGTTGACTTTGCAGAGGCAGAAGGGTTTTTCATCTTGAATTCTTTTTCAAGAAAAAGCCACAAAGGAAATGGACATGGAGACATCCAAATAGGATGACAAGTGAAATTGATTTCATTATGTGTAACATAAAATTCGTCATGGAAGACTGCAGTGTGCTAAAAAATTAAACACAGGTAGTGACCATAGATTGGTTAGATGTAAGATGCAACTCAACACTAAACTCGAACGTAGCAAGGTCATAAGACAAACAAAATGTATTGACATAACCAACCTTAAAAAAACATCATAATACCTTCAAGGTGGAACTGCAGAACGGATTCTCTGCTTTAGAAGGCCTAACATCGGAAGAAGTGGATATTTCTGAAGTTAACAGAAAAGTAACCAAAGCTCTTATGGAAACAGCAACAAAATTAGCTGGATCTGAGAACAAGTTGCATGTGAACAAATTATCTGAAAAAACCTAAATGTTGATGCAAAAAAGAAGAGAGATGATGACAACTAAAGAAGATGTGACTTCCAAAGTGGAATGTATAGAGCTATGCAAGACAGTACGAAAAAGTATCACTGAAGACCTAAAGAAATTCAACTGTGAACTAGTGAGGAAAGCAATTGAAAACAACCAAAGCCTAAAGATAGCAAAGGGACATCTCAGTAATTGAAGAAAACATATTTTGGCTCTGAGAAATGAAGATGGTTCTGTAACAAGAAATAGAGGCGAAATGTTGACAAGAGTGAAAGATTTCTACTCCAAATTATATGAAAGGGATAATACATGTACTCCAGACATCATGATATGTATCAGTACCAGAGTTCTTCCAGTTCTCCCAGCAAAGGTTGCACATGCAATCAAGAACATGAAGCGCAGGGAAAAGATCCAGGAGAAGATGGAATTACTGTAGACATCATACAAGAAGCAAGTGGAGAAATCGAAACAGTACTCGCCAAATTTTCACTCGATGCCTTAATGAAGAGAAGATTCCTCAGGATTGGAACAACGCTACAATGATCCTGCTACATAAAAACGGTGACATTGAGGATCTCAGGAACTACAGACCTATCAGTCTCCTATCAGGGGTTTATAAAATCTTCACTAAAGGTCTTTCACACCGCCTGAAGGTAACACTGGACATGGCTCAACCGAGAGAACAAGATGGATTTTGGAGTGGCTACAGCACAATAGATAATATCCACGTACTGAGAGAACTAATTGAAAGAGCGAGGGAATATGAACTTCCATTGTGCATGGCTTTTATCGATTATGAAAAAGCCTTTGATTCAGTGAAACCATCAGCAGTTACAATGGCTCTGAAATCCTGCGGTATTAAAGATGCATACATTAATATCATAAATAACATCTATGAAAATGCAAGTGCAAAGATTCGGCTGTTTGAAAATACAACACACATGAAAATTGGAATGGGAGTGAGTCAAGGTAACACCATATCTCCGAAGCTCTTTAATGCCACATTGGAAAATGTCTTTCAACCAGTGAACTGGGAAAACAAAGGGATAAAGATTAATGGAGATTATCTAACCCACCTTTGTCTTGCTGATGACATAGTCATTTTTGCAACTGCCCCATCAGAGCTACAGAGAACGATTCAGGAACTGGCTTACAAGAGTAAAGAAGTGGGATTAAAAATGAACTTTCAGAAGACAAAAGTGATGTTCAATGCTTATGCAAGAAATGAAGATTTATCGATTGATGGAGAACAGCTGGAGATACCAGACACGTACGTTTATCTTGGACAGCATATATCAAGTGAGGGTCACATTGATGAAGAAATTAATCGGCGTACAAAACTTGCGTGGAGAGCTTTTGGAAGAAACAGCATAATTTTTAAGAGCAATATGCAATTATGTCTTAAAAGAAAAGTGTTTGATCAATGCATCCTTCCAGTGCTTACGTATGGTGCAGAGACGTGGACCTTAACTAAACGAGACATACAAAGGCGGCAGACAACGTAAAAAATCATGGAGAGCTGTATGCTTGGAGTAACCAGGAGAGATAAGAATAGGAACTCGTGGATCCGAAAAATGATAAGAGTGGAAGACATCATGATTAGAGTTAAATCCCTGAAATGGCAATGGGCTGGACATAATGCCAGAAGGACAGACCATCGATGGACAGTCGAAAATTTAGATTGGATTCCAAGGGACAGGAAAAGACCCAGAAGAAGACCACATGGGAGATGGGTGGATGAAATTCGAATGTATGCAGGAGTGACATGGAGGCGACTGGCACAAGACAGAACGTTGCGGAGAAAACTTGGGGTGACCTTCATCCAGCAGGGGATTGATAATGGTTGACAATTATGATGATGATGATGATGAAATACAAGTATTAGTAGCTTGGAGGTGGGTGGACACCCTAATCTAGTAAGAAGCATTTTTCACAGTTTTCTAGAAAGTGGTAATGAAATTGCGCCATATTTCATGCTTCAGGTATTCTGTTGAGGGAATATAAGAATGTGGAAATATATTATCAATAAATCGTAGGTCCAGGATATGACCTGCTACTTTTCGTTTAATCTCCTCAGTTGCAGTCTTTTATACTTGGGTATAATAATTGTTAGCAAGAATATCTGCCAGGGCTGTCAATAGCGATTACTTTAATTCTTTATTTTATTACGACCCATACGTATACCTGTTGCTGTCGAAAAGTGTATAAAGTACATCTGCCATATGAATGGTTTTCAGCAATAAGTGGAAGCAAGATATATCGGGGAATATGTACCGGAATTGTAAAGCAGTACAGACCATTGTCTTGAATCTCCTTTTTTAGTGGCCGAGAGGGAAAGAGTGATATTACACTATTGTATTTCGCGATGTTTTGGACTCTATTTGGACTGTTCAGAAGTAAGTACTTAAGGCCCGTATTTATCTCTAGTTCTTAAAGGGAAATAATGCCAGTATGACAAAAGGAATTAAAATGACCATTAGTTTCCTCATTAGCGAAATATAAAGCGTAGCAGTGAGTACGCTCAATATTCACTGCACACAAGCTGTGCTCGTGTATTGTAGTTTTGTGTAATAACACTTTTCGGAAAGTTAAATTGCCGCGTGTGTTTCTGCGACAAAGATCATTACGTGTGCTGTCAAAATTCCTTCTCTCACGTGCATTACGGGAAACACGCTCTCATTTAGGTGGTCTCCCTCGAACGTTACCCAAAACAGAACCCTGTTTCCGTCCTTACTGTAACACAGTTTATAGTTGAATGGCAGTTGAAGTACATGTAACATGGTTGTCTTTGGTAATAGTTAATCAACATCTTGCTCAGCGGCTCCAGCTAGCGCCATCTCCCTAAGTCGTACGACGTACCCGTCTGCCCACGTCGCAATGAGATGACGTGATAGTACTTGGCGAAGATAGACTGTGCGTTGTGACACATACAGCACTCCTCTTGTTACATTTAGAAGAAAACTTTTATTTTTCTTCGATTCTTGGAATCAGCATCTGTAAAAAGAGCCATCTCCCGAAGTCGCATGATGTACCTATGTCTTGAAACTTTGTGCAACACTACGGAATTATATATCAATATAAGATATGGCCATTCAAGCAGATTTATTATTTTACTTCGGTTGAGCTTCAGTGTAACTGAATAGAATGTTAGCTCAGTTTCCCAGTGCAGAGATACCAGAGTTTGACGGACAAGAAGCAGCCGATTATAGGAAAGCAAAGCAAATCTGGACTCATTATAAAGACTAAACGTTTCCCATTCCTTTTGCCACAATATGTGTTATTGCGCTCACTTACTTATGTCTTGTCGCTTTACCGTATACAGTGGTATCCCAGACAGTGGAATATTTGGCGGTAGATGTTATTGCTACAGTCCATAATTGACAATGTTTTCACACACGCATAGCCTGAATCATTTTCTGAGCATTCTGAAGTATTCCTCCGGCGAACATGGGTTTTTAGTGATAGTTATTTATGAGATATCAAACTTTAGGGACCAAGGCTGTGCTTCGGTGAGGATCTCGTGGTCGTTCTCGATAACGTACATAGTGTCGACGTTATGCCTTTTGGAATATATAAAGAGTCCATGCAACATTTGTCTACCCGTTACCAGAATATAATATTCTAACTTCCCCATTACGCTCCTCAATAGTAATACATGTGGTCGTTTTCGTTGATAGTGTAATCGTTGCAATTTCAGGCGCACAGTTTTATGACACACGGTACCTTTGTAACTACTTCCCTGGTTAATTATCCCTTGTGACCTTTCGCCTCTACTTGCCCGAAAGAGGACTGCTGGATTAAATATTTTCAAACTTTCTAATTTCTACGCTTCCAGCTACTAATCTACATTGAGAGTATTAGGAAGAAACTCTTATGTCTTTATGGAAACCATCTTAACTTTTTCCAACATTTTACTTTGGAAGTGGAAAACATTTAATGCAGCAATATAATTTTGGTGTTAAATGTCCTGACAGGATGTAACATAGTGAAATGATCATGATCATAATCGTTCTCGATTATGTTGTTAAACAAATTATTTTTTAATAGCTTTTACAAATGAACAAAATCGGCAGTTGTTTTCATTCAAACGGTTTGAAAATCAGGTAGCCCATATCAGATATACATTTACTTGACATCTCATTGGTTTCTTCATCAAAGTACAATCGCAATCTGAGGCTAAAAGTAATTTTTAACCATTTCGAGAAAAATTGCTTTGAAATAACACGTTCGTTCAGCAAAGTTTATACATGCGAATTTGGGATAGATATTTTTGGATAGTAAATAAACACAAGGATATTAACAATGAAGCACAAATGTAAATCAAATATAAATCACTAAAATTAGATCAGAGCTAAAAATGTCAGCAAACACAAATAGATCAGGTTGTTTTTTAAGTATACAATACCATGCAAATGCAATGTATTACGGGATGTAATCTCAATATGAAGGAACACGTAAATCTACTGGTATGTCAAATTTTACCAGGACTCTACAAACTACGGCTAAACAGCAGAATAAAAATTGAAACCAATACACTCCTGGGTCGTTTTTTTTATAAGATCTTACTGATGATCAGCTTTATAAAGCAATGTTGGCCGTTGAAACTTATGTTTGGGTAAATAGTAATCGCATTTGCCTTTTGCTGCAGGCATAACTCCATCTATCCCACTTGTCTTCCTTAAAATAATTAGTTTTATACTTACACTACTTACTCAACGATACTCAGATATTCCCAAAATGTGTGAAATAAGTGCTATACCGCCCAAAAATGTATCATTGATACAGATATTGTTCTATAAACGTTTTCTTGATATTTTGTGTTTTAAGAGAACTAATGAACATTTTTATACAACATAATAATTATTGGGTTGTCGGAAAAGTCATGACATATTTTGGAACCCGACGGCGGTTGGGCGGTTTTGAAAGTACTAGAAGCATGTTATCGCTATGGCATTCGACAGGTGACAGTTCTAGCTGTAGTCTAAAAGGAATAGTAAGCGATTTGGTGGATTTACATATGTTTTACATCAAGTTGAAGATGGAAGACCAAACTGTGCATTATCCCCATATTTTACTGTTTTACTTCCGTAAAGAGAAAAACGCGCGTCAAGCTTGTGAAAAGTTGCGTAACATGTACGGTGATAATGCTCTACAAGAACGTCAGTGCCAGCTGTGGTTTGCAAAATTCCGTGCTTGTGATTTTGACCTCAACGATGCTCCTCCGTCGGGGAGTCCCACGAAGGTTGATGACGACCACATCAAGGCACTGATCGAGTCGATCCCACGTTATACGACACGAGAGATTGCAGACACACTGCACATCCATCATTCAGGCATTCACGAACAACTGAAGAAGCTGGGATACGTAAGTAAGCTCGATGTGTGGGTTCCTCATGAACTCAAAGAAGCTCAATTGACGGCGCTTATAAACATCTGCGATATGCTCATTAAACGTGAGGAAAACGATCCTTTTTTGAAGCGACTGACATCTGGTGACGACAAGTGGATTGTGTACAACAATGTGCTGCGCAAACAGTCTTGGTCCCGACGTGCTGCTTCGCCGCAAACGACATCCAAAGCATACATTCATCAACGGAAGGTTCTGGTCTCAGTTTGGTGGGATTTTAAATGTGTCATGTTTTACGAGCTCCTACCACGAACCAAAAAATCGATTCGAATGTGTACTGTCGGCAATTCGACAGTTTTAACAACTCCATCATCCAGAAACGTCTAGAGCTGGTTCATTGTATGGCTGTTGTGTTCCATCACGAGAACGCGAGACCACACATAAGTTTAATCACCAGCCAAAAATTATTGGAACTTCGGTGGGATGTGTTGCCACACCCAACATACTCGCCTGACATTGCGAAGTCATACTTCCACTTGTTTCGCTCTCTTCAACAGTCCTTGCGTGGTATAACGGTCAATTCAGATGAGGATGTAAATCAGCACCTTGTACAGTATTTTACCACGAAAGGAAGGTCCTTCTACAAACGAGGCATTCTTCAGCTAACTGAAAGACGGCAAAAGCTTACCGAACAAAACGGGCATTATATCATTGATTGATCTTTGTTCTTTCTATCAATAAATGACCTTTGAAAAACATGGCTAAAATACGTCACATCTTTTCCGACAACCTAATAATTATGTGGAACAAAATATATATTTCATTGCAACCAGTATGAATTTAAACAAATAATATGTAATAAGTGAATAATTTTAGTCTTTCTAAAACTTTCTCTTCAGACCAATTTTGAGCTAAGTCTTGTCCAATGTATCAGTAAATGGTGAGTACTGAACGAAAGCTGATATTCTTAGTGAGCTCATCCTGGAGTGTGCAGGTGGTCAGAAAACAGAGGCAAATCAGTAGATTACGAAAATCTACTAGTAGATATGGGTCAAAATCAGTACATCTATTGAAAAATCAGTTGAATGGCAACGTTGCTGTGAGGTACTGAGCTTCTCTGTGCGAAATTATAGAACTAGAATTATTCTTCCACAAGGTTTCCCAGCTGAATAATAAAAATGATTTCGACGATGTTTTTAAATAAAGTAATACTAAGTATATTCAGTTACATCAAAAAAAGTTGCACCAAAATGTTTCCTTCTACAACGGGCAATGCGTGGCTCATAAGAATTATAGGCGTCTTCTAGAGACGAAAGCAATGTATCCCTGATTGTCGGACACCTACTCAAAAGTGTCATTATTTTTAAAGAAAGTAACTAATGTCGATTACGTCAGAAAAATATTGAACACAGAACAGAGATTACACAAATTGAGGATTCGGCACTTTAACGGTATACTCGTGGGAAAGGATCGTGCCAGCTTAGTTCAAGCCTTTTATCCCTAAGAAAACAACGAACGGATATCACTCATGCCCACCATTCTTCAAAGTAGACAGGTGAGTTGTAATTAATAACAAGGAACCGTACACCAACTATATTAAAACAAGTACAACTACACTAGTAATCCGAATTCCTTGGTATAGAATAGTAATCAATGTTTCCAAGCTTCCGGAAGTCAACTAGATGGCTTTTTGGCAGTTAGCTCTCTACCTTCCTTGCAAAAGCCATCTGGTGGTGTGCGAAAACTTGGAACCTTTGATTAATATTCTACATCAAGAAATTCGGATTGCTAACGTAGTTATACTATTAAACAAGAATTATGGCACGAATTTTCGGTTGTAATCAGAAAGTCTCTTGAATCCATTCTTACGCCAATTAAATTTATCATAGCTGTTCAAATTCAATAGAACCGGTAAGGAAAACGTTCAACCAGTTACTATTACTCGTAGAATAGATAGAACATTCACAAAAAGAAACGTCTACGTTGCTCCACCAGCGGCTATAAAGCATGCTACGAAAATTATCAAATGACACACGAAAAGCTTTTCATTGAACAAATACGGCATCAGAGACAAAGAGATTTCCAAAACGACCAGATAAAAGAAGAAATATACAAAAGGAAACATGGTATAACTCCACGTCTGCTAGCGGAAGAATTTTGCGTAATGGAAGAATTTAAAATAGGTGAAAAATATTCTTCATGGGAAAAGATATGCTATGGAAACAGGTGGCGCAGTGGTCTCAGCGATGGCCTCTGATCATTCGTCCGTAAGGGGTCCGTGTTCGAATCCGGGTGAGGCATGGATGTTGTGTTTGTCTTACGGCACTGGCTCTCTCCCTTCCCTGGAACCAGTGACCCTAAATTAGGGACGGGCGACTGCTTATAGCCCATTGAGGTGCTCACGGTGGTCGTTAACCTCCAATCCAAAAAAAAAAAAAGAAACAGAACATTTCAAATACGTCACCCGTAAGCAGAGATAACGAAACAGAATTTATTTACATATTCACGCATCTAACAGGAAGTAGTGGCATTATTCAATGAAAATAATACTCCACATATCTATAGTAGCGAATATCATACAGTAGAAAATAAATTTCTTAATAGTGATTTTAGAAGCTACGATACAGCTGCGAACTGAAGTACACAACATCACCTACCGACAGAAATGTCTTGTATTAGCCTAGAGCGTTCTGTAAAGTAAATAGCATCAGGGGTTGAAAGAATTTTTCAAATCTGATATGTGGAAGTAGAGTTATTTAGAAAAACAGATTAAGATTTTGCGCCTTCTGCAAAGAAATTTTGCATTCTTTCGGGAAGAAAATACGCACACAGAGTTTACGGAGTTAATAGTATCTGACATAAGAAAAAGTTTAAATCGGGTTTTTAGTCCCGATAATACTACTGTAAAGGAAAATGTGATCTTACGCCCGTTGGTGGCAAAATTGTGCTTTAAGAAAAATTTGAAATTGTATGAGAAACATTTTTAGCGGAAACGCTCTTCAACAAAGAAAGAATTTTTCAAATTGGATCCTGAGAAGCAGAGCTATTTAAAAAACATAGCTATGCATTTACGTCCCTGGCGAAAAAAATACATTATTTTAAGGAGAAAGCGTTCTACATCGGGCAGAAATTAACTCTTATTCCTTTTAGTGGCCAAACCATTCTTTACTTAATATCCGAAACTATATGCAAACATTTCCCATCAGGAGCTATACATGAAGATATTTTCAACACGAAGATTTAGAAGCCGCCCCGGTGGCGCAGTGGTCTAAGGCGTTGGCCTCTGATCATTCGTCCGTAAGGTGTCCGGGTTCGAATCCTGGTCAGGCATGGATGTTGTGTTTGTCTTACGGCACTGGTTCTCTCCCTTCCCTGGAACCAGTGCCTTAAATTAGGGACGGGCGACTGCTTATAGCCCATTGAGTTGCTCACGGTGGTCGTTAAACGTCCAATAAAAAAAACATTTAGAAGCAGTTATATCGAGGAGAAGGCAAGTTACCATTACGCCCCCTAGCGGAAACCCTAAGAATTATTTGAACATTTTGAAATAATATTAAAAACAATTCTGCACCGGAAGCACTATGAAACAAAGAAGGAATTTTCCAAATCTGATTCTTAGAAGCACGGGTATTGATAAAAAAGGATACATATCTACGCCCACTGCGAGAAAACTTTGCATTATTTTAAAGTACAAATATTCCGAAAAGGTTTATCGACGTGAGTGATATGAGTCCACGAAAGAAGTTTTCAATCGAGGTATTAGAAGATCAGATTTTGCTGCAAATTTGTCATAAACAGAAAATAATTCTAACGCCCCTGGTGGCCAAACCATTCTTTACGAAATATTAGAAATGGTATGCAAAGCATTTTACATCCGAAGATGTAGCCGTCGAAGAAAGATTTTTTCAAATCAAAGCTTTAGAGGCAGATTTACCTTTATTCCCCTTAGCGGAAAGTCTATGGATTACTTGAAAAAGTGACTATGCTTAAAACGATCTCAGACATAAATGAAATCGCAGGGTGAAACATTTTTTCTGAATTCGGTGTTTAGAAGAAAATATACACTTGAGTCACATTATACTGACCTCCTCCTACTTTTGACGTCAACAGCGGGTAGCCAATGACAGAAAGCGCTTGTCGCGAGCTGGCTAGGAGAGTATATAAATTGTTCTGTAGGCATTCTGAAAACATACCTCTTGTTGCTGCCGTGAATAAAAGCATCAATTTATCAGATATACAAAAAGGGATGATTATCGGCTTTCGGGGCAAGAGTGGCAGTATTTCTGAAGCAACGCAGTTTTTTAGCTGTTCGAATGCTTCTGTGAATAAAGTGCATCGTGATTGGAGAAATGGCACCATTGTGATTAAAAGACGTGAAAACCGTGGAGCACCACGTGCTATGGTTGTGAGAAGTGAACGATGGCTTAGAAGGTGCGTGAAGGACGATCGACACGTTGCAGTGGAGTAACGCAACGGCCGAATGAACCAGTGGGCTACCGGACGTGAGTCATTAACGACAGTTCAAGGAACGCTGCTGCGTATGTGGCTCCATTGCATACAGATGTTCACTTCACCTATGCTAACGATGGTAAACCGGCAGAAAACGCTTACATTTGCCCGGCAGGATCGGAATTAGATCTCCGCTGATTATCAAAGCACTGTTTTCTTCGATGAGTAATGTTTTCTTCTTCGTCGAACACGATGAACGTTGGCGTATAAGCCAAGAAACATCGGAGAACAAGTATTTCTTCAACTATTTCCGGAAGAACACAAGCTGCTGGAGACAGCTTTACACAAGCTGTTGGGGACAGCAGAGTGAACCCAGAGGGTGCCACGAAAACATTCGTAGCACCCTCTGGGTACACTCATACCTGTTGAAGGCACTATGGACCGAATTTGGTATGAATGCATCCTTGCAGACCACGTACACCCATACATTCTGATTGTCTTACCTGTGGCGGATGAGATCTTCCAGCAAGACAATTCGACGTATCACACGTCTAGAATTTTCCGAGAGTGGTTGGAAGAGCACGACGAAGACTTCACACTACTTCCCAGGACACCTAGTTCGCCAGACTTAAACCCAATTGAGTATCTGTGGGACATCCTAGATCGTATTGTTCGCTGTACGGATCCTTAATCCTCCAGCAGCTAGCAGTCAGTATGGCTACACAAACCTGTGAACACCTTCCATCACCTTATTGTCACTCCCAGCTACTCTAGCTACTGTTCACGATGCGCACGGCGGTTACTCTAGATACTAGCTCGTGGTCACATTAATGTGACTGGACTGTGTATATGGAATAGAATCTATGCTGAATTCGACATTATCTATTTTAACGCTCTCTAGCCGCGAAATTGTGTAACGCATAAAAATGAAATAAAGGATTATTATTCCCTTATTTCAAGCTTCCCAATGCAAAAAAAAAAAAAATGAGAATTTTACTGACAGTTGCTGAGGTATGGTGTCTACAGACGGGCGAACGGGCTAATCGATAACATAAGCTAGAATGTTATCATAGAAGACGTGTTTAAATTAAAGGTGAGTTATAATTGATGCGTTCAAACAGCTTTGGGGGGTAGCACAGTACAAATGAGTTACCCGCATTTAAACCATATTTAAAAAACCTGATATTGAACGTTTTCAACAGCAGATATGTTTAAGTTCTTTTAATTCAATACAACATACTTCTACACGACGAACTGTGAAAGATTAGGCTAAAACTAATTTCCAACTTCTGACTAGGAGGTTCAGCCGAAGGGATAAAAATCTAGCATCAATTATTTAAAACAGAAGTAGACAAATTTCTTGCTATATATATTTTAAAGTATTGAGAAATTACTGCATATAATATTCATTTATGTAATTTGGAAGTCAATAGGCAGAATACAAACGCCATTCAGCTAAAATTCTATTGAAGCATTAATTATATGTGTCACAGTAAAACATGTACAGATTCCAATTTAAAAGCTTTGATTTAACATATTCAATTTTAATAGATTGTTAGGTGTGCATTGCGACCATATGTTGAGAATGTATTTAGCTCTTGATAATTGAATCTGGGCATCATTTCATATGGGGTCAAACTTTTTGTGGAAACTGCAGCAGATAATAGGTTTAGAAATGTATTTCCTTCAGATGCACTCAAGCATCGAATTTATGCCTTTAGCGTTTCAGTACCATCAGACATTTTTCTCAGGCACCATTTTGTTTTAAACTCAATTGCTGATACTATCTGAAGAAAAAAATGTCTACGTTAAAGTATGGACTACTGTGTATATTTAAAAAAAGGTGCTTATGCCCCTTTATGAAATTCGGAAAATAATTTATAATCTGCAAGCCAGGAGATTTGAAACTTCAAAATATTGATAAATTTTTCCTTCTAATCGATACACTTCCTCTTCAGTGAATAAATGTGTTTGTGCACTTGAGGTGAGAACATTACTGTAGCGCAGCACAAGAATATATATTCAAATTATGTTCAAAAAGTTTGTTATTTCCCTTCACCTTTTAAGTGACTTACCACAATTATTTACTGACACTAACTTATTTACTAACCAGAATTCAATTTTTGCATTAAATATCCCTAATTGATGTACTCTGTAAAATATCAAGATTTACGATGTCATCCACTCGGTAAAATTGACTAAGTACCGGATTATATATATAGAATAAAAAGTTTATATGGTCTTGGCACGTTAGAATTTATTTGTATTTTTTTTTTTTTTGCGTAACTCTCGTAATACACAGATTTACAAACGATTGCTGTAATGAAGAATCTCTTATTATTCTATCCCATGCTTGGAGACACCTAATCAACGAATACTACTATTTATCGCGGACCGACGAATAATATATTTTTATGTTAAATATCTCATCTTCATCAAAAACCGCAACTGCTCTTTATAGCTAACTTCGACAACAATTTGATATTTAAATTAAACACGCCCCACAATGTTCCTCCTCATAATCATCACGTAAGATATATTTTTTGCCGTTGTAACCTCAAGGAGTACTTTGAATTGTGTGTATTTCAGGAGAGTTTAAGTGTATTTCAGGAGAGTTTAAGTGATGTGCAATAAGAATTTGGAATTATTTTTTATAGTAAACACCTTGCAAAATGCCATATGTTATACAGTGCATCGTAGTGTGTGTTTAATGATAACAAAGGTCATTTAGCACGTATTAGCAAAAATGCAAATTATCCTTTCAGTTGAAATCACAGTTGCGTATGATTCACAAATTTGAGGTGATTTTGTCTTAGATGTAAACCATTAGTTGTGTGCATTTATTGTTTGTAAAATGCGTTAGTTTACAGACCCTACTGTACCATTTACGATTGGCTTAAGAAAAATTCATGTTTTAGTATTTCCTTTGTTAAATTTTACTGTATCCTTCAAAAATATAAAAGGTGCGGTTTAGACTTTTCAAAAAACTAGTTTTATTATATCTATATAGACGTTTCAAACACATGCTGCACAAGAAGTTCCAAATACATCTCAGCTTTAGAAAGACCTTATGAGAGAAAAGTGTTTCTTACTGACATACTACACTTTATTTTGTATTTCTTTTTCGATTTTGTATTAACGCTGTGGCAACTAAAATGCTGCAAATGAAATGATTCCAAAGATGTGCAGTGTTCCTTTTAAGATTTACTTATTTATTTATTTTTTGAAGATTTTACGACCGCAGTCACAACTCAGTAGGCTTTATAAGCCCAAACTCGTGCCTGATTTAGTGCCATTAGATCCAGGGAAGGGAACGAATCAGTGTGATAAAAAAAATCAACAACGTTAAAAGAAGCTTTATTCGTGAAGAAATTATAGAAAGTTTATTTATTCTTTAGAACTTAGACTTTTGTTGCAATGATGATTTCCCTAATTACATTCCTGAGGTTTGAAAGACCTTTATTTTGAACAAACGTACCCCCTCCCACAAGGCGTGAACTCTTGTATACAGGTTTTGTGATTGACTACGTCACCTATGGGCATGGTTCTCAACTTTTAGGTTGTAATCTGGCATCGTTCATGATATATAACCCTGTGTAATCTCTGAGTACGGTTTAATTCACATCTGATGATTGGTCTATAGTAGACCCGAAAGTGCTTATGTGTTTTAAATTTTTAATGTCACTATCATCGGCATTTATCATATCGTGGAGAAACGGCAAGCATTGTTTAAAACAACAACGCCACAAAAGAATTCTAACCTATGCCAACTTGTACGAACTTTCACCCCTCAGCGCTTAAACTAATATCTCAGTTTTGTTCAACGTTATCATTAATAATTAGTTTTCTTTAGTACAAAAATATTTACATTGATGTTTTATAAAGTTATAGGGCGAACAAATACTTTGACTTGAATGAAAGTCGTCATTCAGCCAAAGAAAGTAATTTTAATAAAGAAAAAATTGATTTCCAGAAGGAAAGTTCAAAAGGCATATTTGCAGAATAAAAACAACACAAAATACACAGCAAGAAATATAATGTCAATTATGTTGTGAATTACCTGTGTCATGAGAAGTCTGTTTGAACATCACTATTTAAATTTCATAAAGCGCAAAACGAACTCATATCAAAATAGATTCGCTATTGCTCAAATATTGTGCTTCTCAACCACTTTGTCATAATTTAAGAGGGTGTTTTCATCAAACAATAGCCCACTACAAAAGCAAAACCTAATTTCTTGCTGAATATATTATAGTTGATAACATTCAAACGCAATTCCAAAGAAATAAAAATCGCGAATTTGCAAAGCTACAAAAATGTTTACTGTTTATCTTGACAGTAAGGTAGCTTACTCTGAAGATAAACAATAAAAGCTTGTCATCAAAACACTGGTATCTGACACAATTTTCATTTAGGAAGAAAATCTCTCAAGTACTTCCCTTTCATTATTGACCAACAACTGAGCACACGAAAAATTATTTATATTACTGCATTGGGCTGCTCCATATATGGATAATTAAATATATCCTGCAAAACCCAATATATTTAGTTTTGCAGGCTTCGAAAGAGGCAGCTTGCAAAACCATCTTGCTGGGACTACACTTCGAAATGTAGAGGATGTACGGCGAACCCTTTCTTCCTATTTTGCATTAAAACCCATGGAATTCTACAATTCTGGGTTTCAAAACCTTGTCGATCGATGGTAGAAGGTTGTAACTACCTGGGGCACTTATTATGTGGAATAAAACATCTGTTCCAGGTATGTTTTTCTTTCTTTCCTTCACACGTTGAAAAAAGACGGTATTTTTGGGTTTACCTGATGTATACATATAAACGTAATGCATATATTCATCCCAATACCTGCTCAATATTTAATAACTGAAATATGTTTTTGTAATAATAAAATTTGGTTACTTGCTAAGTTTAGTGCCATTTTAATGCCACTATTCTGCGTAATCCTGAAGCAATGGCCGACTATGACCGTGACTATGAAGTATATTACAAATGGTAATCGTTATTTACGATTGCAAAAATTGTATTTTTTCTGCAAACAATCAATATTAAAACAAAAATTCAATACTAAATCTATCTTTAAGAATATCTATAATTTAATTGTAAGCGCAGACAAAATTGAAGACTTAATAATCATACCACATCATATACAAAATCTTAATTAGTGATATTTGAAGCAAGGACAATATGCATGGATTGTGTACCCGATTATTCCGAATCAAGATTATATACTGCTTTCGTTGTGAACAAAAACAATGTGTGTGTGTGTGTGTGTGTGTGTGTGTGTGTGTGTTTAACTACTTACATGTGATATTAAGAAATTTCATATTACGTGATTACTATGGGGTTGGTAGAAATAAAATTGTCCTAGAAAAATATCACCAGTAGCAGAATAACAGAAACAAAGGTAGGGAGCTGAACTCAATACAAAATTTAGAAATCATAGTGCACCTCGCATTGTATTTCCCAGGAAAGTTTTACCGTTCTGGTCTAAAATTAAAGTTCCGAAAGTGAAGAACATGTGTGCGGTATATTTTAAATGAACCCCCCCCCGTCGAGAAAAGAAAAACTGCTTACTTTATAATCCCTTTCTTTAAGGTTTCGGCAATCAGAACTTGAGCCTCCAATGTTTGAGGTCTTAATTTACCACGGCCCTTTCTTGCGACCCGGCCAGGACACGAAAAGTGGCGCTCTGACTCTGTTCATGATGCTTGTATTACCGAAATTAATTTCGCAATGGTTCTTAATATCTTGATATTCTGGTGTTGTCACTCATTCGTTTCTATTTTATTTAATTTATAAGAACACCGTGTTCATTGTGGGGATGATTTACCCTTTGAAATATGAGTGTTTGGGGTTAATTCTCCAAACGACCTTTAAAGCCATTTTGACGATATGTTGAAATGTGGAATATCCGGCTCCTTGATCATATAGGGTCCCCATTTATGAAACGATTTTTGAATCTTACATATTGTTTCATTCTTGTATAGTGTTTAAGCATAAGTTTTTCTCTGAGAAACACATTGTGTT
Organism: Macrothele yani; assembly: GCA_039090855.1. Classification (NCBI taxonomy): domain Eukaryota; kingdom Metazoa; phylum Arthropoda; class Arachnida; order Araneae; family Macrothelidae; genus Macrothele; species Macrothele yani. The sequence goes on from CM077016.1 coordinate 14,601,067, forward strand.
CTTCAATTTTGGGATAATCAACAAAAGTAACGTTTTGCAATGTCTCCTTCAAATATCCTGCCACTTAATGATCTTTGGACCCTCAGCCAGGCCTCCGGAATCTTTAATTCTTGTCTTAAGCAGATTTGTTGATATCAGTCTTCCAATTCTTAGATTCGATGAGGACACGCACACACACACACACACACACACACACTTAAAATGGAAAATTCACATACCCGCCGTACACCCAAAGCTTTTTATTTTCATTTTCTTTCTTAGAGCATAAAATAATTTCCAACAAGCAAAATCAGCAAACCCTTTTTCTTCTTTTTCGAGAGGGCACTTTTTATTTAAAAATGCGCGTTAGCGAATTAATTTCTGTGACAGAGACAACATTTTATACCAAAGATAGGACTTCAATGCAAGAGACATGCTTTGTACCTTTTATGCATTTCAATGCCAAACTCAAGTTACAGAAATATTATTGTCTATAATTGGTAGGAACCATTTGAAAACTTTTGAATGTATTGTGCGGAGTATAAACGCTTTTTGTCCTGCGTTTCTATGAAATATGTACAGTATATCAGACATCGCATTAATTCTCATTGATATTGTCGAAATACTAGTGTGTTTTCCTTAGCAGTTCTCTAAGGTGACGCACTCTAAAACCAAAAATGTGTGATGTGCTATGACCTGTGGTGGTTAAATTTTCCATGAAATTTATAATCAAACTATTTCATTCAGTCAAATACCACTCTAGATATTTGTGGATATACTAGTAGCATTACATCATTTAACTGAGGTTACTGCAATATAATTCTATTCGCGAGGCTGCTCAAGGAAAATATATAGAATACAGCCGATATACTTATCGTTGATCCACTGAACTTTCAACATAATTAAGGATTGTGGAAGTAACATGATTTTAATATCACTTTAAAAGAAAATCCGGAAATTTCTAACACAATGGATGTAATCAAGCTTAGGAAACATTCTAAGAATTATCCTAAAGTCTAGAACATTTATTACATAAATTGATATAACAAAATTTTGCATTAAAATCTCTAAAATATTTGATATTTTAATCATCTTCCGTTACCAGTTTTTGATACCTAAAATTTGTTAGATTTTAAATTAAATCGAGCAAGCATTTTCCGCTCTTTGGTAATATCAGTTCGTTTAACTGAGGCTTTCTTTTGATGAAGAACAAATGTAATATTGAAAGAAATTTCTCCACTCGTTATGCTTCTTTGACCTTCATCCAAAGGAATATTCAAATTGATTTACGAACAGAGTGCAGCATATAAAGATGCATTATCAAAGAAATTTACATGGATTTCCGAAAATGTTTGCATAATTTCATTTCTTTTATTTGTTTTGAGAAAAATATATAAAATTGGGGACAATGGTTCGAAAAAGAGTTTTCCACAGAACATAATATCATGATATTATTAGAAATCCCATAAAGGAAATGTTTTTGACGAATGATAATATTTTTAGCTCTATAAGACAGGATACATCGTGGAACGCAAAAAAGCCCAGTCTTAATATTCAACATTCTTTTAAAACAACTGAACGTTCATATATGGGGTAATTCTATATCCATGATACAAAATTGCCTATGATCCGAGGCTTAAGAAACGTTTCCAACCTCCTGTCTTTTAAAATGCACTAAATCTTTGAATTCTGGACATTCCTCGAATTTGGCTTAGCATCGAGTTCCGCGATGAAATAAGGCGATATCTTCTGAACATTCATCCTAGTTAGTCACGAGATCATGTCTCGGAGTGGATTGGGACACTTAAAACGTATCACTCATTTATTTTGGGTTCCTCTTCGAGTTCCAAATTAGACAAAAATCACAGGCTTCTCGAAATTCCTCGCAATATGACCGGGTTCGTCCCCAGGCCTGGATTGAAGCTAGTTATTCTTCAGGGATCGAGTCGCATAAAGGGCTGCGTTGTTGGCTTCATAATTTCTTAATGAAGACAGTTATGTCTCAAGGAGTTCAATTAGGCTCTAGATTTTGCCCATTCTTCCGACTGTAGCCCAAGTTCCAGTCCAGGAGTTGACAAAGACATTGTTGTCTGCGCTTGTTTTCAAATTCGCACGTGTTTTCAGAGCGGGATAGGACATGCGCTGTGTTCTTCTCTCATGGCTTTGGCTCTGGCGATTTCCAGCAGGCAACGGCCCGAAATTAAAGACGGGTCTTTGTTTATGGACCTATAATTTAGCATTGGCAAGGGCTATACCCTTCCATCCTAAAATTAAAAAAAAAATGACCCGATTCTATCGTATTCTGGAATAGTTTGAATTTCGATGATTAGCATCTTAACGGATTTCGCATGAACAGCAGCCATATGTTAAAAAGTATGTCTGGTGATGCTAAAGTAAGAACCTTTCAGCGGAATGTAACACATCACACATGCTCAGTATTTCTTAATATATTCTTGTTACCCATGCTCATTTTTGTTCTAGTTCAGTTTGCTCAACTTGGAAAATTATTCAAAACTGAAAAATACGTGTAGACGATAAACATCCATGTTCAACCACTGGAGATACATGTGAAAATATGTGCCTTCTCTACATTTTCGATGAATTTAGAAGAAACATTTTGTTTAAAACGTAAAGTATTTTTAAACACCAAAACCATTATTTTTCTTAAGGTTGCATATGTGCAGTAAATTTTTCAAAAGAAAAATAACATTTACAGTATTGTGAACTCTGTTTTCAAAAATACTTTGAAAATGAAAGGGGCACTGAAAAAGCAATGTAAATTGCTTGTCAAAGTATTTTAATACACGTTCAGGGAGAAACATGGATATTCCTAACTGGATGTTAGGAAATACAGGAACGGCTGCTGTGATGATGAATTATACTCAGACAAGTGTAATCAGGATGTTGGATTTCATGTCATTAAAAGTGGAAATCAATTTTGATTAATGTTATTGGCATATTGTTCTACAGAAGTGTTCCATGCCAACATGTTACCTTTAGCCTATGTAAAAGGTATTCCTTTGGGTCAGTTTCCTCTAAAATATACTAGAGAATGAACTGATTCTGATTTGTTTAAACTAATTTCTCCTAGTCTATTAAAGCAGGTTTGAAAAACCTTTGATTGATCTTTCTACTCTTGAAACAGATTCCAATGTTTCCTGTGTTTAATCTTCTTCATCCTCTCTCTCAAACAGGTAAAATATTTTTATTGTTATCTATAAATTTCGAAGGAAATAATGATTTTTTCTGTGCAAATTATCTAACGATCGTTTCAGAAAGAATTATCAGTTTCCTATCAGGTTTGATTGAAAATGGTTTTCTTCTGTCACATACTGTCGTTTCAACAGTTCACTATGATAACAATTTCACGTATAATTAAATTTGAATATAGAGGAAAAAATATGCTTGTAGTTTCACTTGAACAAAAGAACAATCTGTTGGTAATTCCAAATATTTTGTTTTTACACCATTCTTCCATTTTGGAAATTAAAATACCGAATGCCTATTCACGGCTACATTCATACAATCGAAATGAATCTTAGACGAATGAATGACAAAGTATTTCTTTTTTTGTTTTTTTTCTTTCTTTTATATATATTTGTCATGCAAACAAAGCTTACCAGTTCATATTCCTCTTCATCGGTCTATATCACGCCGTGCTTCGTTTCAAAGCGAACGATGGAACTAATTTATTTAATAAAAATCTTCCGTATTTTGGAAAAGCTTTTATAATAGCGAAATTTAAAGATAAACTAGAAATGAAGCAGAAACAAACATATGATGTTAAAAATAACATTTAAAATAAAAAAGCGAAAAGAAATTTTAAGGAACAAAATCGAAATTATACAAAGTAAGGAAATCTGAGGAAAAACGTATTTCAGGCAATCTTCGAAAATATGAAATAATCAACATGAAAGAACCTACTAAGTGTAATGAAATCTCACATTCCACAAAGAAAATATTAACATTTCACCAAGAAAATGTTTACATTCCACAATAAAAATATTAACATTCGTCCAAGAAAATATTAACATTCGACCAAGAAAATATTAACGTTCCACCAAAAAATGTATAAATATTAAGGAAATGTTATTCCATTGGTGAAATTGCATCAATGAAATAACTTTCACAAGGTGATCTGTTGGCTAAAGATGCGGTTCACATTCCGGGATACACCCATATGTCTTTAGCTGTGAAGGATATTGCGTTCTGATTATTACAACCACGTGTGAGAATGCCGGAGAACACATTTTGTCATTGATTCTACATACCCTTGCAAAATCGCACAGATTAAAATTGTTAGGAGTGAAAGATTTCCAGTAATGTTGGCGTTTCCTAGGCTATTCGACTGTTATTACTTTGACACATGGACCTCACAGTCTAATTTTTCTCATCCGTGTCAGAAAGAATATTCACCGATGAGCCATTACATTATGACCACCTAGCGAATAAGCTGTAGGACCAAATCTATAACGCAAAACAGTTGCCACTCGACGAGTCATCGATACCATGAGGGGGCTATAGGATTCCTGGGGTAGCTGGTACCATAATGTCCACAGCAGGTCCTCTAGTTCCGATATATCACGGGGTAGTGGTGATTTAGCGTGAACCAGGTTTTCCAAGTCGAACGATAAATGTTTGATTGGGTTCGTGTCAGGAGAATTTGGAGGCTAGGTCATTAACAGAAAGTCGCCAGCATATTCCTCGAACCACGTCTTTATGATTCTGGCAGTGTGGATTGGTGCATTATAATGCTGGTAATAGCTTTCACCAGCAGGTAAAACAGTTGCTATGAAAGTGTGAACTGGGTGCGCATCGATCTTCAGATACCTGACACATGTCAGGGATTGTGCCATTTGGGTAAAATGGCTTAGAGTGTTCCAAAAAACATTACCTAAAGCATAACACCGCCAGCCCGGGGCTGTTTCGGCAAAACAGTGTATCCAAGTGCCATATCCTCCATTCGTAATCGTGGTATCCGCGCTCATGATGCATCAAGAATCTTGATTATTCAGACCACATCACTTTCTTCCAATCATCCACGTTCCAATTGCGATGATCTAGTGCCCATTTCATGAGTTGTTGGCGTTGACGTACAATGAGCATGGGAAAAAAGCTAGGTATTTTGCTACGCAGGCCCATGCGTAGAAGTTTGGATGAACTGTATGCTCTGACACATTGCCCTGATCACCACTTTTGTAGCCACGGGTTAATATGTCGCACTGTGGCCCTGTGGTCGCTGTGAACAATTCGCGACGGTCTCTGCTTCGCTCTGGCAAGAATGAGCTGCAGACGGGACACAGCTGGAAGATGGTTCGTAGTTTGGCCATCCCGGCACCACTTTTAATACGTACGCTTTACAGCAGCACGTGAACAACCCACAAACCGCACCGTTTCCAAGATCGTAGTTCCGAGGTGCTGCGCCAGCACAGTTTGCCTTTTAAGAAACTCCGTTTAATTTGTCAGTTTTAACCCATTCTCACCCCGAACATTCTACTAACCGAAAGCCGGTCCTCGCTGTGTACGTGTACTGCATTGTGAAATTCACCTGAGCCAGCTTTCTGTTTCCAGGCGCAATCATTTCTCTTGGCTGTGGGTGGGCACAATAGAACGTGTCATCGGCGCATTTATATATATATATATATATATATATACACCCAAGTCTCTTCCACAGTGGTCTGTCTTGGCCAAGTTTTCTCTATACCACTCAAGTGTGGTATTGGAATTCCCTCCACCCATTTTCCTCGTGGTCGTCTTCTGGGGCTACTTTGGAATACAATCTATAATTTCAGTTCTAAATCGGTGGTCAGTCTTTCTCTCAATCTGTCCAGCCCATTGCCATTTCAAGAATTACATTCTGATCACGGTTTCCTCCACTCTTGTCATTTAAGTTATAAAGGAGTCCCTCTTCTTTTCTTTCTGAGTTGCCCCCAGCAGATATCTCTCCATGATTCTTTCAGGTATCTGCGTAAAGAAGCATATAGAGATATCTTGTGTATCTTTATCTTCCAGTAATTTTATGTAATTTATATATATATATCATTTCCGTGATCACCAGCAGATAACCAGAGTAACCACCATGGGCATCGCATACAGCAGTGCATGGGTTGGGAAGTTTCACAGGTTCGTGGAGTGGAGTTGACTGCAGTGCATCTGGCAGCTGCTGGAGAGTGATCGGTTGAGTGTCCATAGAGCGAACAACATGATCGAGGTTGTCACACAGATGCTCAATTGGGTTTAAGTGTTCGAAATTAGGGGGCCATAGAAGTATTTTGAAGTCTTCATCGGGCTCATCACGTCACTTTCGGACATTTCTAGCTGTGTAACACGTCTCATTGCCATGCTGGAATATCACATACGCCCAAGGGAAGACAATCAGCATGTATGGGTGTACGTGGTCTGCAAGATGGATTCATAACCAATTTGGTCCATAGTACTTTCCACTGGTATGAGTGGACCCAGAGAATGCCAACAAAAATTTCCACAGACCGCAACTCTGCCTTCATTAGGTTGCGTTCTTTCAGCAATGGTTGAAGTGTATTAGTTCTCCGATGTTTCTCGCCTTATACGCCAACATTCATCCGTTCGATGAAGCAGAAAGCATGACATCGGAGAACGCAATCCTTTGCCAATCAGCGGAGGTTCTTTCTGATTCTGCCGTGTAAATGTGCGCCTTCCCTGCCGATGCACCTTCGTTAGCACAGGTACAGTGACAATCCCTCTTTATCTGCGCCCCATATGCAACAGAGGAAGCTGAACTACAGTTTTAGACACATTTCCTGTATCGCCCTGGCTCATTCGGATAATGAGTTGCTCCCCTGTAGCGTGGCGATAAGGCTCTCCCGCCCCATCGAAGCAAACGTTCACCTCTCACATTAATGGCGCGTGGTGCTCGACTGTTTTCACGTCGCTTATTCAAAATGGTGCCATTTTTCCAATCACGATACACTTTAACCAGAGCAGCACGTGCACGTTCAGAAACTGCCCTGTTTCTGAAATACTGCTACCCTTGTTCCGAAAGCCGATAATCACCACTTTTTGCAAATCTGATAAATCGCTTCTTTTATCCATGACAGAAACAAGTGACATAATTATAGATTGTCTACAGCTCACTTTATATACCCTTGAAGCCAGCTCACTTTATATACCCTTGAAGCCAGCTCACTTTATATAGTCTTGAAGCCAGCTCACTTTATATACCCTTGAAGCCAGCTCACGACACGTGCCTTTTTCATTGGCTGCACGCTGTTGACCTCAAAATAGGAGGTGGTCACAATAATGTGACTCGACTGTGTATATATATTACAATTGGAAGTTTGCATTGATTAAAAGCTTTCTTTTATTACATAATAGCATATTTCTCTGTGGCTTTTATCTATCCATATCTAAATCTTCATTTCCAATAAAATATTTATTCATAAATTAATTTCTGTGGAAATAATAGCTCTAAACAACTTATTAAAATATATTGTTTCCAGCAAAAAGTAAAGTCTTTACATATATCCTTAAGTCTCTGCAACATCTCTAATTTAATAATATTTGACAGGAGAATACTGTTTTATATCAAACAAATTAAATGAAAGGCATCAGTTTTAAAACAATGAAGTACATTTTGTCACAACTTTTGTAACCAAAAGAAAGCAAAGTATTCTTTGGTTTCTGTAATGGTTTTGCGTCAAATTAGCTACTAGTTTTCAAATTGCATAAAATTAAATGATTCGGAGTTTAAATAAATACGGTTTCTGATCGCTCTCTTATCTTTCAAAAACCGAGCATTTACATTACGATGAGTACTTTCATCATGGATCACTCTTTTCCATTCTAATAATTTCTGATAATTAATTTCAGCTATTATTATTTTTATGCAACAATACCTTTTCCCCAGGGGAATGGTGTTCATGAAACTAACTTGAGGAATGCCTGGGAAAGCAAAGCCTTACCATGACGCGATCTCCTGCCAAAGCACTGTTGAGAAACATGTCGAATGGACTTCTACATGAATACGACAATACCAACAATGGTAAGAATACTTTGGTCCCCTGTGACTCATGTGAAGTCTGGTGGGGATTACATCATGGACCAGCTCGAAAAAAATCGCACTCTCGTAGAATGCAAAACACGATTTCTTACGTTCTTCCATGACTAGAATGGGAATGGAATAAAATATATTTACTGAAATGAGACACATGAAATTGACAAACACTGAAACCCTTCTCTTTTGCTCAGAATTTTTACGAGTGTGCCACATATCTTAACAAGTAAGGTAACGGCGTTAAACGATCTGCTCGTACTATTTTTTTTTAAGTTGAGTGGCAATTTCTTTTTAAATAAAAAATATTTATCCAGATTAATTACTGCAACTTGTAAACGCTCACAGGTTATCTAGGTATATAGTATATTGTTCCAAATGTGTTTCACAACATTAAATAGCGCTTTCATTACAATAAATATCTGTGTTTTCTAATACGCTCTGCAAAGTGTCGGGTGCTAAAGAAAATTAGATTTCTACAAGGACCATCCTGAAAGTAATACCACTTCCTTAATAACATTTGAATTTCGAAGTGATTTTAATGAAACTGCACTGATACCTACTTTGATACGCTACAAATGTGGGAACAAAAGTTCGTCAGAATCTGTAATTAAGATCATCAATAATAGAGAAAAGAAACCAGCCGTTATTTAATTCCTGGAAAAAGAGGATAGAAGGCTCAAGAAATCCACAGAAGTCGGTGTCCGGATCTCCCATAATCGATATTAGTAATGTCCGATGATGGATAAAAAGATTTCGAGAGGTAGAAAGTTCAGAGCAGTCAAACAATGGAGTTGAAGACCTGCAACTGCAGTGGCAGATGCCTACAATAACGAGTGACAGACCTCATCACAGCTGATCGTCATGTCGCCATCCAGTGGTTGCAACAGGAAACAGTGTTTACTATGTGCAGACATTGAAGAAGCAATAGGAAGTTATCGGAAGAAAAAGACGTGACATTCCACTTCATGTTGTTTTACACAATGATAACGCATGTCTCCACACCTCAATGTAGACTTCACAGGCTATAGCCAAAACGGGGTGGACGGGGATGTCCCAAACCCCCTACAATCCTAGGCTATACTTCCTTTTCTGGCCTGCGTCGTCGGCTACAACGAAATACGTGCCGAAACGTGGCTCTTCCGCTTCTTCGCCGCCGAGGCTGGTGCAAGCGTTATGTCACCGCCGTTTGCTCCGTGCGTTCAGTCCGTCCGCTTACTTGTGTTTAGATATTTTTCGCTTGTGTTCCATAATTCTGTAAGTGCTGCTTTGTGTTTCTTTTTTTGTTGTCCCTTCTGCGTGCGTTTTTACCTTGTGGAATTGGAAACCCTTTTTCTAAGAAATTTTCCAGGATGAGGAGACTTGTGATTCGTTGTGTGAGCGTCAGAGACTGATTACTAGGATTCAGGAAGTTTGGTGAGTGGATCCTAGTAATAAATCCAACCAGTAGAACATGTTCGGGATGTCATTTAGTGATTCTCAGAGTCGATAGGTCTCATCGTTATGGACAATTCAGGTGTCAGAGGAATCATGTTTCAGGGAAATCTGAGCAGTTTTCCCTTGGTCTTGAGACATGGGGCTCTTAGGTTCTTGGTATCTTTACTTGGAAGCTGCGGATACGAAAATCTCATAGTTAACCACTTAGTGAACTTCGTGGATCCTAGTACTGGGGCTCATACCCAAGGAGTTGAGGACAGTTGACGACCTCTGAAACGCAAACTTAGTTATGGAACTCGCAAACATCATTTGGCAGACCATATTCTGGAATATTTATTCCGACGGAACTGTCATCTTTCGTCAGAACATTTCTTTGAGGTCATGACTCGGTTCATAAAACAGTTCTTTCGTGGACATAATTAATTTATTTAATTATATGCTAGAAAGATATGTTTTACTTCTGCACAAAACACGTCTCTACCGTCCCTGTAAATGTTTCAGATTACGAACAAAAATCATCCTTCAGGAAAAACCCTTTAAAGGGCAAGCGAGAATACCTCAGAAACATTCGTCTCGTGAATACAATGCACGTCCTGTTTCTGATGATACCCGAAAGATGGCGGCATTATATCACTCGGGAAACGTCATATTACCCGTGATTTCGCGTTGCTGTATTGCAGCGGATGACGCAGGCCAGGTATGGAAGTGCATCCGTTTCTTTTTCCTATCGCTTCGTGAAACCCCATTAAATGTGTATATGGAAGCTGTGAAAAATGTTGTGCCTAAGCCATGTTGATTAAACAGAGGTAGCTGACGAGAAATGATATTATCATGAACAAAGTGCAATCTCTGAAGTGGAAAAGATTTGGTCATGTTTCTTGAAGAACTGACCACCGTTGGACAACTGAAATACTAAACCGGATTCAAAGAAACAGAAGGAGACCCATAAGAAACCCAATGAGAAGATGGGCGTTTGAAATTTAGGAGCATGTCAGACTCACTTGAAGAATATTTCAAGACACAAATTTGTAGACGAAATTTAGGGAGACTCTCATCCAGCAGTAAATAGATTTTACCTTTTTTGCCCCATATTTGCAGGTTTTCTGGGGATATTCGTTTTTGATTTTAGTGATATGAGAAACATATTTTTAAAACCTCTGCGTGACTTCAACAGTTAACTGAAACTTGTTATATGTCTTCCTCGGTGGCGCAGTGGACGAAGCGCTGGCTTCTGACCATTCGTCCAGGAAGTGTCCGGGTATATATTCTGGTGAGACAAGAATGTTGTACTAGACTGACAGCACTAGCTCTTTTCAATCCCTGGAACAAAGATCCCTAATTTAAGGACGAGCGACTACTTTTAGCTCATTGAATCCTTATTTAAATTTTGCTCTATCTGAACTACTTTGGAAATGTGGGTGACGTCACCAATGATCACTTCTTTCTATCTTTTTTACTTATTGAATTTAGGGCTGCCTAAAGTTTTAAGACGTAACATATTTTAATTTGATGAAATCGGAAAATCAGTTTTAGAACTGCATTCGTGGCGATAATAATAGCTCCAGTAAATTAAACCCACGTCATCAGATATTACGAAAAATATGCAATACAAATCGAAACGGAACAAATGTCACATGCTCGACCGTGATACGGAGACACTCCTCTATCAGGACTGCATAAACACACTGAAGAACGAAGTCCTCAGTAGAGGTTATGTCCATCTCGCAATACAACAAATGTTTGGAACGTGTACTTCATGCTCAGAACAGAGTAGTTTAGAAGTAGTTGTAGTAAACAGTCACACTCCTTCAGGGGAGCTCTGTTAAATGCTCGAATTGTTGATGACGGGGAATTTCTTCCCGCAAAACATTTTCTCCGGGTGTCGTATTGCACTGATATCATATAAGCCCTACGTTACTTCCACAATAACTACCGCTGTGAACCCAACGATAGGTTAAGTAGCTTTCATATGTTAACATTACATTGGCCAGTTAATCTCAAGAACAAACATAGTGAGGTAAACACTCATGTTCAACGCCATTTGGATAATGATAGACAGCGCACGAATTTCCGAGCCAATAGCATTGCCTCAATTAAAGCGTTTGATACAGACTAGCGCTAAATTTATACACCTGTGCTAGTTTAAAGATGATTAGCCAACATGTCAGCGATAAATTTTCTTCTCTGTTTTGTAATTATGGACAGTTAAAGGCCATCGCTTTAGCTGGAACAGCTCGGACGACCACCAGAAAACCATGAGAGTAGTTTCCTGTTTTCTGAACGCTTAGTAAAGCCGTGTTATTTCACTGTGTCACAAGTTCGCTGACAATATCTGTTACAATCCAAAATTTACGAATTGCTTGATAACGGCACGGCCAGAAAATTGTCAATATGATGCATACAATAAATAATTTTATTTTCTCAGACCCTCATGTTCTTCTCCGTCGCTGGGCTTCATAAATTCCCAAAATAAAGTTATACGGGAAACGACTCGGCCTACCAAGTACGTATGTCTAGTCTGCCGTGAAATTAATCCACGTTTTTACACACAAAGCTGTGCCAGACCTATCAGCGAACCCACTTTCCGCTACTAAAACGGACTCCATATCAATACGTTGGCTCCAGTAATTTGTACATGCGCCACTAGACAGCAGGGGACTATCGGTTCGTGCCACAGATCACCTATTGTGGTGCGTCCATCGGGGTGTATAACCTGAAAACGAGATTCATCGGGTGAAAGAATATGTCCAGTCCTCACTGGTCTCTGTTTCTTATAATTCATACGTGTGGTTGTCTGGTCTGATTTGGTACTCTCTTGACCAGCGCAGGAAATTTACCAGTTCTGGGAGAGAAGAGGAATACACGAATGACACGTCTGTTCTTATAGCTCATGCGGGCGGATGTGCATAGGACTGTGTATTCTGAATTTCTGCTTTCCGTATTCCTGTTGCAAATGTGCGATTAGTTCCCACAATTGGATTCTTCTCTCTGTTACCTCGTAAAATCCTTTCCAGACGTCGTTTCTTTGAGTATCGGGTAGTCGTTGATGCCCACAGGAAGACCACTGATTGCTTGTTTCATTGTAAGATTACCATCCTTTGTAAAAGATACATACGGTTCTTAAAACTAACCGCGTAGTGCCTAGCACCGTGATTCTTTGTAGGCAGTTTTTCATACAAGTGTGAAACCGTTGCAGTAATTACTTTACTAAGCCACCTCAATGCAGTAGTCAATTTCGTAAAGGCGGAGGGCACGTGCATGATTGGTATTGGATGGTCCTTGTAATTTAACAAATTCATCCTACGTTTTTTTGTATTCAAACACAAAACAAATATCACCAGTCTCTTTGGAACCACAGAACTTCAAATCGCGTTATTAACAGAAAACTGTTACTGTGTTCAGTTTTGGTGATTTTCAAAACAAAAATTATATCATATTTTTTTGCTTTTATTGATACATACTCAAGTACTCTAATAAAAAATATGGAAATAAATGTGTATTGTTCATAGAGCACTTTCATAAGATCATCAACAAAATCAACACTTCCCCTTATATAGTTAAGAAGGTTTTTAAGTTCATAATTGTTCGGAAACAGAATAAATAAATTGTGATTTTGATAAATGGCTCCCTATTTTGTGATAAATCATAGAGAAGTCACTGCTGCAAATTCTGCCTGTTTCAGCTGATGTTGGTGAGAGTCTTTGATATAGCAATCCTAGGACCTTATTACGTACTACCAATTAAACTGTTTTGAAAATTACTTAATCTTTAGTAGAAATCTCTGAAAGGTAATTTCTGGAATACTTCGGTAGGAGTTATTCATAATTATTCAACAGCTATACAACTATATACATTGTGGCAACCAAATATTTCGTTCACCCCTACCAAACAACTTTTGGGACTCTCTTGGCTACACAAATATTTTAGATGTGATGAAGTACGAATCACTGATACAATATTTTTATTCTACAGGTACTTTTAAGGAAGCGCGTGTGTCGGCGTCTGTCTGTTACCGAATGTTCACTGAAGAAGGATCCCTGTTACGAACGGAACTCTCAATCTCATCCCAAATGTGTCCAATCAGACTAAGATCTGGAATTGTGCGTTTCGTTTCACAACACTCGGGTAAATGTCATACTCCTCAAATCACTGTTCAAGTATGCGATTCTTGTGGCATGATAAAATACCTTGTTCAAAATAACATTCTTCAACAAGAAGAACCGTGCAAATCAAAGGTTGTACCTGGTTTGAAATGCTGCTAAGTATCCTCAAGACATTTAAAAGCTGTTCCAGAAGTATTAGGAATCCACAATGCCCATCCTCAACACAGGTCTCAGATTATTACTTAGTATTTTCTGGCCTATATATTTAAAAAGGGGAAAATTGGGTGCATCAATTGCAGCTGTTAACATCACATTCTGACCGACGTGTCAGCGTGTGTTAATGGAAATTGTAATTCATTGGACCAGCCGACCGTGTTCCAGTCGAAAAGTGTAGATTTTCTGTGTTACCGTTCCCACTACAAACAGAATATGACGGTGTTTAACAGAGATGAGTAACACGCGAAGAAGAGATCAGTCCATTCGGGATGGTCTTCGACATTATGTGCATGCTGAAATTCTGTCCTCAATACCATTGTAGTAAGGCACGGCAGTTTGTCGCAATGAATCTCGTTAATTACCTCATACGGTACTCTTCAGTTCCCTTAGCGCTCGAACGTTGACCAGTCTCTTCCTATCCCAGAAAATGCGCTATCTATGTTGTTTTTGTTTGTGTGCTAATCATTTTACACCCTCGATAGTTGTTCTGGCATAGCCGAGAAGGTTTGACGTTCCTGAAATGCTTGCGCCAACCCTCCTTGAACTCACTGCAATGCTATTTTGCAAAGATTCTTAAATCCCTATTCTTTCCTGTATTGCATCTACCTATACTTCTGAACTTTTTACACTATGTTGTTTAAAAGCCTACCTAATGTCGCAGTTCTCTATGTAAGTGAGGATGGTGAGTGTCTAATTACCATTAGGTGTTAATATTGATTTGCAAAAGCAGCGCACGTTTTCCTCGGTTTTCTTAGGAAGAAAATAGCACAAATTCCTAGACAAACACAAACATTCAAAAAAGTTAACAGAAAAATTGTGCATTGTGGGTAAAACATATTATATCAAGCAAAAACATCACGTCACTTTGTTTGATTTTCTTTTTTATGTATGCCTGATGATATAGGTAACTTTTAGGAAACCGAATTTTATGTAATAGTTCACAGAACACTTTCGTGAGATCAGGAACACAATACTTTGTTTTATATGATTATACAGGACTTTATATGCAATACTATGAGACAGCAATAAACTAAAGTGCAACATGCATAGATGCCTAACGTTAATAATTATTTTAATTTGCCTTTCAACTAATGCTGGTGAGAGGATTTTGTCAAAGGTACTGATGTGGTAATAATAAAATGCTTAAAGTATAACTCGTCTTTGCTATAAAATTTCTTAAGTAGAAATTACTGAAAGAAATTATTCAAAAAATATGTTTATCAGTCCTCATTTGTAATTATTCAACATATTTACACTGAGTGGCCACTTTACGTTGACCACTTATAGAGCATCAACAACTATAATTAGTCTAATATTTTATTCGAACACATCATGCTATTTTATGTGAAAAGTCTCTGAAAATGTGTTACTTTAAGTGAAGTAGGATGAAATGTTTAGATTAAAAATACTACGCATTACCGCTGCAATGTTAGCTATTAATACCGCTAAATAAGTGTTGTTTAACCCTGGGGCATAAGTAAAGAAAAATAAGATGCATAATTTTATTATAGGAACGCGTAGAATGCCAAGCAAAAAAAGTTTATTTAATTTTGTTGACATAGATTTAAATATATGTTGTGCCCTGCTGAGGTTTTTCAAAATGCCTCAGGAAGGATATATTCAGATATTAAGTGAGATATACAGGGGACATTTGGCATGACACAATACGTGAGTGATTTGATACGCAAATGTTCCACTGCTATGGGACATACAATATTCAATACTTAATTTTATTTTATATTCAAAATTATTCCATATATTTTAAATATTTTATTCAAAATATTCCGTTGATTTTTTATTCAAAATTTCTTTCTCTTTTTGTAGCAAAAAAGTGATCAGTCTTTTTGTAGACGTATGAGAATTGTCAACCGCAAAAAACGACCAACAAAGCACTCCTTTAGAACCCTCATTGCCGCCCTAGTGCAGGCGGTTTCAAAGCGTTTGGCTCTGACCGTCCGACCCGGTAGGCCTGAACTAATCACAAGTGAAGTCATGGGTGTCCTGGTATCCACCCAGTTACAGGCATTCATATTTCCCCAGAAACAGAGACCTCGAATAAAAAAAGAACGACTAGGCACAACACAAGGAGATGATGATGGTTGTGTTTAACACAAAACGAAAAAAATAATGTCGTAGGACACGAACATAATAAAACATTAGCATTTCGCTGCTGAATGAAGGTCCCGCAACATTTCTTTTACAAATTCCGGCAGTGAGCCAGAATCCACCATGTCATTCCGACGTGCTTTCCAATTGAATCCACACATCTCTTGCATGGTCTTCGTCTATGTCATTTCATGTCCCTTGGAATCCAGTTCAGTATTCCAGTTGTCCAGACGCTGTCTGAGTTAGCAAAATATCCAGCTGATTTCCATTTCAGGGACATTGACTTGACCATATGTAAGTTGTATATATACACGTAAATAAAACGGAAATCAAGAATTTTCCCTTGATGACGATGTCAATGGCATTAAGGTAAACATGCAGTTAACGTCGTGTTCAAGGTAAAATCCTTAAATGGAAACGATATCATGTCGAAGTAAATTACCAGAGATCGAAATAGCGTTCTGTACTTTGCGCTGAAAATATATAAATAATTTGCATCATCTTCTCTTCTCACTCTGTACTAATATTTGAAAAAGCTATTTGAGTGCGACTTGCAATATATATGAATAAATGTGTTTAAATGTCCACATAAACTGCTCGTTTATGAACAAAATCCGTGGGTTAGTTAAGAAACTTCAGATATTAACAGATATATCTCGTAGTATTGATAATTTCCTTGACGTATCGGATGTTGCTGGATTATTTCAATAGTTTACCGTTTTTTGTAAGTTAATCCATTTGTTTTGATGTCAGCACACAATATACCTATGGATCGATAAGCATAAAACGTTTCAAAGTAGTAAAAAATTCAGACTGAATAATATAGTATGCTTTAACAAATTTCCCCTTATACTTCTGTACCTTCTTTTTAACATCTGCTTCATTTGAAGCAGATGTTAAATTTGGGTTTTTACGTGCAAAAACTGGACGAAACGTAGTTGTCCGAAAATGCGCCAAAAGAAAAATTGCTAGTTCGGGGAAAACGAATATCCAGACGAAATCCTTTGCGATCTGATCACACAATTTATTCAGATCAATAAAATGTGTACCAGCAATAGTGTGATGGCAGATAGTATGCTGAGGTGATGTGTGTATTAATAATTTAAATTGTTAGTCGGCATAAACGGATATCCAGATGAAATCCTTAGGGCACGATTTATGCAGATCAGTAGAATGTTTTTTAGGAATAGGCTAATTGCAGATACTATGTTGAGGTGACATTTGTGTTAATAATTTGAAAACTTACGCGCATGCCTATTTGAGTACGGCTTTGATATATTCGTAGCAGCCATTATTTCTTTGTATGACACATTTTGCAATATTATATTTCACTGCATATGAGATGACAAGAAAAAGTATCCTCTTTATCAGAAAAGCTGACTTTATAATGTGAAATTCCATGGAAAGTATGTTATAACAATGTGGGAATTAATGCATTTATTTGGACTTTAAACATTCATAAACAAACGTACTATTATTTTGTCTAATGGGAGCCCTTGCAACTCTATCAGCCAAATTTCATGGAGGCAGGTTACTTCGAACCTAAAATTGCAGTTTTGTTTTTTTATTAGATTTCATGATGATGCCTACGATTTTCGAGCAAATGTGATGTGAATAAGAAAGAATTTATCAGTCGTTGTGCCATCTGCTACCATAACATTGTATTAGAGGACAGAGGAGCCGCCATAATTTTTTAAGAATGGGAACTGTCAGGGCGTATCTAGGTGACGCGATGGTGTGTAATCCCAGAATTTTTTTTTCCAGGGTCGCTTTTATGCATTCCTGTACTCTGCCGCCTTCGGCGGAGAAAGAGCATTGGAAATCTGCGGGTTCTCAGATCATTCCTTGGACTCTGTCATTTTCGAAAAAGACTTTCCCGTTTTTGAAAAAAAATGAAAAAGGTACGCGCTTAATTATACGCCCGTAAAGTAATATCCCGTTTCTGCCAACAAAATACTTCCAAAGTAGTAAAACTTAAATTGTAACTTTTATTAAAGCACTTTTAAAAACTTATACGTATAACGTTTTACCCCACTATCCCCTACATGCATTATCTTTATTAAGACTTCCGTCTGACTATGGTGGGCATTTGCCCACCCTTGCCAGTCCTTGGCGGCGCTTATCTGGCTGAGGCACTGTGATACTTCTACCACCATTTCTGTCAAAAGAGAGGTTCACCTTACTCTGAGGCAAATAAAATCTGACAGTGAAGGGTACATGACTCCAGAAAAAATTGTGAATTATCCGTTCTTTGGCTGCGGCAGCGCACTATTTCAACCACTGCAACAGGAACGACTGTACCTACGACTCCAGAATACTGTGTAACTACGACGGATTACGACACTTGGCATTCTGTGGTCCACTGACAGTGTAAAATTCGGATATGGTAATAGGACGGTCACCAGGCAATAATTTCTAGAATACAATGTCATGTTTACAATATCTCACTCTGTTCCTTGACTGTAAGTAATACATGTATTTTGCTCCACTTCGTTTGAAGGTAATGTTTCTAACATTCACATTGAACCAGGTAATCAATACACTAATAAAGGGCTGTCCGTAAAGTACGTCCCAGATTACAGGGGGAGGGGGTTCCTGACAACCGGATTAAATGTGACGTGGGGAAGGGGAAAGGTTTAGCAATTTGGACGTATAGAGGAAAAATATAGAGGATGGCAGATCAGTGTGTTAATGCAGCTACTGCCTCGCCTAAGCCAAAGTCGTCAGCAGAAATAGCTACCTCCGCTACGAAAAATAGTTCCTAGTGTTAAGAGGAAATAAACAAGACAAGCACTGTTCGGATTCCATTTTTCTTTGCTCAGCAGTTTTTGAACAAAATTGCTTTGTAAAACAATTTTCATAATGTCAGAGGTTAATGTTTTCTGGTGCAGCCACTGCAAATCCTGAACTAGACGCCATTGCTCCTTGCTGTTGTCGCTGACGGAAACAGCTATCTCCGCTACAGAAAATAGTCCCTAGTGTTAAGAGCAAAAAAACACACAAAGACTGTTCGGAATCCATTTTTCTTTGGTCAACAGTTTTTTGGAGGAAATTATTACGTAAAATAAGTTTCTAAAACGTCAGAGCATTTTTTGAAATAAATTTGGTATGAGAAGTTACTCAGTCAAGAGCCCGCACTTTCGGATGATGCTGTCTAGCTTGGAGGGGAAGGAAGTGCTACAAAATTTCTTACCAAGTAACAAAACAATTGCAATCTCAAAAATTAAAGTAAGAAATAATTTTGTATGCATGTATCAATTAGAGAGAGTGATTTGTTAATTGTTCGTTTGCTTCAAAAGAACATACTGTGTTTACTGTGGCATAGAAGTGCTTGGTTAGAAAATTAGATGATATAAAGGGCTGTGTTATTCTTTCAAATTATATAGGAATAGCTTCTAAAATTAGTTTGTTGAGTATGAATACAGCACTGCAATTAATAATAGATATAAAAAGCTCTGCATGTCTGAGGAAAAGCAGAGATAGTTTTCTAAACATGATATCAGTAGACCGCCTTTTTGGTTTCATGCGATACTCATTTTTCATGAGCCCATGTGGCAAAATATTTTTCATAAAAACAATTTTAGAAACAAAATCGGGTTATTAAAGGTAATATGAAGGAATGATAATGCGGTATATTTAAATTCGCATTGCTGCAACTTATCGTATCAGGTGTTCGCGGTATGTGGCGGCGTAATTTCTATTTCATAGCCGATTTTCATCGAAATTAAGAATTTGCTAAGTACATTTGGATGTAGAAATCTGTTGGCTCCCATTCGCTCCCGAATATTGCGTCTGCGTTATTTATACAATATATTATGCGTTGCATCAAACACTGTATGTACCTTTCCAATTGTTATGCGTTTCTCACCAATTCCTCGCATTTACGGATGGCGCTGTTGTCTCAATTGCTGCTGGTTGCCTCCGAAAAGCGAGCAATAGGTTTGCCAGTCTATTCTCTCCAAAGTCTTTGTTGGAGAGTGACCCTAAAAACAGATTTTTATTTTTTAAATGTCTTAAATAACTAGAGAAGTGTGGTTCCCAAACGATTCATTCTAAAAGACAGAATCAGCAAACTGAGTCATTGGCGAATTAATCTTGAAAAGAATCAACTCCGCAAAAGAGCCGTTTCCTTGAATGAATAAGTTCGCATTTGAATTTTGAATTTAATGAAAACTCTGCCACGCAAAACAGTACATCCAATTTAACAAAACACAAACATCAAAATTGTCATATGTACTAAACTGAAATTAAATATTAACACAATGTTAGCACAATGGAATGAAAACATAAGATCACAGTAATGACACAAAGTTCAAAATAAATTAATAACATTTAGTACTAACTATTTATTCCAAGAGTAAACAAGAGCTCAAACCACCTCAGATACATCTAGTATAATAATCATAAACATACAAGCACTAAAACTCGTTTACATTGACCAAAAAATCAATACAAAGTAATTCATCAAAAAAAGATAACGTAATGTGCTATGGAACTTTTACTAGACATCAACATTCCATGTACTATTATAAAAGACGCATAGTGGGTAACAAAACATAATACGAAATATTATTTTCAGAATTTTACAAGACAAAAACAATTTGAATGCATGCATACTAAATTAGATAATGTTTTATGGCAATCAAACATTATTTCGCAAAAATGTCTCAAACTTGCGTCGGTTTTTTGTACCTGAATAAATATTTAACTAGAATGTAGCTTACTCCCCTCCAAACTACCTCCGAAAGTAGTAACCAATTTCAAGAAATATCAGTAATTTTTGGCAGTTTCTTGTTTGTCACCACGCTACCGGTGTATAAAACCAATCGCAATAAAAATAGGTTAATTGCATTGGTTCATATTTATCAAGATAAAATTTCTGATAACTGCTTTGACGTTCTTCGTAGCCTGCCACGTTTCATTTTTGTAAAATTTCGACAAATTGCAATTTAGGAGCCATTTGAATTTAGGCAACATATTACCAATTGTGCTTGCGAAGTGAAACAGAAACAAATTCTGGACAACTGTGTTATTTAACAACATGTAATAAATACTCTAACAAAAATTATCTAATTGCTAACAGTAATTTTCCGAAACAATTTATTTTAAAAATGTTTTTAAAGAAATGTCAAAATATATACAAGTTATATAATGTGTTTTGCTTCCTGCAACTCTCATTGGGGGAGAAAAATTGTACTATAAATAAAAACGCTCTTCCTTACGTTGCAGAAGTAATTCATATCCATTCGGCAGAAAATTTGAAGTTCGCTTCGCAGGTAAAACTGAAATTTTGTTTTTTGAAACAATTTGTTGTGTATAACGAAATTGTTAAGAATATCTAAACTCACTGCATTTTTCTCAAAAGAAATTGGTATATGGGAACAGAAGTATATGCTGTGAGTTATAAAATATTGTTTTAAAAAATTTACAGAGTGTGATTCCCTCCTGAAAATACTGTGGCTTATTTCGAACGAATGTAAATGAAAAAATATAGCGAGTAAGCTAAGAACTGTAACTTCAGACAGATTACAATATATAAATTAATATTTCTTGATAATAGTATAACTAGAGTAGTAATCCGAATTTGTTGGTTCAGGATAAAAATCAGTTTTCCAAGCCTTCGCAGATCAACCAGATGGATTTTTCAAGGAAAATAGTCAGAAAATACATTGTAAATAATAGAACGCTTCAGCAATTTGAACACGATTACTTGATTTGACAATAAAGAGATACGAATTAATTATCCTTTAACGACACGAGCATCACGTTGGTTTTGCATGCGGTATCCTAGTGGTAAAAGGACGTTACGTGGAGAACTGGTTCTGAATTCGTGGCAAATCTAGAGACGCTATCATTGCAAGCTTCAGTATTGGTAATGGTCCACTATGTTTCTCGATTGGCTACAGAATTAGGTGCAGAATAGACAGCTGAATTCTTTATCGCATCCTCCTACATAGTTGGTAGGTAGTTCTTCGTTATTAAGATAATTAATTTATGACTTTTGTTTAAAATACTGTGTTCCAATGTTTTACAGTATTTCGTTTTTGAAAGATTGCTGTTCGGTGTTTCTCTGTTATCGTAGGCATCCACTGCAATTAAACACAGGCGCTTTCGAAAACATGCAGTTATGTATAAGAAAAGTTTATATTATATGATTATCATCAGCTTAGAAAAAAACTGAGAGGTGAGTCAACAATAAAACAGATGTAGACTTTGAGTAGGCAATAAACTAACACATTTTAGTTAAAAAATTGAAACCGTACAAAGATGTAAAGTAAGTTAAAGAATGCTTGGAAGAAATGGCAAATATGGTGTTTCCAGAGAAAAACAATGTTATTCCAAAGATTAACCGTGATAGTATAACGGTAGCAAGAAGTACAGGAGAAATGGCATTAGAAATGGAAAAAAACCCCATTAAAGCCGAAAATGTCGGATTTGAAAATATCGCTTGCACCTCGGTATAGCTGAAAAAACGAGTCATATGACCACACTACGCGGCATCAAACTACAAAGCTCATGTTTTAACGCTCACTGCAGCAAACGAGGGATTATGTCCAATGACGAGAAGTCAAAGAGGCAGATGAGCTGTGCGTCGGCTCCCGTAGTTCAGGTCATGCAACGTGCGCAGTACCGTTCATTCTCTGACGCAGCTTGCGCCTCCGACGTTTAATCTGAATGTTACTTTCTTCGATCCTTTCGAGTGGTCGATTTGTACGAGCCTGGAGAGTCTAAGTCGACCCAGCAAATTAATGGCGTGTGGTCCACATTGGTTGTTCTCTGGGCGATGGTATGTCCGACATGACATCATGGTGGTACAGCCGTAATACCGTTGACCTCAGGAGACCTAGAGGATCTACCCGTTGCGCGATAACTATTGACTTACCACTTTTAAATGAACTATTCCTTTTGTACCGACAATACATCCACGGTCAAATTCGATCAGATCACCACTTTCACCGAAAGTCGTCGATGGGATACCCTGTTGGAAAAGCTCTTCCCTTCTCATTTTTATCGCCTTCTTTTGGTTTGGGTCTGTTCTACATTTACGGAGGATGCCCATGTAAACTGCTCATCACCTAATACATCTAGTGCTTGTCTCCTTCATGTATATACCAATGTATATCCATCCAATTAAAAAAAATCGGCACTATTAAGCTGATCATAACATTTATCTGCATGCGCAGCTATTGATCAGCTGCAAGATACTCCACATGCAGCCAGTTATATTAATGTCTGCTAATAATTGGTCGTTAATATGCTAGATTTTGTTCTCGATGACGTTTCACAAATTCTGATACGGCGATTTGTTAAACGCACTAAGCGTAGGGTTTTTTAAGGCATTCCTGTAAACCAGAGCCTATCGAAAGGCGAGATGTTATAAGATTAATAGAATCAGTCAATCAGAATTACAAACAAAGTAACTGCAATTATTTATAGAGTTTTATATTTATAAAAAACTGTCTACTGATTGAAAATCAGTGGACAATTTCTTATTAATGTAAAAATTAACGTTACGCTTATTAATAAACCTGATTCCACTATCAAGATTAATATATTAGAAGCTTTCGATATATACCGAAACTCTTCAAGGCTAGTCCACGATATGTTGTCTATTCCGTACATCGTATTAATAACGAGGAACTAAACACCAGCTATGTACAAATTAGTATATCTATATTTGTAATCCGGATTTATTGGCACAGAAGGAAAATCACGATTTTGACGGATTTTGACAATGAAAATCAGTTTTCCAAGCTTTTTCACCTCAACCAAATGGCTTTTTCAAGAAAGACAGACAGAAAATGCACTCTGAATAATAACCAGCTTCAACAATGTGAATGCGGTGACTTGACTTGATAATCTATAGATACGACGAAATATTCATTTAAATGCAGGAGGCATCACGTTGATGTTGTCAGGACTGAATTACACAGGAAAATATAACACAGCAAAAATTTCACTAGGAAGAAATTACACGGAGATAAAATTACACAGGTCAGAAATTACACCATGATCATACAAAATCATGAAACTCTAACTTAGACTGTAGACGGATTTTGAAAGTGGTCGGAGCCCGGGATGTCAGCCCCCCCCCCCATACAAACTTTTCGTAAAATCTACAGTTTTAAATTTAGAACCACCGAATTTGGTATACTATCTCATGGTACTCTAACTTTGACGGTAGACGGATTTTGGAACGGAACGGGACGTGGGTCAGAGCCCCCTCCCCCCACTAAATTTTCATAAAATCTACAGTTTTCAATTTAAAACAACCAAATTTGTTATACTATCTCACGGTACTCTAACTGAGACGGTAGACGGTTTTTCGAAGGGGGCGGAGCCTGGGTGTGAGAGCCCCCATACAAATTTTAGTAAAATCTACAGTTTTCAATTTAGAACTACCAAATTTGGTATACTATCTCATGGTACTCGAACTGAGATGGTAGGTGGTTTTTCGAAGGTGGCGCAGCCCGGGTGTGAGAGCCCCTCATTCAACATTTTAGTAAATCTACAGTTTTCAGTTTAGAACTACAAAATTTGGTATACTATCTCGCGGTACTCTAACGTAGACGGTAGACGGTTTTTAGAACGGAACGGGACGGGGGGTCAGAGCCCCTCCCCCATACATATTTTCGTAAAATCTACAGTTTTCAATTTAGAACAACCAAATTTGGTATCCTACCTCATGAAACTCTAACTTAGACTGTAGACGGTTTCTGGAAGGTGTCGGAGCCCCCCATACAAAATTTTCGTAAAATCTGCAGTTTTCAATTGAGATCCACCAAATTTTGTAACAGTTTACCAAATTTGGTGGTTCTAAATTGAAGACTGTGGATTTGTATAGTGTACATACGAGCGAACAAACAAACATTGATTTTTATACACATAGATTTTAACAAATTAGTAAACATTGTTGAAATCGCACCATTAGTTTCTCGTTTTCTATCCTATCTTCTACATTTCATGTTCCTTTCTTTGTTTTTCCGAGCAGGTTAGCTAGACCTACCTGCACGTTTGCCGTGTGCTCTGACCCGTAAGGTGGAAAAGGTGATGCTGGCGGCTGAGGTTTCTGGAGGTCTGGTTGTTGTTGTCGCCAGTTGCCAACACTCCTCTTTGCCCCCTGCTTCACCCTCAACGGGCGGCTAGGAACTAACCCTCTCCTAGTCAATGAGGTCTGTGGCCGAGTGGAGCCCAGACCTCTAACGGCTTGTCGTTTCGCTCGACAGGGTGAGCCTGGGGATAGGGTGGGCATGCCAAAGGGGTGTTCCCCAGGCATGGGAAAGTCTGGGTGCACGCCGAGTGCATGTCTGCCCTATCAACTTGCTATATCCGCTTCCTATCCCTAGAGCCGTGCCCTGCGTCCACTTGGGCTTGCGGACCTCCGGTTTTCCCTCGTTGGGCTTGATTGTGGGTGGGGAAGTCGGCGGATGAATTCTAAAAAAAAAATCATGGCTCTCAAATCTGTTTCCCACGAACCAACAACCAAAAGAGGTATGGAGGAAGGCTCATCTCCTTCCGCAAAAAAACATATTCCTGATTGCTCGAATGCTCGTTTCTTTTTTGTGCACTCATTGGACCCTACAAAGCATTTGAGTGCCAAAAGTCCATTTTGGATAAACAAAGCACTTCAATCCATAGCAAGCTCTCCTAAGAGCGTAAAGAAGCTCTAGTCTGGAGTTATTCTGGTTGAAATGTCCACTGTGGCCTATAGCTCTACACTTCTTAACACAACCACGCTGCTTGAGACTCCGGTCAAAATAACACCTCATGGATACCTAAATTCATCTCGAGGTGTTGTTTCCTCTCAGGACCTCGTTGAGTGTTCTGAGGAGTCAACACGTTACGGGCGTGCGGCGTATACACTTTAGGAGGAACGGGCAGTCCGTCCCATCCCGCAACGTCATTTTTACATTTGATAGCCCTTCCCTGCCTACGTCCATCAAGGCAGAGTATCCTCACCTTGAGATAGTCCGTAAATCCCTAACCCTTTGAGATGTTTTAGGTGTCAGTCTTACGGATATTCTCAGCAGTCGTGCAGGAGCAATCCTAGGTGTGGACGCTGTGGTGCCACAGAACATCTTTTGTCAGAATGTGTGGCCGAGGCCGAGTTTTATGTGAACTGTAAGGGTTCACACGCAGCATCAGCCAAAGATTGTCCCAAGTGGAAGGAGGAGAAGGAAATCCAAATATTTCCTATCCTGAGGCCAGAACAAGAGTGGTTCCTGTTAAATCTGATCGGCGATCATACGCTTCACTGGTGGTTGCCAAATCTACGGTTGCCATTCAGACCGACATACAGATCCCCCCTAAATGTCCATACAATGTAGACGATATCATCGCAGCCGGACTGGAGGCACTCCAGTCTCAAGCTAGGGGTCTGAAAGTGCCACCCACCACTTCGCCGAAGCAGACTCATTCCACCACCAGCAAGGGAACTCAGGCCACTTCTTCTAGCAAGAAAACCAAAGCCCAGGATGAGAAAAGCATTTCTTCTCCTCCAAAATCACAGCAAGCGACTCAACGTCGTGCGCCTCCCGTTAAGACACTTGGGACAAAGCATGCTCCCATCTTGGCCCCTGGTCACACGCCTCCAGATCTGGGGGAACCCCCATCAGAGGTGATGGAGCCTGACTTCGTTTGATCATTTTCATTTTCATTTCACTTATAACCATGGCTTCAATCATTCAGGATCATTCGTCCGTAAGGGGTCCGGGTTCGAATCCCGGACAGGCATGGATGTTGTGTTTGTCTTACGGCAATGGCTCTCTCCCTTCCCTGGAACCAGTGACCCTAAATTAGGGACGGGCGAAAGCTTATAGCCCATTGAGTTGCTCACGGTGGTCGTTAAACCTCCAACAAAAAAATCATTCAGTGGAACTGTCGAGGTTTTCGGACGAGTTTTGATGAAGTTAAACATCTGCTTTCGTTGTACTCTCCGGTGTGCTTTTGTTTACAGGAAACAAAACTTAAACCATCAGACCTGTTTTCATTTCGAGACTACAGTCCGTATCGGACAGTTAATGCATCGGGTGACATCGCCTGTGGGGGAGTCGCTATTCTTGTCCCTCACAGTGTTCCGGTGTCTTCCGCTGCGATATCAACACCTTTGCAGGCCGTGGCGGTGCGAATATCTGTGCCTATGCCTCTTACTGTCTGCAGTGTCTATTTGCCGCCGGACGAGAACGTAAGCGTCTCTGTTCTGGAGATATTGGTTGATCAGCTGCCTTCACCCTTTCTTTTTTTTTTTTTTTTTTTTTTTTGATTGGAGGTTTAACGACCACCGTGAGCAACTCAATGGGCTATAAGCAGTCGCCCGTCCCTAATTTAGGGTCACTGGTTCTAGGGAAGGGAGAGAGCCAGTGCCGTAAGACAAACACAACATCCATGCCACACCGGGATTCGAACCCGGACCCCTTCGGACGAATGATCAGAGGCCAACGCCTTAGACCACTGCGCCACCGGGGCGGCACCCTTTCTTTTACTGGGTGACTTCAAAGCTCATCATCATTTATGGGGTAGTGTCAGCATCAGCACGAGAGGTCGTCGCATAGAGTCTCTTCTATCCTCGGCCTCTTTGTGCCTTTTTACCACCGGTGCTGACACGTACTTCCATGAGCCGATAAGATCCTTCAGGGCGATTAATTTGACCTTGGGATCACCATCGATTATTGTTGATTGGTCGTTGACGGTGTGTAACGACCTCCGCGGGAGCGACCATTTTCCAATTGTCCTCTCGCATCATGCGAACATGCCATCTTCTGCCTCCCGCCCTTCTCGGTGGAGGGTGGAGCGTGGAAGATGGGAGGTCTTCACGCCGTCAGCATTGATATCTCCTGCAATGGTGACCCAAGACGCAGCTGTTCTTGAAGTCACAAATTGCATTCTTCAGGCAGCTGATTTTTTCATACACAAAACATCTACGGCCCTCTCGAGAAGTCCGAAACCTTGGTGGACCCCTGAACAGGCAGCGGCTAGGAGAGCTCAACATAAGGCCTGGTCTACGTTTCGGCGTTATCTAACCGATGCTAATCTCGTTGCATTCAAACGAGCAAAATCTTATGCTCGGTTGGTGCGTCGACGTGGCAAGAGGGAGTCTTGGATCCAGTATGTTTCATTTCTCACTTCACGTGCCAGTTCGAAAAGTGTGTGTGACAAGATTCGTAAGATCCTGGGTAACTACAGCTCTCACCAGATCTCCATTCTCAAGAGTAACGGCTGCACATATGCTGAAGTCGGGGAGATTGCTGATTGTTTGGAGGAGGCGTCAGCCTCCGTGTCGAGTGACCTGGCGTATCCTTCCTCCTTTGTGAGGATTAAATCCACTGCGGAACGCCAGAGAATCTCTTTTGCGCCTTTTAACGACACGGGATATAACTCCGCCTTCAGCATGGTTGAACACAGGGTGGTTCTGCATCGGTCCGGCGCTACATCTGTCGGTCCCGATGGCATCCGCTATGACATGCTCCGTCATCTCTCGCAGTCGTCTCTCAAGAATCTCTTAATCTTCTTTAATCGTATTTGGTCGGAGCACAGTTTCCCGGAATCCTGGCGAAAAGCTTTTGTTCTGCCTATTTCCAAACCTGGCAAGGATCCCAAGTCTCCCTCTAGTTATCGTCCAAATGCTCTCACTAGCTGTCTGTGTAAAGTTCTTGAACGCATGGTTAATTCCAGGTTAGTTCATTTTTTAGAGTATCATCAAGTGCTTTCACCATCACAAAGCGGCTTTCGCCGTCATCGTTCACCTCGCGATCCTCTCCTGCACCTTGAGACATCTGTGCGTGAGGCGTTCGTGCGTAGGCAGCACCTGGTGTCCGTTTTCTTTGATATTCAAAAAGCCTATGATCGAGCTTGGCGGCACGGTATTATCCGTGAACTCCACGCATGCGGATTGCGAGGAAATCTTCCAACGTTCATCGTTAATTTTCTTCGCAATCGGGTGTTCCAGGTGGGCCTGGGTACGACGCTCTCGGCACCGTTCCATCAAGAACAAGGTGTTCTTCAAAGTTGCATTTTATCTGTCACATTGTTTATCCTCCGCATTAACTGTCTGTTCACAAATCTTCCTCCTGCAGTTTCGGCTACTGTTTATGTTGATGACTTGAACATTTTCTGCTCGTCATCAAGCATGCATTTTATTGAAAGGCAGTTGCAGTCTGCAATTAACCAGATCTTTAAAGCGGCGAATAGCAATAGTTTCGTTTTTTCTCCCGACAAGACAGCGTGTGTCCATTTCTGCCGGAGGCGTGGCCTCCATCCTGACCCAGAGCTGCATTTAGACCGTGCAGCCATACCAGTTTTGCCGGAGACCAAGTTCCTTGGTCTGACCATCGACCGTGCGCTTATGGTCCGTGCGCACGCTCCGCGGCTCAAGATTTCCTGTCTGCGGGCTCTATCTATTCTTAAGATCCTTTCGAGAGTCTCGTGGGTCGCAGACAGGTTGTCTTTTTTTCAATTTACCATTCATTATTACGGTCAAAACTGGATTATGGTTGTATCGTGTAAGGCTCTGCTCGTCGTTCCATTCTCCGGCCTTTGGACACTATTCACCATCAAGCACTGCGTATTTGTTCGGGAGCATTTCGAACATCTCCAATTCCCAGCATTTACGCTGACGTGAACAAACCATCGCTTCAATTACGCCGTCTGCAGCTGTCTATTCAATTCTACCTGAAACTTAGATCTCTTCCGGACCATCCTTTATACGATGCAGTTTTTCATCCCCAGCATACTCGTTTATTCGGGAACCGGCTTTCGTGCATTTCACCCTTCGGTCTTCGTATGGCGGCTATAGCCCGTGATGTAGGGCTCGACTTGTCACTTGTTGGAGAGACCAGGGGCTTTGGGGATCCTCCATGGCACTCACTTGGTGTCATGGTTGATACCACCTTTACATCTTTCAGTAAATCCTCAACCCCTGCGTCAGTGTACCAGCAGCTCTTCGCTGAGCACCGTGACCTCAATTCTGACTACACTCCTCATTTTACTGGAGGCTCCAAGATGCATGTAGTCGTTGGATCCGCGGCTGTCTGTGTAGATGACGTTTCAGTAGCGCGGATCCCAGCTGAGGCCACGGTGTTTTCGGCGGAGATGCATGCTGTGTATCTCGCCCTTCTCCATGTTCAGTCGGGTTCTCATTATCGTGCTATGGTCTATACGGATTCTTTAAGTGTCCTGCAGTATATATCATCTGCAGATTGCCGTGACCATCCTGTTCTCTTGGATGTGAGACAGTTACTTCGTCATTTGCTCGGGGCCGGTCTTCATGTTCAGTTTTGCTATATTCCTGGGCATGTTGGAATCTCGGGTAACGAGTGTGCTGATGCGGCTGCTAGATCTGCTTCCTCTTTGGTCGTCACACCCTTTCCACTGTATCCCCGGGATTTCCGCTTTATCTTTCGCGACCATATCAAGCAAACGTGGCAGGGTCTGTGGAACCAACAGGTGGAAAATAAACTGCTTCGTATTAAACCTAATCTTGAAGTCTGGAAATCCTCATATCATCGGAACCGTAGGGAGGAAGTGGTGCTTTCGCGTCTCCGCATTGGGCATTGTCGTTTCACTCACCGCTTTTTGCTGTGTGGCGACACTGCGCCGATGTGTGAGACATGCAATTGCCGACTCACCGTCACTCATCTTCTGTGCAGCTGTGTTCGTTTTCGTGATGTACGTTTTCATTTCTTTCATTCTCATTTGTTGACCGAGGACGCCGCTACACTGCAGCGGCTCCTCAATTACCACTGTGATACTGTTGCCGTGTGTTCATTTTTTAAAGAAATTTACTATTTTAAACGTATCTAGATTTTAGCCTTATCATCATCTTCATTTCTCAGTTTTACTGAATCAGCTAGATTTTAATCATTGTATCATGTTTTTAATATTGTTTGTTTCATTATCTTTTTTAGCCCTTCCATCGTTCTCATTTTTCAGTTTTACTTGATCAGCCTGATTTTAAGCTTTTTACCACGTTTTTAATACTGTTGTTTGTCTTTTGTTTGGTGCTCTTTGGCCAGCTATGGCCCTTGCGCCATTAAAATCCTTTAACCAAACAACCATTTCAAATTTAATATTTTGCACTTTTCTTTTTCTATAGCTGTCTTGTGGCCGGTATCAAATCTTTGTTATGAGGCTTACTTTTGCTTAAGAATAGGGAAGAAACAGTTTAAATGTCCTTACCAGCGTTTTCATTCTTTACATAAGGCTTCCGTAGCACTGCGCGCATGGAGGATTCCTTGTCGGTATTTTTTGGCATTATTTTTCAGGCATATAAAAAAATTGCATAATCACTCATTTGTGAGAAATAAAACAGTAAAATAATGCGTCCACAGCTCCGATTTTTAATCAGGATACATTTGTGATGTATCCTATGTTATCTCGTCAAAATGCGATTCTATTCATGTTTATGCTTCACAGATCTCAACACAGAATGTTACTTAATCACTTTTTTCACGGGAACTTTGATTAATAGAAGATTTAAATGTAACAGTACTTATGGAAAAACATATTTACAGACACGGCAGTGGTACCATGTTGTAGCCAATCCGGAAACTTTTTGAACGCACCTTGTATAAGTTTAACTATTTTGAAAAACAACAACAATGCTTTGGAGGGTTTAAATATAGTGCTTTTTGTTTACGCGGTTTTCTTGGATTTTTGTCATATTCTTCCGGAAATTTTCATTTGGTTTCAGATAAGTTCGTCCAAATTTCCGCATCATAATACCCATACAAAATCGTTCAATTCATACGCAATTTTAATTTGTTTTTAGGGACCTCGTGGGCCAAATGAAAATTTCTGGAAGAAAATGAGAAATTTCCAAGAAAACCACGTAAACAAAAACAAAATAAAAACTCGCTGGGAAAAAATGGTCCATATCGATGGAATGCTCAGAGCGCTTGAGTGGGATCTATTCTTTCACAGATTTGCACGACATTAACAGAAGAAACAAACGACGTGATTCTGCCTTGAAATGTATACTTCTCCTTTCTAGCTGGCAAATTTTCCCCTTTTTATGCCTGTAATATAAATCATAGCGAGAAAACGCGAAGCATGAATTCCTCTCC
Organism: Macrothele yani; assembly: GCA_039090855.1. Classification (NCBI taxonomy): domain Eukaryota; kingdom Metazoa; phylum Arthropoda; class Arachnida; order Araneae; family Macrothelidae; genus Macrothele; species Macrothele yani. Next base: position 14,632,998 of record CM077016.1, read on the forward strand.
GTCTGAAATTTCGTCTCCTCATTTTAAAACCGTTAATGTCCCCAATTTAAGGTACAACGGGTAAGAACATAACTGGCAACAGCACAGCGGGAAGACACCGGATTATAAGCAATCACCTGTCCCAAATTTAACACCAGTGGTTATAAGGAAAGAACAGAACCAGTACCGTGAGACAAAGACAGCGTGTATGCCACAGCGGGATTCCAACTCGGACCTATCTTAGACGAATGACCCGAAACCAGCGCTTGGACCATTGCGCCACCGAAGATAATCGCAATTATGGCACAATGTCATCCTACCGCGTACTTCGTAAACTCAATTTTATATTTGCATACATTAGCTCCCAATATGGTGGGCAAGAGTGGAAATTGGCCGTCTCCGTGAAATTTCAACTTACCCTTTCTGTCCTTGGCAGGTACAGCAGAGATTTTTGCGCTAACACTATTTATGATTGCTAAATTTTCAGTAGAACTTCTGGATGCACGTTTGTGAAGAAAAATTGAAAAGAACATTGGAAACTGCAGCAGAAAACTCTAATATTCAGAGTGCAAAGTAACAATGAAATTCTACGCATTAAATATTTTAGTGCTGCATCTCATGAGGTTGTTTTTAGCATTTCAGGTGACATAGAATGATCACCGAAATTTCGTGGCGCACGTGACCCACGTAGTCGAAATGCACAACAGAGCAACACAGAAATTTTCATTTCTCCTGACATGATGGCAAATTACATGTGGTTTTTGGATCTTCTGGCTTATAGGGAAACTTATGTGTTGAGGTAAGAACGATTAGATAACAAGAAGGCACAAAGAAATTTGTTTATTGTATTTGTATATCTTATTAGCATTTTCCCCTTTCTGCATAGTTCCGTTATTTTTCTTCCTTTCCTTCACCTAGATATATGGTGCTTTCAAATCATTTACCAGCAGCTGGTTCCTCAGGTTGGAAGTATTATTTCGCACTGTGCACTTGCGCAGGGCTACCATCCAAAGAGAGCGTAAGTGACCTTAGCAAGTGGTGACTTTTTACATTTTCTATTTTCTGTTCTATAATGTGGTATATTTTTATTTTCAACTGTTAACTGGCCGAAGCAGTGTTCCCAGTTAGCAATCCTTCTATTTTTGTTCTATCTTTTCTAAATCTTGTGTGGTTCTTTTACATAATGTTAATTGGCCAAGACAGAGTCCCCAGTTAACATTCTTTCTATCTTGTGTACTAGCTAGTGAACTTGTCTACAGCTATTAGTTCTCTTGTGTGGTAGAGATTTATTGCTAAATGGTTCAGGCATTGTTCCCAGTTAGACTTTGTTTTGAAATTAAAAGAAAAGGAATTAATGCACTTTTCTAATGGCTCCCCATTGAGCAAAAATGTGAAATTACCAATAGCCCTTTTCAGGGCTAAGCTCATTTCAGAATTTTTTTTCAAAAAGGACAAAAACGTACTATCATATTGAAAATTATAGAAATAATGAAAATGAATTTTTGCACATTTTTTGGCAGCTTATTGAGAAAAATCCGAAATAAAAAATTGACCTTTTCAGGGCTGATTGCAGTTTAATAAATTTATCCAAAAAGATAGCAGTTGTACTATTACAATATAAATATATTTTAAGAGCAATAAAATATAGAAAGGAACATTTGCACGTTTTATTGCAACTTTTTTTAGAAATTTTTAAATAAAAAAGGGCCTTTTTCAGGTCTTTATACACATCAGGAAAAGTTTACAAAAAAGAAATTGGATATATTTTCACACATTAAAAATTTGTAAATACTATTGAAATAAAAGAAACGAATTTTCATATGTTTTAACAGGGATATAAAGAGAAAAATTTAAAATAAAAAAGTGCTTTTTGCAGAACTGACTCTAGTTCGCTAAATTTGGTGTGAATAAAATAATTTTGAGTGACTCACTTTTGGGTCACACATTTTAGCTTACAGTTTGAGCCATTTCTACACAATTATCTCATTGATCAAACTAATAAATAATATTATTCCAAATAAACTAATCACATAAAACTTATCAATTTCTTTTAATCTAAGTGGAGTAGAAACAACATGTATAAATTAATTAAAAAATTCTTATAATTTGAATGTTGTAGTGTTCTTCACATGTATGAATAAAAAAATTACTCAATGCATTATCTTTCGTATTCTTCGCACATGTGAATAAAAATAATTTAAGAAAATAATTTTAAATGCATGTTGTGGTATTCTTCACAAGAGTGAATAAAAATTTATTCTATATATCATTTATCCATTCTTCACACATGTGAATAAACTAAGAAAATCCTTTTAATTGTGTAATGTTCTTCACATATGTGAATAAAAAATTGTTTAATATATTAATTCTCGCATTCTTCACAAATGTCAATAAAATAAAAATGAATTAAGCAAAGTTTTATAATTAACATTGTAGTGCTCTTCACACGTGTGAATAAAAAGTCGTCAATATATAATTTATCGTACCTTTCACATTTGTGAAATTATACATTTATGAATGAAAAGAAGCTATTATACACAAACTGTTGTCATGATTTTACGACTCACATCGTCGGTCACATTATGAAAAATGCGCGTATATAACGTAAAATGTTTTCACCCGAACGAATAGACTAAGCTAGTTTTTCAGCAATATTAATTAATTCACTCTAAATATAGTATAAATCACTGCAGCTAGCACTGATTGGCCCTTAAAAGAGAATAAAATATTGTATTCTGTAAATTATTTCATATTTCTTTAACCTCCGTAAACAAGTCAAATTACGTCAAATCAAATGAATATTTTATTGAAATGATTCTCCAATAGAAGCTTTAGTACCAATAAACAAACTATTAAGGTAACTCATACAAGATTTCATATAACTACTATAATTCTTAAGCTATACCCTGAATTTGCTGAACTTACTGAATTAAATAACAATTAACAATTAAATGGTAAGGAACATGAGTCAATAAATTTTCTCCTCTGCTGATGATATCATTAATTTACATTCCGCTAAAATAATTTCAAAATATTTTAATCAACACAGTGCCAGATGTATTTTAATTAAATCTTTTACACTGATAAATGATTACAGAATGGCGAAATTCAACGGAAATGACTTAGTTTGCTTCATTACTTAGAGTTCAGCATTGAAGCGATGCATACACTCTTCTTCTTTTCTTCACCTTCTTTTCATTCTGATCTTTTCTTTGGATCTCCTGCTCCTTTCTACTTTCAAAGACGTCTGGACCGACGGCGTCATGGCTTTTCCCGGCCAAAGATCTGTCAGCAGCCTACATGCAGTCGACTTAATCTAAGTTAGGAACAAGACACGCTCACCATGTGCTAGGTTCGAACGATTGGAGTTGCCCCAATGTTTAAACCTTCGATTTGTGTTTTGTGGATCGAATCCACGCTCTTTGACTAGTTTTTCAAAATCATCCAATCGTGTACCCCGGAGGTGGAGAACTACAGATAATTATGACTATCGGTAGTTTTCGTTAGTCAAAACATAAAAATCCGTAACTACCGATAGTGTGTTGGCAATATTGCCCGCGACAAAGTTTGTTTTCCGGGATGAAAAATTATGGCTGACAATAATTTTTATTACCTTTCCATATTGTCAAAAAGTTAAGCTCCGATAAACTCTTAAGCAAACTGTTTTTATTTACTTTTTTCTGTTTCAGGTTTAAAAATAACCGTGAGCGATTAGAGTGGCTGAAAGCAGTCGCTTCTGCCAGATTTTTAGAGCCACTGATTTCAGGGAAGTCTGCGCTGTATAATAAACAGAACCACAAAATCTATATCTCATGGGATTCAAACTGGGACCCATCTCGGACGAATGGTCACAAATCAGCGGTTAGACAACTGCGCCTCCGGATCTAAAGTTTTGACAATATCCTCCGGAAGTGAGTGATCAAAAGTCACGAAAAACATGTTTTACTAGTATATTAAATAACTCGTGTGCAGTGATAGACGGCGAGATCGACGTAGAACGCCAAAGACTGGTCACGTGTGGTGTTTAGCGATTAGTGCCACTTTGTTTTGGGGACAGATGATCATCGTGTCCGGGTGTGTAGGTCCCCAAGTCACGGCACAATCCCAACCTCGCTATCGAGCGCCACACCTCCTCCACTTCAGGCATTATTGTCTGGAGAGTCATTGCGTACGATTGCCGATCAGCTGTATTTTCTGTGGTACGTGGATCATTGGCGGCTAGGCCCCATACTACGGCCCCATGCGCTTCCATTAATGGACGAGATTCCAGGTACTCTATACCAGCAGGATAATGCCCGCCCGCACACGGCTCGGGATGTCCAGGGCTGCCTACGTCATGTCCAGAAACTTACATGGCCTGCCCGCTCCCCGGTCATGTCCCCTGTCAAGCATGTGTGGGATTACTTGAAATGTCGGCTGCCACCGTGCCGCACTGTCCGGGATGTGGATCACAGCATACAACACGTGTGGGCCAGTCTGCCGCTAGACAACATCAGGCGTTTGTACGCCTCCATGCCAGACCGTACAGCATGTGTTGGCCAGTCTGCCGCAGGACAACATCAAGCGTTTGTACTCCTCCATGCCGGACCGTATTGCAGCATGTATTGCCATACGAGGCGGTGTGACGCGCTATAAAAGAAAAACGGAGTGCGTACCACAGATCCTTCTGTAATTGCCCTGCAGCTTTTGTTTTTGCCATCATTATATCCTCTGTAATTGCCTTGCAGCCCAATTTTTGCCATCATTTTATCATCTTTATACTTACACTTCGCATCTGTTGGTTGAGAAAGACAGCATTATGTTTTCCCTTTTTTTAAGTCAACCATCCGTCAACTTAAAAATAAGAATATAATATTGTAACTATAGTTTCTTTCTATAAGAATGAACCATTATTGAAACATAAATATTAACTGCCATTTAAGCATTTAGAAATGTTTTCGAAAAAAAGGGTAATATATTATTGCAGAACAACAACCATATTTCACACTTCTGGAGTTTTCACCTAAATGAAAGACGATTTAGGGAGTTCAGAAAAATGATTTATTCGATGATAGTGACATTACATAGATTACAGTGGGTATGACAGTACAGCTGGAATCTGCATTGGAGATATCTTGCGAACAAATTGTGTGAAACTCTGAAAAGGCATGTATTTATACTAAAAAACCTTGGTAAATTCTAGAAAATACATGCCCATCTTGCACAGGACATAAACGCAGTAACTTCTTTACGCCATATAACTACCGAAAAAATACACTACACCCATGAGGAAATGAGACCGAAAAAGGCCAAAACGTGACAGTAATATAAAATGGTTTACCTGTCGGACCTTTTAAAGGCGTCTCGAAAATGACACGCTTTGGCGTATGAGAGCAACTGAAACTTTCTTTACTCTGCTTCCTACCATTTTATTTAGCTGGAAGCATGCTTTGTACAGAGAATATTATACAGAATTTCGAATCAAATTATTGCCATTTGTTTCATATAATTTATTTTAACAATAAACAACTAAAGACAAATATTTCGAATATTTTAAGCAGATCAATCCTATAGCGAGCTTGTCGGAAGCACAAATATGTATATTCCATGCTTGTGAAACTCAGCTTCTAACATTGTACTGTTTTCTTAAGATCCACGTTGAAATAAATATAATTTACATTACGATTTTAATTGCCTTAATTTAAATTAAACTTCTTCCAAATTCTCAAAAATCTTTCGTGATACCCAGATATTTTTAGAATCATTAATACAGCAATCAGACATCCCTGAATTGCCTTATTTAGGGTCTTCACGCAACATTATTCACATCATAAAACTTGAAAATTATATCGTCCTGTAGCGGGAATCTAAAGCGCATCACCCGATGTCCTTTCGACCATGATATCCATTACAAACAAAAGTTTTAAAGTACAAATATATGCATTCTCAGAGATTAACACAGTTTGTTCGCAGTATGCTTGAACGGAAATTCGGAGATGAGTGTTGGATTTTGGTTCCAGGACGATTGGATTTTTAAGGTGTTTGATCTGATTAATACCCATTACGTAAAGAACGGCAAATACAGGCAATTCAGAGATTTCTGATTGCTGTATTAATGATTCTGTTATATCTCCACGTTTTTTGAGAACAATATTTCACCCACAGAGTTAAAGTATTTAAGATGTTTCTCAATCTTACGGTATGACAGAGATTTTCGCTACAATGGTATATATTGTTTGCAAAAATAAAACGTCAGGGATCATGAGCTACTTGATAGTTTCTTACAAAAATGAAATGGCAGATTTCATATTATCAGAGTTATTAGAAGCGCAGTTTAATTTATAAATACTTGTATTTTGCCATTTAAATACAAAATCTGACCTCAAACAATTCCTAGAACACTAGTACGAAGGAAGTTAATTTGTATACATTTCTCATCTTAAAAACCAGCAGAAAATAAATGAATGGACATATTGTATTTACTGAAGACATTTCATGGAACACCGGTACCTTTTCTGTGCTGAACTTCTTCAAATGATATAACAGACATATTTCACGTATTTAACCGGAAGATGTTTATGCTTTTGAAAATGAAACCAATTTTTATTTTAACTTTAGACATCAATTGTTTATCTGGGACAAAAAAAGACCAATATGATTATTAAAAAAAAATTTCATCGCATGGGCTTGTAGAATACCAAAATGCTTTCACCCTCCCTGGGAGACGTTTAGAGCATATTCTGCTTTTATGTCCTCATGTATCAACATTCGATGAATTAAAAGCGTTCCTCGAGACTGCTCTTATGATGTCAGGCGAGTATTACGTGAGGCACTCACATAGGTTTTTGCCGTCTGTCATTTAGATACTCAGTTGTGTACAGGTATGGATAATAACTGACAAGTATGATTAGCAGTGTTGTTCTTTTTGTACAATGAATTACAGTGTTAACCACTGATCTTGTTTTGTGCCCATCTGTCGGTTTACGTAAAGTGGAATACAACTGGAGCGTGTGCTTAATATTGGGCCCAATTCTCTTACGGAATAAGCTGTTCTGTGCTTTGCAGAAATTGCGTTTTATGATGATATTCTTTTCCACTAAAAAAATCGTTGGAAACCACACTCCTTTTATCTGGCAATGGATTAATTGCCACAGAATAACATCGTGATGTCATACATTTCTTGCTGCCATTATCAGCGCGGACTCCGTATCTTTCCATCTATCAGGTTTCTGTGTAATTACAAAAAAATTAAGGTAGCCAGGTGCAATCTAAAGGTGTTTCCAAGATTTCCAGCAAAACGTGGAAAAAATGTTTTTTCGCGACTTTAATATTGTTATTGTTTTTGAACATATTCCACGACGTGATCAAAAGTTTGTAGAACACTTCCTACAATGAGGTAAAAAAAGAGCCAATGAGAACGTAGATTGCTAATGGACTTAACCTAAAAGATGTCTAAGAACCTTGGTATGCAGCAATGCAGGTATTCTTGAAAGTGAGCTTTTGTTTCCCTATAAAGGAACAGAAACTGTTGATATATCAGAGGATCGCCTAGAATTTGGACACACTTCTGATGGGTTGCCGTGGTACCTGTTCTCTTGTTGACAACAGAATTGGCTAAAAGTTGTCCTTTAATATCTCTCAAAGTTATTTCTACTTCATAATTTATCCATCTCATGAGGTTCAATTGTACCTCATTTAGCAATATTGGCGATGAACTGAGATAAATCTGTGTGTATAGTTTTATGTTTGAACTTCATTATAAAATAATTCGCCTGTCCATAGTAGTTACACAATTTAAACAGAAAGTAGAAATGTATCCCAAGTTATGTTTTTAATCCATGTTTTTAAACAAACGCTGTGATTAGGATTTTTTAAGATTCATAGAATACAAATATTTCACTAAAACTTTATTTGTAATATAAAAATTCATAAAAGTAGTAAAAAATAAATAGAATGATTGATATATAAAAATTTTAAGAATAATAAAATAGGTTTATTTGTTTTTTTCTGTGTTTTTCAAGGTATCTGGGATGACCTCAGTATACGATTTTCTAAATTTAACTCAACTGTAGCCCCAAATGAAATAAATATTTTAGTAATATTTAAAAATTTCTTCCGCGCACTGGTAATTTCAAGAAAGATTTTATTTCTTAAGTTGTAAAGAAAAACCGTAGAACACAGATGTTTTTTTTTTTTTTTTTTTTTTCTTTTAATTCTATTAGGTTAGTGATATTAAAACAACAACCGCAAAAATAACGGAAATCGTTCTGAAATTTTTCTGAGTAGTAGAAATGAAAAGCCTAAGTGTTGAAGTACTTTGTACAAATGTTATACCAAAAATCTCTGCTTAATAGATTCAAAAACGTGCAAGGCAACCAATGTGCGCATCTGGTTTTCATATAAATGCTTAGGCTAACTTCCTGCTGTGTGCAAATACGACGGAAAACATAAAAGTAGCTAAAGTTTTTTCAAATGCCTTTGGCAGGAAACACTGCAATGAAGCAGAAAAATATAACCAAGACTTAAAAACTCCGTCTCATTTATTCCTTTCCAGCAGGTTCCTATCGTGCTGTGATATTTTTGTTTTCAATAGCGACTTTATGGCTCTGTTTTATTGCCTCTCATTTTACACTTCGCAAATTTAGTTAAAATTTGAACATAGCTTTCCGAATTTGTTGAAGTTCCATTAATACTAAAATTAAAAAAAATGAAATGGTTTTAAGCAAGAAGATTTCGGTTTTCTCTGAGATCCGATGTTAAAACTATTTTGGAAAAACATTCCTACTTCGGAATAAGAGTAGAAAGAGAATTCAAAGAAAATCTGTGATTTTTCCCTTTTTATTTAAACTTTTTGAAACTGGTAAAGGTTTCGACATAAAAGATTATCAAATATTTAGGTACAAGTAATGTATGTTTACGACAATATTACAGTCCAAAACAAAATGAACAACTTCACCGATGGTGCATTTAAATTTGAGATTTTCCAAAAAAAGGTGTAAAAATGGAAAAAATGTGCGATTTTCATGTATAGGCAATGCTTTTATCAGAGGTTTCGTGGTAATTTTAAACGGCACGCGCGCATTGTTTTCCAATTGTGGCAGTCGCATTTCTGTGCAGGAAGAATGGATCACCGAAAGCGAAATGCAGTACAATCACAAATTTAAATTTTCTAAAAGTGCTTTAAAAAACACTAATGATGATTTATTTGCTTTATTAAAATCAACAAGCAACTTATTTTAATAACTCCAAACAATCTTTGAGTTATATAAGAGTATCCATCGTTTCTTTTACAAATGAGATACCGTTCAAAAATGTATGCGGCACATACACACGCAGCACCATGATGTGACGATGTAAACGTTGCTTAACTGTACTGTATGAAGAATGCCGCAGGTTAGTTGACATAGCATTTGAACGGTGGCTGCGAATCTATCATATTTCTCAAAGAAATTGTGAGATTGTAAAATATGGATTTTATATGTGTATTCTTCGAATCAGTATCTTTCAAATAAAACATTTTGCAAAAATCTTAATTTAATTTTCCTAGAAATTTAATGCGCAATATACTGACACATTGTGGAATAGTGCGAGTGTTCCATTCTGTATTCTCTATATGATATTACCTACCGTTCTATATTTGCTAGATACGGGTCATTATCATCACTGCGTTTGTGAGTATAATAGAGACCTGTGTAAATTGCAAGTGAAAAGGTTTACTTAAAACGTGATTTGTACTCTTGTTCTATAAGAAATAAAGAGAACGCCCGGTCCGAAAAAAAGTTTGCCTTCGTCGACACATTTCGTAGTTGCAAAATTTAAAAGCAGCTAGCCCATCTTGAAAGTCACACCGGCGGGAAGATGGCTGGCGGTGGTCGGTTGTGATCTATGAATAGCTGTGGCGGGTGGTATCTATCGGTCTGCTGATCCATCCCGGACCGAGATGTTCTGTTCGTACTGGAGGGATGTTATCGTAACTCATTCAATATCTATTAATTTTAGCGAGGCCCATTAGTCTCTGTAGAGCTAGACATTTTGCAGCGCAAGATTAAGTAATCAGCTTACCACAACGCTATTGATTAATAGCACGGAGCGCTTTTTTTAATCGCGCACATTTCGAAGTATTTAGTCTATCAGTTTACCGACTATATTGCAATTTTCTCCTTGATACTTACATCCGAAACTTTGTTTTAAAGTAATACACAATCTTCTGAATGTTAGTTCCTACAACATTATATTTTAATTTTACTTCGTTTATTTTGTGTTCATTCATTTCGTATTAGGCCCTTAATGCTTTTACCCTGATGTCAATTACTACTAAAAATAGATTCAGGTTTAACATTTAATAAGACCTTTCCTAAATTATTCATTAACTGATCCAGACATTTAGACACTGCGAAATTTTTTAGCTAATCTTTCAATTCTATCTCCATGCTCCTTCCTTTCCGTAGATTTCTTAAAATAATGTAAAAACGATATCAGCTAAAGTCTTATTTCTTATTAATCGATCGCATCAAAGTGTTACTTCTTCCATCGCACCTGCAATAGGGTCTTGAGAAGCAGTTGGTCGCCCCGGTGGCGCAGTGGTCTAAGGCGCTGGCCACTGATCATTCGTCTGAAGGGGTCCGGGTTCGAATCCCGGTCAGGCATGGATGTTGTGTTTGTCTTACGGCACTGGCTCTCTCCCTTCCCTGGAACCAGTGACCCTAAATTAGGGACGGGCGACTGCTTATAGCCCATTGAGTTGCTCACGGTGGTCGTTAAACCTCCAATCAAGAACAAGAAAAAGAAGAGAAGCAGTTGCCAAAATGTCAGATACCTAATTTCTGGATTTCCATACATTTTGAAAAATGTTCAGTATATTTCATTTGAAAAGCTTAAAGGCATTTTGTTGCACCCAATTTATATAATTTCTGTTAGACAGAATGTTATTAAATAATTAATACATGTCAGAAACACTGTGAAATTCTCAAATTTGTTGGTGATAGGAATCGAAACCACGCCGCTTCACTGCGGAGTCAGTTGACTTAAATGACGAAACTACACCGGGGGAATGTATCGTAGCAGATTTCACGTCTTGACACGTGTTTCATCATATTATTATATCACATAATCTCTCTCTTATTTTTTTAAGCAAAGGGATTTTGAATTAATTCCAGACGATGTGTGGAGCAACTATCACATATTTTTTTTTCAAAGAGCACGAAGGCCAACCGATCGATTATCCAGAATCGGGAGAAAATGTGAAATTCACAAATTTGCCGGTGAAGAGGTTCGAACACGTATGCCCCAGCTACGGAACGGAATGATTTACCATTACGAAACACCGACAGAATTAATCGCTACTACTTTGTCTTTTCCACATGTGCTTCACCTCTAGAGTACGACATATCTTGCATGGAAGAACTTCAAAAATATAATTGGAAACCATTAGGGAAAGGGAAAGATACAGTTGCAAAACTGTTCTTGAAAAACCGTTCTTCAAGAAACACATTTGAGAACTATTCCGCACTGTGATTTTGAACATTTTTTTTAAATTCGCACAACGACTACTTGAGAGAGAAATATTTTCGCGGTCAAATTCATCTTAAACCAAGTACTGCATGCGGCCCGTCGGTGTGTTCAATACGGCTCGGGGGATAAATGTTGTTTTTTTTAACTTAGAGGTTTAACGACCACCGTGAGCAATTCAATGAGCTATAATCAGTCGCCCGTCCCTAATTTAGGGTCACTGGTTCCAGGGAAGGGATAGAGCTAGTGCCGTTAGACAAACACAACATCCATGCCTCGCCGGGATTCGAACCCGGACCTTTGTCGGACAAAATATCAGAGTCCATCACTGCGCCACTGGGGCGTCGGTAAATGATTTAAAAGTTTTGCTTATCTTAGGTTTGCCTTATCTTTTATTCTGGAAAACATTTCTTGTTCTATTCTGAAATGTTCCTCATTAATTTCTGGGTACATTCTCAAGATACTATACATTTCAATTTCCTAAATGCCCTTTTCTATTTGCTTACGACAAGTACTGAAAAATCTCCAAAATTTCCAAATCGAGACCAACAGGGTCGAATGAGAAATTGTCCACTGATGAATGGGGGGTGCGAGTGTGAAAGCTGCGACACTGCGACCGACTGACAGCGGTATGGATGTATGCACGTGTAAAATATGTTTCCTCGTTGGAACTTGGTTACTAGAGCCTTGCTGACTATTCGAGGTCAGAGTTCCATGTCAGCGGAACTCTGACCTCGAATAGTTAGCGTGTTAGCACACAATGGGCAACCTCTCCAGATACGCTAAGGGACCCATTGTATGGGAAGGCTCTCAACAACCACAGAGTTACCACCACCTTGAACAGAGTCGACCTGCCACGACGGGCCATGGCCTCATGCAGTGTACGGCTCACCCGAACCCTCCCGTCAGCTCGTTACAGCTGAAAACGAGATTCCTCTGACAACACAACGCGGCGTCACTCTGCATGTGTCCAATTCTGATGTTTCTGGCATTACATCACAAAATGTTTTATGAGAAGATTGAACTTTTCTTTTAAGTATGTAACATTTTCTGCCGATTAGAAAGCAGAACGTCGGTACAATACAGATGGTGAGTGGAATGTTTTGCAATGTTTGGATCACTTTATGTCTATATACTTACCTTGACGACGAAAGCTGACTAGCATTCAAAGTAAAGGCCATCGTGTTGCACCATCTTTTGCCATCTGTCTGACAATTCTTAGATTCCGCGACGGTACCATTTCTTGTAATTCGAGACGAAGAACTTCTTCACCCCAGATGCCACATCCACCTGGTTGTTGAAGTGCTGCCCGGAAAGGAAATGTGCGATGGAGCAGAGCACGTGATAATCCGATGAGGCACGTTCCGGACTATATACTGGATGTAGCATCAGTTTGAAGCCCGCAAGTTCCTGGAGTTTTGCCCGGGTTGTTCGCAAGGTATGAGGCAGAGCGTTGTCCTGCTGTAGGAGAGCGTGCTTTCTGTTCACTGTTGTCGGGTACTTCTCCTCTAAAAGGGAAGGCACCTTCTTCACCTGTTCGGAGTAGAAGTTGGAGTTGATGTTCCGACCATCTTGAACAAATTCGTAAAGGACTATCTCCTCGAAATTCAACCAGTCGTGAGCATCACCTTGTGCTTGATGCACCCACTTTTGGCAAATGTTTCAAGAAGCTGGTCCGAGCTCAACCACTACCGTTTTGTGTTAGGATTAGGAAAATAAACGAACTTTTCCTCGCCCGTAACAATTCACTTGAAGAAACGTACATCGCGGGAGTATTCCGGTAGTTTCGGGCACACTTCTGCTCGGCGGTTTGCTTCAGCTGGCGTCAGTTCGTGACGGACAACGCGGCAGCTCCTGTACTTTGGCTTTGCTGAGGTCCTGAAGGTGACGAACCACAGTGGTCTGTGATATGCCCAGCTCGCCTGATAATCTCAGAGTGATTCTTGTCAGATTTGCCTCAACGGGCTGGCTCAGGATCTCAGAAATCGCCGTTCGCGGACTACAAGGCCTTGACTGATCGGCGAGTTTTCTTTCACCTGATTGAAATTTCTTGAATCATCTGTTTACGGAGATGTAGTCGACTGAACCTTCCTCTTTCTTATGAGAAATTTATCGTGTTTCTTGAGAAGTGTTATGGCGGAATTCAAACTCGTAAAACAACAGTTCCCTAATTAGCAGGTTGTGGCTGTTAATATTTTAGGCTTCCCAACCACAGACAGAACGACGGCATGCCATTCTGTCTATAGCAGCGACTTCCAATTTATATCCCTTTCGACAGACTGCAGTGCGCGAATTTAACTAGTTTAAACACATGACATACCTCTCTTGAGCACGCCTTATGCAAATATTGCAAAACTTTCGAATCGGCCTCTGTATTGTAAAACTAATTCTGTGTTCCTGAATAGGAAAATATTCCTGTTAATGAAATCTATTTTTTTCCCTTGTGCGCAGTAACATAATTATCCTTTGGAAAGCTAGAAAATAATCCATCGCTTCCCTAACTTTACCGTACAACATAATTGGCTAATATCCTATGAAAACCAAATGTATTGGAGAAAACCTTGAATCTATACATCGAGCAGGTTTCAGTGGCTTTCGAATTGCAATGCGCAATTGATATGATAGATTATTGATTGAAATTTGAGTATCGCACTTTAGGCACTTATTATACTCATAAAACGTTTCCGCTGACTACTGCTTGCTACATTCGAGGTAACTGATAAAATTCTGTAGCCTTAAAAACAAAGTCATGAAAAAATCTTTAGTTTACTTTAAAAATCATATATTTTATAAATCCAAAATGTTTTGATATTTTTAAATCATCCGTCGCAAAACAATTTAAAATAAGGTAAGTGTTCTATCAAATTTATCGAAATTACCTTTATTTCTGCTTTTGTCCTATTAATTTTAAAGGGCAAATAAGATTTCATGAATTCCTCATTTGATTCGCGATTTATCACATTGGCATCAATAATTCTTTATCATCAGATATTTTTCTGCCTTTCATGAGTATACCATGTAACGGACTAAATGCTTTCAATAAAGAATCTACTAAAAGCAATTTTTTACCTGAATGCCTTTTTCATTGTCTAGGAGACAACGAATATGAACATAACAACAAGACACATGTTTAAAAAATGCAATTTGGTTTTCCACCGGAATAAGGAAAAAACTATGAAAGTAAAATAAAGGAAGTACCAGATGTTTTCTGTATTTATGTACATGAATTATTAATAATCTGCTTCCACTTTTTAGTGGTACTTTTTATATTTTTGCTGTTTAGATAAAAATGTCAGAGTTAAATTTATAACTCTTTATTCGATACAAATTTTCATTAATCTGCGACGACTTCGGTTGCCGAACAAGCATATTCAGCTGTGTATCATCTAAAAGAATATATGAATTTACACAATTTTTTGAAAAATACATTTCTACTTATTTCCGTATTTTTCATAAGAAATATTTTTGGTGTCTTTGCCCAGGGGAGAATCAACAACCACCAATGAAACCACTTTATTTGTGACTTTTAAGGCACTTTCGAAGAGCTTAAATGTGAGTCAATTATATATTAATTAACTAAATTACTCTACGTATTATACTATAGTTTATGAAACGCAAAAAATGATAAATAATTGCACACTCATCAAGATTTATTTCTTGGATTTCATAAATCATGAATCCTAAGGATTTTATTTAGAATTTATTTTGCATTTACTTAGGATTCTACCGATTTTACTTCAGTTTTCTCTCTAAAGTTCATGACGAAAATCGTCGTTTCAAAAAAGAATCTACTGAAGAAATTGCGATCGCCATTCAGGAATTTAAATATTACGAAATTTCACAACAAAGAATTTAAATGACTAATCGCGCAAATTTCTTGAGAGCACGGTAACAATCAGCTAAGCTTTCCTTCTGTTTTGATCAAATACTGCACCTGTAGGAATTGCGGGTAAAATAGTTGAGCTTTGCTCTGCCCAGTTCACTTTGGCAATCTCATCGAATTTGCTACTGGATATTGTGCTCAACACATTAGCAGCATATTTCTAATTCCTTGTGGACTGTTTGAGAAGACCCAAGAGGTGGCAGGAGAGCCACACTATGGTAGCCTTGCTAAACAACACGCATCACGAAAAACCAATTGTCGAACATGCGCTTTCTTTGGCTACGGCCCGGCTAAAAATCCGGTTTTGTGATTGCAGCAAATCATATGCATGTACTTGACGCTACAATAAACTAAACGAACTGCATTTCAAAATTTTTAGTGTGCTACAGCAGAGTAGCGTGTAGTTATCAACAGCCACTACTCTCTGCATATGATATTGCAGAAAGCGAAAGCAATAGAGTTTTCATTGAAATCTGACTAAATCCATCTGTTTAATTTAATTAATAAAAAGGTATATTACAAATAAGTTACTGCAAACATCCTCAAGCCGGTGATTTTTATTGTAGGTTTCGGAAAGAGACAGTCTTAATATACTAGGCGCTAACTCATGCCATTCCCCATTTTGAAGACAAACATAACACTCCAAAATGGGATTAAGGAACATGTGCGCCACAAAACTATAGAAAGTCGAAAACCAGTAAAATGAAAATATTTTCAGAAGTAATAATAATTCGTACATTCAGCGTCGCTGACTAGGACAACACCGTCATAATCTCATCAGATATCCTTTAGTTTTACCGCATGGTCCTAATTTAACATAACATCTTTAAGTAATCGTCGACTTCGTAGCGATATATAATATTTTCTACGACTACATTAAATTCAAAATTGGATGACCGCGATTTATATATTAAGTTGCTCGGTTATTTGAAATTACTTTCAGTAGTTCCTTAGAGTATAAAAGCATACCCCAGGAAACACCTGGTTTAACTTCAGGGACACTAAAATCTCTTGACATGGCTTCTCCGTAAGTAAACGTCAACTTCATTAGCTGAATTTCTTCATCACAAAAGACATAGTGGGCATTTTGGTGTTTAACTAATTGCAATCCATGGAATAATCTTGTTGTTCATTCTTCGACATATGAAAACTAACTATAAAAAGGCGCAGATTAAGCAGTACTTTCAAAGATTATCACAACTAATTATAAACGTGCATATTAAGCAGTACTTTCAAATATTATCACAACGGCATAATTAATTATTTAAACTTTTGCTCGTCTCATCTTTCATCTTAATGCGTATCCCAGAAGTGACATAGCATTCAATTTATTACTGGAAACTCAATCAAGTACTTGGCATTTTTAACCATTTCGACAATAAACTTTTGAATAACTATCAACAATAACGTCGTATTGTAATTGCTCATAATAAAAAAAGATCTCGTTCAAAAGTTTAGCACGTGATGTTTTTCTCTTAAAAACGGTATTATGTCAGGAAATTGTAATAAGTTACTAGAAACTGCGTTGCTGAATTCTTTTAACTCTTTCATAGGCGGAAACTGAAAAAAAAAGGAATTTACAATGTTTTTTAATTGTTCTGGCACTTTAAATAAAAAAGCAAATGTAAGGCATTTTCTTTTAGAGTTTTTTATTAACAGTGACACGGTATTTGAAGTTTAAAATGCAGGAGAATCTATATATAACAATGGATAAATCTATGAAATAAGATAATGACATTTCAGTGAAGTATTTCTGCGGAATTATTTGCGTATTACCATGTTTCGTTTTTATTTAAAATCATGCGTTCTATAAACGTTTCTTTGAAAATGAACTGTTACAGATAATTGCAATCTTCAGCGGTATAAATTAGGCAAATAACGGTACCACACTTTGTTTGATGCTCACACAATTTACTTAAGCCTTCCAGTTGGAAATCCGAAAATTTAAGAAAATTTCTTTATAATTTTTTTCAATTTCTTCGTTGATCACTTTGACTTCAGAAGAATGATTCATTCGATTTCATGTTAACACCATTTGGTTGGCATAATACCGTTTTGGCAAATCCGATAACATTTGTCAAAACTAAAATATTAGCAGTTCCTCCTTTGGATGGCCAACAATTCAGGTGCATAGGTACGAACAGCAAATAAACTTTCATATACTGTATTTTGCGTTTAACCTTTTGAGAAGATCATACTTTTAAAAATATTGAAATAACTCATTTTAAGAAACATTGGAACCTAAGTGAACTCATTATCAATGAACTTCACAAATATGTAATAAATGTTTCTCAAAACTTACTAATTATCATTTTGTGTTAAAAGTGATAAAAATATTTCGAAATAGTGAGGTCTTTTTTGACAGCTGGACTTAAACATATTTTCTCAAAACCGATAAGTTAAGGAACTAGCAGAAACATGTTAAAGACGGAGACAATATAGAGGCGCACACTTTTATGCGGAATTTAAAGATTTTTCCGGTGTTATTTTTTTACAGTAGCCTTTAAAAAAAGACATCGATACCTAAACTTTCGAAGTGCTGTGGTATTATGTGACTAGGATATATTAATATCACTCCAAAATTTAGAAAACTTTCTTTCTAAAGTTTGACCATAAATACACTGTCGGAAAGTGAAAAAAGAACACCAAGAAGAAATTGGCGGACGATCATGAAACTTACATATGTCAATGGGGTCGAGTTTACATAGGTGTGATGTTAATTTCGGGACCAACCGGTGAGCGCTTACGCCACAGCACGGCATAATATGCAAATTATCGTCGGTGGTATTTAAGGAGTACGGCGAACTGAATGTAATCAGTCGTCGGCGTACGGACGCGTGCGAAGAACCTGAAGAAGCTGCAATGACTGGACATGGAAGACGTGTACGAATTCAGCAGTTATCGGAGTTTGAGCGAGGTCGTCTAGTCGGACTCCGCGATGCCGGGTGGTCGTATCGTCGTATTATGGAGCGAATTGGATGGGAAGTATCGGTGGTGGTACGATGGTGGCGCAGATGGTCCGAGGAACATTCACACACGAGAAGACGTGGAACCCGGAGTCACAGACGGACTGATGAGCACACCGATCGACGCATAAGAAGTGCGGCGTTGTCAACTAGAACATCCGCTGCGACGGAAATTCGAGCTGCCGTTGCACCTGAGGTGACTGTGCGAACAATCCGCAGCCGTCTACTAGATGCAGGACTACGTGCAAGTGTGCCTCTGGCATGTGTACCTCTGACTCCAGCCCACCGTCAGGAACGGCTGCGGTGGTGTCGCCAACGTCTGCACTGGAGAACGCAATGGCGATCTGTCGTGTTCAGCGATGAAAGCAGATTCTGCTTGGGAGCCTACGATGGCCGTATGTGTGTTCGCAGAAGCACAGGGGAGCGTCTCCACCCTTCTTGCATCTGCAAGCGAAACACAGGGCCTACACCTGGTCTCCTGGTGTGGGGAGCGATCAGCTATCACTCCCGTACACAACTAGTGTTTGTACCGGGTACGTTAAACAACACCTCCTACATCAACAACATCATTCAGCCCGTTGTTGTGCCATTTGTAAGGTCGGTCCATCGTGGTGTTTTCCAACAAGATAACGAACGCCCACAAACGGCACGTGCAACGCAACATGCTCTTCAGGGTGTGAGACAAATTCCATGGCCTGCACGTTCATCGGATTTGTCCCCCATTGAGCACGTGTGGGATTTTATGGGACAACGATTTATCGGCTCTCCACGGCCAGCCACGACCATCCCCGATTTACGCGTCCAGGTTGAGGATGCTTGGAACTCAATACCCCAAACGTACATCCAACATCTGTCCGACAGACTCCATGCCAGAATTGCGCTGTGTGACGCAGTTCATGGCGGTTCAACCTCGTACTAACCATGCTACATGGAAATGTCCTTTTTCAGAGTACCAGCAAATACAGATGTATTTTGCCATATTGTTTTGATCACGTTATCCTCTGTATTTCGTTATTATGCTGTATAAATTCCGTCGGTATCAGACGTCTCCTTCTTGGTGTTCTTTTTTCACTTTCCGCCAGTGTATATATAAATGTTTATTATTCTTAAACTCAATTATTATTACAATACTGGAGTTTCTGTGATATGCTACTCAATTATTATTGATAAAAATGAACCCAGAGATGCGATACACAACATTTAACATGTTGCTATTTGTTATTCAAAAAGAAAAAAAGCAACTGCTCTAAAACGAGCCGAAAATGAAAATATGTAATCATAATTTTAGAAGTTCCTCACACATTTTCACATTTCCCAGGACTATATGGTGCTAATACCTGTGGAGAAGCCCACCTACAAAGTGACAGATGGCAGTAATTATTTTTGCCTTATATCAGAAAGAATATGAAATTTCATATTCGTTATTCTTATTGGAGTTCCAAGAGTGAATACGTTAAATATTATGAATGCCTAAAGTATAATTCAAAGCGAATTCTTTTTTGGATAACTGACACATTTTCATTTCAATTTTGATAATTTTATGCTCATAATAAAAATTTCACAAATAAAATGCTGAAAACGTTTAATAAATTTCAATTGAGAGAAATGATTTTAACAAAACAACGTATGCATATAAACTGAAAAATATGAAGTTTAGAATAATTTCTATTCGGAATTTATAATGTGCATGTAACTGAAAACAGGTTGTAAATAACATGAGGTTTCACAGAAATTTAAGCTGTGCTTTTTAATTCCGAAGTATTACTAGCGATGTGGTTCAGAGAAATCTTTTGCGTTACTTTTCGAAATGCGAAAGTAATAGCAAAGTTACTCGAAATATCAACTTTGCTCCAGTTGCAAGAACAAAGCTGCTGGAAACATCAAAATTATTGATAACGTAAGTCAGGTTTATGCGAAAAAATTTTATTGAAAAATTATATTCTCTTTCTAAGGAAAAAAATACTCTCCATTGCTTTTTCATTTGACTAAATAGTAGCGACATAATAACCTGTTTGCTACTGGATAATTAATTTTTTTAAATAAGGAACGAAAAATCACTCAAACTCACTTTGGAAAATGTTTTCGTATTTTGATATGTTAACCTTAAATATTTAAGAGAAGTGTTTTGTTTTGGTTATTAATTAGAGTATGTACTCATTAGACAAACTCACCAGATGTTTATCTATCAACTTCTGTGGACTTTTTGTTTCTTACCAAAGTTCATAGCAACTTCATCATTCGAATTTTTTTCTATATTTATTAAGCGTATAACTTTCAGGTTTTTACTTAAAGAAAGCACACTAAATTCTTCTGTTGCATATCCGTATTTCCAGCATCAACACTCTTGGCCTTTGTGACCATTATTATGTAAAACAAGGGGTACTTCAACAAAGGGTCATCTTTAGAGGGAGTCAAGGAGGCTTTGGGACATTAGAAAGTGTTTCATTTCTTTGTCAAAATGAGACTTATATTAGGAAAAGTACTTTAATTTAATAAAAAACGCATCAGCTTACAACAGAAAATAGAGCTGTAATTTTACTTCCCTTTTCTGCCAGTTCACCTGAAAAATAGTTCTGTATGCATCCTTTCTTCAATAGAAGCACTTAGATACTTCAACAGACTGCTTGATAACAGAAAAGACAACTAAACCTAAAGAACGAGTAGCTAGACAAAGGGATGATTCATGTCTTTTGCAGAACGCCGAGGGACGTCGTGATATTTCATCACTCTACTCAGAACGGCGCGCAGTTTGAAACTTATGAATCACTTATTTCTGGAATTCCCCATTAAATATTTTTTGACAGTAGTTGGCCGCAGGAAACTGAATTGACTGAAAGCGAAACCGTTAATAAGGGTGGCACTATTGTCGCATGAAATCGATTTATCATCGGGGATACATCATTCTGCTAAATACTCTGAGTAAGCTTATTTCGAATGCATTCTTTACAAACGTACGAGAGCAAAAGGCAAACAACGACCAAATAGCTTAAGCTGAGGGAAAAAAGACCAACAAAAACAAAGAGCGCGTCAGTAGCAGTCTCCAATGATGCTTCAAATGAGCCTGGACAAATCGGTTTAACAGGAGCAGTTCGATAGTTACGCACAAATCATTTTCTCTTTGGTTGCCATGCGACCTGGGTTTCGGTATTGGAGATGGCAGCTCTTGTAGATGCCGCGAGTCCAGCTCCTATATGCGGGAGAAGGGGCGTTCAAAGGATCCGAACTCAGCTCGTTTGTTCTTACGCGGACTATTAATTAGGATCTGGACGAGCCGAAACCGTTTCAGCCATGGTTAAAAAAGGGGGAATGACAGTTGGTCAGTCGCCCAAAGAAGGGGTTTTTCCTAAGAAACATTAGGACAATTCATCATTAGGAAATCTGTGAAACCCAATCGAAAAGATGAGTTACAAATTAATTTTCAATTCGCAATGTGCTTTTGGTTTTCAACTTGATTATGACACAATACAAAAAAATACTGAAAATCGATAATTTTCCCTGTATTTTGTAAATATATAGCGCACAAAACCATTACAAGAAATGTTGTTTTGAAAAGCAAAGAATACATGGTAAATTATGATTTAATCTTCCAGGCGAAAAATTCACTTCCTAACCCAAATTAAAACTGATTCAGGTACCACCTAAAATGGGAAATTACCACTATCCTCAGGTTTGCCCGTGAGCATTCCAGTGCCTTACATAGAATCACAGAAAAATAACGAAATTTTTACCTTTGATAAAAAATGCGTTATTTAATTGAAAGTTTTCTCTTCTTGTGTATGTTCTAATACCTTTTGAGTCAGTGCAAATCAAAATATCAAGAATGCGATAGGTTTAACCTTAGAGAAAAGTTTAATCCCGAATTTTCAAACACAAAGATTTATCGACATCAAAGGAAAAGTGAGAGAGAAAATCTTTGTAAAGTGTTTTGTCGATAATAAACTAGTATCGTTGCAGCTCTTTATAAAAATAATGATTACAGTTACGTGAAAAATATAATAATAAGTTATGTTTAAATTTACGTATAACCATGTGATTGAATCTTCGTTGAACTAGTATTTTATGAGATTAAGGGGATCATTAACTTAAATGAGATAGCCAAATATTTTAATATTTTATGATTTATAAATATTTTTAACACAACGCACTCTATAACAGTTTTTCCTAAATCTGAAAGTAAAGCCTAAATATTAATATGTGGCTTTAGAGATTGCATGACTATCACGACAAGGTTAATTTTGCTCCTAGTTACATAAAACTTGGTATTTAAATAAATGCACAAAAATGTCGTTGGAGCATTACACGATATTCAGAAGTTTTGACTTTACATCAGCGTACTACATCTTTTAATTTTTTCAGTTAATATGAATTCACAGTATATATTCACTTCGTTTTTTTTTTTTTTTTTTTTTTTTTGTGAAGCCATGAAATTAACTACTGCTGACCTCTTTACGTGCGCTAATAAATTAAAATAATTATTTATAAATATATTTTTTTCAGGATAATGTTTTTATTGCAAACCATTACCATGTTTTTTTCCGTGAGCCTTAGTTCACCTACTAAACTAGGCAAGCTTTGCTATGGCGTATCATGTCTTCCATGCATGTGTTTGGCTGCAAGTTAGGTGAGGTGTTAACAGTGCTGTGTTCGGAAACGCTTACCAAAATGTCCATGCCATATACAGAGTGAGCTCGTAAAAAGGATTAAGGTAAAAACAGCAACGCGATAGCAATAGAGATTTTAAATAAAAATGGAATTCAAAAGGAGATACAATTAGATGTGCACAGTTGAAATCCACTTATTCTCTTTTAACGTATTATTTAATGATGGCAGTTAGTGATGAACGGATCAAAATTTATTTGGAGTTAATTCATTACTCATACATTCGCGAATGATAATTCAATTTCCACCTCTCTCGGATTTACCTCGGCTCTTACTAAGTACATATATCAGCCCCTGCAAGTATCAATATTTACGTCCTTATCGGAAATTGTCAACTTCTCAAAAGTTCACGAGCCTAGCATCTAACGTTAAGGGATGCATGCACCAATTCACTGTTCGTAAATGGATCTTCAATTTTCATGAACGTACAAGTTTCATCTACACTTAATGCCAAGTTAAGAATTGGCAAACTCCAAGGTAAGTTAAGGAAAAGTTTAGGTTTTCGAATGTATCTCAGCTCGTCGTGAACTTATTATTTAAAGTTTAAATATCATTCTTAAATTATGACCATAATTTCAAGCTATTATTCATAGAAATATAAATATTCTTATTAATCTTAGGAACAGAATAAATTATCGTGAAACTGAACAAAATTTGTTCATTTTAATTTAAGGGAAATATCTACACGGTCGTATCAGAAGAATATGACGACCTACCTAATAATGTGAATAACCACCCTTGGCCCGGATGACAGCGTCCAGACCTCGAAGCATGGACACAAGGAGGCCAGGAGGCCCTGGAAGTTTGGCGGAGGCGCAGGTGCACACTCGGAATGCAGAGCAGAGTACGGAAGTCCCGCAGATGACATGGTTGTGTGTCGGCACATCGAACTTGTCCATCTAAATAGTCCAACCAGTGCTCTATGAGATAGAGGTCGGGCGATTTTGCCAGCCAACTGAGAGCGGAGACATTGCTGTCATATTCTTGGAACTAGTCACGCACCCCTTTGGCGACGTGTCAGGGCATTGTCCTATTGGTAGGAACCATTACCTTCAGACAAACATCTAACGTTAAGGGATGCATGCGTCAGCGAGGATGGACAGGTAGACACTGTCTTTGAGAAAACTATCCAGTGGTACCAGAGTTCCAAAGCCATACCAGAAAAACATCCCCCAGGCATGCACACTGACACCGCCGGCCTGTACTTTACCAACAAATGTACCCGAATGTTGGTTATTTTTGTGTGTGACGCTGTATCCGACACCGTCCGTCACTTATGTGGAGTAGAAACTTCGATTTATCGGAGAAGGCAAATTTTTCCACTCTTCCAATGGCCAATGACGGTAGTCCCACGAATACTCAACGCGTCGTTGCCAACGAACCTGGGTAAACATTGGCGCATTGACGCATATACGACTTCGGAGTCCCATTCATAACAGAGTTCGCCCAACTGTTATTGGAGACATGTACCTAGGTGCCACAGCGTTCATTTGCGTGGTCAATTGCTACACTGTTGCGCGTCGAATGCCCTTTACTTGTCGACAGAGGCGACCTTCTCCTCTGGGGTCAATGGCTTTTGTGGCTCCATGTTTAAGACGTAGAGAGGTACTCGGTGTGTCAGCGTTTCATTCTTTGTACACGTTTACTACAGCACAGCGCGAACAGACCACGATATCTAATGTTTATGAGATGCTTCCACCCTTGGCGCGGTAGCCGATGATTATTCCTTTTTTAACGTCCGTCAAATCACAACCTCTGTCCATTGTGCTCACGTGATGCCCATGGCTCATCTCTCCTGGCCGGCCGCGATCTCTGTGTGGGGTGCATTTTTACGTGCACTCTGTGATGCACCTGTGCGGGTACACTGATTCCGTAGGTGGTCATATTATTCTGATACGACTATGTAAAGTTCAAAAGCTCTGAACAAAATAATGGGTACTGTCAGACGATGTAATTCTAACAAAATATGCTCATCAAATTTTGCTTAGCCCCGGTCCTAAATATAGAGGTTACATACAATCCTTCAAATGTGAACGGAATACTGTGATTAAGTTTAAATATATTGTTTTGTACGAATCTTAAAGATGATAATTAATTGAAGGAATGTTGCATTTTTTAAAAAACTGCGTCTTTTATTGTGCAATTCTTCGAGCATATCTCAGAATCGAAATGTTAACTTAATCACTGAAAAAAAACCGGTTATCGAGTAAATTGCAGAGGTAAAACCGATGGGAGATATCCTTAAAAGCTTTCGTAACCTTATGTGTATGAACTACGCACTTACAGAAACATCATGAGCTTCTTTTGGATAACACTGTATAGAGCCTGATACTGATCAGACTTTCAGTTAACTTTTGCTAAAGAAAAAGTCTCTAAAATTGTTTGGTTATACTAATTAATATAATTTTTTAGAGTACATTATTTAAACCGTATTTGAAAGACAAAAAAAGTTAATTTCCAAATGAATCTACCATCAACTTGTGTCAAATTCACTAAGATTATGTTTTCATATAGAAGATTTTCATTGCTAGATCTCTTCCACATTAATTTGAAATAATATGAAATTTGAAAATTAGCATTGTAACTCTTCAACTTGCAAAATAAATTGAGGTTCAGCAGAAATATCGGAATCTGATTGGAAAAGAACGGAATCGACGTTTATCTCCTTCAACGTTTTATGTGACACTTGGAGCAGTAAGAAAGTTCCCTTTCATTCTGCATATTAAAATAAGGTGCTCTGTTATAGAGTCAATTATGGGAGGATCAGAGGAAAATAAAATGGAACACACACCGGCGATCGATCCTTAATATTTGCGATTGCGGCATTAAAATGGCATTATGTTCCAACCAGAATGTGTTACTCAAGCAAAATGTCTGATTGTCAAATCACGCATTTTCGTCTCTTTGAAATTTTGTTAAGTTCTAATGCTCTGATTTGTGTTTTTACCAAACCAAGCAAATCAAGATATACATTTAAATTTAGACAAATATTTGTTTTGTTTAACGACTGCGATTTCGTACGGCGTGTTCACGTAATAAAACGAATTAGTCTTTCAAATTACAGAAAGAAGTAATTAAAAGTTTTCATAGCTAAAATCTTCAACCATATAAAAAACAATTATATTTATTAATTATTACATGGTTGAAGCTTAGCTATGGAAACTTCTAATACTTCTTTTCTACTCTGAAAGACTGATTTGACGTATTTAACAAGCAACGGATGGTTTTTGGAATAACTCATGTTCAGGTACGGCAAAAAAAAAAAAAAAAAACTTCCGATGTTTTGAAAATCGATGGTTCTAAGTTACGGATAAAGTTTTTATGTTGAATTTGACCGAAAGCACTGACTCTGCTCCTTTCTTGGACTCAACATCCCGAAATTAAGGACAGTCGACCGATTATATCTTTAAATATTTTATAGGACGTCGTTATACCCCCCAAAAAGATGACAGGTGTAGGACAAATAAATTTCCGTGAATTTAAGAAACGACCAAGAATAGGAATCTAAAGGAAACAATTTGACATAGAATCTGACATTCACGCTGTAATCGCCCGGGAATTATTTTATAAAGTTCTTACACAGGCTTTTGCATTCGTTGCTCATTCTAAATAAATAATCGAATATTTTTCTCATTACTGACATAACCGTACATAGGAAACACTTTCGTACGAATGTTACGGTGTTGCGAAACAGGTAGGGAAAATATTTGCGAATTGCGACAACAGATATACAGAGAAAACAATACGATATATTACATCAGGTTATGGGCAATTAAAAGCCGCCTCCACAATGGTCTATCCGGTGGCTAATGACCTTTCTTCAGAGATGGATCCGCGTTCGATTCCTGGTGAAGTATGGATGTTCTTCTTGTCTTAAAGCACCGGCTCTCTCAATTTTTTTGAACCAGTGAACCTAAATTAGGGACGAGCCGCTGGGTATAGTTCATTTAGTTGTTTCGGTTGTCGCTAAACACTTCAAAAAAAAATAATAAAAAAAATAAAGCTACAAAAGCACATGAAGGATTAGTTTGAACATATTAGCACACGAAAAGATGTTTGTAAGCTGAAAATACATTACAATACTTTATTTATCAAGGAAATCATTACAAGTTTCCGTGCTAGGTTTAAACACTCTCTTTTGATTGCAAATTAATCTGAAAAACAACGGCGAATTGTAATAAACAAAAATGAATTGAAAGGGTAATACATATTGCTAAGAACTTTTCATAATGAACTCAAAGATACTAAAAAAAATAAATTTTACTGTCAGAGCCTTTCTACAGTTGAAAATTTTTGTGGTTTTAAACATAGATTAATTTAGAAAGACGTCTTTTTAGTTTGGACGTATGTACACCAAATCATACAAAAATTTAGAAATATATGCAAAAGCCATCAGTGTGTTAGATGAATATTATCAAAGCACAAAAACCTGTAGTCTGAAGTATGCGAATAAAGAAATATTTGTAATATTTAAATTGAAGATACTGAAATCTTTTCAAATTACCGAATGAGGTTTTTCACGGGGCGCCCATCACCTAAAACAAATTAGTCTGTAAACAGTTTAGTTTGTATTGAGGAATCTTCCCATCTAAAAACAGCCATTGTATTCATTAGCATTATGCGGGTAATGATGTTGCATGAACCAATTATGTCAAACGGGTGGTAGCAGCTTTTTCATGGTGAGCAAATCCTCACTCAAAGAAAGATGGAACAAATCTATTTCCAAGTAGAATTTTTATTTTCAGATTTTATTAAAATATGTTTTTATTTTGTTTCATTACCGCTCGTTTTTCTGCATTTCACTTCTATAATGCACTTTTACATGAATTAAAAACAGTTTATAATAATAACTTGATAAACACGTTTTGGATTGAATGGTTGTATTTCCTTGAGTATGGAGATAACCATAATATTAAATATGTAAGACAGGATATGAATCTTCACCGCCATTTTGAACCATCAAATCAAATATGTAACATAGGACATAAATATTCACCGCCATTTGCAGAAGAAACTTAGATTCCGATCTTGAGGGAAATCCATGTGAATGAATTTTCAAATTAGCTGTAAAATGAAGTGAATTGTAAGAATTGAAAAAAAAAGATTCAATATCTAAAATAGAAAAGTCGCGGAGATGATTTAGAGAACGTAGTCGACGAAATATAAATAAGAAGCTAGGCAACGAAATAATTATGTGATAATTAGCCAAAGAAATAATTATATGAAAATTAGTCGACAAAATAATTATATGGAAATTAGTAAACGAAATGAAATTCAGGAAGCTAGTGATCGAAATAAAATATGGAAAAGGGTTAACAATAAACAAAGGAAAAGTAACAACAATATTCAATCAAGAATATATCCTGATTTTCATGGAACTGGTTTTTTTTTTATTTTATTTTTTTGGAAAATCGTGTTTAAAGTTCAGTAGTCACAAAAAAAATAAAAAACAAAGTCACTATTATGAATAAATCAGGATTCCTCCGATGAATAAGACGTGAATTCTGGATTACAGAAAACAATTAATGTAGAGTACGATACTTTTACAAAAACTGAAGATATAGCATTTCGTTGGGCAAATATATAGGCAAGGGATGGGTATATTTTTCGTAAACTCCATATTAAGAGAAGACCTTATAGAAAAATAAATTAATGTTATCATAAAACTTGGTAGCCTCAGAAGTAAAAATACATAATTGAAGAATATCTCACATTTATACCTTAAAAGAAAAAGAAAATTAACTAATGCGCCTATCCCTTTTCTTATAGCCACAAGACATAATAAGCAGAAACAGAGAAAAGTATTCGTCATTCGATTAGCAAGAGAATACAGTACTTACGTTCGCATTTCGTTTCAGGTTGCTTAGTAAGTCGTTTCTATTTGTCTCCTATGCTCATTTACACTTACCTTAAGCAGCAATTAATGACTTCACGTTTGTTTTTATACAGAAGGCTTTGAGCACGTTCGCTATTCCATAGTGGCTTAGTATATATTATTTGATTTCCTAAAGTAGCACTCTCAGGAAATATCAAACGAAATATATTATATTTTCATAGCATACCAACATTTGGAATTTCTTGGTTGTCGACCAAAATTTAAGATTTCAAATAACATAGCCGTTCACACCGACAGACAGAAAACGCTAGATTTTTTTTCACCAGTACCGCATTATGACGATATATATATAAGTGGTGACGATATATTATGACGATATGACGATATATAGTGTATAAGTGGTGTACAATGTTTTGAGAAAAATATTATTTTCCTCATTTAGTGCTGAATATCTAATCGATTAAGTTAGGAAAATAATAATGTAAAGACTATTAAATTAATTAAAGTTCTCAGAAAGTGGAAATATTAGTTCATTGTAAAAATTCTAATTGGAATTGTCCTGATATTCTGAGATATTGTGAACGTTTCCGGTAAGAATCATTTTCGACTGCCAAACGTCGTCGAGATTTCTTCCGAACTGTTAAGTGTAAAGCAGGGTGGGCCGAATTTTTTTTTAATTTGCATATCACCTAGTGCGGAAAAGTTGACATTTGGGTCAACAAGAATAACAAAAGATTTTTTTAAATCGACAAATATCTTACGTCTCCCGCACGGCACACTAGGTTCGCGTTTTTCCAAACGTACTGGGTCGTAAGCAAAAACGGATGGAATTTTTTGTAATTGAAATCTAGTAACCCCTAGTGCGGTAAATTATCCTTTAGTGTTCCTAATAACAGTGAAAAACAATATTTTGAAGTTGATTAATATGCTACGTCTGCACACTGCACGCGAATTTCACAATTTTCTTCCCACATTTTGCCCGTAGCATCCTGGCATATAGGGCATCAGAAAAATCCGTAGGAAATTGCACTATTTTGAGTGCACTGTGCGTGTGCACATGTAGTACACTAAGTTTGCTTTGCAATGTGTAGCTTGTAGCTCTTCGCTTGCTTCCGATGTCACATATGGAAAAACCTAGAACTCACCACTAGAAGATAACTACACTTCGGCTTTCCTTCAACCTCCCAAAAGCTCAGAATTTTATTTCTACGTGGTATATCTTGTTCGGTAATCCGCTTTACTAGACGAATGTGTCCTTAATTGCCGTGATGCAATTGCTGCTCTTATGAATGAATCTCTAGCTTCAAATCCACACACTGAGGCAGCTGCTTCGATCACCAGTTTCACGTAACTTTCCACAGCTTGCGTGTCATAGGGTAATTTAGTTATTTCTTCGCCAGCTGCGGCAGAATTTGTGATTAGTGGATCCAGATCTTCATCTGAGATGTGTTTCGCCAGGATCGGTTCGGTAAGACGCGTGTTAGTCCAATCGATCATCTTATAATATTCATTAGCATCCAAATTTAATTGCGGCTCTTATGGGAGAATTCATTTGTTGTTGTCTAGCTTTCTTTATTCATTTCCATCCCATAGCTCTAACGTGGGTACGTTAGTCCGCAGTCATACTTAGCAAGATATTATCTGGGTGGCTGAAGAACGCGTTTCTCTTGATCACTGCATCAGTGATTACTTTGCACTTCAAATCCATGTAGCGTGTAAAGTTGATCAGTTTCCAAAAGTGTTTGGCCCCTATTGTGCACGAAGGCTTCTTCTTTACGGAAAACCAGACCGGGGCATATACCTTCATTATGTAGTTGGCAAAACAGATCAAAGTATACGATGGGTTTGAGTCAAGACATAGAAGCGCATGGCTATGTTACCTGTTTTCAAGTACCACGAATGTGACAGCAGTCCTGGATGCCTTCTAGAAAGGCTGACATGACAGTCTCCTTGTGACACGGCGCAACAGATTTCCAGTAAATACTGCTGGTCGGTACTCAGTTCACGTGTATACTGCAATTCTTTCATGTGTTCTGTCCATTATACATGAATAGCTGTAAAGTCAACTACTGGGAGGTTTTCACAGCCGTCGAGAGCAGCGCCAATATCTCCTGAACGAGTTGTGGGACCTGTTGATTTATCATCGAGTTCATCAGGCAAATGGCGAAATGGAACAAGCACCCCAGCCACTGCAAGGAACCTTGAAATTGAAGATCCAGTAAACGTATATAACCGTTCTTCCTGTCGGTATTTATAACAATTCCATCGCACCCTAAAGCAATGAGAAAACTTGAATCAATGCCATTAACTTCTCTTCTTTCTTCCTTAAATCATAATATTTATCGTCTTTCTTATCTAGGAACATAGTTGCATCACTCCTTCCATCAAAATATAGTCTTCGAACGACTTTTCCGTCTGTCTGGGTTTTTTCTTTACATCCGTAATTTTTTCTCGAATAATTTTGTTTTTATCAATGACCTTCTCTAGACTGTCGACTGTAATGATTCCCAGTAGAGATTCGTTCATAAAAGCAACAATTGCATCACGGCAATTAATGCCGCATTTTTCGAGTAAAGCGGATTACTAAACACGATATACCACGTAGAAAAAAATTCTGAGCTGGAGGGAGGGTGGGCGGAACTCGAAGTGCAGCCAACTCTTCGTGGTGAGTTGTGGGTTGTTTCCATATGTGATATTGGAAGCAAGTGAAGAGCTACACGCTACACATTGCACAGCAAACTGAGTATACTACACATGAACACGCATGGTGCACTCAAAACAGTGCAATTACCTATGGAATTTACCGGTGCCCTACAGGCCAGGATGCCTTTACCTAGCCTAGGCCTACGTGCCAAACGTGGGGAGAAAATGGTTAAATTCGCGTGCAGTGCGGAGATGTAGAATATTGATCAACTTCAAAACTTTTTTTCATTGATATTGGGAACACAAAGGACACGTTTCCGCACAAGGTTTACTCGATTTAAATTAACAAAAAAAAATCCATCTGTTTTTGCTTACGAACCAAATGCGGTCGGAAAAACGCGAACTTAGTGTGCCGTCCAAAGACGTGAGATTATAATCGATTTCAAACAAATTTCTTTTGTTATTCTTGCTGATCCAAATGGAAACTTTTCTGCACTAGGCGACATGCAAATTAAAAAAAAACGTGTTTTTTTCGGCCCACCCTAGTGTAAAGGTCTGGAAAAGCTGTTGTCTGTTGGATGAAGTGCTACCCCAACGACTGTAGAAAGTACTTTTCGTTTGTAAGAAGGAAACCGGCATTCATTCAGTTGATTATTCTAAAAACGATATTTAAGAGCGGAAATACTACCAGAAATATCATATGCGACAATTTTTTTAACACTGTCATCTGCATTGTCGTCGGGAAAGCATCGGGCTGCTTGCTAAAATGTCATTCAGTTTGGTCAAAGTACTTGTATCGAGTAAAATATGTAAAGTGTATCTGTCCTAGTTCAGGCATCATGCTAAAAAAAGAATTTCTCATACAATTTCCACTTAACTACCCGCTGATCATACATTTTTTCATTCAGTTTTGACAGTTAGCATACAGTGCATGTCGTTTTTCTCTCAAACGTTTGTAAAATTGCCCCTGATAGAATAATTGGCCAGTTAGAATACTTAGTAGATTTTTAACTAACTGAATGAGGTCAACAAAAGCCTGAAAGAAAACAACATCACTCCATTTATTGTTTAAGGTAAAGTGAAGGCCATGCAACGCGAGCTCCAATTTGGAAATGGAGAAGCTGAAAAAGGCAACGTGCCTTACTTTTCATTCTTCCAAGGTTTTGTTCAAGAGAATTTGTTCCAATTTGATCCGGATGTGTTGGTAACATAAGAAACCACTACCAAAAAATAGGTTCAATACTTCACTGCTTATTTCTCGGAAAATATGGACTCTCACGACCGGATCAGGGATCCCTTTTCTGTCCGAGATGCTTTACCAGCAGTGTTGACAAATGGAGAAAAGAACAGGTCATTGAAATGTCATATGAGACTGGTCCGGAAAACTTCCTGTCAAAACTCCCTCTTCCCGATTTTTGGATAAAAGCACGATGTGGATACCACGAGCTCACCGTGACGGCCATCAAGTTTTTGGTGTCCTTTTCAACACTGTATTTGTTTGAGCAAGGATTTCTGAGCTTGCTTTCGTCCAAAACCAATACCGGAACATACTGCATTCGTAAACCGACTCCAGGCTAAACCTACGCAAAACACACTCTGATATCCATAAACTGGTTTCAATGATGCCGCCCAAGTATCTCATTAATAATACTTTTGTCACACTTCCATTCTAACCACATTTTAAAAATACAAAATGTAAAACTTAGTCATTAAACACGAAATTATTATTTTTCACATACGATTAAGTCTTTAAAAAAATATTTTCCCGTGATAGCCTTTGGAATTTTAGGTAATGATGGTTTTTAAAATAATGATAACACGACAAAAGGTGCATCAGGAGAAAAAGGTTGAAATACTCTGTTGTAAAGCTATAGTGCCTACATTTCTAGGCAAAATCTTCAATATTATGTAAACGTCTTCCATTTTATATTTGTCTGGAAATACGGAGTCTTTTCGCAAACCAAATTTGTAGTCGAGCCACACTACTTTAAAATAAAAAGAACAGAAGCCACATTCTCCTTGAAGTCTAATATTTGTCATAATGTAAAATAATTGGAAAATTTCATCGGTCGATAAAGGAACAAATGAAGCTCAGACACATTTGTGGCATTGAGTACTAAAAGTGCCCATCCGACGCACGGCGGATATTTACAGTTCCGTACCTGCATAGGATCGAACCTGAGCTTTCTCCGAGGCATTCATGAACGTCGACCACTAAGCCATCCGCTGTCAGGGAACATATATATCAAAGAATACGCAGATTTAGAAACTTTGTCTAAATCACCCACACCGTACAAAATTATTAGGACCACGCACTAAATAAAACATCACCCCTGAATAACACACAGGAGGCGCACCGATCGAGCTCTATCACCGAGAGCAACCACGTTTCGGTACCCCTACAATTCCCCCAGTCGCCGGATATCCTGAAACGAAACTCTGGTGCAGAAATGCGCTTTTTACATTTTTTCTATTTTTTTTTTTTATTTCTTGAGGGTGTTTCTTGGAATCCCTCTTCGAAAAAGTTTCACCCAAGGGCTCACAAAAGAACCTTCCTTTTTTTAAGTTTTTGTTTTTAAATCTACCCATAAAGGAATTAATTGATTGCTTATTTTAAAGTGATTGGATTGCTTGACGTGCTATCCAATTTTAGTCTCAGCATTAAATCAATGACTTGAGGGTTCATGCTTTTATAGACCTTGCTGGCTTCCATATCTCTTGAATTTGCTGAATCGTATTTTAATAAATCATTTAATACATTTTTAAGATCTTTAAGTGGCGATAGGGACTCCATGGCAACTGCAGATACAGGTATAATATGAAAATCGAATAAAGAAATTTCCTAGGGGATTTCAGAACGAGAAATTAAACGTACAGTTCAGCGTCCTAAATTATTTCGCCGCAAATGTTAAAGGATTTAGAAAAAGTGAGACGTTAAGATTTTAAAGTGTGCAATTGCATGGCAAATGGTGAAAACATTTCATCTGTAAAATGCATTTAAAGAATTTTTACCGTAAAACTGACCTCCAAGTACGACTACGTGAACACTACTTCGTCAGGCCTAACCCAACACAGCGGCGACCACGTCAAGGTTGGCTCTGCTGAAATGAAGGTCTCGTTCCATCGGACCTTTTGCTGGTGCAAGTGTACAAGGGGAACGATTAACGTGCATGAACGTTTGTAGTGTTACGAGACAGAAAATAGTTCTATATTTCTGTTGCAATTTTTAAAAATGCACGGTGGCAATTGCTACGTTCTTACGCATATGTGTCCCTGACACAAAATAAAAAATATGCAGATGCATTTCCCTCTTCTAGAAAAACATTAAAGTAGATATTGCGTTCTCTCGAACGGAAG
The DNA here is from genome assembly GCA_039090855.1 of Macrothele yani. Lineage (NCBI taxonomy): Eukaryota > Metazoa > Arthropoda > Arachnida > Araneae > Macrothelidae > Macrothele > Macrothele yani. Next base: position 14,667,808 of record CM077016.1, read on the forward strand.
CTACATGTCATCGGAAAGTAAAAGTTTTGCTTCTCCTACTGACGGCGTGGTTCGCAGTTAATTTAAATTGAATAACAACAAAAAAGTCTTAAAGAAGAAGTGAGTTCACACATTGCACATCAAAGAGTCATACGCGAAAAAACCCAAGAAACTGTCAGATTGTGATGTGAAATACTGAGACGGAAATGGTGAGCTATTTTCTGTAGCGTAGCACTACAAAATGTAACGTTTTCTGTAAGAACGTTCCACGTCTTACGAGAAAACAAATACATCGAGCTCCATCAAACTTATTTAGTCGTCAAAAGGTATATCCTTTGCACAGAACTTTTCATTAAAATTTTAATTTTATGGTCATATCGTAAATCTAAGTAAATAACTCAAATACTTCATTGTCAAAACATTATAATTTCTGTAATCTGTGTGGCTCTGTTTTATTATTTTAAACAATTCTCTTTTTCCGGTATCCCAAATCCTAACTTAGTTTTCTGTTATTCACACTTTGTTTTTTCAGTTGCTTGATACCAAGAAGTCGTGTTTCCTTTAAGTGTAAAACTTCTTCTGTATTTACAAGAATTTAATCTGTTTGTTGAGAGCTAGTACATAAGGTAAATAGGAAAAAATATTCGGGTTGTTCAATCCAATTTCGTTCCAATGCTGTTGTCCAATATGGATGTATATTTGCAGTATTTAATTCGAAATTATATATATATATATATATATTTGTAAGGTGTAAAAAGATTTTTAGCTTTTGGCAAAGTTACCGATTATCTTTAAGAGGGAAAACCCTCAATCATAAATTTAATGTAAATCCAGAGTGGGTCAATTTCCATGTACGGTAGTGAAAGCAGGTTTGGGCTGTTCGCGCTGTGGATATCAGTGAAGACAAAATCATTTACTTCGTTGATTAGTTTTAGCTGTTGCTATTAGTTATGGTGTTTGATCAGTTCTTTGTGATCAAAAGTCATATTTTTATGCATTGGGATAAAGATAATACTTGTGGTTACAAAACATAAGCGCTATGACTATTGATTTAACAAAAACAATTCTTTCTATTGCCGTGAATTTGCTCGCTAGGAAAATTCACTACCCCACCATTCTGTGCTATTATTTCGAAAGAACGATGATTAGTTGTGCCGTTGCTCTGTGTCCACTTCAGAATAAAGAAAACAAAAGGAAACTATCTTCCAGAGGTGGTGGTTGGAAAAAACCATTTCGCGTAAGAGCATAAATTATTGATCTATTGTATATTGTATGAAAATATTATTTCTTTCTTGTTGAATTCTACAACATAAATTATTGATCTATTATCATATTGTATGAACTTATTTATTTATTTCTTGTTTAGTTTTACTTTATTCAACTTGATTCCTAAGCAAATAAATAAACGTTTGTATGGCTTTAAGGAATCGAAGTAAAGAGGTAACAGGAATATAAATCGAAACCTGTAGTTTAGGGAACTTTATATTTCCAGTGAATTTGACCTGAGTTTTGACTGAGTGTAAGTTAGAGAAAGAATGTTGTTAACTTTCGTGAGGAAAAAGTATGAAACGTGATGTGGAATTAATGTAGATGTAATGGCACATGTTTAGTAGTAACTTAACTTTGTATCAATTTATAACTCTACCTATATTTGACGTTTACTTAAAGCTGCATTTGCTGAAATGCAAGAATTTTCAAAAATTGTTCTCAAACAGCGTGCAAATTATTCAATCTTCAGAAACCAACGAAATAACTTTATACGCTGAGGCATCGAAATGGCACTACAGAAATGTAGAAGCATAGTTGCTGAAATTGCAAGCAAGTACTATTCTTCCATACGAACTCAGTAATATCTATTCTTTTAGACTGAGAAAACATCCAGATCATAAAGTCCAAATGGAATACATAATAACAAAATATAAAAGTATAGTATACTTCAGGCATCCTTCTGCATAGAAACCTTATCCTTCATGTTTACCAACGTTACTGTCATTCACTGTATGTTTAAAAAGAACATCTTATCGGTTAAATACTTCTCAGGGACTCCGTAATATTAGAACTAATACTTTGGTAGAACTATAACATCGGTATTAAAATATTCTATGTTTAGATTTCCGTGAAAGTTTGAGGGCACGAAAAATACAGAAATTACACTGCTGGTCACACAAAATGCAACACCAAGAAGGAAGAATCCGATTGGCCTGAAATTCGTAGCAGTCGTCGTACGCGTGAGGACATGCAAACGATTAGCATTGCAAGGCTTATGCAAATTATCCGTGTCTGCCACGCCACCGAGAAGCCCTATAAGAAGGGTGCACAGAAGGCGGTGTGTAAGTAGTAGAAATGTGTTGTGCTGCCGGAAATGTGAGTGGGAAGCTTCCTGATGCCTCGGCGCTAAATAGGGCGCAGTCATTCCCGCGCGTTTCAGAGTTCGACAGAGGACGAATAGTGGTTAATCGCGACAGCGGTATATCGTACCGAGACATCGGCACCGGTGTAGGACGACATGCAGCCACAGTGAGGCGAGTATGGATTCGGTGGGTGCAGGAGGGACGGACGGACCGACGTGAGCGATTGCCGCAGTCGCGGCACAATATGAATCTAGAGGACCGGCCTGTTGTGCGGCGGGACTTAACGGCTTGCACCGCCACATCACGAACGTTAGCGCATGAGTTAGGGTGTGTTGCGCAACAACCTGTGTGAGCACGTACCGTTCGACGTCGTCGGCAGGAGCGGGGACCTGTCGCACGGAGCCCATTGATCCGATTACCACTGACGTTACACCACCGGCAAACGCGGCGGCAGTGGGCCGTTGAACGCCGCACCTGCACTACGGAATGGCACAACATTGTCTTCTCCAACGAATCCCGCTTCTGTCTGCAACACCACGATGGTCGGATCGCGTGTGGCTATACCGCGGCGAGAGACTGTATGACGCATGCATTATGCATCGCCATACCCGTTCGTCGCTTGGCGTTATGGTTAGGGGTGCAATTGGATATGACACCCGCACCATTCTGGTACGCATCGCCGGTACATCCAACAGCCACCGCTACATCTCCAAAGTTTTGGAGCCTGTAGTCCTGCCTTACCTGCAGGACCTGGCAGCGGCCACGTTTTAAGAGGACAATGCGCGCCCGCACGTGGCACGCATCATGCAACAATTCTTTATTGCGCACCAGGTGTCACTGCTGCCGTGGCCCTCCTGTTCTCCCAATATGTCGCCCATCGAACACGTCTGGTAGTTGATCGGCAACCGAGTGGCCGGCGAGCACCACCCGCGGTTACGCCTGATGAGCTGTGGTAACGTGTGGATGCAGCCTGGACCGACATACCTCAAGCCCACATCCAAAGCCTCTTTCGTTTGATGCCGCGGCGTGTAGCGGCCGTTATTGCCAGCCATGGGGACCACACGAACTATTTATGTCTGTGTGTTCCGCAAGTCGCACGGGCCTGTAAGTTCAATCGTTTCATCTTTGTTTCTGTTGTTATGAGTCCAGTAAATCTGGCTTTGCTGTCTTGTGTCCTTCTTGGTGTTGCATTTTGGGTGGCCAGCAGTGTAGATATTTTACAATATATAATTCAAAAAATACCTTTGGATCCCGTGCAGGAGTGTCGCACATCATGTGAGGTCCTGCAAGTGAACTTCACTGCAAACTGTTCGTCGTCGTCGGCCGTGCGTCTTGTTCTACGATTAGATAGTTTCTGGGTTACCAGTCTATCCGATTCAGTACGGTTAGTGGATCTTTTAGTTGCAAACTTTTTTCAAAGCTCAATTAAAATTTTCCCGAATCCACTTTTCTTCGTTTCAGGTTCCAGCCCATCGTAAAATCTAATAGGATTACCAGTACCGAAGTTGTACAGAAAAAGCCTAACGCCAAGAAAAGTGGTGCCGTTTCCAGTTCCTCATTCAATTTCACGGGAAAGCGTGTGTCAGCTGAAAAGCCAAATCAAAGAAGATCCAGAAGAATTAGAAACCTTCCGCCGGAACTATGTTATATAGTATCCAAAAAAGAACCAGAAGAACAAGTAGACGATTGGTAAGTGAAATAATTTCTTATTCTTTGCTTCAGAAACTTCTAGGCACGTCATCTGACAAAAACGTTGTCGATGACTCTTCTTGTATGTCTGCGCCAATTCCAGACATGATAAAAACACCGGTGGGATGCCCGGGCGATGTGATATCTGAAAAAATTACAAATATCATTAAAACACTGGAGAGATGTCCGGGCGATGGGATATCGGAAAAAATGGCAAATATCATTAAAACACCGGAGAGATGCCCGGGTGATGGGATATCTGATAAATTATCAGATATCATTAAAACACCGGTGGGATGCCCGGGCGATGGGATTTTTGTAAAATTTTCAGATATCATTAAAACACCGGTGGGATGCCCGGGCGATGGAATATCTGAGAAAATACCAGATATGTTTTATGAAAAGTCCGAGAAATGTCCGGACGACCTTACCCAAAAGGAAGGTTTTTTGGAAAATAGACCTGAGACGGCTTCGGCGTCAGGCTTTTGCAAGGAATTTGGTGTGAATCCGCGTAGGTCTGTTAAAGAAAAAAAGGCCCTTTTTAGGGCCGAGTACTTTTTTCAAAAAGGAATTTGCCAAACCTGCTGAGCAGTTGAAGGAAACTATGTTTCCACAGACACGAACACGTATCCACGCAAGTAAAGAACGACTTTACAAAGAAAAAATTGAAACTCTAGAAAGTTTCCAAAAATTTGAGAAAAGTGACAAAAAAAAGTGTGCAAAAACAGAAAAAAAAATGTGTTGAAAAAAAGAAAAACCTCAGTCATCACAGAGCATAAGTTAAGCTCAAAAATAAAGAATGCAGTTAATGACACAGAATTAATGAATAATGATACAAATACGTGCGTAATAATAACTTATTGACCAGAGAAAAATAAAAGTTGTCATTAAAAGCAATTTACAGAACTCTGTGCTAAAAGAAAGCAATGAAAAACATCGCAAAAATTTCCAAAACACAAATGTGACAGAGAAATTGATTGCTGATGTTGACAAATATCTAGGTGAAGAGCAAAAAAAAGGCCCTTTTAAGGGCATTTCTGTTTCAGAGGCGGAAAAAAATAAAAAAAGGCCCGTTTAAGGTCATTTCTGTTTTTGAGGAAGAAAAAAAAGCTCTTTTAAGGGCATTTTACAGAATTCTGTGCTAAAAGAAAAATTTAAAAAACATCGCAAAAAAAAATCCAAAACACAAAAGTGATAGAGAAATTGATTGTTGATGTTGATAAATATTTAGACGAAAATGCCACGCAAAAGCAAAAAAAAAATTGGTTACTCTAACCGTGGAAAAACCAAAATATTTCACTGGAAGGCTTAGCAAAGAAATTAAAGAGGCAGAAAAAATTACCTGTAATGAAGATGCTCACTTGCAGTATGCTAATAACATTACATTTTATAACACACAAAATGAACTGCCTCTTCTATATGATAATGTGGAAAAAAACCACACTGAAATAGCAAGCCAACAAGTAAAAAACATAGAAAGCAGTGAAAGCACTGTAGAAAGCAGTGAAAGCAAAATTGACCTAATAATTAAAAAAATTAAAGAAAAGTCCTTGAGTGAGAAACTTACAGAACAAAAATGGAGAAACATAAAAAAACAAAAAATGGTGAATGGACCATCAATAAGATAGCAGAATTAGCTGCCAAACTGGTCAAAAACAAGGAAGCAATCAATTGCAATACTGACATTGATGCCCAAGTTATCGAAAGTAACAACAATATAAAAAAAAATGACAGAGTAAAAAATGACGGGAAAAAAAAACGAAAATGAAATTTTTTCCTCTGAAACAAATAGACTTAACATATAAAATTTGGAATGCGCAAGGCATCAAAAGGCAACATAGAGAATTCTTAGCCTACTTAAAACACAAAAGAATTGATATTGCGCTAATTAATTATTCCTGGCTAATGGACAGAATTAAATTCAAAATTCCCAACTACAAGGTTTACATAAAAGACAAAACCTCCCAAAGTGGGGGAATTTTGATTGCAGTGAAAGATAAACTAGAGCAAAGTGAAACAACATGCAACACAGAGGATGGCATGGAAGCGCACTCGGTTATTATTAACACAAAAAATAACCTGAATAAATTTACTGCGCTATACAATCATCCCAAACACATTATTACCAGGGAAGCTCTAGATAATCTTTTCCAGGAAGATAGTCCCACGGTCATAGCGGGAAATTTTAATAGTAAAAACCGCTATTGGTACTGCCCTAGAGCTAATAAAAGTGGAAACAATATCTTCAGATATCTCTTAAACAAAAACATTGATTTGGGGGCACCATCTGAACCAACAAGAACGGCGCTCAGAGGAACTAGCAACATAATAGATTTTGCCCTCTTGAAGAATAATAAATATTACTTTGAAATTTACACTGCGGCAGCGCTATCCTCTGACCACAATCCAGTTCACCTCCAGCTTTATACTGATAAAACTGTGACGGTAGCACCCAAAATGGTCACTAACTTAAAACAATTTGAAGAGAAAATTAAACTAATGCCACGCCCGGTAATTGGAGACTGTAATAGCAAAGAAGAAATTGACAGAGCTATTAAACTCTTGAACCTGGCCATTAAAAAAATTATGGAAGAATGTCAATCTCCTGCTAAAGAGAAAGAAAATCCGTACTATTTACCCAAAGAAATTTTGGAACTTATTAAAGAAAAAAATAGGTACTGAAGCAAGTGGCAAAAACAAGAAATAAAACGTTCTATGGCCTTTATTGCTGCCTAAATACACAAATTAAAAGAGAAATCCGAAAATTCGAGAATGGGTCATGGGGTCAAGTATTAGAGGAAGCTCATATTGACTACTCTGAAAATTCGGATAAAAAAATAACATGACTCTATGGAATATTACGTCGAGCTTGCAAAATAAAAATGTCAAATTACTCCCACCCCTTCAAACAGAAGATGGGACGGTAGTTAGAACTGACCAAGAAAAAAGCAGAATTTTTTGCAAACTCACTAGAAACACAGTTTAAAATAAATGATATCCTCGACACTGATGTAGCCATTAAAATGAAAAAGGCCCTGGATACTTATTTTAAACATTCGGAGGATGTAGAAAATTCTTGAGTCATCACCCAAAGTGCACAACTCTATGAAGAATTTACTAGTAAAAAAAACCTGTGTTAACATCCCCAATTAAAAGTAAACAGAAAGGCTCTTTAAAAAAAATAGGAGGACAAGGCATAGAAAACAGCAGCCAAAAGTAATAAATGCTACGGCCTCTCTTACGTCCGATAGACAGCAACCTCTAAATAAAGTGGCTACGACCTCTCTCGGGTCCGGAATAAAAAAAATGCAAAAGTCGGGCAGTAACTTCAAATTAAATGTGCTACGACCTCTCTGGGGTCCCGAAACCAAAAATATGCAAAAGTCGGACAGCAACTTCAAATTAAAGGTGCTACGACCTCTCTCGGGTCCGTAACGCCCGAAACTGAAAAGATAAGAAACAACAAAAATTTTGTTTTGGCCTTTTAAGGGCCAAAACAAAATTTTTGTTCCCCCAGACTTTGAAAAGCCACTACTCATCAGTGAAAGGGAAGTTAGGTTTCATATTAATAATCTTAAAAATAAAAAGGCACCCGGCAATGATGGCATAAATAATAAAATTATGAAAACATTCCCGGAAGAGTAAGTGCAAACGCTTACTAAAATATACAATTGTGCCATTAAATTACATTAATTCCCTGATGTTTGGAAGACAGCAGAGGTAATATTATTACCGAAGCCAGGTAAAAACCCGGCAATTCCTGAAAATCACAGACCGATTTCGTTGCTCCCAACCGTGGGAAAAATCTTTGAAAAAATAATTCTTATTAGAATGCAACAATTCTGTGAGGAATTCCTAGTAATTCCATTTTTTCAAGGAGGTTTTAGAGATAAACACTCCACAGTGTATCAACTCTCTAGAATAACGGAAAAATGTGCTGAAAGAATAATAAAAAACGAACACACAACAGCAATATTTCTGGATGTGGCAAAAACATTCGATAAATGCCCACATGAGGCAATTATCTACAAGCTAATAGCACATGATTCCCCACCCTGGATTATACATATATTCAAATCATACCTCACTAACAGAACATTCTGTGTAAAAATCAATGGGAAAAAATCGTTAAAAAAATAATCCAAGCTGGTGTACCGCAAGGCAGCGTACTCGCGCCAACGCTGTGCCGCAAGGCAGTGTACTCGCGCCAACGCTGTGCCGCAAGGCAGTGTACTCGCGCCAACGCTGTACTCTGTCTTTACGTCAGACGTTCCCAGCTATAATAACAGGAATCTGACTACAGCTCTCTATGCTGATGACACTGCACTCGCTTATACTTCCAAAAATAAAAATTAAGCAACTTTCATGTTGCAACATTATGTTGAACAACTTGAGAAGTATTTCTTAGATTGGAAAATCAAAATCAATACTGAAAAAACACAAGCAATTCAATTTTTTAGGATTAAACGCAATCACAATCCAGACTTTGAAATAGAAATGTGTAAAAAAAATACCTTGGGTAAATGATGTTAAATATTTAGGACTTTTTATGGACCACAACCTAAACTGGAACAAGTATATTAAAGAAACTCTGACCAAATCTCTTAAGATCAGAGGAAGTGTCCAGCCAATAATAAAAAATAAAAAGCTTAGCAGGAAAAACAAAACTTTGATATGGAAAGCCTGTATCAGCCCAGTTATTACTTATGCCTGTCCTATCTGGGGTAACTGCAACAAACAGCTGAAAAATAAGATTACCTCATTTCAAAATAAAACCCTACGTTATATGGTTGGACTTGATGGAAGAACTTCAAACCATGCTATCCGAAGCATGCTAAATATTAATTCTATCCATTACACGATGTAAGACTTAGCTAAAAGATACTATGAAAAAGCTAAGATTCATCCTAATCCTCTAGTCAGAGAGGCCATTAACTATACTGTCAATGAAACTGACAGTTATAAAAGGCCAAAAACTATCTTGAATAAAGTTCCAGAAGTGAACCCAATTCACAGCTACCCTAGCAAAAAAATAACAATAATTGGGACTAGTGTTCAGAGGGTATTCTTCACATTAGAAGATTTTTTGTTAAAAAAAAAAAAAAGGCTCTTTTATGGGTCGTACTCTGTTTTCCAAAAATACTTCACACATGTGAAGAAATCATGTTAAAAAAAAAGGATCTTTCAGGGGCTGAACTTGTTTTGCAAAAAGAAATATTACAGTCCACATTTATGAGACTGACCCAGAAACAAGGGACTATGGTTTAAAAAAAAAAGTACCAAACTCCTCCAGCCAGTGGAGAAAAAAATTCTCTGAGAAGCCCACGAGAAGCGAGGGGAAAAGCCGACTCCTACACGGGAACTGAGCAAACGACAATTGTGTGGTTTAAGGTGCCTCACTAAACATGGCTTTGTGAGAAAACTGGGGGTTTATCTGTCGGATTTTTCTGGTGTGGTTCTTTTCTTTTTTTTAGACACCCTTACTCCCGGTCCTTTCCCCGATTCCCTGCGGCCTGGCGTTGTCTGCTGGGTGACTTGCGTTGATTGATTTGTTGCAGGCAAGTATGTAGGGAAGCTTACAACTTCAATACTTAAAGGGAAACTGTATACTCCTTTTGCTCTAATATTTCTGTACTTTTCTTTCATGCTGTTCTATCAGGGAAATCTGTTCCCAAATATCTTATCTTCTTCTTTTCACCTGACAAAAGGCGCCGAGCGCTGAGGGTTTGGGTCTCTCAACCTCAGATAGGAAATCTCTCTCTTTGTTTTGATCTATGTTAAGGTATTCGGGGATAGTGGAATTACTTTGGACACGAGGTCTTATAACGTGTTTGGTTACGAGATTTGAACCTCCAGAGAATCCTACGTTCTAGTCCAATCAAAAGGTTTTTGAACATGTAATAGCATTCAGTCTCTTTATTTCATCGATACGAGAGAAAGTTGAGTTCACAGTTGATAAAGTCTATGGAATTCAAGGGTTTTCCATCATGTCCTTAAAGCATTCAGGGAATTTCGGGGAAAATGTCTGGCTATTCAATCATGTATTCCAAAATCTGGTTCCTGTGGTATTGAATAAATACATTGTGTGTGTTCTATGCCATTACCTGCACACGTCGCTTTGAACAGAAAACAAGAGAAAAAGAAAAATACCTAAACATGTTTACCACGAATGAAGTAAATCAATTTCCTGCAAGCTAGTAAATTATACTATAAGTTTTGCAGAAATGAGTTTGCATTTGGGCAAAGATACAGTTAATGCTAGATATCCTCTTTGTTGCAGGTTACAAACGAAAAATGTGAGTTCTGTAGAAAATATTCCCCTGCAGTTGGAGGAAAACACACATGTGGCACAAATGTAAACCATCAATTAAAACGGACTGTGACTTCGCCAATGAAAGATAGCTAAAGGGTTTCCTACAGTGTGCAAATCATAGTGCTGTTTAGATCACGTTTTCTCACATTACACACTCCCAAGAATTGTTAAGGTGGACCACTCTATAATGAGCAGATTGTATCTTTAGAAAATTTATGTGTAAACGCCTCGATATACAAATTTTGGTCTTCGTCTTTTATTTCGGAGAGAAGAATTACAGATGTTTCTCATTTCGATTTTTTTTTGTTCTGTAGTTCCAAGTAACACATCTTCTTCATAGATAATCTCAAGGTGAAAAGTGAAGAACAGAAACTCCGTGTTCCCGAGCATATATTCACAATATGACTTTATGGTGTGCAGATATTCTTTGTGCAAAGACATTACTGCAAACAAACTGGATTATTTTGTATTATAAATCGTAGAACGTACACTTTGTGAAATTAGGTATGAAAAAAGAAGTGAACATTTTGTCACAATTTTACAATCTTTGCACCCACATTTAGATTTTTACCTCAACAGATTAAGTGCATTTAATTCTGCGGTAGACAGAGCTCACTTACCGCAGTTGGAGAGGTGTTGTTAGCGAACTGTTCTTAAAAAACCACAAATCAGCCAACTGTATCATTTGGAAACGAACCTTTTTTGAAAAAATCGATTCCGAAAAAAGCGGATTCTCTGAAAAAATCAGTCAGACTTACTTCTTACTAGAAACCAACATTTCATCGCGGTGTCTTGGTGAGATTCATGTTCTAGTCAGAAAACCTTACCTTATTCAAAAGTGTACAAAAACGTGATCTTTCGAAATAAAGTTATAAGAAAATCGAGAAACAATATTTTTGTGAGAATTGAAAACAAATTTAAACTTAATAATCAGCTAATAAACCGGAAACTGCCAACGAACGAAAGTATCCGACTCAAAATATCATTTCTGTACGTACAAATCATTTTCTAAACCCTGAAAAATCACTGACCGAATGAAATGATCCAGGATCCAAATCGATTGACGTGACAAATATCGTTTTCCAAACCGGAAGAATCAAACGAACGAAGTGGTCCGAACGAAACTCTTTAGGAATCGAACCGAAAGGGCCGATTCTTTCAAATTATTTGGATTGCACATCTGTAAATCGCAATTCTTAATCTAAGCCCTTCAGCACTTACCTGAATATTTTTCTAAAGAAAATTCTCTATTTAAAGAATTGCATTGCCATTTCTTTATTATAATTCAGTTTTACGCACGAACTACTGACTAATTGAAAAACTTCATTTGAATATACAATTTTATTAATTTATTCAGATAAGCATCACATTCTTTTGCAACATAAATTAAGTTAAACAAAAAATAATACCGTAAAATTGAAAACTGATCTTAAAAAAGAAAGTGTATGGCTAATTTTTAAGGAAACGTATTTAAAAAATGCACACGAAATCATACAAAGAAAATGCATAAATGTGGAATCAATACTCTTTTTACCACTTTGGAAAACACCTGTGTTACCTATAAGCATTTCCTTCTGAACTAAATGTAAAATCACTGCAAATTTTTTAACGAGTTATTTTAGCCATTCAGCAAAAAGAAAAATGTTGAGAAACAACTCCTCCGTTCAAAGATTACTTTTCCTTTGCTTTACTATACTTCTCAATTTGGTCATAATTGAATTTCACTAATTAGTAATGTTTATCTGAAATTAGTAGCATTTGTTTCTTATAACGTCGTTTTACTTAGAAACTTTGCATTATCTTTGATCGTAAGATCAGTATTAGATCCTGTAGAGATAAAAGCCATTGCTTCCATCAACCAATGGAGTTGCTGCGTCGAAAAAGGACTACGGGATTTCGAACACTCTCACAGCCAATGGACTTTTTGCTTATGAAGCAGCGCTATGTTTCGTTTTATTCAGCCCCATCACCTTCAATCTGCGAAATCATACAGATAAACCGTGGAATAATATTGATATTCACCCAATTTTTTGATGAACCAATTACGTAGAATTTTCTACATGTTTGAGGTCAAAATCATATTGATAGTGGAGCGTGCACTTACGATACCCGAATGGATTCCCTTAGCTTTAACTTATTCAGGTGGACGGAATACACAATCACGTGTTTGGATATTTACTGGAATCCGGTGTTTCTGATCCACTTCAGGTTCTAAACAGACGTTTTAGTATGAACTGTTTCATTTACTAGGTCATGACCCATGACCTCTTCTGTATTCGCCCTGACATCTTTGCGATGCTCAGGCTTAAATGGTGCCCAGGTGGGCTCAATACCCTTATACCCTTGGAAAGGTCCACGCACAGGGGCATAACAGACAGCTCTAACAAAACCAGTGTTTTACAAGCATTGAGGCTGAAGAAGCTTTTAATGCGCAAAGCACGAATACAGTTTTGCAACATTTTGACAGGTCTTATCTTCAGTTTTTACTCGCTGCAGGGGAAGTGCAAACCTACAGAGAAAATCTGGCAAGTGTAAGTAGTAACTTGATAATTTTTCATGTGCCAGAGTTTGTTCTGGGCCTCGCAAGAATATTTTAGTGCTATAAGAGTGTTTCCCTGCCGTTATTTTACACATATATTAGTCTTTTCGTCCGGCAATGGGAGACGTGCGATGCATTGAGACATCGTAATGTAACACCTTCCTGCAGCCAATGGCCTTTCGGTTTTTTCCTAAGAGAGTGTATGTACTACGCAGTCTTTCATCTATACACTTTCTGTGACTTATAAAACATTTCAAGCGACCTAGGTTACACTCTATAATTTTACTGAAAACTGCGAACATGTTTATTTAACGCTGATATTCCACGTCCGAAGTTCAGCGAAACGTAAAAGCTGTGAAAGGATTCATATTTTAACCTGTCTCCAGTAACAACTGCGTGATGCCCACCTAGAGATACCGTAGGTAGACACACTCACGATTTCTCTAGAAGGCGTGCGTGCGCTTATGACAGTCTAGCACGTGATTCCAGCTAACTGGTATTGGGCAAAATCCTTTGATCTTATGGAATAGCAGTAGCTTTTAAACGGGGGCTAGGAGTCCCTTCTTAGGAATTAAAGAAAATGTTGAGTGACTGATTACAAAGGTACGTAGGTAGAAGTGGATGCTATGCGGACCATTGTTTCATCATTTTGAGACAGACAACCGCTAAATTCTTTGAAATGTTACTGGTGAGAGTAACAGAAGATCCTTAATTTCAAGGGCACACCTCAGTGTAGCTATTATTGGTGGTTCTTTCGTTCATGTTCTTAGTTCAATACGTTTCAGTCAGCAGGCCACAATTGTTCTTATTTTCCAGTTTTGACATTATTTTCTCAAAACCAAACTCCAACCCAAGTATGATGCGTTCTGCGATTAATTATTTGAAGTAACAGAACTATTAAGAAATTATTTCAGCTCACAATGTGTTGATCTTACTAGAACCGTGTCCCATGGCGTGTTCAATCTGGGCCTCCACGGGAAAGAAGAGTACAAGCGACATCAGAGCATTGCCAAACAGAATCAGAGCATCGCCAGCATAGCAAACAACATTCACCTACTTCCAGTGCATTCCGCATTATTCCCCGGACAAAACAATTACTCTTATATGAGCTGAAATATTGTTCTAGGCGAAAAAGATATCAGAAACTCATTTGCCAAAACAACATGCTCCGATTCTATCCTTGCGTCGAATTTGTTGCATCAAATTTATACTTTGCACAAAGCTAACCTTACTTACAACTATAATTCAAGCAGGCTTCTTAACAACAAAACATATTTAAAACTGTCACAGAGAAAATTGCCTTATGCTAAAAGAATTCTGCTGCTCCCGACCACCTCGGGAAAGTAAAATTTTAGAAAAAAGTAAAAGCCGTTTCACTTTATTAGTAACACATTTCCAAATGTTACTCGTTCTAAATACTGCAGCTTATAATCAGCGAGCACATTATATCCGGAACGAAGCGTTTGTGTGTTAACGAATTATTTTTTGTGCTGGTTTGGCACCCTTAACAACAACTTATGAATTGAGATTCAATGGCTTAAAGGTCAACTTTCTTAAATATTTATATATTTTGTTTTATTTTAAAAGTACCAGTCTTTGTATTGGTATCAATTTTAGTGGAAATTATAGTAGTGGGTATTCTTCATTTGCCACATAAAGACGATTTTCTTTCAGGTTTTGATAAATAGATACGCTCATCTATATAAGTTTATTTTTCTTTTGCACGTCTTTCAAATTTAAGGCAATATGTGGATTTTTAGTACTTTACTATAGATGCAGCATTTAGCTTTTAAAAGCATATTAATGAATAGCAGGATGTCATACAGTATTCGACGTTTACTTACACGTGAACTATTAGCTTCGTAGGAAATGGAGCAACGCAGGTAGATAGATAATTTCCTTACAATGATTTGCTATCAAAAAAGTAATCACAAGGTAATATCCGTATAGCTTCATCAGGGTTCCGTTGGTTCAAAGTTTCAATATCATCCGGTCGCCCTGGTGGTGCAGTGGTCTAAGCGATGGCTTCGATCATTCGTCCTGTCATGCTTCTTATTCACAGACTGAAAGACTCAGCGTAAGAAAACTCCTTCCGATATACTTCCGTTTGATTATACATACAGAAAAGTATTTTTTGCTTCACTTCAAGTAGCTGGGAAATTGTGTCATACCGGATATTCACAATATGCGTAATCAAATCAGGGCAGTATTAAATATATTGCACGCCAATTACCGATTTCAAATTTATTTTGAAATCAAGACCTTTCTCCAAAGCATTGTGAAAACCATGATCAATATCTATTGTTAAGTAAATATCTTCCATTGCATTTAACGACACACGGACAAAAAGGATAATCGAAAAATTATGTTGGATGCAAAATTCTTCAACCCGAAAACATCTGTTTACGGTGATTTTTTTCTTTTAACAAAGCCAACACTCAATTCAGAATATTCATAGAACCGTATTTGTAGGGAAAGGACGATGATTATCTCATACTGAACAGATGAAAAGAAACATAGTGAAATATTCTCAGGTTTCTTCAAAATCCCCAAAACATAAATTGAAAAATAATTAATACGCAATAACTGTACAACAACCATATTTAAAATATTATAACTATACTAATTAATAATCCAAAATTTCTTGGCGTAGAATAGAAAAAACTTTCCAAGCTTTCGCACGTCAAGCAGTTGACTTTTTCAAGGAAGGTAAATAACTAACTCCAAACTGGATAACCGAAAGTTTCATTATATTAGCCAGTTTGCAGGTAGGTAGTTAACTACCTTCCTTGAAAAAGTCATCTGGTTGAAAGCTTTCGCACGTCAACCAGATGGATTTTCCAAGGAAGGTTGACAGTTAACTAACTGCAAACTGGATAACTGATCGTTTCAATATATTATCAAGTTTGCAGTTAGTTATCTACCTTCCTTGAAAAAGTCATCTGGTTGACGTGCGAAAGCTTGGAACGTTTGATTTCTATCCTACGCCAAAAAATTCGGATTATTAGTATAGTTATACTATTTTGAAGAAGAGTATTCTATGGACGGAAAGAAAGTGCCATTTCAATGCGACTTTTATAAAATTACGTTAGCAAACCAGACAAATCTAATCACTCAATACGTAAATTAAGATATGATCAGCAGTTCTATGTATTTTCTTTTTGGTTTACATTTTGAATTTTATATTAAATATTAGAACATTCTCTCAGAGTTTCAGTACATACACTGTTGTTCAAAATTACGAAAATTTGCACATTTTGTCGAATTGCTTAAAAACTAATGGACACGTTTTAATGAATTTTCGTATGGATACTCAGTTTTATAAAATAAAAAAATATACCATACAACAATCATGGTACGCACTCATGTTCGTCAGTAAGGCTCATCAGCGCAGGAATGTCCAAAATCCACGCTGCAAGATCGATCATAAGATGACTCTAATATGGGGTATGGTCCCCTCTCACACTCATATAGCTCTCACAGCGCGACGTCATACTGGA
This sequence comes from Macrothele yani, assembly GCA_039090855.1. Classification (NCBI taxonomy): domain Eukaryota; kingdom Metazoa; phylum Arthropoda; class Arachnida; order Araneae; family Macrothelidae; genus Macrothele; species Macrothele yani. The sequence goes on from CM077016.1 coordinate 14,684,179, forward strand.
AACATGGCAGTTGATGAGTCACTGTGGCAGTTAGCCCTACTCCTGAAGCAACGCAATTTTCAGCTCCTGGATAGTTCTCGAAGGAGGATGGCGAGCTGCAATTGCCCTCCAAAGAGAGTCCCAGACATGTTCGATAGAATTTAGGTTTGGCAATCTTACTGGCCAATCCATTCGGCAAATATCCTCACTTTCAAGATAATCATCGATCAGGTGAGCCCTATGTGATATCGGCGCCCGTGTGGGACGTCATCCATCCACAGTGAGGTGAGTATGGATTCGGTGGACCGACGTGAGCGATTGCAGCAGCCGCGGCACACCCCCGAATGAGAGGACAGGCATGTTGCGCGGCGGGCATTGATGGCTTGCACCGCACATCACGAACGTTAGCGCAGGATTTAGGGTGTGTTGCGCAGCAACCTGTGTCATCACGTACCGTTCGACGTCGTCTGCAAGAGTGGGGACTTGTCGCACTGCGCCCATTGCTCCGATTACCATAGACGTCACACCACCGGCGAGTGCGGCGGTAGTGGGCCGTTGAACGCCGCACCTGGTCTACGAAATGGCACGAAAATATCTTCTCCGACGAATCCCGCTTCTGCTTGCAACAGCACGATGGTCGGATCGGCGTGTGGCGGCACCAGACTCCATGACGCCTGCGTTATGCATCACCATACCGGTCCGTCGCCTGGCGCTATGATTTGGGGCGCAATTGGATATGACACCTGCACCCCTCTGGTACGCATCGCCGGTACACTCAATAGCCACCACTACACCTCCGACCTATTGGAGCCTGTAGTCCTCCCTTACGTGCAGGACCTGCCAGCGGCAACGTTTCAACAGGACAATGCGCGCCCGCACGTGGCACGCATCGTGCAATATTTATTCACGGCCCACCAGGTGTCACTGCTGCCATCGCCTGCGTGTTCTCCCGATATGTCGCCCATCGGTCACGTGTAGTGGGTGATTGGCAACCGAGTGGCCCGACAAGCACCACCCGCGGCTACGCCTGATGAATTGTGGCAACGTGTGGAAGCAGCCTGGACCGACATACCCCAAGCCCACATCGAAAGCCTCTTTCGTTCGATGCTGTGGCGTATAGTGGCCGTTATTGCCAGCCATGGGGGCCACTCGAACTATTGATGTCTGCGTGTTCCGCAAGTCGAACGGGCCTGTAAGCTCAATCGTTTCATTTTTGTATCTGTTGTTATGTGTCCAGTAAATCTGGCTTTGCTATCTCGTGTCCTTCTTGGTGTTGCATTTTGGGTGGCCAGCAAAGTATATTATATATAGAATAAATGTGTCTTCATTTATTACATCTGAGGATGAGGTAGCCGCTGCCTCGAAAGTGCTGATGGTTTTAATTGTGTATATTACTTATCTTTTATCATTAAATCGTGCAAAAGATGGTAAACGTTCATCGTTTCAGTGATTTATGTCACACGAGTCTTCAATATTTGTTGACCTTACATTAGAGTAACGTTAATCCATTTTTCGCATGTGAAAATTACAACATTCATTCGACTACTGTTACTGAGCACGAAGATTAAAGCAAAATAGGCAGCAGAAGCAACATGTTGAACGTACTGCAGAAGGTACAAAAAATGTATCAAGTATTTATCAAAATTTGATAATTATGGCACCATGCGTTGGTAGAAATGACGTAATTTTTTTATCCAATTTATTTTATCTGTCATTGCATTAGAGTGATATATTCTTTAATGTTTCTTACATCAATTGTTCTAACACATCCAATTTGAATCGCTTGGGAAATGAAAATGTAATGGAAAAAGAAGGCGTGACAAAGAGCAATTTTTCAAAAAATTGAAATTGTGTTTCGGTATATTATTAGAAAGTGGTTATGTAGTGTTGAATAGTTATTGAGCTGTGTTTTTTTAGGTTAAAATCTATAGAATTGTTATTATGACAATATGGTGCTAAAATCTTAATAATGTGTTTCTTTGAATTTTGAAAGAGACGCATTCTTATACTTAACGCGTTTAGGATTACGTTTCGTCAGGAATTTGCCGATAAATATGTCATCTTTAAACTTTGAAATTCAAATTCGTTGTAAACATTTTCCTTCATATCGTGATTTACATTTCTTTCACATACCTAATCCGTAATTTGGGTGATTCTCGCGTGGGCTTCTTTGCTTCCAGCGTGCAGGCACTTCGCCTTTCATAAAGGTCTTCTTAAATACCCCGCTAAGAATATTAGCAATTTGCGCTCCTCAACTCTTAATGACACCATTACGACTGCTCTTCGTGAAAATATGTACTTCCTACTGAAGCTACTTTGCTAGAAATTTCTAGCTAACGAAACACAAAGGTTTTTCTGAAGAGAATGCTTTCATTTTTAAAAAGTTTAAATATATAATTAATATTTTAGATTAGAAACCGCACATATAAAATAGAAATACCTGAAATAAAGTTTTTTCTTGTTATGCAAGAAATGCAGAGCTCATCTTAATAAAATAATTTTTAACATATGTTTAACACACGAGCTGTTCCATTTTACTACATTTCTCAAAGCGAAAGTTAAGTTTTTCCTCTCACTGAGTTTCATGTTTTAGATATTGACTAAGTAAGGACAAAATCTATATATCATAACTGCTAGATTTATTATTAAAATTTTTTTATTAAAAAGTTGAGAAAAAACGGAAAATGACTTGGAACTCATATGAATAAAGCCTTCGTATTTGATTATTTGAGAAAAAAAGAATTCTGACTGGAAAATAAATAAACCACTCAATGAATCTTAGCCATACGTATTATGTAGTTTCATATCTTACCTTGGAGTCATTAAATAATAAAGATTTCGCGAGAAACGGCTCCTCTGTTCACTTAAAGCAACTTTGACATATTACAAATACCTTTACTTTCGTCAACTTAACAACTAAACGAAAACTTCTGCGCACCAGAGGCATTGTTGTCTATATGTCATAACTGCTAGAGACATCAAACTAGCTGAAAAAAGATTCGGGAAAAATTCAAATAGCATAGAATTCGGTTGATCGCTTCTAGCGAAGGCGAATTTGGTCGAAAAACGTCAAGAAGATCGCAAGACAAATTAGGCAGATTGGTATTCTTTATTACGATTTGTTTGATTGGAGGTTTAACGACAACCGTGAGCAACTCAATGGGCTATAAGCAGTCGCCCGTCCCTAATTTAGGGTCATTGGTTCCAGGGAAGGGAGAGAGCCAGTGCCGTAAGACAAACACAACATCCATGCATCACCGGGATTCGAACCCGTACGCCGTTCGGACGAATGATCAGAGGCCATCGCTTAGACCACTGCGCCACCGGGTCGGCTCTTCATTACGACATTGTCATTAGTGAGTATTTCAGTTGTTTGCCTGTAAACTAAAATTCTGAGCTTTGTCTACTACAACTTTATTCCTTAGGAGGGTATGTAAAATGTCGCTTCTAAGCAGCGGAAATTTTGTCCAGCATGACCTTGCGCGTGTACACAGTTAGTGTTATTTTCTAATACCTCTTACAAATGCAATCGTTTTAAGTCCAACTAGGTACTCCAAAGACCTGTAGGTTGTTTTATTGATATTGCAAAGCTATATTTCAGTAAAAGACTGATTGAACACACCACTGACGACAAGCTAGGAGCATTAACTCTGCTTTAGAACAAAAAGTTAATATCCACACCACTATTCCTTGATGGAATAGCGGTGTGTATAGTAACTGTAGTTCTAAGAAGTCAGGACATATGCAAACGCCGGAGCCACAGCTTACTGCAAATCTGATGAATTGCTACAAATTCCTCAACTGAAAATATTTCCAACGACAGAACTACTGTTTGGCGCGCCCTATTAGATGCTCGACGCTCATATATTTAGAACAGATATCATATGCCAGGGACGAAAGATACTATTGATGGCATTTTTATTATTAATTTTTTAAATTTTAGGTTTTCAGAATATTTTCAAACCTAGTTTAAGGTCAGCGCTTCCCTCATGAACAAACCTTTTTGGTGTGCGATAGCTTGATTGAAGTTCTTAAGGTTACACTAATAAATGGATATTCTACATGTCGAGACAAACGTTGTAGCACTGCGCTCACGAACAAAGTGCTTAAGATATTTATTGCCAATAAATGAGCCTACGTGGCTCAAACGAGATGTATTTTTCTTGTATCCTTCACTGGGTGCGGGACAGGAATGAACAAGAGCCGTGAATTGGAATACCGTGTCTTACTTGAGGCTCACATATAAGCACAGAATTAGAGGTTTATGTAAGCCAGCAAAGTAGACCATCCGACATATAAGTGACTGTGATGCATCGATATAAATTCGATAGCAAAGTAGTTGAAAAGCATTCATTTTTTAAAACTTTGTTTCTTTACCTTCTGTAAAGAGAAGATTACATTACTCAATTTAATAAATTTACATGAGATCATGGAACATAGAAGATTATATTACTCAATTTAATAAATTTACATGAGATCTCACGAGGTTGGGCACATCAGACAGAAATATATGTGTTTTTTCCTGTAGAGTTCTACATTTCCTTAAAAACTACACTTTTAGAGCAACGTGTGCATTTCCCTCGAATTTTGTTTTGTCGGAGAAGGGTGCATGTGACGATAGACATTGTTTCCTCCTAAGACATAATCATCAGTCTCAAAAACAACATTTTATGGCTCGAGACTGAAAGATATGAAATAATTTTCTAGAGGTTCTGGCGTAAAATGCGTTTAGCTTCCCGTTAAGTAGGTTAGCCTGCTTCAGTGGATAGTTTCAGTTTTTCGTTTAAGAGGTATAACGTGCTTTTATCCAATAGTTTTGCAGCGCGTGTTATTAATTTTATCTGCCATTCATTCTGCTCATAGGTAGTCGATAAGGCATATACACTACACTGACAAATGCCAACGGACACCTAGAAGAGAGACACAATATAGCATTTATTGACATACATTAGTACGGTGTCGGTCCACTTTTGGCCTTAATGCATGCACTGATCTTTTGAGATTTGCTTTCGACAAGGTTTTGGAACACAGCGATGGGTATGCACTTCCATTCAGTACATAATGTTGCCGCTAACTGTTGCTTAGTAGGAGTACTTGGTTCCAAACTTTTTATGCGGCGTTCTAATTCATCCCATAGGTTCTCAACGGGATTAAGATCAGGGGTCTGTGCTTGATAGTTTACACACGATACAGAATTATCGCCAAACCACGCTGTAACAGTCCTTGCTTTATGGCTCGGTGCATTATTCTGCTGGTACGAACAAAGCTTGGTTCCATAGTATTGTCAGAGAGTTGGTAGGGCATAATTGTCCATAATATCAAGGTAGACATGCTGGTTAACAGGTGTATCAGCGAAAAACAATGAACTGGGATCATACCACGAAAAACACCCCCACACCAGTACACTGTCAGCTCCCAACTTGACCAAGGAACAGCACACTCTGGTAAATAGCTTTCCTCCGGGTGCCGCCATACTTACACACGGCCATCAGACTGACGGATCGTGTATCAGGATTCATCAGTCCATAGGAACCATTTCCAGTGATCTACGGTCCACGATAAATGTTCTTTACACCATGCTAAACGACGAGTAGCATTAAGAGTAGAAATGAAAGGCTTATGAGTAGCAGTACGACCACGGTGACCCATGGAATTAAGTTCTCTGCGAATGGTACGTGTACATACTGAGGTTCCACCATTTTTACTCACCTGTGCACTGAGGTCTTGTGCAGTACTCCGTCGATTAGCTGTAACGACTCTCCTGAGGCTTCGACGTCCTCTATCACTGATGTTCTTTGGTCTGCTGGCAAGTTTTTCTGCTTCCGACACACCATGCGTCTTCTACTTATTCAAAACAATTAACTTGGGTATGTTTAAACGCCTCTCGGTTTCTCTTATGGACAACCCACAATTATAAAACCCAACAATCTTTCATTTTTCAAAGTCAGTTTTCCCCCGCAGCGACATTTTCACTGAACCACACAGTGCGATATGATCGCGGTCAGCTGCAGGCTTGTTTTTATAACGTTTGCAGCTGTACCGTGCATTTTAAACAACGCAGCGGATCCATGCATTTGCATTTGAATAGGTGTACGGGGACTTTTGCCAATATATATATATATATATATATATATATATATATATATATATATATATATATATATATATCATCATCATCATTTTCAACTGTTATCAATCCACTGCTGGACAAAGGTCTCCCCAAGTTTCCTCTACAACGGAACAATTGACTTGGGTATGTTTAAACGCCTCTCCGTTGCAGGCATATATATATATATATATATATATATATATATATATATATATATATATCATCATCATCATCATCATTGTCAACCATTATCAATCCACTGCTGGACGAAGGTCTCCCCAAGTTTCCTCCACAACGGTCTGTCTTGTGCCAGTCTCCTCCATGTCACTCCTGCATACTTTAGAATTTCATCCACCCATCTCCCATGTGGTCTTCTTCTGGGTCTTTTCCTGTCCCTTGGAATCCAATCTAAAGTTTCGGCTGTCCATCGATGGTCTGTCCTCAGCCCATTGCCATTTCAGGGATTTAACTCTGATCATGATGTCTTCCACTCTTGTCATTTTTCGGATCCACGAGTTCCTCTTCTTATCTCACCTGGTTACACCAAGCATGCACTTCTTCATGCTACTTCGAGTTGTCTGCAGCCTTTGTACGTCTCTTTTAGTTAAGGTCCACGTCTCTGCACCATACGCAAGCACTGGAAGGATGCATTGATCAAACACTTTTCTTTTAAGACCTAATGGCATATTGCTCTTGGAAATTATGCTGCTTCTTCCAAAAGCTCTCCAGGCAAGTTTAGTACGCCTATTAATTTTTTCATCAATGTGACCCTCACTTGATATCTGCTGTCCAAGATAAACGTACGTGTCTGTTATCTCCAGCTTTTCTCCATCAATCGATAAATCTTCATTTCGTGTAAAAGCATTGAACATCACTTTTGTCTTCTGAAAGTTCATTTTTAATCCCACTTCTTTACTCTTGTCAGCAAGTTCTTGGATCATACTCTGCAGCTCTGATGCGGTAGTTGCAAAAATGACTATGTCATCAGCAAAACGAAGGTAGGTTAGATAATCTCCATTAATCTTTATCCCTTTGTTTTCCCAGTTCAGTGATTGCAAGACATTTTCCAATGTGGCGTTAAAGAGCTTCGGAGATATGGTGTCACTTTGTCTCACTCCCTTTCCAATTTTTATGTGTGTTGTATTTTCAAACAGCCGAATCTTTGCACTTGCATTTTCATAGATGTTATTAATAATATTAATGTATGCATCTTCAATACCGCAGGATTTCAGAGCCATTGTAACTGCTGATGGTTTCACCGAATCAAAGGCTTTTTCATAATCGATAAAAGCCATGCACAATAAAAGTTCATATTCCCTAGCTCTTTCAATTAGTTCTCTCAGTACGTGGATATGATATATTGTGCTGTAGCCACTCCTGAATCCAGCTTGTTCCCTCGGTTGAGCCATGTCCAGTGTTACTTTCAAACGGTGTGAAAGAACTTTAGTGAAGATTTTATAAACCACTGATAGGAGGCTGATGGGTCTGTAGTTCCTGAGATCGTCAATGTCACATTTTTCATGTAGCAGGATCATTATAGCGTTGTTCCAATCCTCAGGAATTCCACCCTGGTTTCTGTTGCCATGACCGAATTTACCTACTGAAGTTTCATTCTGTTGCCGTTGCCCTATTTTTGCATTGAAATCTCCCATAATTATCTTCAAGTGCTGCTAACCTTTATTATTTAGATGACAAATTTCCTCATAAATTTCTTCAATTTCTTCTTCAGGATGACTTGTGGTGGGTGCATTAGTTTGAATGAGCCTGGTGTCTTTTCGAGAGTTGGATAACGAGTCGTGCAGCTCTGTCAGAGGATTTTTCAACTTCTACAGCTTTATCTTTCAGTTTCTTGTTTATTGCAAATCCAACACCACTAGTTCTGCCAGTATCTGTCCCACGATAGTAGAAGAGATGTCCACTTTTCAGTTCAATGAGATCTTCTCCTTTTCTCCTTACCTCACTTAGCCCGACGATGTCCCACTTAATCATTTGTAGTTCCTCTTCCAATTCAAGAAGACTTGAATCAGAAGATAGGGAGCGTCCATTATATGTAGCCAAGGTCAGCATCAGATGCCAGCCTAGTCCGGTCCTCCGATGATTCTTAGCACCCTCTACCTTCACGTCGCACTGGCCGCTGCCTTGGCCAGGTACATTCCACTCTGACGACCGCCAATAGCGGTATAACTATACCATCGGGATTAAAAGGAAATGCTATCCCACACTCACCAACCCGCTTGGCCAGCGTGATGAGTTATGGCCAAACCCCTCCAAAATGACTCCACAACTTAAATATATATATATATGCCTGCAATACGACTTGTGGAGGTTTCGATGTAGGGAGTAGCTTCCCTAAGCGTCAGTAATTAGAGACATTGAAAAGTTTCTCTCTTAAAATTTCTAAATATTGTCATTTTTTTAATAACTACTGAAAAATATTTCTGTCCAGTATAAACATTGGTTAAACTCCAAAGGTCCAAGCACTATGACTGAAGTTTTAACATCATTACATATATTAGATGATATTATATTGATGGAAAGATCGAAATCCACACTGTCATTATGATTTAATCTAAAATTTCTTCTTTAACACTATTCTAAGTCAGTTGTTGCTTCTCTTATAATGCGATTTCCGGCCTTCCCACTATATTTTTTCAAGTAATTGAAAAATTTATTTCAACATATATGTTTTCATAATTCAAATCTTTTTTTCTCATGAATGGAACAGACGCAAGGATTTGGGCTCCCACAAAAAGTATTTTATCATGAAACACGCAACTATGCTTTCCGTTTTTTAGATTTTTTGGTTTACTGTAGTCTTGCAAGTAGTACTACATGTATCTAAGGTCGTCACTATATCTTTCATCTGGATACAGTGGTGAAAGAAGACTTCAAACACCCAAAGTATTGCGAAAGAATGGTCGTTATGAGGAATGAAGTAGGGGAGTTCACTAACACACAACGCCTTTGTTATGATTGTAAAGCATTCGTCATGTGAACAGATGGTACGACAGTGTACCCGAGAAGAAAAATCCAGAAAGACAGATGCTGTATGAGTCTCGCCTCAATGATTTCATTGATATAGCGATTTAATTTTTTCAAAGTCATGTGGGTACGGACCCCAGTCCTTATGTAGCTTATATCGATCGAAATCTGTTTTCGTACTTTAGTTGGGAGATATTAGGAGTATCTCGCAATTTTCCAGCAGGCGTTCTCTGTATGCATGTAGCTTGACTGTAGAAAAGTGATACATACACTTGCATAATATTCTGCATTAATTAATGAAGTTTTTTATACTGAAGTAGAATATGGGAAAATTCACTGTGGATGCGCAATACTTTAACCTATTCGTTCTTTTGGAAAATCTAAGAATTGTGTTTACAGACTGGGTGTCCATATTTTTGAGTGGAATCTGCGACAGCTGTTTTTTTAATTGGTCTAAAATTCCGGTATTGAGAGTGATGTAGCATCCAACTTCCTACCCTGGCTGCCCACCACTTCCTGATGATGTTCAGTTGGATTGAGATCAGGCGAGTTGGAGGCATTTCGAAGTGTCGTATATCAGCACTGGGTTCGATTGACCATTACTGCACGTTACGGGTGCAATAATATGGAGGCTAGCCTCGTATAATCTTGGAAGTACTGGTCCCTCTAGCTTTTGAAGTACTGCATTGTAGAGTGTACATGATACGAAAGTAATCATTACTGTACCTGCATTGCATACGTTGATCTTCTCGCAGTGCGTAACCAGTCCATAGAAGTTGAATATGCGTCTTTTCATACAACAGCTCCCACCAGTTTGGATATTTGTTTCCATGCATGGGGAATTCAAGCATTATGCTATTGACACCAGATACAGTCTCGGCCATCAGAATGATGGATCTTATATCGGTTTTAATTGGACCAGCAGATCTACTTTCAATGTTCTGTCGTCCAAAGTGCATGCACTGTGCAGAAAAAAGTTGTTTACGCCGTCGGCGTGTTGTTAATGGTATGTACGGTGGCTGCTCTTCTAGCTCATCTGCGCAATTCTGCGTCGCACATTCGCGCGGCGTACTATTTCTCCTCGGAACATATTATACTGAGCCATCAAGTGGGAAAGTGTGCTGCTCCGGTTGCCCTCTATATGGATGACACTCCCGTCGTTCACCTCACAAATCTACCTCTCGCCGCATTTTAAATTTGTCTCTGCGTTTTTTTGTATCCACATTTTTTTCACCACTCGTGACACCTTTTACTCGCGGAAGCCCTGGATAAGCACATGACGGTGTCATAATCAGAAATGTTTGTACCAAACCATCGAGTGCACGATTTGTACTTTCATGAACCCCAATAACTATAATTTTAAAAAAGACGTCCAAAACGTCGCCCTTAACTTAGCCGCGACGCTCTTATATACATACATTTACCTTTAGGCCACGCCGTTCTATTTGTAAAGTCTGTAATTGGTGTAACTCAATTTTTACACGGGTGGGCGCAATGCCGCTTATACGAGGTCCGATCAAAAATTCCGAGACTCCGCCGATATACAACAAAGTACTTAAGTTATTTAAGTCTGGCTATGATCTCCTTCAAAGAATCTCCTTGGTCAGCCATACACCGCTGCCAGCGTTTTTACCACTGTTGGAACGCTGCCTGGAAGTATTGTTCGCGAATCGTGTCAAGCACCGTCTGCGATTCGCGCTGGATCTCGTCCATGGTTTCAAAACGGCGACCCTTGAGCTTCAGCTTCATCTTCGGGAACAGGAAGAAGTCGCATTGGGCCAAATCCTGCAAGCATGGCTGGTGCGGAAGGGTAGTCATGATGCTGTGGATGCAAAACAGTCGTATTGCTAACGCTCTGGGAGCTGCTGCAATGTCGTGATGGAGCAGGAAATTGGCCCTGCACCACATTTCAGGTCATTTGCAGTTGATGTCCTCCTTATGACACAGCAGAAGATCGCAGTAAAAAAGGGCGGTCTGGTCTTGAGAGACGAATACAAAGAGCAGAGCCCCAAGAATGTCGAAGAACACGATGAGCATGCTTTTGGTTGCGCTCCGGACCTGTCGGGCCTCCTTCGTTCGTGGATATACCAGGATATTAAACTGCGACGACTGTTGTTTAATCTCCGGGTCGTACAGTAGACCCAAGTCTCGTCACCAGTCATGACACGCGACAGGAACTTTAGGTCATTCACCACATGCTGAGGAAGATCTTAACAGAGTTCGACACAGAACGCCTTCTGCTCGGGGTTCAGAATCTTTGACACAAACTTTGCAGCAATGCAGTGCATGTTCAAAACCGACGTTAGAATTGCTTGCAGTGTTCCGTGTGATGCATTGACGATGGTAACAATGTCTTGAAGGGTTCGCCGACGATCCTCATGCACCAGTTCCCAAATTGTGTCCACATTTTTAGGTGTTTTGCCAGCTGACGGTCGCCCTGACCCCTCGTCGCATTCTAATACCGTTTTCCCGCTCTTGAAGAGCGAGTGCCACTTGAAACACCCCACACGACTCATTGCCATAAGCCTTCCACAACATTTCATGCGTCTATGTTCCCGATTTGCCGAGTTTGACTCAGAATGTGATGTTCTCTAGCTGCTCTAGTTTGCAGTCCCAATCGAAATCGCAGCTGTGTTCTGCACGTGGTCACTAAATATCTTGCAGCACAGCTACCGGCGTTCAGAGAACGACGCCACTCGGCACAATTACTCATGAAGGTAACTTTCCTCGACCGCTGCTAGCACATCTGTGTGCTGCCATCTGTTAGCGGGTTACGCACCTAGTCTCTGAACTATTTGATTACACTACCTATTAAATAAATCTCTTTAAAATAAAGTGCTGATTTCCTGCACGTTTGTTGGCATATACGTTTTGGTACAGTGTTGCAATTATTATTATTGCAAAAAATACATGGCATGGAGGCTGTGCGAAAGTATTTTTTTCGCTCGTTGAATTTAGGAATGAGAATGTCGTCTGAAGACAATGCTGAATGTTACGCTCAAAGTTGGCAGTTACTTGAAAGTTCAGACTTGCTGACGTCCTGCCAACTTTCCAGCTGAATTTGGTCACATATGTTTTTCTTCGAGTAATTGTGTTTATCGTGTGTATTTTCAAATGTTCAATATCTTCTTCCTCACTAGACTCATTTCAACTGTGCGATTGTAAACTAAATAATACGCCTACTGTTTATGTACGTTTCTCAACAATAATCAAAGAATCATGAGATGCGTGTGTTACACAAATCGCTAATACTTTTGCGTAGAAATACATAACAGTAGTGTCTTATTGTTACAAAACGGTCAAGCATGTGAACATGTCTTTGAAAACTTGAAAATTATGCTGTTCAGCTGTTAAATTTGAAAAACGATGTTAGTCGAGGTGATTATTCTTACTTTCCCCTTCTCACAATAATGCAGTTTCACAGAACTAATGTACTATTTAACTCGTTTATTAATCTTGTTTTCCAAATATTTAAAATCCTGTTCAACTCCTAATGCCTTTACGTGCTACGTAACCCAGAACAGTATATCATGAACTATGCCCTATTATTTTACAGTAACTAACATTTATTAATAAAATAGTAATTGGGTTTACAGCAAAGAGATCTACATATACAAATCGCATTGTTTTAATAAGACCATATTGATTAGTCATTAAATTTCATACGGTTACACTGGATTCACTCGTTTATTGAATTTTATGAAATTGGGTTTTTCAGTTTTTTATTCCATTTTACATAGTCCTGAGTGATTTCAAAGGCATATTTTTTTTCACGTATTAGGACTCTCTTGGGATCCGTTATCCCTATAAAGAAAAAAATCATAATGTTAGGTATCAAAATATATTGTTTTACGTAACACTCTATAAAACAAGAAAATATCCCTTTCAGTGATGCCTAACTTCTGCAACCGCCACATAGGAAAATATCTTCCTTACAAGGTAAAACATGTCTGCGTCGGGTGCTTCGACTGCAGTTTCTCCACCTGTTACTATCTAATCTCGGTTTCATTGACAGTAGATCTACATATATTTTAACCCCTATTTGTCTTTGGCTGAAAAGGTGGTGCTTTTTCTATTGTTGCTAAGCTTCTCAGTAGTTTGAGGGCGTTCCGCAGACTGTAAAGGGGTTAACCACAACTTCATGTAGATAGTGTACAGTGCCTTTCCGCCTAGGGATTGTAATTAGATCTACTTAAAGGAATATATCGTCATCTAATTCGTACATAATGTACCATCATCTAATTCGTACATAATGTATCATCATCTAATTCGTACATAATGTATCATCATCTAATTCGTACATAATGTATCATCATCGTCTTCTTCTTTAGCGTTATTTTCTAGTGCTTCAGCGATAATACAGTACATTATCGTCGTTGTAAGAAGTACGTGTCAACAGTGCATTGGTATGCCCATTTATGATATTATTTGTATTATACAATTTTTCGGTTGCTGTGTGTTAATTAGAGATAAACGTGGAAAGAGCGATGACTTTGTCTATCTACATTGTCGCCTCGATATTTTTACTATTTGGAAAATTTTCACGATACTCTAGATATATCAATGTGCGATCCCTATTGAAATAGATTGGGATAGGATCGTGTAAGAAAATGTTTCCATTGTCGGAAAACGTATTTCAGCGCTGAGTTAACCTAATAGGACTCTAACAGATATGTAGTTCTAGGGCTATTAAGAACTATTTGAATCTAAAAAAGAAATAGTATTGCCTTGTGCAAAGAAATAAATGTAAGTAGTAGACTTTCATTGGTTAGACTTTATCTAATATAGAGAAGGGACATAGTGTGTTGTAAAAATTCATTTTATTCTACTTTAATATTTTACTTTTCAGTGTATTGATTTTATGTGGAAAAGGAAAATTATATAACGTATGGAAACTGAGCTACAATACGGTAAGGGAAAACCTAAGTGTATATTGAACGTCAATATATTTACGAATATGTGTCGCAGATTTGAACTTGAAAACGAACAATACTGTTTTGGACATCACAATAATTTTGCTTATATGTTCAGCGTAATAATCCTTTACGACAAACCAGCGCTTCATAACATGACCTATGACAATTACATTGAAAGATTTTATGGAGGCAATTTTGCTGAACTGGGATAAAGACTTCGATTTTTATATGTATTTCAGGATAAATATATATATTTTGACATATAATACAAAACGTTTTTCTTGTGAAATATTTTGGAAAGGTTTCGCGTGACAAAAAGATTTTTCAAAATGAATATGGTGTTCTATGATAATCTTACGTCATTTTTCTTAACGAAATAGTATAAAAAAATGAAAAGTCTTTTAGGCGTAAAATTAATGCGATCACTAGATATTTCGCAGAAAAAAAGTTTTCCTGTTTATGTCTTCTCCAATGAGTGTTTTCCTTAAAGAATCTCATTTAAGAGTCGGAAAGATTAATTGATCTCGTAAGTTGTTGCAACAGGAAATTCGTACACTGATTTCTTCCCGCATCTTTTCAATTAATAGTTAGTACCTGAATAATTATATATAAATATTATTTTTGCCTTAATTATTGTATTCATGTAGTGTAGATTTAAACGTTTGTGTGTGCTTCGTAATATGAAATTAACGTGCTTTAATTTGGTACTTTAAAACACAGTAATGTCATGGCTGATTCTTAGTTGATGGATAAAATATTTGAGAAATGATGCATTTCATTTTCTGTGCCTTCAATATATAGTTAAATTTTAATGAAGATGTGGTCATGCTGATCCGGTTCGGAAATGATGATTTCAATGTTCTGCAATGAGGATGTTTATAATATCTGATCTTTGGATATATGTAGCTTAGTAATTTTTTCTCTGATCCGCGTTTGAAGGGAATCATCTGCAAAGTGATGTTTTACATTTTATGAGCTATGCAGTTCGATTTTAAATTTAACTGGAAATTTAAATTTTGGTCTTTGATGTTACGGATATGATATATGATGGTTCTGTTTGAGTGGATCTATACTGTTTGTAACAGCGAAGCCCCAAAATGTAAAACTAAAGAAAACTTCTTTATGGTAACATAATATATACATTTATTTCAGAGGGCGTAGGTTGATATATTTTCTTGGTTAAAGGTTACTTTTAATGGTATTTATTCACTACTAGTTTATAAAAAAATAGGGCCAATCCGGTAGCGCAATGGTCTAAGTAATTGGTCCGGGTTGAAATCCCGTGAGGCATGTATGTTGTGTTTGTTGTCTTACGGTGCTATCTGTCCCCCTTCTCTGGAGGCAGTGAACCTAAATTAGAGACGGGCGACAGCTTATAGCCCAATGAGTTGCTCAAGGTGGCTGTTGCAACCAATCAATAAAAACAAAGCATAGAAAAGATTTAAATGGTGGCCAATTGTGAAATTATATAATGTCTACCGAATGCGCATGGTGGTCGGTGACTGAAAAATACAACTACACAACTTTTCTTTGGAAATATCTCTGGAACGATTGCTGTACAGGACTGCTTCGAGGAATTATTTTTGTATCATACAATAAAGCTGTACCACTGCCAGCTATTCGAAATTATGTGTCAGGTATCCGTCTTCTACAGAGAATTTCACACACGGATGCTGGACTACGTCGATTCCCATGGAAAAAATTCTCTGTTTACGCACACTCCCAACTGCAACTACCCCAGACTCTTGGCCATTTAGGTTATAAGTGAAGTCTTTTCTCAGCTTGGGGAGCAAATAAATGTCAGTAACGTCCTTTTCTGGAGACTCGTGCAGGTGCTGAAGCAACTAAAGTTCTCTTTGCGTACTTAATATAGCGATCTTCACTAGATGGTGGTTTTGACTACGTTCACTGATTTGAAGGATGATGACTGGAAATATTCGCAGATTTCCAGGCGTCTTTCTCGTGATTAATAAATGAAGTGTGATTACGAATTCGTTGTACTATGTACCAGTTATATTACTGCTCTTGAATTTTCCCAAGAAGTAAAGCATGATGATACACAGTCGAGTCACATTATTGTGACATATCCCCAATTTTGACGTCTACAGCGCTTAGCCAATTAAGGAAGGCACGTGTCAGGAGCTGGTTTAGAAAGCATATAAGGGGTGCTGATAATAATCTGAAAACATATCACTCGTTGCTATCATGGGGAGTGATTTGCCAGATTTGCAAAAAGGAATGATTATCTGCTTTCGGACCAAGTGTGGCAGTATTTCCGGAACAGAGAAGTTTGCAAACGGTTAGCGTGCTGCTGTGATTAAAGTGATTATTTCAAACACTCGACGTGAATCACGAACACTAAACAGAAATCATCGCTCTTTCCCCGTAACGTCAAAGACTAAAGTGTATCGTGATTTTAGAAATGGCACCAATGCGAACAAGCGACGTGTAAACTGCAGAGCACCACGTGTCGTTGATATGAGAGGTGAACTTCGGCTTTGAAGGTGCTTCAGGGCCGATCGACACTCTACAATGGAGCATCTCACTGGCGTAATTAACCAGGGGATAAGGGAAGTGTGTCTAAAGCAACAGTTCAGCGAACTCTGCTGCGTATGGGGATCCGATGTAGACGGATGGTCATTGCACGGATGCAAATGAAGGTGCATCCGCAGAAAATGCTTATATTTGCACGGCTCAGAACTGGGCCTCCGCTGCTTGGCAATGGATTGCCTTCTCCGATGAGTCTCGTTTTCTGCTTAATCGAACGGATGGACGTTGGCGTATAAGGCGAGAAACATTGGAGAACAAACACTCTTCAGCCATTGGTTCAAGAACACACGCTAGTGGAGTCCGCGTTGTGGTCTGGGGAATGTTTTCCTGGCATTGTTTGGCACCACGCATACTTGTGGGAGGCACTAAGGACCGAATTCATTATTCATCCATCCTTTCAGACCACATACACCCATACATGCTTATTGTCTTCCCTGGGACGGATGGAATCTTCCAAGACGACAATGCGATGTGTCACACAGCTTGAAATGTCCGAGAGTGGTTAAAAGAGCACGATGACGATTTCAAAGTGCGTCTACATCACCAAATTCCCGACACTTAAACCCAGTTAATTATCTGTGGGACCACCTCGATCGTGTTGTTCGCTCTATGGATACTCCACCACGCACCCTCCAGCAGCTGTCAGATCCACTGCCGTCAGCATGGCTCCACATGCCGGTGAACTCCTTCCAGCACCTTATTGAATCACCCCCAGCACGTCTAGCTACTGTCCGCGCTGCACACAGCGGTAACTTCTGACGTTAGCTGGTGGCCACAATAATGTGGATCGGCCGTATATGTTCTACATCACCTCGCTGGTTGATGAAGCAACACGATAGTACTTGGGAGGTAGAGCGGATGCGTGGCTTCCCTTTAGACTTTGCTTATTATCCTCTTAGTCATGTGACGTTCACAGATTCTTTCTGTTTCAACAATTGGTGTTCATAAACTTGTCAATCCTGAAATATTCAAATTAATGAGGAATACACGATTGCAGTGCATTTTTTGCTGAAGTGTCAAGTTTATAGGAACACATCTCGTATTGTTCTACTTGGCCTTTAAAGATCAATACAAGATTTAATGGACAGTGCGGATTTTAATTCATGCAGATGTAGGTATACGTTTGTGCTTCATCGCGAAATTAGTTTCTTCGAGGTGGATATGGGTTCATGCAAAAAGATGCGTATCATCCCAATGGAATAACGCTCTCTGGTCCACTCAAAAGCTTGGAACACGAGAAAGACCCTTTAGGGCGCTATGTTCACACGCTATCAAGGCAAGCTTCTTGTGAGGAAATGCTTTTCAAGGTAAGAAACTCTTTTATTGCCAAATTTGTTTTTTTGTTTGGACTCGCGAAGTGGTTCACTTCATGAAATCACCTGGAAATGAAAACGAGTGGTGTTGCAGTATCAAAAATAACTACACAGACAGGTTGAACAACGCGTACTACTTACACAAAACGTTTCGCGGTTTCGTTTAATTAGAATTTAGTCAGAAGACAAATTACTTAAACGTAGGAATGAAACGTTTTCTCTCACGTTCGAACATGGACTACTTCGAGTCAGTCAGAAAGTTAACAACTGTATTTTCTGAAATAAGGCAGTTGCCCTCTATGTAGGACAACACGTTTGATTTTGTAAATAACTTAGAAACTCTCAAGGGATAAACGAAACATTTCATAAGATATTGCATTAGAGCAAAAACTAATCGAAAGAAGAGGTGTGATAAAAATTTACAATATCTTGCGGTGCCATTTCTCAGCCATTCAAAAGATGCAAATATTTGTTTTGTAAATATTGAAAGAATGATTGTTGATCAACTGATTTTTTGCCGGATATTTGAGAAGCTGCGCTGAAACGCATGATATTTGCATAAAATCTTAAGATATTTGCATAAAATCTTATTAGACGACGATCAGGAAATATCATGTCCAAGATGAGGTCTAGATAACTTTTCCTAAAAAAAAAAAAATTAGGTTTCTTTTGTCGGTGCCGATAATTTTCTTCCGTGCTGTGAGCGAGTTTTTTCGAGAATTTATTGGGAAACGTTCGTAAACAAATGCTCACATACTTCAACTGTATATTTATCTGCATCTTATATCATTGTTTAAAACCTTATAAATATTACAAGAAAATAAACCACTACCTTTCATCCGCTTCCAATAGTAGTACCAGAGGAAAGGATAAAAATCGTTGTCCTCTTTTTAAACTAAACGTTTCGTCTACTCTGTCCAGGGTCGAACAAACCATGACGGAGCATCAAATTCGCCTTCTGGACCTTATGCCTAATTTATAAAAGCATTAACTATTTACTCTTGAACAAGAAAATCTTGACTCATCTGCATGATATTGAACGCCGATGCTATTAGGTATATTGCTTTGGCCCAAAAGTTACAAACACTATAGTTTGCTTATCCCTTATGCCTTATATCCGTGCCCGCATTCTTTTCTGCGTAACGATATGTACAGCACCAGAACTACTGCACCCGTTTTGGACATCTGAAGACCAATTGAGAACTATAGTTGGACTCACCTGCAACAGTGACTGCTTTGTGAACAACAAATGTATCCAATAGAATCCTTATGTTTGCAGATATGGCAAGTTAGCTTTTCCGATGCTTCCTCAGAAACTTCGGTGTAAGCAGCATGGGAGAGTTCTAACATCATGTAACAAAAGAACAGCAGCATAAAGCCACAAACATGAAATTTCAGAAATAAGTACAAGAGGACAGTTGGGAAAATATCAATGATATTTAATTTTACATAACCTATAGTGTGCATTTCAGAATGTACACTAATCAGAAAAAATTAAATATCCACACTTTAGTTTACTGGGCATGTAGCCCTAAAACAAAGAGTACGGGAAATTTACGTTGTAGCGACATATATTTGTGGAATTAAATTTGTAGCTACACAAAGTTGTGGAATTAAAGTTATAGCGATATAAATTTGTGGAATTAAAGTTTTAGCAAGAATGGAAGTTGCAATGCAATAATCTGAATGCGTCGTGGCATTATTGTAATCTCAAGATGAGATGCTTCTTAAACCGGCGTTCCTAGCGCTGTGAGCATTTTTCTCACGCTTCGCATATAAAGAGCGCCATTAATTTGAAAGTGACGCTGAGGGCACCACCTTCGCACTAGTTGACTTTTATAATCTTCTCAACACTCTGTTGTCAGTTCCGATAAGGACTAGCGCTTTTTCACCATCAAATTGTCTACTCTGTGTTTCCGTGAGTTTCGTGTGAACTTTTCTCCCGTCAAGAGAACGCTGGAATTTCCGTCACGTGAGATATTTCCTCATGAAGAGACCACTGGCATCTGTGTTTTTTTTCGTTTTTTGTATAACGTGACAATACCAGCTGGTTTTATGCCTATTTTTTATTATTGGTTTTTGGTTTGTTTGCAGCGCATTTTGAACACCTGTGCTTTCGTTCTTGTTTTTAAAGCAAAAATATCGGGAAAAGGTAGTGTGAGAAAAGCTCTCACGTGCGTCCAATTGCGTTGTTTAACGTGTAGCGATTAACGATGCATTAATCACTTCTGCTATTCGCCGGGGCAGTGGATACAAATATTCTTGAAATGGAGTAGTGGAGAATATTCAGATACAATGACTAGTCCTAAATATTTTATTTTTGTCCTTAATCTCGGTCTCTAAACGATCTCCTAACTTGAATATTATAAAACGAGATTACATCTCTCCTACAAAAAGCTTGCATCTTTCTTCTACCTCTACTGGTCATTATTTCGTCTAGGTCGTGTAGACAACTTTATTCTTATCATGAGACGTCACTGTTATGTCTATATGGCTGCATAAAAATAACAGCTCGATAGTAGTGTAGGATGCATTTAAGAAATGTTCCGGAATTCTATGCCGAAATTCCTCGTTACCTTAATAACATGTATGGTTTCTTATTATATCTGGTACACTGCTCTCTTCAAAATGCATGAAATTTCATTGAATCTGTTCTCATCTCTTTATTTTTCCTTCACGCTTTAATTGTTCACTCCCACTCCCGTAGCCTCCTCCTAAGGACGAAGAACCCGTTTATTCTGTAAGTGACAATTCATTAGGGAATTGGCTCCCCGCCAGGAAACAAAGCATTGAGACTGAATCGTACAAGAATAAACATTGAAATATTTAAGAGTTGTTATCAATGAAATTGGATATAATTTTATTGCACTTTTCAGCCCTATGATAATAACATATATTGCGGCTATGTCAACAAAAAAAAGGCAATTATTAGGAAATACAATGCAATATGACAAAAGTAAGAATTAATGAAATGTTCAATTTAATCAGATTTTAAATGTTTGTGGAAATGAGAAATTCAGTGGAAACCAAAGAATGAGCGCCATGCCTCCAACTCGTCCGGGTAAATTTCTCTCACCCTAATTTTCGGGGCTGCGAGGTTTTTACTAATAGGCTTTTGTTTCCGTGGAGTTGTTAAAAAAATTTCATTTTCATATGTTTTGGAAGTTATTCATTCCTTTAGGAAACAGTGGTACCTGAAATATCTCCTGTTTGCTGCGTATTTTGCATTTTGCACTTTTCTGCTGCGACCAACCGATACTTTCTTATTCCTTTGGAACACTCTTCGTGAAACACTCTGTATATAAGTTTGAAATGAAATATCAAGCACGTTCTTTGTAGGGAAAGAAATAACTAGGCGTATGAACATTTGATGGAGTGCATTTGCAAGAAGCGGTAAACATTTCAAGAACAACCTGACATCATATCGTAAAGGAAAAAATGTATAATCAGTACTTCATTCCAGGTTTTACTTATGGACAAGAAGGATGGACCTTAGTTTAAATAGAAATACACACACACACACATACAGAGACTTCGATCAAATGAAAGAAGCATGGGGAGGTGCATGTATAATATAAACAGGAACGATGCGAAGAGGAACTCATGGACCAGAAAAATGAAATGAGTTGATGAAATCGTTACCAAAGTGAAGACCCTAAAGTGGCAATGTGCGGCATATTGGTTCTACAATAACTGATCACCGTCGGACAAATGGAATTCTAGATTGGAAGCCAACGTATAGGAAAAGACCCAAAACACCAAATGGTTGATAAGAAGATATGGAAAAAGCTTGACGAGACCTTCATTCAAGAGTGAATTTGGAAAATTAAATCGAAATAATGATGATCATATACCATATATTTCAGAATGTCTCTCAGTCTTTGAACTGGGAAGAGAACGGGATAAAAGAAGTGATTGAGATGCAACACATCACTTTGCTAATGACATAGTCATGCTTTCATGTACGACCGCAGAGTTTCACTGTAGGATCTAGGAAATTGGTCGAATAAGTGCAGAATAAAGATTAAGAATTAACTTATAAAAAACAAAGTTGAAATACAATTCTTCTGGAAAACCGTAAGAATTTGGAGTGGTAAATGCAAATTTAGAAGTCTTTATTGCGGTCGATATCTTTATTTATCGTCGTTAATAGATACCAAGTGCGATGTCTTATTATCATCGTTAATTGATACCAACTGTGATGTCTTTATTTATCGTCATTAATAGATACCGAGCAACAGGAGGCGTACACAACTTTGCATTAGTTCTTTTGAAAGAAACAGTGAACTTTTCTAGAGTAATAACTAAAAGTTTTTAAAATTATGCCTGCTCGTGAATTCTTATTTATGAAAGAGTGTCATTGAATTTAAAGTAAAAATAATTTCAAATGTTACGGACAAATGTTACGACACAAATAATTTATGGGGTGCCAGTTGTATATACACTGCTGGTCACTCAAAATGCAACACCAAGAAGGACACGAGATAGCAAAGCCAGATTTACTGGACACATAACAGCAGATACAAAGATGAAACGATTGAGCTTAAAAGCTCGTGCGACTTGCGGAACACGCAGCCATCAATAGTTCGTGTGGCCCCCATGGCTAGCAATAACGGCAGCTACACGCCTCGGTGTCGGACGAAAGAGGCTTTGGATGGGAGCTTGGGGTATGCTGTCCAGGCTTCTTCCACACATTGCCACAGTTCATCAGGCATAGCCGCGGGTAGTGCTTGCCGGGCCACTGGGTTGCCGATCAGCGACCAGACGTGTTCGATGGGCGACATATCGGGAGAACAGGCGGGCCACGGGTGCAGGGACACCTCGTGGGCCGTGAAGAATTGTTGCAGGATGCGTGCCACCTGCGGGCGCGCATTGTCCTGTTGAAACGTGGCCGCTGTCAGGTCCTGCATGTAAGCAAGGACTACAGGCTCCAAAAATGTAAGAGATTTAGCGGTGGCTGTTGAGTGTACCGGCAATGCGTACCAGAGGGGTGCGTGTGTCATATCCAATTGCTCCCCAAACCATAACGCGTGGAGACGGACCTGTATGACGATGCATAAAGCAGGCGTCATACAATCTCTCGCTGCGGTGCCTCCACACGAAGATCAGACTATCGTGGTGTTGCAGGCAGAAGCGGGATTCGTCGGAGAAGACAAATTCGTGTCATTCCGTAGTCCGGGTGTGGCGTTCAACGGCCCACTGACACCGCACTGGCCGGTGGTGTGACGTCAGTGGTAATCGGAGCTATAAGCGCCGTGCGAGAAGTCCCCGCTCCTTCAGACGACTTCGAACGATACGTGCTGACACAGGCTGTTGCGCACCACACCTTAATTCCTGCGCTAACGTTCGTGATGTGCGGTGCGAGCCGTCAACGTGCGCGGCACAACAAGACGGTCCTCTCGTTCGGTGGTGTGCCGCGGCTGCTGCAAGCTCTCACGTCGGTCTGTTCGTCCCTCCTGCACCCACCAAATTCATACTCGTCTCACTGATGCTGGATGTCGTCCCAAACGTGCGCCGACGTCTCGGTACGACAAACCGCTGTTGCGATAAGCCACTATTCGTCCCCTGTCAAACTCCGAAACGTGCTGGAATGACTGCCGTATTCTGCGACGAGGCATCAGGAAGCTTCCCACGAACATGTCCGGCAGCACAACACACCTCCACTACTTACACCCCGCCTTCTGTGCACCCTTCTTATAGTGCTTCTCGGTGGCGTGCCGGGCGCACATGATTTGTATATGTCCTGCAATGCTAATCATTTGCATGTCCTCTCGCGGGCGATGCATGCTGCAAATTTCAAGCCAATCAAATGCTTCCTTCTTGGTGTTGTATTTTGGGTGGCCAGCAGTGTAAATAAGAAAGATGGAAAAGGAAAATATGGATCAGAAATTGACCAGTGTACATGACATTATGGTCAAGGGAAGAACCGCTGATGGCAATGGCTGGACATATTGTTGAAAAAGACCCGACAAACGTTAGATCACTGAAATATTTGATTGGATACAAAGAGACAGGGAAAGGTCTAAAATTGCACTACGTTTTTATGCACAGGAATGGAGTCCGAAAATAAGCTAGACTGACCTCGATGAGAACTGTTAAAATAGCGTGTTATGGAATGGCATGGGGAGTATTTAATCATATTTTTTTAACATAATTGTGGCTCTTATTGATGATATATTTAGATATGATGGTATTATAACCTGAAGAGCCAGAGCAGTTTGACAGCTTCTAAATATGATGTTGTTCCTCTACGTTACGGAAAACCAACTGTTAACGACAAGGTATGAACGCTACAAGATTTCTGAAGATGTCCTGATGTACATGGTACTGACACGTTACAAGTAGATCTTTTTAATCTTGTAAGTTACGTGGTTGAGCCCGACACAGGTCCCATTTGCTGTTAGAACAAAAGCCACATATGCTCGATTGGTTTGATTCTGGGATATTTGGAGGACAAGGCAATACTTCGAAGTTTTCTTCTTGTTCCGTAAACCATTCTTGAAGAATACGGGCATTGTGGTGTGGCCCATTATCCTGTTAAAAATGTCGTTGCTATGGAAACATGTACTTAGTTCACAATGATATCTAGGAATGTGCTAGATGTCATAGTTTCTTGCACATCAATGACTACACCCAGGGCTTCCCAGCTGAACATTGCCCAAAACATTACACTTCTTACGCCGGCTGGATTTCATCATATGGAAACCAAACGGGCGGTTTCGTCCCTCGGAAACCGCAGTGCATTCTAGTGCCTAAACGTACCTAAGAAAACGATGAAAACGTACCCGGTCGTCCGCATGGTGAAACAGGAAGCGGGATACACCGGATCAAAAGACCAGGCGCTTCCGGCGGCAGCACAATAAGATTAGCATGGGCACTCCGGGAAGCCTGCGGCCATGCAGCCTCATTTTAAAAGGGTTCCGAGTACTTTGTGTCGTGACATATTGCTCTCGCCACCAGCTTTAAAATTTCCGAGTTGCGCCGTAGTGTCCCTTATGTTCTCTCGTAGCATACGGGATAGCCTTCGCTCACTTGTCCCAGCACGGGGATAACTGGTTTTCCAGTTATTTGATGAGCGGCGCCCTCACGGCCTGAGCTGACCTTGTGACTGGTCAACATCTGATGTCATGCCACCGCCTGTTTTTTGTTTTGGTGCTGTTGGTGTTTGCAGGGACGGCTGTTCATCCAGCTGTTGGGGAGTCGCGGCCCCACGATCCCGAGCTGGTCTTGTGTCTCGCTTTTTTGTTTTTATTTATTTTCTCCACTGGCTAGTTGCCCGTGTTGTATTCTCTACCTAATCGCTACCACGTTATGTACTAACACCCCGGTCTTGTGGTTTTGTTACCCTCCACCACTAACTATATTATATTAACCGCTCAGTTCGTAGGTTGCTGAGATTACGTTTAGGTCCCCTTCCAGGATTTGTCTTCTTTGGATTTCTTTTTTCCTTTTAGCTGGTTTGGGTGCTAGACCTACCTGCATGTTTGCCGCGTGCGGAGACCCGTGAGGCGGAAATGGGATGTCTGGCGGCTGAGGTCGCAGGAGACCGGATAAGTGCCTCCTGTGTACCAACACTCCTCTTCGACCCCGGCTTCGCTGTAAACGGGAGGCTAGAGACTAACCCACCTCTAGTCAGAAGTCTTGTACCAAGGTGTGTACCGGGCTTTAGCGGCTTTTTTGTCGTATAGCACGGCAGGGTAAGCCCGGGGGTTGTGGGATCATGCCAAAGGCGTTGGCATGACGGTACTCTGGAGGCCGAAGTGTCCGCCGAGTGCATGTGAACACAACCATTGGACTATATTTGCAACTAAGCTCTAAAACTGTGTCTTGCGTCATGTGTTTGGCTTGCGGACCTCCAGTTCTCCCCTGTTGGGCTCGATTGTGGGCGGAGTACGTTGCAGATGAATTATTTCTTACTCCCATGGGGAAACATAAACCCTCCTCAAAATTTAAAAAACAACAGGATATGGTGATTGATCAGGCGCCAAATTTGCCTCAACCACCTCCCAAACATAACACACTGAAGAGAACTTTCGTTGAAAAACGACATCACCGCGACGTATCTTTAGATCCAGGTGTTGAGCCGTCAGCTCAGAAACGTCGCATTACACTTGCAGATTCGATACCTCAAGCTACTTTTCTCGTCATTTCTTCTACTGACCAGATGTTGAAACTTTCCTCAAAGTCTCCTTTTTTCATCTCGAAGGCACTTGCGGGTGTTGCTGGCTCTTTGAAGTCAGTAAAGAAGCTACGCTCTGGAGACCTGCTTGTGGAAACTTGCACTCTCTCTCAGAGCAAATCTCTTCTGCAGTTGACCAGACTTCAGGATATTCCAGTTCAAGTGACGGCACATCCGTATCTCAACACCTCCAAGGGAGTCATTTCTGAGCTCGACTTGTTGGTCTGCGATGAAGATGAACTTGTGTGTGAACTTGCTGATCAGGGTGTCATAGCTGCCAGACGCATGACTTTCAGGCGCGATGGCGCGCTGATCAAATCACGAAATGTTATTTTGACTTTTAACAGCCCGAAGGTACCTACTGAAATAAAGGCTGGTTACTTGTTATGTGCAGTTCGTCCTTATATACCAAATCATCTACGCTGTTTTAAGTGCCAGAGGTATGGACATTCCCAGCGGTCCTGTAACAGTGCTGCGAGGTGCGCCAATTGTGGATCCCGAGACCACGAAGGGACTGGATGCACTTCATAGCCCTGCTGTGTAAACTGTGGTGACTCCCACGCTGCTTATGCCCGGTCCTGTTCGAAGTGGAACGACGAGAAGTCGATCCAGCTCCTCAAGACCCTGGAGGGCCTCTCGTACCCTGCTGCCAAGGCCAAGTTGGGTATTCCCAACAACCGACAGCGTACTTTTGCCGCAGTGGTTCAGTCTCTGCCGCAACCCGTGCAGCCCTTTGTTCCGCGCCCTGTAGCTCTCGCCGCACTTGCCAAGCGATCTACAGTTGAACAAGCGACACAGGTGGATTTCACCGAGCTCCAGCTTATTCGACCAGCTGAGTCTGCGCCTTCTCTTTTGAAGACGACCGACTCTTCCGGTTCCCAGCAGACAGCCTGCACGTGCGGAAGACCCGGCCCTCAATCCGCAAAGGTGTGCCGTGTCCATCCAACTGCCGCGGTCCACCTGACCAACATTGCAACTGTCTCTGACTCAGCGAGGTCCCCACCCTCACCCAACATTATAGAGGAACATCGGGGGGAGGAGAGTGACAGTTCGTCCCCAGCCTCAACTAACATTGCAGAGGAACATGAGGGGGAGGATAGTGACAGTTCTTCCTCGCCCTCTGCCAGCATTATATTGGAGTGTGTGGGGGAGGAGAGTGACTCATCCTATGTGTAGTTGTGTTCGATTTCGTAATGTGTTTTATCATTCTCATTCCTCAGTTTAACTTAATCGGCTTGTTTCTCACCATTGTACCATGTTTTTTTCATTGTCTTTTTTGGCCCTTCCTTTGTACTCATGGTTCGGTTTTACTTGGTCAGCCAGATTTTGCGATTTATGCCCCGTTTTTTTAATTTTGTCTGTTTGTCTTGTGTCGGGCGCTCTTTGGCCAACCATGGCCCTTGCGCCAATAAAATCTAATAACCAACCAACCAACCATCGCTCACTTGTAGCATCGATGACACGTGATCGGCTCAACACTATGCTAGTGGTTCATAGGTTTTCCATACTCGGACCACGTTTGAAGGTACTAACTACGGCTAACCGTTAACCGTGAGTAACCCGCAAGGCCTGTCAACTCAGAAAGGCTCTTACCCTATCGTTTGGCTCTCCGAATTTGGCCTTTGTCAAACTTGCGGAAATCCGCTGCCTTTTCTGTCTGATAACTAAGAATAAAACTGATTAACAGAGTTGAGCAGAAGTATTTATTTATAGAGTTTCATGACATTCACACCCGTCGTCGCTTACCTGCTGTTGTCACAATTTGCATAAAGATGAGCCGGTCGTAATATTTCGGCTCTTCGGAGTACATATAATAAAATAGAGGAAGTGCTTTTCCAATTCATTTAGCAGTATGTTATACCTAATATAAAACCGAATACATAGAAACGTAAATATGGGGACTACTTTGTTTTTTTTTATTGTGAGATGAACGACCACCGTTAGCAACTCAATAGACTGTAGGTAGTCGCCCGTCCGTAAGTTATGGCCACTGGTTACAGGGAAAGGAAAGAGCCAGACAGTAGACCACTGCGCAACATGTGCGGCACTCTGCTTTTCAGTGCGCGAAAAAAAACTGCGAAAGGAACTAAAAAGAATTGGAAGTTTTTTCCTGCTTTTCTTATTTATCTGTAGAGATATTGTGCGGTCTTATTAAAAATTGTTAAACTGTACTAAAATGTCGTGCACACTGTACACATAAATTGCACTAAAATACAGGAACAAAACCCATCGTTGAATAAGGTTGCTTGTTCAATGTTTCATGTTGATGTACGGACTAATTGATTCAAAAATAAAGTGTGTATTGAAAGAAGAACAGGTAGTGTCTGCCGTCGTGTTCATCGTGAAAAATGAATTAGTGAAATAAAAAATAGGTCCCAAAAAAACATTGTTTTACCTGCGACCGTAAGAACAACTTGGAAGCGTAACGTACGGCCTCTTCAGCACAGTGCTTTTGAAAGCACTGAATAGAAGATTTCTGACCAGGCGAACTTACGTTTGACATAACGGAGAACGTTATTTCAGCTGCCAAACATCCGCTACTAAACACATTTGATAATCGCATTGATTGAACAGCTGTGAACTGGCATCAGATTCAATTCAAAATTCACTTCAAGAACTACCGCGTTATCTTCGAACCACTTAATGACAGGAGAAGTTTACCTTAAATAAATAGATATTTCATGGAAATAACTGACAGACATGACCACCTGTAGCAATGCTTTTCATTTCCGTAACAATCATCTTTACAAAGCAGAGAGAAAATCACTTAACGCTCCACATGACTGTTATACTTCCCGTCTGGGAGACAACGCCACACGATAGAAATAGCTCTTTGTATGATCTCAAGAAATCTGTTACACTCATTTTCAAAATATATTATCCTGTTTCTTGAAACACTTAGAAATGAATTCATTCTTTTAAACTGCTGTCGTAGTGATACATCAAATATACATTTACATTTCTAACGTCATAGTATTGTGGTTGTAAAATTTGTTAGCCTTTCACAAGTTGATCGCGTTAAGCCGCGCCTATCAAAATTTAAGAACACGCGATTAACAAATGGAATGATAATATGTTTTGTTTTAAGAAAGAACGTTTTAATGTCACTTAAAATTTCACAGATCTATTTCGATAATATTGAAAACAATATCAGCGTAATTTCTAATAGAGCTATTAAGTAATGCAGAGGTAAAAATTTTAAAAATTAGAGTAATAGGTAAAATTCCGCGAGATATACACTGAAGAGCATATGAATTAGAGACAGCTGGCGTTATGCAAATGTGGCGCTGTGAGCGGCCATGTAAACGGAAACGACATGACATATGCAATGATCCGACAAAATAAGGAGTGATGCGACGGGAATCAGTAAGAGTAAGACGAAGGAGCTAAGAGCATTTAATAGTGGGAAAATTGTCTGGGGCCGACGAATGGGTGAGTCCATCTCGGAAGTCGTGCAGGCATTGGCATTTGCACGAGCCACTGTGTCACGGGTGCACCGTGAGTACATCGAATCCTGTAAAACCATTCTTGCAAGGGCCAATTGCCGTGGACAACAGCATGTGGATGAGCGGGGTCATCGTCGGCTAGATCGCATTGTAACAGCGGATAGACGGGCCACAGAGGAAGAAATCACTCGGCAATTTAACACTGGTGCATCAAAACGTATAAGCAGCCACACCATCCAGAACCATCTGCTCGCTATGGGGTACAGAAGCCATTGTCCCACGAAGGTACCGCTGCTGACCGAACATCACAGGGTGCAAATATTAGCATGGGCGCAGTAACATCGCCACTGGACCCTCGACATGTGAAAAAATGTTGCCTGGACTGATGAGTCGAAATTCACGTTGGTACATGCGGATGGCAGGATACGAGTACGGCGCAAA
Organism: Macrothele yani; assembly: GCA_039090855.1. Lineage (NCBI taxonomy): Eukaryota > Metazoa > Arthropoda > Arachnida > Araneae > Macrothelidae > Macrothele > Macrothele yani. Next base: position 14,714,094 of record CM077016.1, read on the forward strand.
CCACATGAAGCAATGCATCCTTCTTGCCAGCAGGGTACTCTTCAAGCTGGTAGGTGTGGCATTCTCATCTGGGGACTGTTTACGTGGACTGAAAGAGGACACCTAGTACGCGTGATGTCGTCCCTCACAGATCAACGTTACCGGGATTTTCTGGACGACTATTTGCTCCCGTTTGTGCATCTTCAACATCCCACTGGGGACGTCATCCTGCAACAAGACGATGCACCGTGCCATCGCTCCCGAATTGTATCCGAATGTTTGGATGAACACTCCACCGACGTGATCTCGCTTCCTTGGCCAGGTAGGTCACCTGACCTCAATCCTATCGAGCACATCTGGGATGCCATCGAGAGAGATGTTCAAGGCTCTGACCCCCCCAATCAAATCTTCATGAACTGTGGGAGCTTCTTCAGGTGTCGTGAATCCGTATGGCTTCCCAACGCTTCCGGTGTCTTGTCGAGTCCATGCCTAGACGAATCGCCGCCGTCATCACGGCGAAAGGTGGTGTTACACGCTACTAGACAGGTATCTCTAATTGAATTGCTCTTCAGTGTAATTTATACGCAGCATGTCTGGAGGTATGGAAATGGGAAACATAGCGAACACAAGCTGATTCTGTATTGCATTAGTTTGAGCCAGTACTTCATACAAAATATCGGACAGTTCAGACTGCACTTCTCCGAATCAGAATGCGCATTTTCTCAAATTCTTCTTCTTCTTGGTTACTGTGTCCAAGGACTGGTTGTTCAGTAGATGTACTCTGTCATTCCGTTCATATCTGTTTTCACGCCATTCTCATCAATTCATAGTATGTTCTGGTAGTGGTGTCTTGGAATAATTGTGCCGCAAAACCATTCCTTGTCCGTCCTCTTCCTCTCTTGCCTTGAATTGTCCCTTCCAAAACTTTCAGAATCGGGCCTCCATGGCACAATGTATGTTTCATGCATAACATCTTTCTTCTTTTTAACATGTTGATCAGATTCCTGTGTTCTCCCTCTCCAGGACCTCCTCATTAGTACTTCTATCGAGACAGAATATTCTCACCATTCTTCTACAGCTCCACATTTCAAATGCCTCCAGCCTTTTCACTTACCTCTGTGTCAATGTCCATGTCTCAGAACAGTAGAGAGCTACCGGTCAAACATACGCCTTTGAAATTTTCTTCCTCAGTTTTAGATATATGTTTTAGGCTGTCAGTAGTCTTTGATTCTTTCTAAAAGTCGTTTTTGCTATCACCAGTCTCATTCTAATTTCCTTTCCACATCTGAACCCAGAGTGTTTTTGCAAGAGGTTAAAATGGAGAAACAGCACTCCTTAGAAGTGCTTCTTGCTTCCTTGACTTTCCGGTACGACCAGGTCGACTTGGTTCACACAGAAACAACAGGTGACAGGACGTCAAGGATCCTTCCTCTTCACATGTTCTATCTGATTTCCCTTTCTATGGACTATGAACCTCCATCTAGATTTCGAAAAAAAGGGCATTTCTTCTAATTGGTATTTTATTCCACTCTTCTTCCACTGCTTTCCATAATCCAATCATTTTTAGGTCGCATCTTCAGTAATAATTTGACCTAAATAACGAAATGATATAATTTAAAGAAGAGACTGTAAGGTCTGTTAAAGCACGATTAAATTAAACTTGTTACAAAGAGCACACACCTCACTTTCAAATTATCGTTTAAAACCGTATGGTCTAAAAAAGTCTTTATTTACAATTTAAAAATATGGTTGTTTAAAAGCTTTGGCGAGCACTTTCGCGACGACTATTGTCGCATTTTCAGGCCGATGAGTGAAATCATATTAAAGCGGCACATGTTTTAAATAGTAACAGACATGAGCACAGAGAATACATTTTTTTATGATCTAACTTGTTCGATTCATTGTCCTATAATTTTAAGGAAAGCTTGTTTTGGATCCTTTCTTATTACCATTAGTTTGGTCTTATTTTATTTATCTGTATTCCATAGGTATACGCATTTGTATGTATTTTTGACAACATGCGCTGTAATGATTTGGCTGATCCTGAAACAATTGCCTGGTCATCAGAAAACTTAATGGCCTTAATTCTCGCTCCATTAACCCAAATTCCGTCACTGGCGCTCCCCAAGGCCTGATCCATCACAACTTCGGCATAAGTACCAAAAAGGCCAGGGGACAAAAACATCCCTGCCTTATACCTTCACTCATTTGGACTGGATCAGTCATTCATGTTTGTATTGAAATCAATGCTTCCTGATTTACATTGAGGTTTTTGATAAGCTGGATGCGGTTATCATCCATGCCAAGTCTCTCTAGTATTGGAAATAGTTTTGTCCAAGTCACTCTGTCGAAGGCCTTCTCATAATCAATGAAACAAATGTAGAGGGAGCGTTCCCTGTCGATCATTCTTTCAGCCAAGAATCTCAGGACGCGAATCGCATCCCTAGTACCCTATCCTCTTCTAAATCCAAATTGGTACTCTTCCAACGCATTTTCCACTTTAAAATCCAATCTGTTTCTAATAATCTTCAGCAGAATCTTCGGTGCATGTAAAATTAAACTTATGGTTCTGTACTGTTCACACTCTGTTGGCTTAGGTTTCTTTGATATAGAAAATATTATGGGGGTCTCATGGTCAGCAGGCCAAAATCCGTTTTTGATAGCAACAATTTACAAAGACTGATAATTGATAAATTAAAGCTTCTCCAGATGCTTTAAGTAGTTCGATTGGTGTCTAATCTATGCCTGGATCTTTATTATTTGGAATTTGATTGAACCGCCTCCTCAAATTCTTCTCTTGTAATTTCCTGACCCCTCTCCATTCCATCATTGACTAAGTATGAATTTGACCAGACCGGTTATTGTTCCTTCTCCTCTTTGTATAGTTCTGACACATACTTTTTCCACCTCTCCTTTTCTCTCTTGGGTCAGTCAGGTGCCTTTCACTGATAGTTTTCACAAATATATCAGTCATTTGTATGTTCCTAGCTAGTGTGCACATTCTCTAAGTTCCAAGCTGATACATTTATTTTTTTTCAGAGGGACAAACGATCATTAATTTTATTCCAAGTTCCTGTTTTATGCCAAATCTGTGTGGATGATAAACAGCTTGTTCTCTCGTAAATCAGATAGCAAAATCCAGGATATTGTTACTTTACCAGGAATTCGAAGATACTCTCTGGGTTGCGCGGATGGAGAATGTGACATTTTCATATACTGAAAATGTAAATACATAATTAACACAGCAGCATGCTATCGTATCGGCAATGAGAAATTTAAACCAAATTTAAAAATTACAAAAAGTCAAAATAACAACGCATACAGCGGACGCGCAGATCGGTATCCATTTATTCCTAGAATTTGAGAAAACGCAGAGAATGAATTACGCGTTGCTATTACCTCTAGTACATTTTCAAAATAAATCAACAAGTTCGGAGGATAAGGGTCTCCTGCTGCCGGTGCTCCTGCTGCCGGTGACATAATACTGAAAAACTTGTGTGGTAGGACAAGTGACTTCATGTCCATCATATGGAACAGTAGCAATTTCACGGAACTCAGGAACATAAAATTCCTTTGTCTGCAATGATATAAAGATAACGGATTTTTGTAATGGTTTATCTCAATCTAGGCCTAAACCTGCCTTTGAAGAAACTGGAATTTGTAACATTTGAGTAAATAAACTTAGTATGAAAGGAAAAAAAGGTTAGAAACACAGATAAGAGATAAACGTTCTGTAGAAACCGCCCCTTCAGGATATGGAACGAAGGCTTTACTCGGGGGAAGCACAATGCTCAGAAAACCACGAGAATCATCCACGAAAAGTAACACCAACATCCGGGAGGGAAGGAAACTCCTGGTACTTTCTCTGGCGCCGCGGCAGCAGCCAGCACTCGCAGACATATGCCAATATGAACGAAAATCAGTTACCTAGTCGTGAAACGTGTCTGGTGGCCTAACATTCAACTGGCAACTTCACATGTACTCTACATTCCATTCGGTTCGCTTACCTATCTGATCCATGGTCTCTAACACAACAGCCAGTAGGCAACAATGTTGCCATGCTTTAGTCAAGAAGCTTCTCCTGTGGAGTAGCGGAACAGGTAGCCAATAACTGTGTCGTTCTTAAGGATTCGAATTCCGATATAAATATTAGGTTCTTAGACGTTAATTTATATTAAGGTGACCTTTATTTCTCTGAAATCCAAAAGGGGAGAGATATTTTACTGCAAGTGTATAGTATTTTATAAAGGTGATTTTACTAAGAAAATCTAATAAAATTATAGCTAAGCTTATGCAATTTTTCTTTAACATGTTTCAGTATTTTAACTGTAAAGAAACTTATATATATTTATTTTGAATTGTACAAACTGCATGCTATATCTTGGGAGATAACAAAAATTACCCATCGGAGATCGTTTCTCCACAAATATCAGGTTCAAGATCTTGATTTCTAGTTTCAGACCTTCAGATTACAATACATGGGTTGCTGATAGAGGCTCTAATGTCCGAGGGTGGCCTAGTGATAAACGAGAGTGCCTAATAGTATATCGAAGCACTTTTGTGGAACACTTTTTATCCGAAAGACGCCTACTGATAAATACAAATGCCTAGAAGTGTATCATTGTTTTTCTGTGAGAGGCCTTTTGGTTGTCCATAGGACGCCTACTGAGATAATCAAACAACCACCGCCAGAGTAGGAAGTCTAAAATATCAAATAAAAAAGAAGAAAACTTAAGGAAATGATTTCAGCTTTTTTTATTACCACTGATTTCAAATCATTTGGTAAGCATACATTTCCTTGTCCGTGTACTTCATTATGCTTTGTGAAACATTCGGGGCTTCCATGTGATACAACTTGTTCCTTAAAATTGAACCTGTGCTAACAGATATGAGTCAGTTCTAAAATGTTTCCACACGTTTGGTCAACCGACGACTGTCTCGCGGGTTTTCACGTTGACAATCATATCCCCTTTCACACTCTTCCTGTAGTCATTGAGATGGGAATGAACAGGGTTTTTCTTGAATACCGGTAGGCTACCTATAGGGTAGCAAAGATGATAGTCATCCATTCTCTAGCGAAGATTTGTTACCTTCCGTTTCTCCCAATATTAAGGGATATATACGTTACTAGTTCAAGTTTCATTCATCCAAATATAGTAATATTTTGGTTCACTACTCTTATAAAATGAATTCGGAAATGCGTTTTACGCCTAGTACTAATCCGAAATTTCCGCTCGCGATGCTGCTCTTCTCCATTTTTAAAAGTACCTCTAAGAAGGATTGGAATTCTCAAATAATAATGTGCTCAAAAGTTTAATTTGAATGATATCATCGTGTTTATTATGTTTAAAGAAAATATTGTAGAAAAAATGAAAACACAAACTTCCAACGTTAAATATGAAACTCAGAATAGCACATTCAGTTCTAGTACTTACCTACTGCGACATCATGATTTGGGAGAATGTGTCATCTGAAATCACCAAAAGTGCGCTGCAAATTGTTTCCTTGGCTAGCATTTTTAAGTATTGATTAGCAACATCACTGAATCCTTCTACGTACAACATTTCACTGGTCTTTCTTTTTAACCATACTGAAGGATGATCATCCTGATTGTGAAAAGCAGAGAGAATAAATGATCTCATAGAGGAAGTAGAGCCTCAAAAGATTACACTGTGTAAAAAAATCTGAACGACTTCATCTGAATATTTTGATTTTCTTTAATTAATTTTGTGCGAGGATTTCAAAACTTCGGCTATTTTCGGCATATCATTAGTAGATTAACCACAATTTACGTTTTCCAAAATTTAGTCAGTTGCATAACGTACGACGTGTGTCACAATGCATTAGATATTAGGACTAGGTGTGTACGAGAGCACAAATCATGAATAATATCAATACACAGCACTACTTAAAACAAATAGTGACACGATGTATAACCCTACTAAAGGAAACTGGGGATCACCTGCGCTTCGTGTAAACATTATTAGCATGGCACACCAAATTTTAAAAGCATTCTTACGTCGTGGCTTCATACCATCTTCCAGGGTATCTCTTTTACATATTTCGCATGCTTTGTGAAATTCTAACGTTCTCATCACTCACTGCTCTACAATTTATTCCAAAAATATCTAGATGTGAGTGCACATAATGGAGTTTCACTGACATTCGACAACTCATTATTCCATAATTTCCTCTTAAATTTTAATTAAAGTTCCGATGTCTACGGGAATTTAATTCACTAGAAGAATTCACCTTTTTATTAGAAATGATTTCGTATTGCCAAAATAAATTATAAAGAAATATGAAAGGTTCCCTTTCAGAACCTAGTGTCCTTTAAATGGATTGGGACAATGGAATAAGTGCAGTCTCGTTTTGTCTGTCCTTGTCGACTAACAGTTTCCATGGTAGAAAAACTATGCATGGCTAATCCCCGTTATAACATCTCTGGTTGACATATAACGTACATCAGTATATAATCTATATTCTTGTCCGGTTTATCTTCATTGTTTTCACATCTGAAAATCAGTTAGAGCTAATTCGAAAGATCTTAGGTATGTGTGTTTTAACTAGTATTTTAATATTAAACTATTTAAACCGTGCATAAGATGTCATTAGTTTTATTATTAGTTATTTTAACACGACTATTTCTTTAACTTCCAAACTAGAGTGATACTCTTGCAAGGTTCTACGTAGCGGGCAACTTATAATTACTGCCAAATAAAAATCATTAAAAAATCTTAATAATAAGCACAATAGCTCATACACTGAAGTTTGGGAGCTTTCATTTTCATCACGTACTCAATCGGGGGAGGCTTTCTAGTTCTGGGAAGAAAGACATTTTATTTTGTTATACAGATGAAAGGAATATGTTAAATACAATTTTTCAAGGAATTTATGTTATGCAAATTTATGCGCTCTGGATCCTCCTATTTTGTATGATATTCAAATGAAACTCTTACTATTGGAAGTAGGAAACCTAAAATGCCAAATTTCCTGCATTTTTAATTTATCATCTAAGGATAGATGACTACTTTTAAAATACATTTTTTTTACCGAACATATTGTTCCTGTTACCGAGTGAAAACGTATATGTTTCCAAAAGCAGAGAAATACAATATTTCTTCTTCAACTTTAATAAAGTGTTAATATTATTAACTCTTAAAAATTTTCAATTCACTGTTTTCTTCTCAGAAACCTCTGCTTTCCAATACGACACTTCGAAATTGCCTAATGTTATCTTCTCTGTAATACGAACCATATTAAGGTTTTCTTGAACAAATATCCTCAACCGGTCATAATGAATTAAAACACGAATTGCTTTTAATTATATATATATAAACCTTTTTAGATTAATTATTGAAACCTGTTGTTCAAAAATTTAAAGAAAAGAGAAGGTGCATTATATATTCCATTATTATTATTATTATGATTATTGTGGTTAAATTTTAATTTTTGTAATAATTACATAGCTATCGGCGTATATAAATCGCTGTTTTGAAATTAAAATCGGTGAACACGTGAGGTAAATGTAATTCCATATTTTTAAGTCATTTTTTCAGGATTTAGAATCTCGTAAGAACAGTGCTGAACGACCATACTAACTGCATCTAATGCATTTTTCTTTTAATGTATTTCTTCATAAGAAAGATTTCCCGATTAGAACCCACCAAAATAGTGATTAATACTCTCTTACTTTGGGTGCCTCCTTCCTTTCTAGTTTTAAGTCTTCTTCTTCTCAGTTTGAATGATTTAAATATTCTTTTTTGCCTTTTGCCTGATAAAACTTCTTGCTCGTGAAACTGTGTTTGATAAGATAAGGAGTTGCATTTTCGGAGTTACAGATGTATATGACATCATCGCTGTAAATTCATAATGAAGCAGAGCATGTCTTAAGAATATGAAGTAGGACCTAAATAAAAATATTTAGAGAAAGTGTTACATATATGTAGAGTTCATGGCGTCTAGGGGAAATAAATCTTGCACTACAACTACAATCAGCCATCATATCCTAAACACTTTATTTGAACACAAGATACACGTAACTTAAGTCATCAATTAACAATTGAAAAGGTTTCAAAATCGCTTTACTAAAAGAAAGAAACGGGTGCAGGTGAATGACAAACAGAACACAATAATGAACACAATGATTGTGGTATATACAATGTGGCAGTCCGGGCAGTTAATGTGGAACACACTGCAGAACAGTAGAACTCGCAAAGCGTAGCCGCGAGAAGAAAGCAAAACACAAAGTCATAAAAAGCAACATAGTCATTAGAGCTATCCGATATCCGAGTCAGAATAAACTGCAGAGCAGTACTGTGAGCAGTGGCGGCTTTTCAGGTGAAGTAGGTGCAGCGCTTCTTCACCTATTTTACTTAAAATAAAGTTTTATTCAGTAATTTGTATAATATATTATTTTTTGCCTCTAATGTGTTACAAAATACTGAAAATGTTGATTAGATATCCATTCACATAGCGCGTTCAATACAAGTTCTCATACGCAAAACAGTGCAAGTGAAGATGCGAAATTAATACCCTTGAAAGTCTGCAGCTTTCGACCGAGTTGCTATGGTAACTGTGACGTCAACCTCCCCTATATGGCGCGCAAGTGAAGTGTTTTAGCTTCGGCGCCGAGGCTCTGCATTTCGAGTCGTAACTTTCGAAGGAGATCACGGTGAAAGGGAACGGTTTACCCATGGTACCTTGCAATCCACTAGGGCTTTTTCCTTGCTGTTTTGTGGTACATGCTTTACGAATGGGATTTGTTTTTTCGTGGTTTGTGTTTATATGTCAAGCAGTTTAGCTGTTACTGTAGTTCGTGTACAGTTTAACAGTTAGTGGCAGTTTTAAATAAAGTATTATCCTGTGAACGACATTGTTTGTAATTTATTACAAACTCTATTTAATCGGTGGAAAGATGAAGATAAAAGGGACATTTAATTTCAAGGACAACCGACGGACTAACTGGAAATGGTTGCCAAAAAAGAAATCAAGAAGAGCGGTAAATCTAACAATATTAATTTAAAAAAATCTTGGTTTACTGATTATAAATGTCTTTGTAGTACTTCTGTGTATTAAAAAACTATTTGTTGGCTCTGCTTACTTTTTAGTAATAAACTTTTGGCGTGGAATAAAGATGAATTCTCAGATTTATTAAATATAACACGCTCGCTTCATAAACATGGTGATTCTAGCAAACACCTGAAATGCGAGTTAATGCTAAGGAATTTTGGAAAAAATTAGAACACCATCGCCGATGTCCTGAAGGGTAATGCTAGGCTTTTGAAAATGCAATTCAACGAAAGCGTTCGTTTAAATACACTTTTCCTGCACACAGTGATTGATACAATATTATATTTGAGCAAACAAGAACTAGCATTTCGTGGGCAAGACGAAAGCATGGACTCGATGAATCGTGGAAATTTCAAAGAAAAACTTTCTGTTGATATCAAGAAGTCCTTTAGAAATTCAAAATCAATGCGTAAAGATAACAAATGTCTTCACAGGTTACTCAAAACTATTCAAAATGAATTAATTGAATACATTTCTGAATATGTAAACGATCACGTTAGAAATGAAATAAATGAAGTTCAATGCTTTTATTCTACTTGAATAGAGCATTGAACTTCATTTATTTGAAATAAATGAAGTTCAATGCTCTATTCAAGTAGATTACACCACATACATAAATTAGACTTCTCAGTGCTCTATAATACGAAGATTTGTTGATTCGGAAGGTGCATTCGTTGAGCGATTTTTGGGTTTCCACGACGCGAGTGGATATCGAACGTCAGAAGCGTTCAACAAAATGCTACACAAAACTTTGGAACAATCCGATTATCAACACAAATTAATAGGACAATGTTACGATGGTGCAAGTGTAATGTATGGACACTTGAATGGGCTCCCGAAAAAATCAAGGATAAAGCTTCTCAAGCTGTTTTTGATCATTGCTTAGCACATCGTTTGAACTTTGTATTACAGCAGAGTTTCCCTAAAATTTCAAAGTGTCGTATATTTTATGAAAGTCTCAGTGGAATTCCTTCGGTTTTTCACCACCACGGCTAACTAAGATAATCAACTGTAACTATTACTGCTCAAGGCTCTGAAACTTCGGCGATCTCAACGGGATTCACGTACAAGAAAAAGGCCACTTTTCACCGCTAGAGGGTGCTGACTCCGACCCCAGTTAATGTTTTTTTTTTTGTCATATCGTAATTAATTTTTCATGTGTCGTCCTGTTTAAACGTGCGTTATACCGAGGTAAATCGAGTCTTAAGCAACTGTATGAACGCAAAATAAAGTGCAGTATTTGTTTTATAGCTTATATCGTACTCAAATTGCAAAAGTGAGCTTGGTGGAATAAAAACAACAGAACAATAACTTTAGACCCAGGGGAGAGTTTCTGATTCGGAAAGTTTGGAATTGCGAGATTGCTGGTTGGCGTTCCAGTTAGGATTATCGGTTCGATCACACACATTGTTTGGGCGACGTTTCATATTGCAATTTCGTTTCAATTCGATTATTTCAGATACATTTTTTATCTGATTGCCATACTTTGAATGTTTTTCTCTATGTTTATTGTGTGGCTTCGCAACATGATTTGGAAACTTTGTGATTGTGTCTTTTCTGGTTTGGATTTTGAAAATAAAGTAAGCCGTTTGTTAATTAATAATCGAGTATAAATTAGAGTTCTTATGTAGCCAATGCTGTATTTCGAGAAAATAGTTGCTTCAGGAAAAGTATTGTTTACGTTTCTGTACTTTGAAATTCCAAAAATACTTTATTTACTCACATTTAACAACAAAAGTGCCCGATTTGTTTCACATTTTGAGAAAAAATGTCTTCATAGTTAATTTCCAGAGAAAAAAATCCCTAAAAAGGTTTTTCTGAGACATTCTGAATTCCTGCCATGCCAGACTTGTTCCACTAGTAATATAATTTTAGACTTAAAGTATAAGCCTTCCAACCGTTAAAATTACAGAGACTTTGGAGGAAGAAGCGAATGTTAGTAAGATATTATCTATAACAGCCTTGGGTGTGGATACACTAGAATCCAATATGGTACATATTATTTGGACACCACAATCAAAAATGAAACTAAGCACTCATATTAGAGATCTACTTTTTAAAATTACTCAATATTTTATCCCGACAAGAAAATGCTTGTATCGAATTAAACTAATATCTAATCCTAACTCTAACTATTGCGGCTCAGAAGAAACTCTTCAACATTTATTTGTAGATTGCGTATTTGAAAAACACATTTGGAAGTGTTTACAACAACACTTAGATTATAGACATAAATTTACTGCACACCATTTTGTACCATGTACCTCTAGACTTCTCTGAATCTAAAAAAACTAGCAATTCATTATTTAATAGCAATAACAAAACGTAATTTATGGAAAAATTTAAATGCCTTATCTTAGGAACAAAAATCAAAAAAATACGTAGCAGATTAAACTAGCTGTGAAATGTGATCTCAGAAGAATACTGCAGTTTGAAACTAGAACGTTTAGAGCTCACAAAGCTTTTAATAAATGGAAAGTATTAGTACCAGTAATATATAAAAAAGGAGCAAAAGTACTAAATAAAATAAGAGAATAAAGCATTTCAAATATTAATGGTAAAAATGTGATATATATTAAAACTGAAAAGTATAAATCAGTAAACTAAACTTTTAAACACATAATTTTTGTTCCAAATATGTTTTTAGTATTCTATTAAAAAAATAAAAATACAATTTTAAAATAAATTTTGACCATATCTTTAGGATTTCAATAATTTACTGAATAATACTATAGTGTATTCCCTGAAATATCTAACCATAATGGAATATCGTACATAAATAATAAATTAATATGTAATAATATATTTAAAGAAAAACTGTATACGTTGGTGTTTTTTCATCTTATCTTTAGCACTGTAAGTGTAACACAACTTTCCTATTATTTGAAGTTTTATAAAAAAGTTCTTTCGTATACTCTAATTTTTGCCTTTTTTTTTTATCTGAAATGCCTTTAACATGAACCTCTTACTAAGTATATGTAGAGTGTTCAAAAAGGTAATTTCTAAATAATATGTATACTTCCTGTAACAAGCGGAAACTCTTGTGCAGACTCCAACCCTCTCAGTTGGGTGTCTGCTCTGTCTGGAATTATGAGAAAATGACAATTTTTAAAAGATTATCTAATAATAATAATAATAATAATAATAATTATTATTATTATTATTATTATTATTATAATAATTTCAAAAGTATCCACTAAATGTCTTAATTTACTAAAAGGATGTATGAATGTGTGTTTAAATGCAAAAATTAAATAAAAGATTTGTAGATTCCTAAACAATGTGTTATACACTTTTTTCTTTAAAATTCTAAGTAAGAGATCCAAGTAAATTGCGCATATTTCCCAGCACTATTTTTTTAATGAGAAGCCAATGTCAGAATTTGAATTGTATATGAACAGTGATTCTTGTAATTCTCTGCAGATGTTTGATATAATCAGTTCCATATTTCCGGAAATACAGTTTTAATGTTTTATTTTAAGGGTATACGAACTACGCAATTAACACTTTTTAAACTACAAAAATTTGGTTGGTTAATAAATATTTTAATGTAATAAAAAATATCCTATGCGAGAGTTCGTTACTGTTGTGGTAATTAAAAATTAGTTTATCTCATCTATCCGTTTCTTTACTCCATCCCATGGAACATTGGGCTTGCTCCTTTGTAAAATTACGAATTCGTTGTTCTTTTAGCAGCTGAAGAAATTTAATAGAAAGACAAATCAAATGACTTCTCATCTAACGCTTGTTTATTTACATGACAAAATATTCCACACATGACCCTACGTAAAGAATGGATGAGATTCCGCTCCCACGAAATTCCAGTTGGAAATTTTCCCGACAAGAGTCGTTAGGGGTCGGCGTTCAGCGCCACGGTGGCGGAAATATGAAACACTACCTGCACGTTGACGGATAAGGAGTGACGGAGCCTTGAGCAGTAACATCAATAGTTAATGATCCCAGTTAAGCGTTTCACCACTGAGTGAAGCGATCTTATACATTCACATCTACACCCGCAATACGCATACCAACCATAGCACAAACTCGTTGGTCCTCCACGTCGAAGTTAGTAAGTGTAATTTTTGAAGATTGGGATAAATTGAAGGAAGTATTCGAATTTCTGACAAATAGTGAACAATCAGACAAAAATCAATTCAACTTGTTAAGGGGTTTTTAAACGATATGGAAACTTTTGAATTTACATTTTTGGCAATAGTATGTAATGAAATTTTTGGCCACACCGATCTATTATTCGAAATTTTGCAGAAAAAAATCACTAAACCTAAACTAGCAAAATCACAGAAATAAGCAAATCTAAACGGAAATGCTGCTCTTACGCAAGAAACATTTTTTCAAAATAATAAACAATTGTATTTTGAAATTTTAGACCACATTCTTATTGAAATGGATATAAGATCTCAAGACAGTGAAAAACTTCAATTTGTTTGTCTTGCTGACACAACCAAATTCGAACAATTTAATTCAAGCTTTTTCTCTCGCGCTTTTGAAAATCTATAACATTTTCACCCAAACATATTTACTAAACTCCAACCATAAAAAGGAACTGAGTCATGTATATGCCAACAAAAAATTAAGGAATATATCGACCCAACAACTTCTTCGAGTGTTTCATGAAGATAAAGGCATTTCTCTATAAGCTTATAAATTGGTTGCCCTCATTTTAACCACTCCATCTACAAGTGTGTCAGTGGAAAGAAATTTTTGTTGCCTTAAAAAAATACAAACTTACTCAAGAAACACTATTTCTCAAGATAACCTTGCTCCTTTGGCAAATATTTCTATTCAAAAAGATATTTTATTGATACTCAAGAAGATACAACCAATCTATGACGACATAATCGACATATTTGCAGCTTTGAAGGAAATAAGAATTGAACTAATATACAAAAAATAGGTCAGTCCTGATGTAGTGATTTTCATTGAAGACAGTAGATATCTTTTTATATTGATTTTGCAGCTCTTCACCTAATTTTTCAAACACGAGCCGCCCGTGACTATGCCTCATATTGGACAAGGCTAGAAGAGTGTTCAGACGAACTCGGTGCTGCATAGACGACATTGAGTAAATGGTGGCAGCGACGAAGGAAATAAAGCATCCAAGGGCGAAGGGGAGCAAAGTGCGTGCCGATCGTCTGTAGCGCGTGGCGATACAGGCAAAGTTGAGCACCCAGTGCATGAAAGTATGAGGCGTCTCTTGTTTCGGGAAGGCGTCTCGTTGTGTGAGCACCGGTAGAAGCGACAAAAATGTTTAACCCATCAAGAGAAGAAAGCGGTCCTTCAGGCAACCGATCTAGTGCCAGGAGCTTCTGAACCTGTAAACACGAAAGTGTAGCTACCCGCTGTCCAGACTAAGGATAGGCTGCGTGAGCAGGTGGAGCAGCGGGCGAAGTAAGTCGGGATCGATGGGTAAGGCACTTTATGAAGACTAAGTCTTGCCTAGTCGTGGCTTCTTCATAGTCAGGGCGCTAGAAAGGGGCCGTTTCGGACGGCTGCGACAACAGCGGAATCCAAAGACACATCAGAGTGGCCGAAATCCCAAGCAACAGAGGCAGCGCAAGCGTTGTAAGGCTCGACACGGGATACGTCACTCCCCGCGGCAAAGAGGAGAAGTACAATTGAGTTAGGAGTACGGCTGGGGAGGAAGAAGCAGAAGACGTATTTGCAAACGGAGACGGAGGAACGCTGGTAGAAGGCAAACTGCCTCCATCAGGGGAAAAAGAAGCAGTGACACAGCTGAAAAGGATTCTTTCCACAAAACGAACCACTACGACCAACGACCTTCAGCCCTCTTTACTTCTATTTTCTGCTCTGGGTGTCGTCTCTTCTGTGCAGCAAGTGCGCAGATGTGTAAAAGTACTGTACGGCCATCTGTGAGGAAAAATTGTTATTACAAGTAGTTCACCTATTTGAATAAGTAGAAGTCCTAGAGACTCGGTCATCGTGGAAGTCACTGCCCCCAGGAATATTTCGGAAGAAAAATTAACTCGGCCCACAAACCACAAAACGAATTACACAGCACAAAAACACAAAGTGAACAACATCGGATGTGACCATACCATGCCTTATTGCATGACACCACATTACAAAAAGAAGTATCGAACAAAATATAAAGTCAACAATTATAATTGAAAAAGTGTCCAGGAATGCATTATGAATTATCAAAATATTACGCAATACGAAAACAATCACAACATTGAACTGTTACGTTTTTATAAAAGGGTTTCATGAGATCAGCGGAGGTTAATGTCGAAATAGGACCTGAATGATCACCAAACGTTTAACCTCATATCGGTCTCTGGGTTTCACTCTTTTAACCTTATACGCAACGAGAAAATTGAGTCTTAACTTCTGACCAGCACCGAATTGAATTCTTTGGATGGTTACTAAGTCATGAACTTGATATTTGAGTGCATTTTTCATTCTCTAGCTGTAAGTCTTCTCGTTCTCAGCTTGAATCCTTTGAATATTCTTCTTTGTGTCTTGCCTGATAAATCTTGTATTGTTTTGAAAAAGTTCTACCATCTCTTCCGCTAGGAGATTTCTGAGAATGATGTCCTCTTTGTTCCTTATTTTTACACCAGTCAAAAATTTTAATGGTGTCCACTTTGTACTATGACTCGTCGTACTATTAAGAACTCTCTGCAATTTATCCAGATGTCTGAACCACTTTGCAGCATCATTGAGTGTTAACTTGGTCAGGACAGGCGTCAGAGTACGGTGGATTCTTTCAGCTTAACCATTCCCACGTTTGACACCTGTGGCTATTTGTAAATGTTGGAATAATTCTTCAACTCAATAGCCACTAAAAGCTTTCGAAGTAAAGGTCGGGCCTCTATCGGTTACGGTATTGGGATGAATTCCAAAAGTTTCCTGGTTTAGCTTCAGTTTATCTAATACATCTCCTGCCGAAGTTGATTTAATTGGGTATCACCAAGTGAATTTCGTGAATGAATCGACTGTTCTTAAGATATGATGATTGTTTTTGTTTGTGGAAGGCAGCGGGCCGATGAAATCGACATGATATGTAGAAAAGGGTATGTCTTTTTTTTTTCGGATGTTTTTTTTAGTGGAACTTTAACGACGACCGTGAGCAACTGAATGGGCTATTAGCAGTCGACATTTCCTAATTTAAGGCTACTGGTTATATGGAAGGGAGAGAGACTGCGCCGTAGGACAAACACAACATCCATGCCTTACGGGATTAGAACCCTGACTCATCTCAGACGAATGATTAGAAGCCATCCCTAAGGCCAGTGTGCCACCGGGATAGCAGTGATAGGATTGGAAACCCCTCTTTCTTCCCATATTTCTTATTGGCCAAATCGCAAGGAACGCAGTTGGTGATTACGCTTTTGGTTCACTTACTCAGATTACAGAGAAAAAAAAACTTTTTTGCGACTTCTTCTACTTTAAAGGTTGAAAATGGCACCTTTCAGGTGCCAATTTTATTAATTCACCTTGCATGTCTCTTGGCTCTACAATAAGCTCACGATAGGTGCTTGTAGAGAATGTCAGTCCTCACGAAATACTCTTGAAACTCATTATCGGATAAGAGTGCTCTTAGGACGCAAACATGTTCGTCTTCCAACTGGGCATTTCTCAGCTTTGAAGTCACAGTATCGTTTCCTATCATCATGACTGGGTGCATACTAAAGGCGTCGACATCCTCTGACCTGATCTATGTACTACCTTGTAGTCGAACTCCTACAGTAACAGGGCCCATCTTGCGATTCGTGTGACAAAGTCCCTTTTGTCCATGGTCCTCTGGAATGCAGAACAGTGACGAATTTGAACCGATTGCCCAACAGGTAAACACGGAGGTTCTTCAGGGTTCCGACGATGGCTTGAAACTCTAGCTCGTAGCTGCTGTACTTCTCTTCAGATAAACTCGTTTCTTCGAAATGTAATAAACAGGGTGCAGTTTCCCATCTTCATCTTCCTGCAGCAGCAAAGCTCCATAGCCGTGTTTGCTCGCATCTGAGTGTAACTTTGTCCTCCGTACATGTATAAAGATGCACAACACAGGATAATCGGTTTGTAAGTTCTTAAGCTCGTAAAATGCTTCTCTCTGTTCGTAACCTAAAACGAACGATGCACTTTTCCTCAGTAAGTCACTCAATGGTTTTGCAATATTGGAATATTCGGGAATAAATTTTCTGATGTCTCAGTCCCAAAAGCTTAGCACATGTTTCACATTTGTTGTGACACAAAACATTTTAATTGGCAGTGTCTTCGCCGGGGAAGGAAGAATAGTGACATTTTCTACCACGTGACCCAGCAACTCTACTTTCTTCTTTAAGAACTGGCACTTTTTCCACTTTATTTTGATTCCATATTTAGATGCAACTTCCAGCGCAGTTTCTAATTTTTTTTAACCTTATTCTTCATCTACCAATTTCATGATTAGGTCGTCCATATAAATTATTACAATTCCTTTGGTCATGAGGTCTCTGAAAACACTATAAACATACCTCTGAAAGACACTAGCGCTAGTGTTAAAGCCAAAAAGGACTTTTGTGCATTCAAATTGTCCATCTATGGCAACCTCCCGCTTAAAAGATCCTTTATTCCAAACCTGCGACGTTTCAAATCCGGTTAAAAGACAATGGTTTTTTCACCTGTGTTTGGAAGGCCAGCAAATTGTTTATATACATCCTCACGTAGAAGAGATATTGAACTACATGTCTCGACAAGTGCATCAACAATCAATTTATTCAATGTCTTCTCTTTGTTTCAAAGCTTCCCATTCACAATCTCGTTACGCGCTCGTGTAATGTGGGCTTCCAATGCCTTTTACTGCTCACTGCCACTGTTCGCTGACGAACCATGCCGTTTCAGGTGAGTTCAAGGAATTGGGGCCAAAAAGTGCCCGTTGTTTCCTCACTATAACACTTATTAGACCTCTCCTCTTAAAATTCTCAACCTGTCCGCCTCCACACATCCCTTTCCCAACAGCTTTGTTTTCCATATCTTTGTTTTGTTAAAAATCTTTGGAAAACCACAAAGGGCGGCCTTGAAAACTTCGGTCGTTCGTTCTCTACAAGAAATATTATTTTCGCGGGCCTTTTAAAACTTTCATAAACATCGAGCTTTTCGGACAATTCTACGGAAAAGACAATATTGTTCCATTCGTTCAAATACACTGGCGGAAAGTGAAAAAAGAACACCAAGAAGGAGACGTCTGATACCAACGAAATTTATACAGCATAATAACGGAATACAGAGGATAACGTGATCAAAACATTATGGCAAAATACAGCTGTACTTGCTGGTAAACTGAAAAATAACATTTCCATGTAACATGGTTAGTACGAGGTTGAGCCGCCATGAACTGCGTCACACTGTGCAATTCTGGCATGAAGTCTGTCGTGCAGATGTTGGATGTAAGTTTGGGGTATTGAGTTCCAAGCATCCTTAACCGGGACGCGTAAATCGGGAATGGTCGTGGCTGGCCGTGGAGACCGGATAAGTCGTTGTCCCATAAATTCCCACACGTGCTCAATGGGGAATAGATCCGGTGAATGTGCAGGCCATGGAAGTTGTCTCACACCCTGAAGTGCATGTTGCGTTGCACGTGCCGTGTGTGGGCGTGCGTTATCATGCTGGAAAACATCACGATAGACCGACCTTACAAATGGCACAACAACGGGCTGAATGATGTTGTTGATGTAGGAGGTGTTGTTTAACGTACCCGGTACAAACACTAGTTGTGTACGGGAGTGATAGCTGATCGCTCCCCACACCAGGAGACCAGGTGTAGGCCCTGTGTTTCGCTTGAAGATGCAAGAAGGGTGGAGACGCTCCCCTGTGCTTCTGCGAACACACATACGGCCATCGTAGGCTCCCAAGCAGAATCTGCTTTCATCGCTGAACACGACAGATCGCCATTGCGTTCTCCAGTGCAGACGTTGGCGACACCACCGCAGCCGCTCCTGACGGTGGGCTGGAGTCAGAGGTACACATACCAGAGGCACACTTGCACGTAGTCCTACATCTAGTAGACGGCTGCGGATTGTTCGCACAGTCACCTCAGGTGCAACGGCAGCTCGAATTTCCGTCGCAGTGGATGTTTTAGTTGACAACGCCGCACTTCTTATGCGTCGATCGGTGTGCTCATCAGTCCGTCTGTGACTCCGGGTTCCACGTCTTCTCGTGTGTGAATGTTCCTCGGACCATCTGCGCCACCATCGTACCACCACCGATACTTCCTATCCAATTCGCTCCATAATACGACGATACGACCACCCGGCATTGCGGAGTCCGACTAGACGACCTCGCTCAAACTCCGATAACTGCTGAATTCGTAGACGTCTTCTATGTCCAGTCATTGCAGCTTCTTCAGGTTCTTCTCACGCGTCCGTACGCCGACGACTGATTACACTCAGTTCGCCGTACTCCTTAAATACCACCGACGATAATTTGCATATTATGCCGTGCTGTGGTGTAAGCGCTCACCGGTTGGTCCCGAAATTAACATCACACCTATGTAAACTCGACCCCATTGACATATGTAAGTTTCATGATCGTCCGCCAATTCCTTCTTGGTGTTCTCTTTTCACTTTCCGCCAGTGTATTTATGGTCAAACTTTAGAAAGAAAGTTTTCTAAATTTCGGAGTGATATTAATATATCCTAGTCAGGTGTAGGCCCTGTGTGTCGCTTGCGGATGCAAGAAGGGAGGAGACGCTCCCCTTTGCGTCTGCGAACACGCATACGGCCATCGGAGACTCCCGAGCAGAATCTGCTTACATCGCTGCAGACGTTGTCGACACCACTGCAGCCGTCCCTGACGGTGGGCTGGAAGCAGATGTACACATGCCAGAGCCACACTTGCACGTAGTCTTGCATCCAGTAGACGGTTGCGGATTGTTCGCACAGTCACCTCAGGTGCATCGGCAGCGCGGATTTGCGTCGCAGTGGATGTTCTGCTTGACAACGCCGCTCTTCTTATGCGTCGATCGTTTCGCTCATCAGTCCGTGTGTGACTCCCTGTTCCACGTCTTCTCATGTGGGAATGTTCCTCGGACCATCTACGCCACCATCGTACCACCACCGATACTTCCCGTCCAATTCGCTCCGCAAAACGACGATACGACCACCCGGCCTCGCGGAGTCCGACTAGACGACCTCGCTTAAACTTCGATAACTGCTGAAATCGTACACGTCTTCCATGTCCAGGCATTGCAGCTTTTTCAGGAACTTCGCTCATGTCCGTGCGCCGACGACTGATTACATTCACTTCGCCGTACTCCTTAAATACCACCGACGATAATTTGCATATTATGCCGTGCTGTGGCGTAAGCGCTCACCGGTTGGTCCCGAAATTAAGATCACACCTACGTAATCTCGACCCCATTAACATATGTAAATTTCATAATCATCCGCCAATTCCTTCTTGGTGTTCTTTTCGCCAGTGTAATATTCCGCCAGTGTAATATTATCTAAAATTCACTGGAGCTCGTTTTTTAAATTTGGTCAGTGATGATGAAAATCCTCAATTTTTCAAAAGTTGTTATATTTAAGGCCTAAATCCAACCATCAAAATACGTAAATACTTCATTATAAAAGTCCCGCCAGGTGGCGGTCCGTCTCTTGTGTTGTGAAACAATTAACTGACGAAACCTTTCAGGAATTTACTTGAAACTCTTTAGCAAGAACTCCTTCACTCGATCATAACTCTGGACTTTCTCCTCTGGCTCACGAGCAATCAGCTGATTTATTTCGTGGGGAGGAGTCCCAAAAGATGAGTGACCCATTTCTACTGCGACAACGACACACGATGGGCTTGCCGCTCAAAGAGCACTAAGTACAGGCTCATATCGTCTTTTATATAAAACTTCTGAATTTAGATTTTAGACTCTTCACCTTAGAGTTTTGGTATTTCAAACCTGAATCCTCCTCTCTCGTCTGGACTCAGCTTCGACTCATTTCGTCTCTCCTTCGCTTTTCTTAATGGACATCTGTCCTTGCATTTATGATCTTGTTTAGCATCTCCCTGCAAAAATCTTCATTGCAATTCTAACTTTCAAGAATGGCCCAATTAGAATCTATAATTCTGCAGTCTGGTGGTGTTTCTAATCCCAACTCATAAGCTAGTATTTTTAAGTCCGCTTTAAACCCTTTTGCTAAATATGTCATCCTTGTTTATGTACTATGTCTACAAATCATCGAACTGGAAAATGCACGTATTCGAATTTTCCACATACAAAATTGCAGTGTAGGACGTATTCGGTGAATTAGGCACTTGCACACATGAAATTTTACACCAACATTGCAAAACAGATAATTCAGCGCGAACAAATTATTAAACACTTTGCCATTCGTTGTAGTGAAAATTCATTAATTAATTTCCATAATCAATTATTCAGCTCGAACAAATTATTAGACACTTTGTCATTCCTTTAAAGTTAAAATTCACTAATTAATTTTTACTTCGACTAACCTGAAATATCCTTCATAGTGCAATTAAAAGGTATCCACAAGAAAGTTTCAATAAAGTATAAAGAAATTGAAAGTTATTTTCACCATTGTTAAAAAAAAACTTACGGTCTTGAACGAAGATTGAAAGTATCCACGTACAACACCAGCGTTTCGAGCAAGATTGCCCCACCAAAACGTGATGTTCTCGGGCAAAACTGCTTCAGTAAAATATTATATTTGCACTCGAGCAGAACGCTTGCTATAACCGTCGAGCCAGGGTGATTCCTCGGAAAACAGGAACGGATCCAGGGTGGCAGTTCAGCAAAACTATCGAGCAGGGATGTCTCCTTATAAATCAGGAATAAATCGAACAATTTGCCCTCGAGCTGGCCGATCGCTATAACCGTCGAGCCAGGGTAACTCCATGGAAAACAGGAACGAATACACACGTGCCAAGGTGACACTCAGCCACAATGTCAAGCAAGGACGACTCTAAAAAAATAAGAACAAATCCGTACGTGCAAGGGTGAGAGTCAGCAATATGGCTGACTTAGAACTCCGTACGTGTCAGAACGACACAGAACAACATGGCCAACATAGAACTTTTCGTTTCTCCTTGGCATGAAATCGGGACGAGTTCCCATTTTTTCTTGTAGAACTCGTGGCGAATAGGGAAATTTTATCTTGCACTGTGACTGCAATTAGCCAAAATATCCTAAACAATTTATTTAAACTTAAGACACATGTAACACCAGACATTAATTAACATCTGAAAAGGATGCATTCTGCACAACGAACAACAAAGGACTTTCTTCCCTTCCTCTCTTCTGCTCTATCGCTGCCTCCTCTGGGCGTCGTCCTCATCTGTGCAACTAGTGCGCAAATGTGTAGAGCGTAATGTGCCGCTATCTGCGAGGTAGATTTGTCAATACAAATAGTTAGTCTATCTTAATGAGCGGAAATCCGCCCCCCACACACACACACATGTATATATACATATAATCTGCGTTGAAATTAATCCTATATTGGTGAGTATTTCTTCCCTATGCCTACTGTATCCAGCAGGTTTTATGATCTATCCAGTTTAAAAAAATTCCTCGATATTTCAGGATATACGTGTGTTGCTGCCATCTTGCTACTTTAAGTTTCATAATATGATCCTAGAAAAGTTACAAAGAAGGATGATTTCGTTCGTATGGTTGTACATATATACATGTGTGTCAAGCATATCTCTAATTTTCATGCTCCTTTCGGAAATATCTAAGTTCATTGCATTTCATTGTGTTTTAATTCCTGAACAAAAACAGCATTTTCTTGTGCTTTAGGATGATTTCCATGAACTGGTTCGACGCAAAGTTTAAAACTTTTTTGGTCAAAGTAAGTCTGCTGCATAACTCATTGGTGTGAGAACTCTAAATAGCTGCCGTGTAGATAAAATTAAGCTGGTTACTATTTCGAAAAAGTATGTCAAATGCGCTGTGCATACGTTTTCGATAAATAGAAACATTAAATTTTATTTTACATCATACAATCCACACTTGATGTGAATAATAGCCCCGCGAAGTACTAATGGTGTTTGGGTTTAAAGAAAATTTATTTTCGCACTGTTCTGAAGTACAGTTGGAAGTATTTCAGAGAATGATCGCATTGTTCGCCCTGGATTGTGGACCAACACAATTATATCTTTGTTAGTATTTTACTTGAAAAATTTATTACATTCCTTATTTATGATTAAATTTTTTAATTACGTAGATAACTTGCGATTTCTGAAGATCCTAATGGTTCTCTCCAACACACTTGCTAAATCCCATATCATCTATTTTGTTACAATGACAGTCTCACGCTCTCAATGGCAATTTTTCTAACAAAAGCCATATATTTTACTAAACGATAAGCTTTCCATTTGCTTCGATTACAATTACGATATATGTCTGCAGTTAACTTCAATGAAATTTGGGAATTCATTCTTTTTTTGATTGTAGGTTAGGTTTAACGACCACCGTAAGCAACTCAATGGGCTATAAGCAGCCGACCGTCCCTAATTTAGGGTCACTGGTTCCAGGGAAGGAAGAGAGTCAGTGCAGTAAAACAAACAGTGTAAACCTTCCAAATGTGGCCCAGAAATAGGTCACTGAAGCGACGATAGATGGCGACACGTTATCGCTACATCGCAAAGCGTTGCACTACGTTGTGCAAATGGCCCAGGAAGTGAATAATATGGATTAAAGGTGGCCCTTCAACGGACCTTTATGAATGTACATTGTGGCATATGTGTGAAATATTTATTATGACAGAAGAATAAGTTTTCCTCATGAATATGAAACTGTCTACCTAGCAGAATAAAAGCAAGAAAAGTTTTATCTGCCAGGGAAGAACTTTCTGATCGCACGAATCGGAACTTCAAAGCTATGTTCTGAGGATAGACTGCAATTCCGTCGGAATAAATATTCCATAATATGCCCACTGGTCCGTCATAATGGTTGTTCCTGGCTCGACTGGTTTGATGATGAGGGACAGCAATGTTTCTGCAGATCTGTTGTTATCAGGACAGAATCGCTTGGTATCTCTTTCAAAGATGCCAAGAATCCGGGTGCCCTCGACGAGACGACCACAGTTGTACTTGCGTTCTCCTTCTTTGGCCTCGTCCACTTTGATGAGGATTGTATCCTACTATATCCATAGGAATGTAGGCATAGAAAACCACGTACCAAGAGAACAAAGTGACGTAAGTAGCTATAACGCATTTAACGTGAAAGGAGGAGAGGTAAAGTGCTACCGTGGCGCCATCGATCGGAGCCGGCCACTTTTGGAAGGTTAGCCACAAACAGAATATCGATGCCTCACCGGGACTCCAACCCGGACCCCTTTCGAACGAATGATCAGAAGCCATCTCTTAGACCACTGCGCCACCGGGGCGGCGGAAATCATTTTCAAGCAACACCTTGTCGTTCTGTCCTGTCTCATGTGAATCTACCTTATATTCATTTGAATCTTACAAAGTGTCTTATGAGATATCGAGATATACACAATATACATTTTTCGTTCTTCAACGGAAAAATAGCGAATTATGTAATGAAGAAGCCGCATATAAAATGATGCTCGGTGAAAAAAGTCACAGACAAAGAAGGTATTGTATCAATCAAATTTTTAGAACAAATTAAGTGAAACTAGGTATATATATTTTGAGTTCGTTTCAACATACTGTTACCTCCTCAGTCAGTGAAGTAGCGCATTTGGAAAGATCAACCGGCAATTATCATTGTCCTCAAAGTTTTGCTTCCCTACCACGAAAAAAGGAGATTTTCAAATCAGTCTGAACAGGTTTACTGATATCGTACCCGGAGTGGTAACATATGCGCAATCCTTTGTCTCAAAATTTACTAAAAATTGTAAGTTTAGTTTTCTACTTCGAAGATAACACAAAGTTTAAAAGTTTGGATTTGAACCCAATAAGTACGGAAAGATTTTTGACAACTTACTAATCTCTAGTTTTTTCTTACGAAACCATGCATTACCCAACATTTTTCACCGACAGATTTCTCAGTAAATTAGATTACTAATTGTGATTATTAAACTAACGAGATAAATAAATCTAAGTGTTTTCATCAAGTGTCGAACATTTATAGAAATTTTTATTCCCCCAAAAAAATAAAAAATAAAACATGTTTTTCTTCCAATATTTGTGTGACTTTGAGCATGACAAGGAATTCAATTTGATACGTTTGATTTTATTTCATACACAACGCTTAGACACTTAGGATTCGGAAATGGGGAGACCACAGGTAATCTGAAGTTCAGAAAAAGTGAAAAATAGGCGTGTCACATTCAGATTGCAGTTCATTTACGTGTTTCGTATGAAAGCTTTTTTAAAACAGAAAGTGTGTAAAATTTTTCAATTGGCGAACATTGCGTTATTAATATTCTACGGGGTCAGCCGTAGTGCTCTTAATGCCAGGCACATTCCTAAGTGTGGCGCCAGTGAGGAACAGTCTCTCCGCTGCTTTGTTATGCCATTTCGCTGAGCGGGTCTACACAATACGGTTGTTGATAGTGAGTGTTCGTGCTTGTGGTTGTACGCGTACGTGTGAAAATGTATTGGTATTCTCTGGAGGAGCGAGTGTTTTTTGGTCGCACTAATTGGAAAACAAAATCGATAAAGTTTTTTTAACAGTAATCCCTGAAGAGGTTTGCCGGCAGAAATCTTCCGACCAAGTCCACCATTTGGGCTTTGTCGAATAAATTTGAAAACAAGGGGACTTTGTTAGACGATCATGAAAGAGGTCGTCCACAAATGTAGAAGAAAACGGTCGATAATGTAAAGGGCCAACTACTTGCGTCTTTCAGAAAGTCACTTCGCCGACTGTCACAGGAAACAGGGTTGTCCAAAGACTCTTGTCAACGCTCTGTGAAAAAGGGAAGCTTCATGCGTACCGTATCCCCGTGGTCCACAAACTGAAAGAGCCTGACCGCGTGAAACGAGAGACATACTATCGATGGTGTCAGTCATTTCTTCAGGAAAATCCGGGCATTCTGAACAACGCGTGGCCCTCGGACGGGCAGTAGTCTAATTTCACCTGCCCGGGGTTGTGAGTTCTCCAAATCTCCGTATTTGGGCCGGTAAAAATCCGAACGCGATACCTGAAAAACCCCTTCATTTACAGAAAGTTGGTGTTTGGTGTGGGATGACCCTGCGCCGCATAATTGGTCCCATCTTCTTCGATGCAACTATCACAACCGCTGCATCTGTGGAACTTTTCAACACCTTTGTAAATCAATTGGACGACGAACTCTCTATTGGATATTACCAGCATGCTGGAGCAACATTACACTCTTCACACAACAGTATGGCCACAATTAATTCCTTTTTCGGCGACCGCGTCATTTCATAGGATCTATGGCCATCGCGCTCACCGGATTTGACGCCTCCTGATTAGTTTTTATGGGGATATCTAAAAGGAAGAGTTTACCAAACGAAACCGCGAACCATAATCACCTTGAAAGCAAACATCACTAAAGAAATTCAGGCAGTGGCGGCGGACGTTCTGGTAAGGATTTTCCACAATATGGTACGCCGTGTTCAATGCTGTCTGGACACAAATGGTGACCAGCACATGTTGCGATGTCATCGCATTTTGCACGAAATGAGATAAATCCACAGCAAATTTCGTTGCAATATCTTCATTAGTGTTAATATTATTAAAGAAATGGCGGGTTCGGTAACGAGTTGGACACTCTGTATAAAAGTAAAAGCGAAGCTATTATAAAGATGGGTTAAGATATTTTTCCCAATGCACCACTTAAATATTAACAGTAATGAAATGACCGATCCCGTTACCACATATAATGTTCACCGGCAAGGACAGACAGTGTTAGAAAGAAACGGCAGGGGTGTATGCTATACCGTTGGTAAATCTTGACAACACGTAAAAGATATACGAATATCGGAATGACATATCTAATAGCTATCCTCGGACACTAGATGTATAGAACACGCGCAATGTGTCAACCAGGATATGTAAAATACATACAGCCCTCGCCAGGGAAGTCATACTTTACACAGCTGCTCCTGTATGGACTAGTATTAGAAGAATTGCCCCTTACACGAACTTTAAACAAAGTGTCATCAGGAAAACAGTCGAAATCGTATTCAGCAAACTGGCATGCAATGATATGGCCTCTACTGAACTACCAATGGTTTGGCATGCGTTATTGAAAGACGGAAACACATCTCGGCACACCGTACAATTTCGTTATAAAAATTCATATATTATGTTCGTAATGCCACCCACGTTATGTTCAAACAAGCATCTTTATTTCTTACTTGTTCTTATTCCCTTCATTTTTATGTCAAACATATCCTTCAGAAAGCCACCCAGTTGAGTGCGGAAGCTTGGCGAATCTTTGTGCTTATCACACAAAAAAAAAAAAAAGGATTTAGCACGCTCTAGGTGCTTTTTGAGGAAAATTTACCATTTCATTTCAACTGTTTATACACTGACGGAAAAAAATCCCAACACCAAGAAGGGGTTGTGTTAGATAAACGACAGTTGGTAGGCGGTGAGAGTACATCTGTAAGATGACGTCTATGTAAATTTCGCGCTCGGCGCATACGTGTGGCGCTAGTAGCGCCCCTCGGAACATGCAAAGCAGGTTTGCTGTAAATACGCACTGTAACGTTGGTGAGCGTTAGTTATCGTTGAGATTCGACGTAGGGTGTTGATGTTAGGCAAGAATGCCTTTAAGAAGACGAAGAAGCCATTATCAACAGCTCACGGAGTTTGAACGAGGTCGTGTAATAGGGCTACGAGAAGGTGGATTTTCTTTCCGCAATATTGCAGAGCGACTTGGCAGGAATGTAGCCACTGTGCATTATTGTTGGCAGCGGTGGTCAAGGGAAGGTTCTGCCTCAAGAAGACCGGGTTCCGGCCGGCCACTGAGAGGGAAGACCACCGTGTACGGCGTATGGCTGTGGCGCATCGTACTGCGTCTGCGGCAGCAATTCGAGCTGCAGTTGCCACCACAGTGACACACCGAACTGCTACAAATCGGTTACTTGAAGGACAGTTCCGAGCCAGACGCCCTGTAGCGTACATTCCACTTACTCCAAACCACTGCCGTTTGCGACGTCAGTGGTGTCAAGCTAGAGCTCATTGGAGCACGGATTAGAGATCTGTTGTGTTTTCTGATGAAAGCCGGTTCTGCCTGGGTGCCAGTGATGGCCCAGTGTTGGTTAGAAGGAGGGCTGGTGAGCGCCTGCAACTAACTTGTCTACGGCCGAGACACACTGTACCTACACCTGGAGTTATGGTCTGGGGAGCAATTTCCTATGACAGCAGGAGCACTCTCGTGGTTATCCCACGCACACTGACGGTACGTCGGTCTGGTGATTCAACCTGTTGTGCTGCCATTCATCAACAGCATTCCAGGGGGTGTTTCCAAAAGGATAACGCTCGCCCGCATACCGCTGTTGTAACCCAACATGCTCTACAGAGTGTCGACATGTTGCCGTGGCCTGCTAGATCACCAGATCTTTCTCCAATAAAACACGTATGGGACATCATTGGACGACAACTCCAGCGTCCCCCCCAACCAGCATTAACCGTCCCTGTATTGACCGACCAAGTGCAACAGGCATGGAACTCCATCCCACAAACTGACATCCAGCACCTGTACGACACAATGCATGAACGTTTGCATGCTTGCATTCAACATTCTGGCGGTTACACCGCTTATTAATGTAATAGCATTTCACATTTAAAATGGCTCTTCTCGCGCTTACATTAAGCTGTGATCTTGAAACCTTAATCGATTAAATATGTTACCTATACAAATGTATTGCCGCCATTTCATTCCTCGACAACTATTTTTTCGTGGTGTTGGGATTTTTTTCCGTAAGTGTAATATCCAACGCCTGTTTCACTGCTATATAAGAAAATATATGGTGAGAATGAACTTCTATCTGGCAATGGGTGGATTACAAACACACGTTGGGAACGTGAAATTCGGGATTTCCCGAAAGTAATCGTGTCTTATCATATGAAAGAATCATTTCTCTCCATGATTTAAATAAGATTCCCTGGACAGTGTTTCATTTCTTTAAGAACAGACACTTGACAATACCAGTATGAAAATATCAGTTACATTCCTTCATTTCTTTTTCAGTACAGCGAGTCTTGCATTTCTTTCCCGTAGCAATAACAGATGAAAACACGCAACTGCCAAAACGGGATGACCACGTAATCGTTAGCTAAGAGAAGAACAAAACAACTAGCAGTATGTAATTAGAAAAGCGAATTTAGTAAATTCTATTGTAAAATAAATTGTGTTGGAAGCCATGTTATCTCACCTAGTATTAAGGGGATACTTGTTGTCTCCCTGGAATTCAGTTTTAGATTTATCTGGAACACCAGAATTTACGAGAACAGTGCGAAACGTTTCTCTTGGGCACTTACGCCAATTTGACGATATGAGTAATAACGTGAATGGAATGTGGCAACTGAAGTATTTCTCAGAATGAATTTGGGACATGTTTTAGCGAGCCTGTGGATCCCAGTCCCGTTTGGTTCGTTTCGTCCTTTACAAAGTACGGCCTTAGGGAAAATACCTTCAGTTCAGGAATCCATTTTCTAAGAAATCCGAATATTTATTCAAGATATATATATATATATATATATATATATAACTGTACATTATTTACATGCTTTATGGGTTATATCCTATATAAAGAAAAAGCATTATGTTGTATCACCGTGACATCTCATTCTCCTCGCGCTTCCAATCTCTAATGTCCTTCTCCTCTCCCTTCCTCCACGAACCCCACAACGTTTTCGGGGGTTGCATTGTTGACACCACGTAACGAATGTTCTTTAAGTTTCGCCTCCGAGCATGTAAGAAGGCGTACCGAATATCACCATGTACTTGACAACCAACGACTTTTTTTCGAGTTCGAGCAAAATGGCGTCGTTGAGGACTAATGTCCCCAAAATGTCCAGCAGTGAGTTTGCAAGCATAAATTGTCCGTTCTCATACAAGATATCTTACACGGCTGTCACTTTAACACATACATATACACACGAAAAAGACACAAAAATCATATTTAAGTATTTAAAGGGGCCTCTTGTTCGCAGAGATCCTCACACCCCCTTCCGGTTTAACATCACTCGACCAAGGTCGTGAAATGGAAACCACTTAAACCTAAAGGGTGTTCCTTTAGTCGCAGTGCAATTTTAGAACTAAGAGCCAAAGCAATTTAAAATATTCAATGCTCCTTACTGTGCTGTGTGTATTTCTGTTTATGTCTCATGGTCTAACTTCTTCACTTTTAAAACATATTTATACGCAAATAACATTAAATTCCACTCAGACAATATTTTCAATTCACTTGGGCAGGAGGTAATCCTTTCAAGAATCTGACATTACCAATAATAAGTCCTTTTCCCGTACTCCATTCATTGAGCCGTTACTCTTAGCATTATACGTGGTAACTTTACTTTACCAACGTAACATACGTATAGCATCCAACATTGCACCTATCAAATATAACATTGTCACGAAAATAATAATTCATAAGGAAATATGATTATCTCTTGGTAAACTTTTATCGCTTACATTAATTGCACACAATACTAATTTTCACTGAACGTCTACTGAAATATCATTTACAATGGATCATTCTCTATTTTATTTTTTCAGTAACCTATACGCATTTTCATGTCCGAGTCTAGAGAGAGCATCCGCATCAAGATTAGCCTTCCCAGACTTATGACAAACTTTTACATTGAAACGAGCTATTGCTAATGCCCATCTTTGCAATCTTGCATTTTTACGAATGCCTTCTGTCAAGTATTTCAAACGATTGTGATCACTATAGAGAGTAATCTGTCCTACATAGGTCCACATCTCAAATTTCTCTAAAGCATAAATAGCTGCGTAAGCGTCTCTTTCTATGGTGCTCCACTTACTCTGTGCTTCTGTTAACTTTCGACTAATAAAAGTTATTAGGCGAACATTTCCCTTGTCATCCCTTTGTCCGAGGCAAGCTGCGATCTCTACTGAAGACGCGTCACAGCTTATCTCGAAGGTCTTACTCAAATCAGGAGTAATGAAATATGTAACCTTACATAAAGCGTCTTTCAATTCTATAAAGCATTTGTCAGCTTCTATTGACCATGGAATATTATTTGCCACAGATTTCTTTGTTAAATCTGTAAGTGGTGTAGCCAATATAGAATAATTTGGAATATATTCCCTGTAATAATTAAACAATCCTAAAGCGGATCTCAAATCTCTTTTCGTCTTTGGTCGCTGCAAATTTTTAATCACTGATATCTTATCAGGATCAGGGCCATGTTTACCTGAGCCGACCACATGACCAAGGTACTTAACTTCTGATTTTGCAAAAGAGCACTTCTTTAAATTTCCTGCAAAATTTAGCTATCGCAAAGTATTGAGTACTGCAGCTATATGATCTAAGTGATGTTTCCAAGTTTCCGAGAAAATTATTATGTCATCTATATAACTCTTAGCATATTCTCGGTGAGGTCTAAGGGCAATATTAATAGCTTTCTGGAACGTTCCTGCCGCTCCTGATAATCCATCAGGCATGACAGTAAACTGATACTGGCCTTACGGTGATACAAAAGAAGTTAACTCCTTACTCTCTTTTTTAATAGGAATTTCCCAGTAACCTTTCAAAATATCTAAGGCTGTCAGATATCCAGCAGCTCCAGCTTTATAGCGCAATTCGGTTTCATTCTGCATTGGAAATGGAACTATTTTACTCTCGGCGTTCAGTCTCGGAAATCCACACATAATCTAATCGATGAATCTGCCTTAGACACACAAACTAATGGCTATGCCAGATTCACATTTGAATGTACAATTAGTCCCCTTTTTAAAACTCTCGGTGCCAAGAAAATTTTCCTATTTTGCTTTGACTTCGGCTGTGTGTTCTGCGAACGACCGTTTCAACAGCGGCAACGTCTTTCTTCTAATTTTACCTGATCAGCGGCTGCATGTTCTTACCTCCACCTTAGAAAGGGTGGAGCAAACAGCCACTGATTTACAACCACGATAAGATTGACAATGGAATTAGGCTAATGGTTTCCTACTCCTGATAATGGCAGGCAGGGGTTCCAACTTCGCTTTCTGAGGAATGCGCGCAGACAACACTGGTAAAGGGAATCGTACAAAAAGTATTTTTTTCTATGTTTTCAACGTTTTACGTAGAATGCTAGTTTCGTAGCGCTTATAATTGCTTCCTTCATATTGTAAACAATGGTAACACAAACTCCAGCTACCAATCAAAAACTAAGCTTTTATTTACTATGAATTACTGTAATCTTGATTTCTCGTGAAATTATGTCTGAAGGGAGTGAGGCTAATTTTTTATAGAATGAAAAAAAAAATATATCGTTCGCAATGATTCAGCGTACAGTTCTTTCGTCGAACATGAATTTATTGTCACCCTTAAAAAATTAGTCTCACTCCTTTCAGACAGAAAGATGATGTTTTAGCAATCCTATGAAAAAAATCGTGGCGCTGGAGAATTTAAGTTTCATAATTCTTTGAGCTGAATGGTTTCAATGTCGTTTGTGCGATGTTCTCACCATTGTAATGCATGTTATACACACAACAGTCATATGTGATTGAAATAAATCCTTTGTATTCTAAACGTTCGCACTTTAAAAAAATCGAAAATTTATAAGCAGTCAATGAATAAAAAAACAAAAAACAAAAACACAATATGTGTAGATCTGAGAAACGAGAACTAAATTGAATCAACAGGATAGAACACAAATGAACAAGATTAGTTATACTTTATACTTTAAAACACGTTCTCACAACTTAACCTTTCACACAACTGAGAAAATGTATATCTTTATTGCAGTGGGATGTGTCAATTGGGTGTAGGAGAACTGGCCACACAAATTTTAAGGAGTCGTCTAAAAATTGCCTTTTTGACCGCTTCGTGGCCACGCGACCCCCAGAGGTTGATTATCTGAGTCATATAAAGCTTCAGCAGAAGATGGAATTACTGTAGACATCATACAAGAAGCAAGTGGAGAAATCGAAACAGTACTCGCCCAAATTTTCACTCGAGGCCTTAATGAAGGAAAGATTCCTGAGGATTGGAACAACGCGACAATGATCCTGCTACATAAAAAAGTTGACATTGAGGATCTCAGGAACTACAGACCTATCAGCCTCCTATCAGTGGTTTATAAAACTTTCACTAAAGTTCTTTCACACCGCTTGAAGGTAACACTGGACATGGCTCAACCGAGAGAACAAGCTGGATTCAGGAGTTGCTACAACACTATAGATCATATCCACGTACTGAGAGAACTAATTGAAAGAGCTAGGGAATATGAACTTCCATTGTGCATGGCTTTTATCGATTATGAAAAACCTTTTATTCGGTGAAACCATCAGCAGTTACAATGGCTCTGAAATCCTGCGGTATTGAAGATGCATACATTAATATTATTAATAACATCTAAGAAAGTGCAAGTGCAAAGATTCGGCTGTTTGAAAATACAACACATATAAAAATTCACTTTTGAAATCCCACACCCCTCGCCCTAGACAGATTTTCTCAACAGATAATTTGTTGAGATGAAGTTTGTGAACGCTCGAAATCTCTCAGTCAGAAATTATTACATTTTGCAGTTTTGGTGTTACGCCCCCCCCTTCCTCCGACTGACTAGTTTCCTGAGGGAGCTAATGCCGTCAGATAATTTGTTGAGTTGTAACTCGTAAATGCTAAAAATCTCCCGATTGGACGAGAAATTCTCTATCGTTTACACTTTTGGTGTTATCCCATCGCCCCGCCCCCTCCTGACAGGTTTCCTGGGTAGGAACATGCCCTCATATAATTCGTTGAGTTGTAGCTTGTAAACGCTGAAAATCCCCCGATCGGACCAGAAATTCTTTATATTTCACATTTTAGGTTTTAAGCACCCCTTCCCTTCACCCCCGACAAGTTTCCAGGGTTTGCACATACTCGCAGATAATTTGTCTAGCTGTAGTTTATAGAAAAATATCGTAAATAAGAAAATACGAAATTACGGAAGTTTTATGTGTGTCAGATAACGATCTCGGGAGACGTAGCCAAGGAGCAGTTCAGAACGCAATTTTTATACGGCACCTTAAACTTTTGTGGCCAGTTCTCCGGTGACCACTTCTCCGGTACGAAGTACTGCGGTGCCCACTTCTCCGGTACGAAGTACTCCGGTGGCCAGTTCTTCGCTTAGTCTTTGGCCCGAAAATCATGGAAATGTCTAAATTTCTAACTGAAAATGAAATATTAAAAAAAAATAATTTATGAACAATAGTTGCTCAAGTAGTGGGGAATACAGCCAGATGAAATTTGTTTATGCAGAACAATTTTATGGCGCTGATATTTCAATGGGTCCAGTTCTCCGTGTAGCCAGTTTTCCGTGTGGCCACTTCTCCGTATCCGGTGTAAATTGTGTGAAACAGTGAGTGTTATCGAATGATGTTTTTTCCCCGGAAATTCTGGAATTTACAACTTCCCTCCAAAACGGCGGAACAAATCGGGAGGTAATCGGAAAAGTCCCCCCCCCCAAAGGAAAACTCCCTCACATTGGAAAACTACCCCACAGGAAAAGTCCCCCACCTTTTTCAGTCAGGGACCATGCACAAATTACCTTTGACCCAAAATATCGGACGTGTGGTAGATTTCCGGTGTCATCATTTCCATTTCCACGCTGTTTAAAACAAGATGAAACCGAACAACGTGCACAAATATGTGGGGGAAAATTCCGGGGTCTGCATTTCAAACATTTTTCGCTGTTTATAGTAAAAAAATGTCTTCCAAGTAGCTGGATGAGGTGTGGAAAATTTCCGGGTTCGTTATTCGACTGTTACCGCGCTTTTTAGTGAAAAACTGTCTAGCAATCAACAGGCTGACAGAGTAAGGGAAAACTCCGGGAACGGCATTTCAAACTTCTACTGTTGTTTAGGGTAAAAATCGTTTTACAAATAGCAGGGTTGGATGAGGGAAATTTCCAGGTTAGTATTTCCACTCTTACCGCGGTTTTTAATGGAAAACTCTCTTACAATAAACAGGCTGACAGGGTGGGAGGAAATTCCGGGGTCGGCATTTCAAACTTTTACCGATGTTTATAGTAAATAATCGTCTTGCAAGTAGCTGGATGAGGTGGGGAAAACTGCCTGGTTAGTATTTGCATTCTTACCGCGCTTTGGTTTAATGAAAAGCGGTCTTAGAATCAGCAGGCTGACAGGGTGGGGAGAAATTTCGATATCGGCGTTTCGACTTTTTGGGGGAAATTTCCGGTGTCACCTTTTCTATTTTCGTCCACTTTAAAACAACATTCACCCGTACAAGTAGCACAAATATGTGGGGGATATTTCTAGGTTCGACATTTCAGACCTTTATCAGAGTTTATAGTATACTGCGAATAGCCGAATGAGGTTGGAGAAATTTCCGGGTTAGTATTTTGACTGTTACTGCGCTTTTTAGGGAAAAACGGTCTTACAATGAGCAGGCTGACAGGGTGAGGAGAAATTTCGATATCCGCGTTTCGACATTTTGGGGGAAATTTCCGGTGTCATCTTTTCTATTTTCGTCCACTTTAAAACAGCATTCAGCGGTACAAGTAGCACAAATATGTGGGGGATATTTCCGGGCTCGGCATTTCAAACCTTTATCGGAGTTTATAGTGCTGCGAATAGCCGGATGAGGTTGGAGAAATTTCCGGGTTAGTATTTTGACTGTTACCACGCTTTTTAGGGAAAAACGGTCTTAAAATAAGCAGACTGACAAGATAGGGGAAAATTCCGGGGTCGGCATTTTAAACTTTTTTCTATATTTATAGGAAAAAAACCATCTTCCAATTAGCTGGATGAGGTGGGGGAAATTTCCGGGTTAGTAATTCCACTCTTACCCCGGTTTTGAATGAAAAAGTGTCTTACAATAAGCAGGCTGACAGGGCGGGGAGAGTTTCCGGGTTGGTATTTCCAATATTACCGCGGCTTTTAGTGGACGATTGTCCGGCGCATTTCGGTTGATTCAATAGAACTCTGTGGACAGAAATTTTCCGACTGTGTTTCATAAATTTGAAAAATTCACGTACGTTTATCTGAGTTTCCTAAAATCTTAGAAGGCTACCCTCGACATGTGTTCTAATTGCGTAGAGATTTTCTTTTGGCAAATGGTTTGGTAAAGTGGGGGGTCAAAGAAAAGTTGGGTGTGTTGAAGCCCACCGTAGAGCGCCCTTAGCATCGCGCATGTGCAAAACATAGACCACGACATTCTCGCAAAACATCGAGGCTACAGGCCTTTTCAGTAAAGTACTTGTTAGTTGTAATGTTTGATATGTAAACAGTATGAATATGTAGGCGATAGATCAAAAACTGTTAAAAAGGCCTAAGTACATAATGTTATAAAAGGCTTAGTTTACGTAATGTTTGATATATAAACGTTATGAACATAAAGGTGATAGATCAAAAACTGCTAAAAAGGCCACGCATTTGTTCTACTTGTAAGTCTGTAGATGGCAGGAGAGAATCTAGATCGCTGTCGCTGTCTATTTTGGCACCTAATAAAATTCAAGTCTCTCTCTCTTCCTCACCAACAGAATACAGAATAACAATGAGAGTGTAACAAATGCTCGTAGCAACAGACGAACCCTTTCTACAGAGGATCTTTGATACCGCCTGAAGCTATGTATAACCAAGCAGACGAGAAGATTCCTAGAAATGGCACGAGGAAGAAAGGGCGCCAACTGCAATCTATGAAATCTTAACATGGAAGAAAGTATCCCACCGTCCTTAGGAAACCTTATTGTGCTGAATGGGATTGGCTGGTAAAATCTTACAACAAGGACACCGTTGTTCGCCGACTGTGGGCTATATAATACAAGGGCTCAGACATCTAACCCTTTAAGAACATGTAGCCGCCAAGGCGCTCACACTACCTAACAGACGGGCAAAACCGCTCTTAATATCACCGATTTCACACGGTTGAAGTGTCTCTGCCAGTAATTAAGGTGGCTCTTGACACCAACAAAGCAAACAGGTGCGTAAGGCGGCATTTCGGTCATCGCCCATTGATTACCTTTGAGGTTCTGACAAATTAAAGAAATAAGGTCAATTATTTAAATTTGTTTTTATTTATTCCTTTTTTTTTAATCACCATCGTGATCAACTCGATGAGCTATAAGTAGTCACCCGTTTCTAATTTAGGGCCACTGGCTCCAGGTTAGCTAGAGAGCCAGTGACGTAGGACAAACACATGTATGCCTAACGGGATTCGAACCCAGACCCATCTCGGTAAAAGCCAGTGATTAGTTCGGTCACTGAGCGACTGGAGCGACTATCATTTTATATAATATGTTTGCGGAGGAGATTAAAATTAATAAAAATCTCCTACTTAT
The DNA here is from genome assembly GCA_039090855.1 of Macrothele yani. Classification (NCBI taxonomy): domain Eukaryota; kingdom Metazoa; phylum Arthropoda; class Arachnida; order Araneae; family Macrothelidae; genus Macrothele; species Macrothele yani. Next base: position 14,751,508 of record CM077016.1, read on the forward strand.
AACCAACATATTTTCTACTTGAAAATATTGTTTTTCTTTAGAAACGTTTTTCTGTTTTTAGAATCATTTTCAAAAATAAGAGAAGCATTTTTAAAGTGCTACGTGTATCTTTCAGCAGCGTTCGCCGATGCGTTTGTTTTGTTTGAGATCATGGCTAATAAATACTATCCCGTGGCAGTTGCTGGTGGGTTTGTTCACGATAAAGATCGCAGATTATCATTTTGAAATTAGGTATATCCTCCTCAGCTGCGCCCCCCGCACTCCCGGAAAGGTGCGCAACGCAGCTCAGAATATAACAGAAGAGCGTGGTCTGTAACACTTATTTTTAGAAGTGAAAAAAATATATTTCAAACATAAATAAAATACAACTGACCGAACGTTACAGGTATCTGAAATAACAATAGTTTTCTTATTTCTTTCATTCAGTCGTTAGCACGTCTTTTGTGAAAACCGATCATACTTATGTTATCACTTTGTCTGCCCATCCGTCTGTCTGTGGACACCACTTCTCTTTAACTGTTAGTCCGACTTGAAAAAGTATTTTTACATTGGGATGCTGGAAATTTGAGAAAGATAATTCTTGTACTCCGGTTGTTGTTTTTTTCGATGCACAACATCGTCGCAAAGGGGGCGTAAATGCAGATGACATTGAATACAAAATATATTTTGTTCCACACACTTGTTTCTGATTGGGTTATTTCTTTTTTTTTTTCGATGTCATTAATATCGAAGATAATTTTAGGTACAGTCTCTTTTTCAGGTAATGCATAGATTTTCTGATAGGGTACGTTAAGTTAAATTGTGTTTTCGCCGATATCTGTGCTTCTAAAAGCACAGATATATATATATATATATATACATATATATGTTTTGCATATATATATATGTATATATATATATATATTTTTAGTAAAGAACCGTTTGGCCACCAGGAAGCTACAAGTATTTATCTCTGCTATTGATGTATTTGCAGCAAAATCTTAAATTCTGAAACCTCGATTGAAAAAACGCCTCGAAAAACCTTTTCAGAGTACTTTCTTTTTAAACGATGCATAATTTTTCCGCCAGGAGCATACATGTATGTCTTATTCTCGTCGATATAACTCAGTTTCTAAGAGTCCGCGGCGAGAAATGTTTCTCACATAAAAAAAAAAAAAAAGAAAAAAAGAAAAACGCCGACTCGTAGCACTTCCGCAGTACAGCGAGAATAAGAAAACTTAGATCTGTTGTTCTGCATTCGAGTGGATGGCACGGATTTACAAAACGCATTCCAGCGTACGATATTTCGTTCGCATTGTCCTCCTATTTTTTTTTCATTTTTTTCAAAAACAGTTTTCAACGGCTGTAGCTGCATACTTGCAAAGTTAATATTCATTGGAATCCAGTAAATATAACTACGCTATAGTGAAGCCAGCTCTAAAAATAATCTTATTAAAACCTCCCTGAAGTACAACTCCCCTCCTAAGAAATCTGCGCGGGCATCGGCAATTTAAAAAAATGCCAAAATGAAGTTGTTGTCCATGAGATAAAAAAAGGAATTGTGTTGCAACTGTAACAGTCTATTAACAACGGCACATTGCCAGTTTTGAAATCCAGAACTTTTAACACTTTTTGTGGGAATACGTGAACAATTAGAAAATTTAAAAGAAAAGAAATGCAATATGGCTTCTTTTTCTTTTCGAACCAGAAAAGAGTTTTCTCAAAAATCTCTACAATCAAAGAAAATTCTATGGGCATTACTAGCGGTGTCAGTAGAAAGATATTTGGCCCCCGGTGGCGCAGTTGTCTAAGGCGCTGACCTCTTATCATTAGTCTGTAAGGGGTCCGGGTTCGAATCCCAGTCAGGCATGGATGTTGTGTTTGTCTTACGGCACTGGCTCTCTCCCTTCCCTGGAACCAGTGACCTAAATTAGGGACGGGCGACTGCTTATAGCCCATTGAGTTGCTCACGGTGGTCGTTAAACCTCCAATCAAAAAAAAAAAAAAAAGAAAGATATTTGCAAACTAAGAGAAAAGGGAATATCGCCCAAAATACCAACGCTGGCGCTGTTAGCTAAAATGAATTAAAATGAACTAAAACCGCTTTTTTAAATGAACTCATTCAAATTTGGTCCATTTCTTGTAGTGCCTCCAGCGGGAAGTTAGCTTACCAACTAAACAATTTATACATTTCATAGTGAAAAGCTCTACTTAGCCTAAGAGTCCACAAAAGTTATCTTTTTTTCTAACTTTTATAATTTCTTCAGAAAGCACTGAGTTCTTAACAGAAAAGTCTGATAGCAAGAGACAGACAGGCATAAACACAAATTATTACATGTGCTAAAAAACAGCAAAATAATCCTGCATTGCATTGATTATGATACGGTTGCTGGTAAACCGCCAGACTAGAAAAGAGCCACACATGATCAGCAACTTGGAAAAGTGTCACACAGGAAAACTGCCGCATATTTTTCGTTAAGGGGCCGGGCACAATTTACATTTCCTCCAAGGAACACCGAATGTGTGCCATTTTTTCAAGTTACCGAATTATGTGTGACAGTATTCTAAAGTGTCTAATGACGGGAAGGAGCTCTTTTGTTTGTCTGAATTTTCAGGCTGGTTCATACGAACGTAGGGTAACTTGCCACTAAGGTTCAAGAGGGAGGTGTAATAAAGATTACCGTTTCTTGGCCTCTATTGAGAATTGAATTGGGAACTCAAAACAAATTTGGAGAAAACATTCTATGTAAGCCAAGCGAGATTTACCCTTTAATTGGAAGAAAGAAATTACCGTGACTTAGTACAGTCTTTAAAACCACAATGCTCGATGAAACTACAGAATTACAGCATGACACATGCGGTGTTCAGAAAAGGATGATAAGCTGGAAGTTTTTAATAACGCTACGCTTTATGTAGGCACTAAATATTTACATAACATGTCAAGTTATTTATATTTATCCTTTATTTAATTAATTCATAGGCCCTGGACCTAGTCCTTTTGAACGGTTTTTATTCTAATGATGTCATAATTGCAGCGTTTAACATTGTCAAGTCAATATCATTTCACTTTTACTTAGACACTAAATATTAATTCATGGCCCTTGGCCTTTTTAACACATTTTATTCTATAAATGTGATATTTAAAACGATTACATATCAAGTCAAGTTAATAGAATTGCGCTTTTACTTAGGAAGTAAATATTAATTCGTAGACCCTAGGACTTTTAAACGGTTTTTAACCCGACCACTTCACGTTCATAACTGCATAGCAAAAACCTGAGAAGAAATGAAAAAATAAAGCATAGTAAAAACCTGAGAAGAAATGAAAAAATAAAGCATAGTAAAAACCTGAGAAGAAATGAAAAAATAAAGCATGGTAAAAACCTGAGAAGAAATGAAAACATAAAGCATAGGAAAAACCTGAGAAGAAATGAAAAAATTCCCGTGCGACGCAGTTTTACTTCTCCCATTTCACATAGCCCTAATGATGTTGCCTTCTAAGTGCCCACCATAGGGGATAGGGAGTAATCGGGGGGGGGGGTCTTTGTTCGCACTCTTTGGGTCACAGGATTTTTTTTTTGGCTAAACACCATTCATCAATTAACAACTAACACGGGGCGTGTCTTAGGTTACCACGCAGGGGAAAGGAACAAACGTCTAAACGCGCTCTTGGCGCTACTGGGAAATCTTTCAGAGGACGTCTCAGCTCGCTCATGCCGCTATTGGGACATCGATTTCATGACGAGTTCAGACGCCCTTGCCGCTTGGAGGACAGACAATGAAAACGCGTTAACACGCTCTTAGCGCTCAGAGGGTTAACAAATCCTCTATTTGTTTTTCTACTTCGGATTTCAAAGCTTCTGGCACTTTATAATTTTTGGCTGCTTCCTTTCTATTCCTGGCTTTCGACGAATCACATGACTTCCAACCTTAGCACGTTTTATCTCTCCGTCAAACACTTCATGATATTTTAAAAGTACCTGCATCAGTTCCTCTCGTTGTGATGCGTCTAAATGTCTCCACTTGCCCTTAACAGAAATCAAAATTTCCTTTGCCTTTGGCCTTTCTCCTACAGGAACCGGTCGTATTTCGCCAAACTCCTCATCATTTTCGTAAATAATTCCAACTGCATTTATTGGCTGAATATACTTCCTCAATTTGTTTTGATGGTGATGCTTTTTGCTTCCATCTGGTAGATTCACTAACTATGAATTTTGTGATTTTATATCTACAATTTCGCCAGGTTCCATCCATCTTGAACATAATTTGTTTGTAGAAACATGGATTAGCACAATCACCTCATCCCCTACTTCAAAATTTCTCTCTGTGGACCGCAAATTGTGATAGTATGCATACTTCACCTGTTGTTCCTCTACTTGGTATTTAGCATATTTCTCTGCATTATTTTGAATTTCCCTTCAGTCTCTCTACGTATTCACTTATCGGCTCTCTTACTCCTTGTGGTAAAATTTAGCCATCCTCCCAGCCGGATTTTAAAATTGCCATAGGCCCGGTTGGCATGCGTCCGTACATGAGCATGAACGGTGATACTCCTGTCGTGCTATTTGGTACCTCACGATACGCCCATAAAAGAAAGGGCAACTGACGATGCCAAGCACGGCCTTGGGTAAGAATTGCATGATGCAGCATGTGTTTCATCACTTGATTAAATCGTTCTGCTAACCCATTAGCCAGGGTCATAACCTGACGTTATAAACATTGGAGATGCTCCTAAATGTTTAAAAATTTCCTGGGTTATTTTGACTTGAAATTAGTACCGTTATCCATCATAATTGCACTTGGTACTCCGGTACGCGAGAACACTTCTAAAAATGCTTCACAAGTAGCTTTTGCTGATATGGATTTTAAAAGTACCGCTTCTGGCCACCTACTACGCTGATCCATCAAACGTAAGAAATATTTATGTCCTTGTGAAGACATGGGTTATATAGGTCCAACAATATCCGCATTTACGCATTGAAACGGCAACTCTGGCCTACCTGCAGGCTCAATCGGTGCTCTATCACATACCTTTACACGTCTGCATAATTGACAATCCTCACAAGCTTCACAAAAAATTTCCACATCTTTGTTTAATCCATCCCACCAAAACGACATTTTTATTCTATCCGCCGTCTTTTTCGCTGCTGAATGACCCACAGGTAACGTTTGGTGAGCCAATTTCATTATTTCTAACTTTCGGGACTCAGGAATAACTAAGTGGTTAAATTTCTGCCCATTTAAATTTCCCGTATGATACAACATTCCTGACTCAATCCAGTAGTTATTTTTATTCCGGTGTGCGTCAGTAAAATTCCCTTTCAAAGTCGCGCACGGTGTTTGCTGCCTCTTAAACTTCTGGCTCGGATATTCCGGGTGTAAATTTTCACAGTCTCCAGACAATGAATATTCACTTCGTTCGGGATTGTCATCATCCATGGCCTTCACTTTCTTCCCTCTCTGGTCACTCTCTTGCTGTGCTCTGCTTGGGGATGCGCTAGTTTCTTCCCCCTTTCGAGTGGTAGCCGGGTCCTCCTTGCTCCTTGACGCTGGTAGAATGGAACCTTTCTCCCCTCCGTCTTCTAACACATTCGCCTGCCTCACTAATGCGCTAAGGTCTTCAAACACTCCTAAGTACGTCTTTCTCTGTTCCCATAGAGTCTTATATACTTGTGGTGTAATTAAAGCTTCTTCGTTTAAATCATCCACCACTGCAGCATAAACTTGAACATGAGGTTGAATATCATTCGGTGACGTTAACAAGCTCAACGGAAGTGATACCAGCTTCACTTTCACCGACAATCCAATAGCCGGACGCACAAATATTTTCCCTCCGGTCTCCAAATATCTATCTGGGACAAACTCTCTAATTAAAACACAAATTTGTGTTCCTTAATCTGTAACTCCTTTAAAGCAATTTTCATCTATGCTTAAATTTACTTTAGGTAATTCTGACTCTGTTTTACCCGATGGAATTCCTTCCGATATCAGTTCAGGCTCGGCGGGTATATTCAATTTTACACACACTTCATTCAATCCTTTTTCTTCCTTATTTTCACTTATCCTTTTATCTTGGGATCTTGGTCGGTGAGTAACTTCGGAACCTGGATCCTGGGGACACCGTTTGTTTACATGACCCCTTGATCCACATCGAAAGCACTGAACTTTCTCCATGCTATTCGAAGCTCTCGTTTCCCATTTTTTATTTAAATTCCTGTTATCAAAAGATGCATGTGTCTGCACTCGACGTCCGCTTGCATTTCCTACCATCTTATTCCTTTGAAAATCATTTGCATTTCTGTTATAATCAGACTTCCCAAATCTCCCAATTTCTTGCACTTTTATACTCGGCTTATTCCAGTTATCAAATTTCAGAGCTCCTCCCTTTGGCATAGCAGCAACAAAATTATCAATTTCACTAGCTAACTCGGTCGTTTTTAACCATTTCTCAGTCTCCTTTAGCAACACATGTGATTTAATATGGCTTGGCAAAGCATCATTTACTTGGTCTGCTACTAATAAATCTTTCAATTTTACCAAGGTCGTTATTTCCCTTGATTCCAAGTAAAATTCTAGAGCAGCTTTGACTTTCATCATATGCTGTGTATAAGACTCTTCTGGCTTCTTTACACATTTTTCTAAATTTATTTTATGTTGTAGAGGAGAGATTTTAAGTTTCTTTAACAAGATTTCTTTGATGTCAACATAATTTTCCAATTTTTCCGCTCCCAATATTGCAGCTAAATGACGTACATACCCCTGCAAATTTTGCAATATCACCTTCTCTTGATACTCATCGGGCACTTCATATAGCTAGAACATAGTTTCGGCATGGTAAAAGAAAAATGGCCACTCCTCTGCTCTAGAAGGAGGTTTCAACAAAACACCTTTCAACAAATTTACATATTTCAGAAATTCATTATTCTGTGATACCATGGCTTCTGAATTACTTACCATATTCCCAATTCTCATGTTACCCGATTGCGATGCTAACTTTAACTCCTTTAACCTTACCTCATGATCCATATCCATTTGCTTTTATCTTAATCCCAGTTCCTGTTTCTTTATAGCCATTTCAGCTTCCTTCTGAGACTTTTTCCATAAAAACTTTTTCTCTTCATAATCTCTTCCTCACTACCACTTTCACGATCAGATACCTCATCCTGTATCTCTGAATCTGTTGCTTTCCTAGTCTTCGGAGGCATGACTTCAATATTTATTCTTATACACTCAGCACTTTTAGCCACCTAGCTCTTGCTACCATCGTTTCAGCATCACCTGACATAATCTCTTCCTCACTACCACTTTCACGATCAGATACCTCATCCTGTATCTCTGAATCTGTTGCTTTCCTAGTCTTCGGAGGCATGATTTCAATATTTATTCTTATACACTCTGTTAACAGGTAACTAAATAAAATTATCGATCACCAATATTAGCAAATGAACATAAAATCACTTGTGATTGCACGTTGCACTTATCGTAACATTTATCAGTTGCATCAAACAACCTTAAATAACATAATATGCATTTACGTGCATTTCTTCAATACCTTTTTCTTTAAACCATTTTCTTTATACCATTCTTATTACATCATTTTCGTTTACACCATTTTTCTTTAGATCATTTCTCTTTACAACTTTTTTCTTTATACCTTTCTGTTTATAGCATTTTTGTTTATACCATTTTCTTTACAACATTTTCATTGATACCAGTTTCCAAAAATTTTATTCTTTATTTAAACTTTCCCTTTATATTTAAACTAGATGAATTCAGGCTGAATCTATTCTTCTTTTTCACAAATCCAAAATATTTCATTTCTTGCCTATACTTCATTTACATTAATACCACCACATAACTTCATTTACTACCACATAAACCATAAAACATCTTAAAGAACACTGATACTGATTTAAATAAAATCAATTCATCCAAAATACTGGTATATCCAGGCTACACTTATTTTCTCTTTTCACAAACACCACATAAAAATCTTTCATCTCTTGCTTACACTTCACTTAAATTAATAAAACAGAATAAATCGATATTCTGCCACAAAGAACATGTAAACATATTAAAGAACACTGATACTTATACAAGAAAAATAATTCATCCGAAACACTTGTTTACTCATTCTAAACGTTTACTCCTAACAACTAAGCAATATCCTACAATCTCCATACTTTTTCCTATTCCTAACCATGTATGTTCCCCCTTGTATGTTCTTTTTTTTCTAAATGGCTCTATTTAAATTGGGACTAAGAGGAACTTACCCCATTATCCAACGTAAGCAATTCCACAGTCATCACACAATCCAGTTCTTGTCCCATCAAATAAAGGGAATCACAGTCTCTTTCTCACACTTTATATTTAGTCCAGCAACAGGGTGACACCTCATCCATAAATAATTGGTTCCTTACATCCGTCCATAAGTTCCTTCTTTCGGTCCATGGTTGGATTTGAGCTTTCCTTTATAGCCTAAATCTGGCGGTAACTGTTGGTATATCTAAAATTCGTCAGTTTTTTCCGCAACCATGCCAATTCCTTTAATTCCAGTATAAAGAAAAGTTGTTCCGATTCATTCAATTATTTATTCCGGGGGCTATGGGCGAATACCGTTCCTATTCGTCCTTTGTTCGGGACGGATCCTTGGCGATCTGCGCCAGTGTGACATGTTTTAGCGAGCCTGTGGTTCCCAGGCCCGTTTGGTTCGTTTCGTCCTTTAACAAAGTACGGCCTTAGGGAAAATACCTTCAGTTCAGGAATCCATTTTCTAAGAAATCCGAATATTCAAGATATAAATATATATATAACTGTACATTATTTACATGCTTTATTGGTTATATCCCATACAAAGGAAAAACCTTATGTTGTATCAACGTGACATTTCATTCTCCTGGCGCTTCCAATCTCTAATGTCCTTCTCCTCTCCCTTCCTCCGTATACCCCTCAACGTTTTCGGGGGTTGCATTGTTGACACCACGTAACGAATGTTCTTTAAGGTTCGCCTCCGAGCATGTAAGAAGGCGTGCCGAATATCACCATGTACTTAACAGCCAACGATTATTTTACGAGTTCGAGCAAAATGGCGTCGTTGAGGACTAATGTCCCCAAAATGTCCAGCAGTGAGTTTGCAAGCATAAATTGTCCGTTCTCATACAAGATATCTTACACGGCAGTCACTAGTTCTGTGTGACATTGGCGAAAAGACCCCAACTCACTGGGTTTTGTTCCAGAATCCTTAGGTTGAATGACCAACTGGAACCCTCAGCTGTGGGCTAATCCCCCACACTGATGTACTTACCTGAATAAAAAGACAAAAAGAAATATTAAGAATGACTCAAGTGTGGGATATGGTGGACCTACCACTCTTGAGAAGGACGGTCCACCACGGAATCGATCTGGACTTTCTAAACGGCGTATGATAAAGCGATCTCGGCTAAGTGAATGTAAGATTGGTGTATGGAATACTAGATGTATAAATGGCAAGATGAATGAGGTGATTGAGGAGATTAATAAGTATAGACTGGTTGTAATGTGTGTAAGTGAAACCAAAAAGAAGGAAATTGGGGTAGAAGAAGTGAACGGCACAGTGAGTGTGTGGTCTGGAGTATTGGATAATATGAGAGGACAGGCTGGTGTAGGTGTGATTTTAAGTGAAAAGATGAAGAACAACTTGATTCACTATAGTTGCATAAGTGAGAGAATTCTCTGGATTCGTTTAAAAGTGAAACTTCAGAGAATTGTAATTGTTGTAGTGTATGCTCCTTGTGACTCGGAACCTTCTGATAAGAAAGAAGATTTGTGGAATGAGCTAAAAGCGGGTTTTGAGCCAGTTTTGTGCTAAAGAAAAAGTTATAATAGCAGGGGATTTCAATGCTAGAGTAGGTGTACAGAATGCAATTTCTGACAATGTTCTGGGTAAGTTTTATGATCATTGTGTGAATGATAAAGGTGAAAGATTAATTGAACTCTGCATTGAGAATGGTTTGTGTGTATCTAATACATTTTTCAACCACAAGTATATACACACATATACTTGGAAAAATCGTACTCTTGGTCAAAAGAGTGTGATAGATTTTGTTGTTTACGATCAGCGTTTGAAACACTTAGTTGTTGACACCCGTGTGATGAGAGGTGCGGATGTTGGCTCTGACATCACTTGGTAGTGTCACGAGTGAAACTTAATGTTGGTTGGAGGAAAAGGAATAGGAAGAGACCCAGGATAGAGAGAATAAAGGTTGATAGGCTCCTTAAAGATCATCAGCGGTATTCTGACTTACTCAGAGAACGATTGAAGGATCTGAAATCTTGTGAGAGGGATGTAGAAATGAAGTGGGAATGTTTTAAGAACTGTGTTGTTACTGCTGCTGAAGAGGTCTGTGGCACCACAATAGTGGGTAACAATAGAGGTGATGCTTGGTGGAATAGTGAGATTGATGAGGCAGTAAAGTGAAAGAAGGAAGCCTATTTGGGGATGTCGCAAGGTAGAGTCTCTGTGGATGAATATCGCTGTAAGAAGTGTGAAGCTGCTAAGCTGGTTCGCCACAGTAAGGCAAAAGATAGGAAAGAGAAAGTGGAAAGGCATGAACTGGCTTTTTGGAAAGATAGGAAGTCCTTCTGGAAGTACATGAGACTCAGGAAAAATAGGGGAAACAAAGTTGTAAGTTGTGTGAAGAATGAGATTGGGGAAATGATATGGGAGCCCAATGAGTTAAGTGACAGATGGGGTGAATACTTCTGTGAGTTATTAGATCAGGAGAGCAAAAATGATTCTGAGACAGATGCAGATGATGTCACAATGAGGGATGAAAGCACAGGAGGGATCGCAAGAGAAGAAGTGTGTTAAGCTCTAAAATCTCTTCAGAATGGTAAGGCTCCAGGAGTTGAAGGCATAACTGCAGAGTTGTTGAAGTATGGTGGTGACTCTATAATTGACTGGTTAACTGAAATTTGCCAGTTGTGCTGGGAGTTAGGAATGGTCCCTCGGGATTGGAAGGATGCTATCATTGTTCCCTTGTATAAGTGAAAAGGTGATCAGACTGAATGCAAGAACTATCGTGGTATTAGCCTACTAAGTGTGCCAGGAAATGTGTTTGGTAAGGTTGTTATTGAAAAAGTACGGGATCTTACATTAGAGAAAGTGTGGGATGTTCAGAGTGGTTTTATGCCTGGTAAAGGCTGCGCTAACCAGATTTTTGCATTACGCAGGATGATTGAAAAGTATCTGGCTGTTGGGAAGAAAGTTTTTACTGCCTTCATAGATTTAGAGAAAGCTTACGACCGAGTCATTAGGACACTTTTGTGGAAGGTATTGAATGAATATGGTGTTACTGGGAATCTACTTAATAGTGTAAAAGCCATGTATGCTGGTAGTAGAGCTTGTGTACGAGTGAATGGTGTTTTATCAAAATGGTTTTCCATTGGTGCAGGAGTTAGACAAGGTTGTGTAATGTCACCATGGCTGTTTAATATATTTATGGAGGCATGCATGCGTGAGGCCAAAATAGATAATAGTCGTTTATGTCTTGGTGATATACGTGTGTGCAGATTGCTGTATGCTGATGACACTGTCCTGTTGGCAGATAGCAAAAGTGAGTTGCAGAGTATGTTGACTCGGATGCACGAAGTTTGCATGAAATTCAAACTGAGTATAAATAAGGGAAAAACCAAAGTTATGGTGTTTGAGAGAGGAATATGTAGCACTGAATGTAATGTAAGTATAAATGTTCTGTGATTGACCAGGTGAGTGAGTTTGTGTATTTAGGAAGTATGTTTGACAGAGTGAAGAAGTTGGATGGTGAAATCAGTAGGCGAGTGAATTCTTCTTTGAAAGTCATAGCTGCTCTAGGAGGTTTTCACAGGAATGATGGGATCTCTAGAGAGTCCCGCATGGCTGTGTATGAAACAGTAATAGTTCCTACTCTGATGTATGGCAGTGAAACCTGGCTACTGCAGAAAAAACATAGAAGTCGTTTGTGTGCTGATGAAATGCGTTACTTACGTGGGGTTTGTGGCAAGACACGATCCGATTGTGTGAGGAATGAATATGTATTGCAGTTGTGTGATGTAAAGAAAAATGTTGTTAGCAAGGTGGAGACCAATATGCTTCGGTGGTTTGGCCATGTTGAAAGAATGAGTGATGAAATGCTTACTAAGAAAATCTTTTCAGCCCAAGTAGCAGGAAGGAAAGGCAGAGAAAGGCCAAGGAAGACATGGGTGGATCAGATTCAGGAGTGTCTGCATGAGAAAAGATTATGAGTATGAAGTATAAAAGATCTTGTGTACGGCGTGTAATGGATATCAGTGTAGCACGAGTTGTATGTCAAGATCGCTGTAAATGGCGAAGTTTGATACGACAACAATAAGTAAAAATATCTGGAAGTTTGTATTTTTTTTTTGGACCTAACCTCTGAATCTCAGAGAACAGCTTAGTGATATATGTTTGTGTATGTAAATAGTCCACCTGTGGCAGGTCTTTCAAGGATTAAAACAGCACGAAACGTCATGTATGTCCCGTCCCTCACTTAGGGCAACTAATTCTAAGGAAGGAATAGAATCAGTGCCGCGAGAAAAGCACAACATCCATGCCTCACTCTGATTCGAACACAGACCTATTTAGACGAATGATCGGAAGCCAGCTGTTAGACTCTGCGCCAGCCGGGATGAGGTTCTTTGTTGTTCCATGAAGACATATACACCGATTCTGTCATGATACCATACTGATTTAGTTATGTCATGCGTATAACGATGTTCTAATATAGATATGCCCTATACTTTTCGTACTGAGTAATGACGTACGAAACCGTTCTAAATTCCAAGTACTACTCTCCGGTACGGATAACCAATGCCATTGATGATTAAACTATATCCTCTTTCTGGATATTAAAGCAAAGAGTGAGAGGGTGAGGACATGTTTCAAGGATGGTCAGAGTATAAGTAGATGGAGTAGTAAGTAAACGGCAAACGTCCAGCCTCACCTAAGCCAAATTTTCCATGAATGGAGGTGCGCATATCACTGATGTTTCCATGCCTATCCAGTGAGCGCACTATATATGTACTAGATAAGCTATGCGCTCATTGAGATGCGAACACCTATATTTCTTCTAGTGCCCTTATTTCTCCCGGAGAGTGACACGCACCATTTGTACCACGGCTTCAGAGAGGTTCTCTACAATTCTACGATCTGCAGACATGCCGGCAACTGGTTCCAGGGAAAGGTTTGCGGCAGTATCGTGGTACAAACACGTAATTCTTACTTAAATTTGGACAAGAATTAGACTCATGTGGGAAAAATGATTACAAGCCAACATTTGTTCACCGTGTAGGCGACTTTTGCTCTTATTCACATAAAAAGCACTGGAATCGTAAGATCTTAAAGAAACTTATGAAGGGAATTGAATCATATAAAATTCTCAATCAAATTGGGATTTGGACACACAATAAACGTTACTAATTCATGAATGAAATGCAGGATTACACCATATAATACTAATTTTGAAGATGGCAATCCGATTTTTGGTGTAAATATGGCAAAGAATGTAAGTCATATAGTATGCAAAAACTTGTAAATTTCGTCGTCCTGGAGCGGACATCGAATCCGCTTCTGCCACATAGCGCCCGGGAAGCATACCCGGGCGCTGTCATATTATTCAAATTAATCGGAAATCTCAGACTTGGTCGTTCTGCGTGGTGTAGTGGTTAGCATACCCGGGCGCTATATAGGAGACGCGGATTCGATTCCTGCTCCTGGACGACGAAATGTTAATGTTTTCGTATATTGCCTGACTTACCATCTTTGTCATAGTTACACCAAAAAACGGATTGTCATCTTCAAGATGTGTATTACTAATTTGTTTAAAAACTTTCATTAAATGTATTTTTGGAAATCATTTATAATAACCGTAAAATTAAGTTCGATGAGTTTCTTCAGTCGTTCTGTTATGCTGAAAATTGAATTGACATCAATCAACTTTTAGAAGAAAGCTTTGAGGTCTGTTGAATTTATTTCCATAGTAAGTGTGTTCGATTTCTGATTACCTTGAAGATTTTTGCATGTCAAACTAACAAAAAGAAAAGTGTCTACGCAACATGCATTCTCGTTTATACTAACTGCCTTCCAGCAAAAACGAAAAGTATATAATAAGTGAAAATGATCACATGTAGAGGATTTTAGGAAGGGAGTGTCTGACCCCAGGTCTTAAACAACACTTAGAAATAGGAAGCTAGGAGGTTTGGGCTAGAGTGCCCGATAGGAAAGTGACAAGGAAGCGAAGTAGAAAGGGGAAGGAAGACGCCCTTATTTATTATCGGGGAAGAGTACCCAGGGTCCGTCGGCTTAACGTGGCACACCAGACGCACTGTGGATATTTTGTGCATCGAACCTGAGGTTCTTTCCACGGCAGTCATGAACGTTGCTCACTAGGCCACCCGTGATCATAAGTGAAAAACTTTTTACTGATCTATATTAATTTAAAATGTTACGCAGTAAAATCTGCAGAAAAAAGCTATTTATTAAGAAGGCCGACATTATTTACAAAATGTATTTAACACATAAATAAAATTATAATAATGTTTAATTAAAAATACATTTTAGAAAGTAAGCCATTTGTGTCTATGTACAACTGCAGTACTATGAAGGTGCTGCACATATATTTAAATTAAAGTTAATTTGAATAACGGAACTTCTAATATCCAGCGAAATGATTGATAATGCGATTTCAATTGCAGTAGAAAAGACAAAAAAAAACACGGAAGATTAACAAAGTATTATAATTTCAAAATTCCCATTTTGTTTTGCAGTTCAATTTTTTTAAAATATCCTTTTCGTGATATTGTTTTCAAACGATCACTCAAGTGGCAAATTATTAGAAACTACTGCTTAATATACCTTTTTACTCGAACGAATTGTATCAATATAACACTTGATTAATAATCTATGCTCTTACAATAAAGGATATGACATGCATTCTGAGAAAAAGTCATTCACCGGACGCTTAAAAAATTAAAAAGCATTCACAGCTTTCTTTTCAATGAGTCACAAAAATGGGGAGCCTTTTTTCCCAATTTCTATTCTATTATTTGCTTTATTTATGTTTATTAAATTAAAAAAAATATTTCCGTTGTTGCTTATTTAAACTGCAAATTTGTGCTACAGAAACTTTGACGCTGATTATAGGTCGATATGGCCAATGGGGGTCGGAGAATGGGCTGTAGATAAAGATTGACCAAATGACCATATGTAAAGGATTTTAGGAAGGGTTTGTCTGACACCAGGTCTGAAACAACCCTTAGAAATAGGAAGCTAGGAGATTTGGGCTAGAGTGCCCGATAGGAAAGTGATACGGAAGCGAAGTAGAAAGGGGGAGGAAGACGCCCTTATTTTTTACCGGGGTGCCAGTACCAGGGGTCCGACGGCTTAACGTGCCCATCAGACGGACGGAGGATATTTAGTGGATCGAACCTGAGGTCCTTTCCGTGGCAGTCATGAACGGTGCCCACTAGGCCACTCGCGGCCCTAAGATTGCGCTTCAAGCATTGTTTAAAACCAAACCGTGAAACGTTGATGTCCGGGTAAACAGTATAGGTAGTGGTAGATAATTCTGTGTACCCCAAAGACTTCGGGCCCCACAAGAGCCTCACACACTGATGTTTCCAAGTATCATCTATCTAGAATTACTGCATTTACTAGGGGGATAAGATCATTCTTTGACCCATATCACATTTTAACCAACTCGTTTCTGTCTCTTACAATAGTACCGAAAGAACGGCAAACCCAGTTTAAATAAATCTTAAAATAGTTAAAACGTGTTCCGAAAGATTTTTCCCATTTCATCTTGGGCGCTGCAGGAATAAGGTTCATTGTAAATGTCATTGTTGCCTACATCTGAGCAATGAAGGACAAGATTTTTCTTGTCGGGAGCTGGGACTGCACCTTACGGACGATCCCCGTGTGTGCACCCAATGACTCAGCAACTGGTCTGTGGTCTTCAAACAGGAGAGTGTGGTGAGGGTCTCTTCTCCCCTTGAGTAATAGAACAGAGAATAAAGGACTTGATATCAGGGGGTAAGGTACTCTGATAGATTTGTTTGCACCCTGTTGAGTGAGAAGAGTACAGCAACTGCTTTGCTGGAAAAAACGAATTCCCGCCGCAATGAGAACATTTCAAGTTCGAGGAGTGTGGAGAATTTGGAGCCAATAGCCCTGAAACTTCGTTGGATTTTTGGTAACTTTTTTCATGTGGACTGTCCGCTTAAAGAGCTAATTTGTCATGCAATCCTTAACGAGGTCTAGAAAATTACCATGCCAACAAAACCAGTGCAATCACTTCAAATACGTATGTCTATTTTAATTCCGGTAATCCCGTGTATCAGGCAGCAACGGCCGTAGTCCGGTTGATTTTGTCCACCCTGCCCAAAAATGGAGCTACAAAGAAATTCCACATGGAAGTGTAGATTAGCATATATATTTACAATTATGTTTTTGTTACTGGGGGCTAGTGAATCTTTCAGTCACCTAATGCTTTACCGGAAACCAAGTTTTAATGTTTTTTATTCGTTACAATGCACTTAGGCGATCTCTCTCATTTTTGTTTGCCGATCTTCTGTATTTCTGAGAAATTTCTATAGACTACGAGATGAATCAATTCCACGAATAATTCTAGTTCCTTTATTTGCTTATAAATAATCCCTGACGGAAAATACCGCCAAGCAATTTCCTAACTGAACTTTCCTTCCTCTCTCCACCTAAAACCTGTTTCCATTATTTTGGTTTTGGATTTAAGGAACATCATGGACAACACTACAAGACAAAGTAATACCCGAACCCTAATTCAGGTGCACTTAACATTTTATCAGAAGAATGTAGATACACCGGATGGACGGTATCAGCTTCAGTGGTAGTTAGAAGGCGGTATTAGCAACTTTTTACAAATAATGAAAGCCACTGGCTGGTCCAGATTATTAACAACATGTTCTACGTCGGACCAGGTACTTCATTGGTTGTTAGAAAATATCACACTTTTGCAGAAGGTCGTAACAGTTTATCAGGAATATCTCATAAATGCCAATTTCCACGATTGGGGGAGTAAAGAATGAAATATTTTTAATCACATGTACCATTTATTAATCATAGCTTTGTCCCAACACCAATCTTTAAGCTTGGAATTTATTGTTGATATATTTGAACGATGGCCTGAAAATAATCAGAAAAAGATAGAATATGAGTCACTAATGCTATAGGTCAATATCCAGGTAAGCTTGTAAAACAATGCATCCCGAAAATTGGCCACACGAAGCAGGATAACCAAAATTTAATTCCGAGTTACTTTCGTTGAAAATGTTTTGTTGTACATTTCTGTATAAATCATATCAAATATGTGGCTGAACTATTGCTGCGTTCTGCTTCTAGATTGGTGCTTGTTACAAACCATACAATTCCCCCCATTCCTGTTTTGCAGTTAATCGTATTACATAAATTAGGTCAGTATTATCGCGAAACAAATGAATAATTACCGCTTGGAAATTTGAATTGATCACACCCTAATTGAATTATTTAGGTGATCATTCCTCTCATAAAGAGGAATCTAAAAGGGAATAAAGTAAACACAGAGAAGCGACAAAATAACGGCAACATAATTTATACCCAATTGCGACCTTAAGCGTTTCGTGGCACGCTTTGGAAGTAAAGCTAACATAGTCATGATAACAGTTTACCCTCGAAACAGAAAGAATCAAACATGCCTCACTATCTTGTGCAATCACAAATCTTCGACTTTTCTTGCTGCAAAGAACAGCTTGTTAAGTTCGGTGGCACAAATCCTGCAATGAATAAAGTCAAGTAAACGAATAAATTTCGTTTGCTGAGTCAACAATACCGTTTTGCAGATACACTGGTCTCCATAAATAAATCAACAGACCGAAAAATAGCGATAATTTGGGGAAATATTGTTGAAATTGCACGAAATTTGCATATGTTACGGGCGAAGGCTTAAAATATCGTTGTGCGAAAGGCAAATGCGTGGCGCGACCAGCGCTTTATGCGAATGCACAAGAGTTTAAAAAATGCTGTTTCGGAGGGAGTCGCCACTTCATGTGCGGCGGTGTAAGACAAGATTTCAAGATAGCGATTTTTTTAACATGGCTTAGAGCGGAATTACCAGCGGAGTTACGCTACAGAGCAATAGGCGGACTCGAAGCTGGGAAACTGCATGCGGACGTCAAAAGATGGCTCAACTTCGATCGTTCTGTTGTCAACAGGATGTGGCATCAGTTCCAAGTCACGAGTGTTCGCGAAAGTACAGCGAAGGTAGGCTAAGGGTAACGATTTCCGGGGATGACCGGTATTTACGGCTAGCGGCACGGCGATACAGGACGGCTACACCGTCTCTTCTCAAATCTGTGCTTGCGGCAGCCACCGGACGGACGGTATCAGCTGCGTCGGTACGCAGAAGGTTACACGCAGGAGGACTGTATGCCCGGCGATCGTTAATATGCGTGCCTCTCAAACCCCTCCACCGGAGGAAACGTTTCAATTGGGAACGAATGCATGTGAAATGGACTCAAAATCAGTGGAGGTCCGTTCTGTTCACCGATGAGATGCAATACTGTGTACAAAGTGATTCTCGCTACGTTTAGATCTGATGAGAAGCCGGTACTTGCTATCTTCTATCTAATATCAATGAAAGGGACACCTATGGTAGTAATAGTGTTCTGGTTAGGGCAGACCAATTGTAAAGCGAGCGTACGACTTTTATGTGTTGTCACATGAAAACCTCAATGCTCAGTGTACAGAGACGACATTTTGGATCCTAATGTTCGTCCAATGCAGCCGCAATTTGCGATACATTTTTACTACAGGCGGATAACGCCCGCTTTCGCCCAACTCGCCTCCTGCACCAGTACCTGGAACAGGAGGTTGTAGTATGTATGTAGCGGCCTGCACGCTTTCCCAATTAGAATGCCATTGAGCATGTCGGATGATCTCGGGAAGCGTGTTGCTGGCCTCCACCATCCTTCCCGATCTCTGCAGCAGGGGATCGGCACTGCTTTGCTCGATAAATGGACGCAGCTACCCACGGAACTCCAGGACACCATAATTAACAGCACGGAGCATCTCTGTCAGGCCTGTATTGAAGTACCATTTCCTATTTCATCTTGATACCTATATTTATGTATTTTCATATTTGCATCACTCATACGTAATATAAATGCTTTGTATCAAATGTTATTACTTTTTATTTTTGTTGTTGCATTTGGTCTGATAAAGCTTAACACCATATTTTTTCCCGGATCGGTTGCGTACTTTTTAAGTTAATAAGAATTTTCTATTTGTTGCTTAATTTATGTAAACCAGTGTGACAGTAGTGTCTCTGTGGCCATGAGCACAAGGTAAAGAGTATGCAAACACAGAAGCGAATTTTGTTCCACACTACGAATTGATAGTACGATGGAGGATAAAAGCTCACTTGAAGGTCTGCAATTTTATTTTTGTGTACGTGACAAAAGAGACGGAATTATTTTTTCATCGGTTCGTTAATAAAAATTCCTATAGCAAATTTAGTATCTCCAATCTTTTATTAGAAACTATATGTAACAGTGCATTGTTAACCAACAATAATTTATGAATAAACTCTAGCTCTCACAAAATCGGTTTGCACTATAAGTAATTTTGAATACAGAAGATAGAAGTTGGTCACAAAACTATATTTTAACTCACAGCAGGCGAATCCACTTTTACAAGACAAGATTTTCAAAAAACTTCGGGTATAAATTATTTCTTTCCATACAATGATTTTCAAATGAAGTTAATCAGAAAAATATTATTTTCAATTATTAATTATTTTCCGTATTAAATACCGCCAGCCATTTTGCTAAAGCAAATTTATTTTCAATATCTTTTTTTGAATCTAAATCACATCACTTTAAATGAATGGCGTTAGCCTGAAACAGTAGGTCGATAATTATGGAATTGATTTTTAAAAAAATTCTGAACAGACACGGTTTATCGTTTTTTCCGTATCTATATTCCTGTGTTTCTGCCTAAATAAAGATTTCAGGAGATTAGGATGTACCATTCGTTTACAAGAAAAGTATTCTTTCCCCATACGAACAATAACCACATGAAATGTGGAAAAGTTCTAGTTTATCAAAGATCGATCTCATAAGACGGATGAGAATCGGAACAAGAGAAGATTTATTCAGCAAGTGTCTCAAATGATTTGCATACTACTATGTAAAAATGGGCAACAATTCTCAACCTAAAGCTTTATATGGGAGTTGAAGTAAGAGCAAGCAAAATAGAGTGGTCTACATAAATTAGGAATCGAATTGTAAAATTTCTGTAACTCAAAAAATATGTAACCAATTAGAATGACATTTGGTTAAAATCTTCAATGTGCAATGTGTTACAAAAAATCGCAAGAACATTTTACACAAAGCAATATAAACAACACTTGCCGTTGTTACACGATATTATAAAAGTCGATGATGGTGACTTTAAAACTTTAATGAAAAAGGTCGAAATACATTAGCACTTTCGGGTCTACTATAGACCCATCTTTTTTTTTTTATTTTTTTTTTTTTTTTGATTGGAGGTTTAACGACCACCGTGAGCAACTCAATGGGCTATAAGCAGTCGCCCGTCCCTAATTTAGGGTCACTGGTTCCAGGGAAGGGAGAGAGCCAGTGCCGTAAGACAAACACAACATCCATGCCTCACCGGGATTCGAACCCGGACCCCTTACGGGCGAATGATCAGAGGCCATCGCTTAGACCACTGCGCCACCGGGGCGGCATAGGCCCATCTTCAGATTTGAAACAATGGAACTATGAGATTACATGTGGTTATATATCAAGAAAAGGGCTAGATTACAACTTAAAATTTGAGAAGCAAAATGCATATGTGACGCAGTCAATTACAAAGCCTGTGCACGAGAGTCAACGTCTTGTGGGACGTGGTACTATTTGTTCAAAATAAGGTTCTTACAAACCGCCGAAATGTAATTTGGGAAAACATCATTGCCACAAAAGTCAAAGGTCTTAAGTATAAATAAAATTTCTGTAAATAACAAAGTTGATTAACATGGCGAAGATGCCAATATTGACTCATTGTCCCAAAAACTAAAGCTGCTCAAGAGACATGTTTTTATTTCACTTTCTGTAAAACAAGGTCACAATGAAACCCATCACCCAGAAAATTTCATTATTAGAAGTTTGCTGAATATTGCTTTAGTTAGGTTAGAAGCACTGGAGATTTTGTGGTTTACTAGCATTTCTTCTGCCAAAGATCGTGGCAATTGGATTATTCATTTGGATATCGACATACATTTTATTGAGTTTTATAAACTACCAAATATATCTAAGGTTTTTTGATTTCGCTTCTTTAAGTCAATCTTAGTTCAATCAGCAAAAATACTTTCACTTTCAACGCCTAAAATATTTTCATGAAGACCTGAGGTGTTATATCCTAAAAAAAGGCCAAGTTTTAACATCTCTAAGAATTATACTGTTTGTTCAAAAAAACATAATTAATTCTTTTGTTTTGTGAATGAAATTTATACAGCATAATCAATATAGTGAACATTGAAGACACCTGTTATTAAAAGGATGATTACATGATTTAAAATATAATTGAATGTTAGATCTCTGAAGTAGTTCATGCAGTTTAACTTCAATTCACCAGAAGGTAACGACAGACATTGAAACATATACACATTTGAGATATCTGAATACTTATATGACGCAAAGGTACAGTATAAAATAAATGAAAGCTAAGCAATTTCAGTAGCACATATTCACTTTTGCACCAACGTCTCGGTAACACAGCATTATTAATTAGTCCCTTTGTGTGCGTGTATTTACAAAACATTTAGAAAGAAAACTGTCTAAATATATTTCAAATGCTCTTCAAGGGTTAATCCCTTTGTCATTCTCTGTTTGAAATATACAAAAAATACTCATGAGTTTAAAACGACTACTGAGCTTAAAGTTATATGAATACAACTAATCATTTAATTAATTATGGACATATGATAATTACAACGAAGTAAAATTATGAACGTTTAAATGGGTGCCACGATCGCCAAATTATGCAATATTATTTCTTAAAACAGCAAATGCAATTTATTGTTTCGTCGCAGCAGTACACGTAACTCAACCATGTAATACAACAGATAGATAGTCTGTTGAGCTTATAAATTCATTCTTTCGATCAAATGTGAATTGCTTAAAAAGTGTGCAACTTTATTTTAGAGCGCTATTTGACTCAGAGGATTCTAGCATTTCTAATCGGAAATTATTTCCATTTATTCCTGTAAAATGGCTATACTTATTTTGTACATAACTTATTCGCGTTGTTAAAATTTTCTTCATGACAAGATTCTGATCCGCACAGTGATACTTCCATTCTAAAATTCTATAAAGCACATGGTGGCACCGTTAAAGGAAGTTAGAAAAAAAAATTGTATTTGGCAATAAATCCAGAAAATTGAATATTAATGAGATGGGCAAAGCATTTCATTCCGGCTCGACACAACCAGAAATTTTTACTAAACTTCATCTTTATCTCTACTAAATTTTCAAAATTTCCCTCAGAAAAAACCACAAGCAATTTGAATTGTGACATACATTTTTACCCAATTTCGCTTTTCCAAGAGTTTTAAGATAGCGTTAAATTAAAGAAAGTCATAGAGTAAAAAAAATTACTTTTCTTTACAGAAAAATACAATTTTTTCATTAGAAATACTGCAAGAAAAATTTGACAGAAGCATTTCCCAATTTCTATTATAAAAAAGCCATATAAACAATAATTAATCACTGCATCATAAAGATCCAAGGGGAAATTATGCCGTTGAATAACATTTCCTTGATGTTGTTTACGCTTTCCAACCGTAGGTTGAAGAAGCGTATATGCTCCAGCTTTGTCCGTCCGTCCGTCCGTTCGTCCGGCTGTCCGCACGATAACTGGCGTAAAAATGGTTAGATTTCGATGAAATTTTAGTATGTGGTAGGGGACAACTTGGGGACGAGCCCTATTGAAAATGGGACAAATGGGGTCAAAGGTCACGACGTAGGAGCGGAATCGTTCCATTGCCCTTATGCGTCATAATTTGCGTAAATATGGTTCGATTTCAATGAAAGTTTACTATGTGGTAGTGGACTATCAGGGGAAGAACCCTATTGAAAATGGGAGAAATTGGGTCAAAGGTGACGACGTAGGAGCGGGATCATTCCATTGGCCATGTGCGTCATAACGTGCGTAAATATGGTTAGATTTCAATGAAATTTTACTATGTGGTAGGAGACCGCCAGGGGACGAACCCAATTAAAAATGGACAAAATGTGGTCAAAGGTCAGGACATAGGATTGCGATCTATTCCATCTCCCTTATCCCATATTATTAAGGTGGACGTCAAGTAATTTTGCTTCCTATACTTCCAATGGAAAAACTTTTGTACACATTTTCTTCACAATTAATGTGTTCCCAAGGATGAAAATTTTAACATCGATTAAAATAACTTCATATTATAACTTAGAAAACCTAATATTTTCTAAAACATAACCATAATTATATTAAAAATCAATAACTTTTCCTTTGGTGGTGTTGAAACCAGGAAAAAGATAGCGCGACCTGTACTTTGATGACGTCAGTGGACAAATAAAAGTTGGATTGCATAATTACGGTTATGGTTTAGAAAATATTAAGTTTTTAAGTTTAGGAAATGAAGCTATTTTAATCATGTTCAAATTTTAATCCTTGGGAAGGCATTAATTGTCCAGAAAAAAGATGGCGCGACCTGTATTTTCATGACGTCAGTAGACAAACAAATGTGCGGATCCTATTAAAGTTTTATGACGTCATACTCTTGCTGGCGGTCGCAATTCCCATCTGCCTCATTTGTCACGCGCTGTGTGCGTATGTTCGTCCGCACGATAACTCGCGTAAAAATCGTTCGGTTTCGATGTAAATTTAGTATGCGGTAGGGGAACACCTGGGAAGGAACCCTATTGAAAATTGGCGAAATGGGTGTCAAACGTCAGGACATAGAAGCGGAATCACTTCCATCGCCATTATGCATCATAACTTACGAAAAAATGTTTCGATTTGGATGAAATGTTAGTATGTTGTAGGGAACTGCCTGGGGAAGAATCCCATTGAAAATGGGCGAAATGGGGTCAAAGTGTAGGACACAGGAGCGGGATCTATTCCATAGCCCTTATGCATCATAACTTACGTAAAATTGCTTCGATTGCGGCAAAACGTTGTCATGTTATTTCGGAGGTATACTAAACCGTTTCTGTTGAATATCATCGAAATGGGATCAAAGGTCAGGGCACAGGAGTGAGATATATTCCACAGCCATTTTTCTCATAACTTGAGTAATAACTTGAGTAATGATTTCTAGTATGTTGGAAAGCGTATCTTAATCAATGCATTGCATGATTTTACTAACTTGTTTTTCTTTCTTTTAGGGTAACTTTATCTAGAACTCACATCATCATCATCATCATTGTCAACAATTATTAATCCACTGCAGGACAAAAGTCTCCCCAACTTTTTCCACAACGGTCTGTCTTGTGCCAGTTCTTTCCATGTCACTCACGCATACTTTCTAATTTCATCCACCCATCTCCCATGTGGTCTTCCTCTGGGTCTTTTCTTGTCCCTTGGAATCCAATCTAAAATTTCGGCTGTCGATCGATGGTCTGTCCTTCTGGCAGTATGTCCAAACCATTGCCATTTCAGGGATTTAACTCTGATCATGATGTCTTCCACTCCTGCCATTTTTCGTATCCACGAGTTTATCTCCTTATCTCTCCCGGTTACACCAAGCATGCACCTCTCCATGCCTCTTTGAGTTGTCTGCAGCCTTTGTATGTCTCTTTTAATTAAGGTCCACGTCTCTGCACCATACGTAAGCACTCGAAGGTTGCATTGATCAAACACTTTTCTTTTAAGACATAATGGCACACAGCTCTTCAAAATTATGCTGTTTCTTCCAAAAGCTCTCCAGGCAAGTTTTGTACGACGATTAATTTCTTCATCAATGTGACCCTCACTTGATATCTGCTGTCCAAGATAAACGTACGTGTCTGTTATCTCCAACTTTTCTCCATCAATCGATAAATCTTCGTTACTTGTAAAAGCATTGTACATCACTTTTGTCTTCTGAAAGTTCATTTTCAATCCCACGTCTTTAGTCTTGGCAACAAGTTCCTGGGTCATACTCTGCAGCTGTGATGGGGAAGTTGCATAAATGACTACGTCATCAGCAAAACGAAGGTGGGTTAGACAATCTCCATTAATCTTTAACCCTTTGTTTTCCCAGTTCAGTGATTGAAAGACATTTTCCAATGCGGCATTAAAGAGCTTCGGAGATATGGTGTCACCTTGTCTCACTTTCTTTCCAATTTTCATGTGTGTTGTATTTTCAAACAGCCGAATCTTTGCTCTTGCATTTTCATAGATGTTTTTAATAATATTAATGTATGCATCTTCAATACCGCAGGACTTTAGAGCCATTGTAACTGCTGATGGTTTCACCGAATCAAAGGCTTTTTAATAATCGATAAAAGCCATGCACAATGGAAGTTCATATTCCCTCGCTCTTTCAATTAGTTCTCTCAGTACGTCGATATGATCTATTGTGCTGCAGCCACTCTTGAATCCAGCTTGTTCTCTCGGTTGAGCCATTTCCAGTGTTACCTTCAAACGGTGTGAAAGAAATTTAGTGAAGGTTTTATAAACCACTGATAGGAGGCTGATAGGTCTGTAGTTCCTGAGATCCTCAATGTCACCTTTTTTATGTAGCAGGACCATTGTAGCGTTGTTCCAATCCTCAGGAAACTTCCCTTCATTAAGGCATTGAGTAAAAATTTGGGCGAGTACAGTTTCGATTTCTCCACTTGTTTCTTGTGTGATGTCTACGGTAATTCCATCTTCTCCTGGAGCTATTCCCCGCTTCATGTTCTTGGTTGCATGTGCAACTTCTTCTGGGAGGACTGGAAGAACTCTGGTATTGGTACCTTTCATGATGTCTGGTGTACATGTATCATCCCTTTCATACACTGACGGAAAAAAAATTCCAACACCAAGAAGGGTTTGGGTTAGATAAACGACAGGTGGTAGGCGATGAGAGTACATCTGTAATGTTACAGTGGACACCCCCCCCACATCCTAAAACCTGAAGAAAACTTTAAAATTTGTCCGCCATGTCGCGTATTGTATGAGGCAGCTAGGAATCACAGTTCGGCAGGCTCACATGTTCTTTTACAGTTCAGTTTTTTTTTATTTATTTCTCATTTACGTTGTTTTTTCTTTCGGATGTTCTCTAAAATTAATTTACAAAATTGCGGGATAATTAGGAAGTCGCTCCAATGCTCTTGAAGGCAAGAAACGCAATATTTTTGCCGTTTTGAATTGTTTCTACCTGTGGGAAAAGGTAGCACTCAATGGTTGCTCTGGAAATTGATAAGAGCAAAGCGATAGGCCCAGAAGAGGACTTCTGGATTTCTTGAGGAGGGGCCGATGTTACGACCCACCGCCGCCATTGATTTAGTAATTAATGGGCGTGGTTGATGTGTGAAATTAATTAAGTATTAATTATGTTCGAGGCTTGATTGGAGTTTAAAAGTGTAAACAGCAGATAAAGTTTTATCTGGGGGTTTAGAAAAGAAAAGAGGCGAAGAATTCTCTCTCTGGCTGGGTGGTCTCAGAATAGCTCTGTTAGGTCATAAATATCAGGGCGCAGCTGACGGGAAGCTAAGCAACACGGAAAGGGAGAGTGGTACCTTTCAAAGAGGGGTCCACTTGAGTAAATGAATGAAGATGGGGACAAAAGGTTTAGCGAATAATCGTAAATTCGTCGATTGTTTGGGGCATTTTCGAGAACAATTGCTCTCTGTGTGGTCCGTGCAGAAAAATAAGAGTTCGCACTTGGCATGAACATAAGGAAGAAAGTTCAGTTGTCTGTGTGCTCTTCGATGTGAAAGGCTGGATGCCTTGGATCTGCAAAAAATGAATTGGGAAAAATGAAGCAGCAAACCTCCCCGCATTTGGTAAGAAATGGAGACAACTCGAGGCGGCTGATGGAGATGCCAGTTTGCCATAAAGACAGCGGAATGCCTAAATCAGCGTGATAAAGCTGAAATTTCTAGGCTGGAGCGTAATGGAAATCAGCGACTGTTTGGACTAATGAAAGCCAAGTTACAGGGGAATTAAGAAGTCTGCGAGTGGACAGTGGTCATTCCAATGAGAAGCGAAGCCATGCAAAGTCGGGTTCGGATGCCAACCACTGCAGTGTAGAATCGTCACCCCCATTCATCCCCTACTGTGGAGGAAGTGAAGAGACGCGCTTGTCTTACGGGGCGAAGCGAGGCCCCATGTGTGCGTGTGTGTGGTCACGTAAGCAGCGAAGCCACTACGTGTAAGTGCGACGGGATAAAAACATGGCGAAAGAAAAATATGAGCGTAAGAGCGGTGGCCTCGATACCTAACAAATATACAGGTGAAATGTTGAGTTGCCGATATACGCTTAAGGTAAAAGCACGTCTGATTTCGCTCGGCGGAGAAAATTAATCTCAGGGCTGGCGGTCGCAACTCGATAAAAAAAAATGGAAACAAAACCTGCGAGAGGCATATTTGAACTGCGTACTCAGGCAGGGTAGATGTTATGCTAACGGAAAGGAACTGACTGAATTGGGAATGAACGGTCAAAAAGGACGGAAGGTAGCGACGGACGGAATCTACTATAGCAGCAGCGGAATTGAATGTGTCCCATTCTCCAAACAGTTGATGGTCAGAATTATTTCTTCACGACAACAAAAAAATCATTTCCCAGGAACACAGAAAATCAATCTTGGAAACCGCAACAGCAGATGTGAGAGGGCCTATTTTGCTTAACGGCCACCTTCAAATCGTCACGAGAATAGATCAGTGTGCACTCTAATCATTGCAACAAAGTGCGGCGTGATATTACCATTTTAATTGTGTGCTTCATTTACATCAAGCGTCAAAGTGAAGTGTTGAATCATCGGTGCTGCCACATGGTGCAAGTGTCTGTGTGTGTGTGCGCGTTTTTTTTTTGTCGTGTGATATTATGTGATGCACAACGGATTTGCACAGCAAAGTCACGAAACTGTAAGTAGATGAATATTTCCTTTTTTTTCTTTCTTCGCACATCTGCGAACTTGTGCCATCCCGACACCCAAAGCTGCATGGACATAGATGCAGTAATGCTGAGTGACTGAACCTCAGAGGAAATACCTGCACATACAGATTTCAATTTCTTACAGGGCCCATTCCCTGATTAGTTTGTTGACATGAATAAGGGAGAGGGTGTGGCCACAAATTCCGCTGGGCGGGACAGTTTCTTTTAACTTTGGTTCAGGGCCAAAGCTAGCGGGGAAGGGATTTGCATGTGCATGCTTATTAGATTTAGTTAATTAACTTTGGCAGTATTTCGCACCTATAATCTTATACCGCAAATTAACGTGCTTGTGTATTTTGTGTCGCGAGTATTTTTAATGTGATCGTTTGCATATAATTTTTTTTTTCATTCTCTAAGCAATTGTATATGAATATCACCTGCAGCTCTATTTAGTGTGTTAAAGAGTAGTATCTCTTGTTCAGATAGTCCGGTGGAGACTCAGACGGCTTGCGTCTTCCGACAGTAAAGTGTGACACCGTATGCTGCCCACATATGAGGGGCAATTGTCTATGCGCCTAGAGAGCGCCGTATCTGTTTAAATCTCGCAGAACGTTATTAAATGTTGTGTTGTGTATTTGAGAATCATGTGTTATTTGCGAAAGTGAGTGTTGTACTGGCTGGTTGGGGATTGAATGTACCGGAGTAAGATCCGGACCACTACACTCAGTCACGAATTGGTGATTGCGGGTGAACCTCATCACAACTCTGATCCCAAAGTATCATTTTTTTTTAGATTATTTTATTTTTATTTGTTGTTGTTATTTTGTTCACAAGGTGGATTCACCCAAGCCTTATGCTTCGGGTCATTCTTCAACTTTTCATTTTTTATGTTCTGGTGTGAATCTTTGAGTGCAGCAGTGCACCTGAGATTCTCACCTGGTGGCGCGGCCAACTAAATTGTACTTCAGGTCTCAAGCACCGTTACCGGCAGACTCGGCAGGAACACTGCTAGTGCCGTGTAACAGTAAGATGACGTCTATGCAAATTTCGCCCTCGGCGCATACGTGTGACGCTAGTAGCGCCCCTCAGAACATGCAAAGCAGGTTTGCTGTATATACGCGCTGTAACGTTCGTGAGCGTTAGTTATCGTTGAGATTCGACGTAGGGTGTTGATGTTAGTCAAGAACGCCTTTAAGAAGACGAAGAAGCCATTATCAATAGCTCACATAGTTTGAACGAGGTCGTGTGCGAAAGCTTGGAGAAGGTGGATTTTCTTTCCGCAATATTGCAGAACGACTTGGCAGGAATGTAGCCACTGTGTATGATTGTTGGTAGCGGTGCTCAAAGAAAGGTACTGCCTCAAGAAGGCCAGGTTCCGGCCGGCCACTTGGCACTACTGAGAGGGAAGACCGCCGTGTACGGCGTGTGGCCGTGGCGCACCGTACCGCGTCTACGGCAGCAATTCGAGCTGCAGTTGCCACCACAGTGGCACAACGAACTTTACAAATCGGTTACTTGAAGGAGAGCTCCAAGCCAGACGACCTGAAGCGTGCATTCCACTTACTCCAAACCACTGCCGTTTGCGTCGTCAGTGGTGTCAAGCTAGAGCTCATTGGATGACGGAGTGGAGATCTGTTGTGTTTTCTGATTAAAGCCGGTTCTGCCTGGGTGCCAGTGATGGCCGTGTGTTGGTTAGAAGGAGACCAGGTGAGTGCCTGCAACCAACCTGTCTGCGGCCGAGGAGTAATGGTCTGGGCAGCTGTCTGCGGCCACCTGGAGTAATGGTCTGGGCAGCAATTTCCTATGACAGCAGGAGCACTCTCGTGGTTATCCTACGCACCCTGACGGCACAGTTGTACGTCGGTGTAGTGATTCAACCTGTTGTGCTGCCATTCATGAACAGCATTCCAGGGTGTGTTTTCCAACAGGATAACGCTCGCCCGCATACCGCTGTTGTAACCCAACATGCTCTACAGAGTGTCGACATGTTGCCATGGCCTGCTAGATCACCAGATCTTTTACCAATCGAGCACGTATGGGATATCAGTGGACGACAATTACAGCGTCACCCCCAACCTGCATTAAACGTCCCTGTATTTACCGACCAAGTGCAACAGGCATGGAACTCCATCAGACAAACTGACATCCAGCACCTGTACGACACAATGCATGAACGTTTGCGTGCTTGCATTCAACATTCTGGCGGTTACACCGGTTTATAATGTACCAGCATTTCACATTTAAAATGGCTCTTCTCGCGCTTACAATAAGCTGTGATCTTGAAACCTTAATCGATTAAATATGTTACCTATACAAATGTATTGCCGCCATTTCATTCCTCTACAACTATTTTTTCGTGGTGCTGGGATTTTTTTCGTCAGTGTATAATGTGGAGTAGACATCTTTCACTCTTGTCAAAATTTCGCCTCTATTTCTTGTTACAGAACCATCATCTTTTCTCAGTGCCATAATCTGTTTTCTACCCTTATTGAGAAGTCCCTTTGCTATCTTTAGGCTTTGGTTGTTTTCCATTGCTCTCCTCACTAGTTCACAGTTGAATTTCCTTACGGCTTCAGTGATACCTTTTCGTACTGTCTTACATAGCTCTATATATTCCACTTTGGAAGTCACATCTTCTTTAGTTGTCCTCATCTCTCTTCTTTTTTGCATCAACATTTTGGTTTCTCCTGATAATTTGTTCACATGCAACTTGGTCTTAGACCCAGCTAATTTTGTTGTTGTTTCCATAAGAACTTTGGTTACTTTTCTGTTAACTTCAGAAATATCCACTTCTTCCGAAGTTAGGCCTTCTAACGCAGAGAAAATGTTCTTCAGTTCCAACTTGAAGGTATTATGGTGCTTTTTCAGGTTGGTTAAGTCCATACATTTTGTTTATCTTATGAGCTTGCTACGTTTGAGTTTAGTGTTAAGGTGCATCATACATCTCACCAATATATGGTCACTACCTGTGTTGAACTTGTTTAGCACACTGCAGTCTTCTATGACGAATGTTTTGTTACACATAATAAAATTAATTTCACTTGTCGTCCCATTTGGATGTCTCCATGTCCATATCCTCTGTGGCTTTTTCTTGAAAAAGGAGTTCAAGATGAAAAATCCTTCTGCCTCTGCTAACTCAACGAGAGTATTTCTACGCTGGTTTCTGTTGCATTGACAGAATTTACCTACTGAAGTTTCATTCTGTTGCCGTTGCCCATTTTTACATTGAAATCTCCAATAATTATCTTCAAGTGATGCTTACCTTTATTATTTAGATGACGAATTTCCTCATAACATTCTTCAATTTCTTCTTCAGGATGACTTGTAGTGGATGCATAAGTTTAAATAATCTGAGCCTTGTATCTTCTCGAGAGTTGGATAACGAGTCGTTCAGCTCTGCCAGAGAAACTTTCAACTTCTAGAACTTTATCCTTCAGTTTCTTGTTTATTATAAATCCAACACCACTAGTTCTACCAGTATCTGTCCCACGATAGTAGAAGAGATGTCCACTTTTCAGTTCAATGGGATCTTCTTTTTTCTCCTTACCTCACTTAGCCCGACGATGTCACACTTGATCCTTTGTAGTTCCTCTTCCAATTCAAGAAGCTTTGAACCAGAAGATAGGAGCGTCCATTATACGTAGCCAAGGTCGGCATCAGATGGCAGCCTAACACGGTCCTCCGGGGATTCTTAGCTCCCTCTGCCTTCACGTCGCACTGGTCGCTGCCTTGTCCAGTTACATTCCAGCTGCTGGAGACTGAGAACCAACATTTAAGTTGTGGAGTCATTTTGGAGGGGTTTGGCCATAACTCACCACGCTGTACGGCTGGTTGTTGTGTGTGGGATAGCATTTCCTCTAATCTCGATGGTATAGTTATACCGCTATTTGCGGTCGTCAGTCCCCCTTTAGTGGGAACAGGATGCACCACGAAAAGACGAGGTTGACATTTGGCAAGGAGAAGCTGTGATGTTACGCATCACCTGAACTTACATGCCTACACCTATCACAACTCACATACTGTGTGGTATATCTGCCAGTTTTACTGCCGAGCATTGTCATATGACCGTAATATTAGTCTCAGTAAAAAAATGGTTAGTCTTTGAAAAGCTGGAAATTGAAGAAAAAATGTATGGATATTACCTTACAGTTACGTGATGCAACTGAAAAACGATATAAGAAGAATGTTATGCTTTATTTCATATTTCCTTTAGAATATTCATATATCTTTTTTCGAATAAAATTTGCATGTGGAATTAATTTGATGTCGAGCCCAGTTTTATTTTAGTTTATTTACTGCATTAGTCACAAATTGCATGTTTGCTTCACGATGCCAATGCTTGTATACGCAAGATTGGAAAAAAAGTTGCTTACGGTGTTGCAACACAAACGAAATGTTATTCGATGCAAAATTCACTTTACGACATCATAGGCTGATGTTACATCTATGCCCTTTGCTAAAATTCCATTTGAAAACCTATCTATTCATTACGGACACGATTAGCTGTTTCAGATTGTGCCTAACTCTCCCTAAAAATGAAGAGGTTTCTAGGATCATCTGCTAAAATTTTGTTTTCCATTATGCTAGAGGAAAGGATTGTAGTCGCTCATGGTGATAATGCAACATCGGTCGAACTCGCTAATGTGACTACACTATTGTCTTACACGACGTCGAGACATCCGCACCTATAGCTCACAAAGTAGTGATACGCACAGAGGGCCAGGCGGCTCTTATAGCGAAAAATAAAAATAAAGAACCGGCTGGTTTCCTGTCTGTGATGTTGCACGATGTAATTTGCCTAGACATGGTAAGCCTACACCTATGACACCGAAATGCTAACCATTTCTGCGATATTGTCTAATTAGCTTGTCCTGTAAATATCATAGACCTACCTCGACTGTTTTCAGGTATTCTGTTTTCTATACTTGCAACTGGTGATGTCTGAAATGATTGCGAAACTGGCCAACGATTTCTAACATTTACAGCATTCCAATAAGATCTCCTTAACAAAATTAGAAATGTTGTAGGTTTCCTGCACAGGGCTTGAAAATTGAATAACCAAACATAACTGTGAAATAAATTTTCTTTTGAACTGTTCAGTAATTTCTCCGTGATGAATACGGAAATTACTTGCATCAAATGTGCCTTCTAAGATGCGGGCGCGGGCAGATCTTAACTTCATAGACACAGTAAGCATTTTAGGTTAAAATTCCTAAATCACCATTAATTTTCATAAATTGGAAACTATTACGTGCAAAATAATAGTAAATAGATAAAATTCGGGCTCTCAAAAGTCAAAACAATTATTTCTTAAATCCCGTTCGACTCCTACGTTCGCCTCATTGTCCTCCTAATTCTCAAAGGCTTCTTGCAAAATAGAATCGTGCGAGCAGTTAGCGAATGTGAGAATGCGGATTAGTGATTTTCTCACGACGATATAGAGGCAGATATTAAGTCTTTTCTCAAAACGACACATTAGCGCCAGACAGTCACAGAAAATCGTAACCAAGATCATTGTACTAATTAATGCACCCATGCTCGGGGGCGGGGGATGGCTTTCCCGTCAGGTAAATTGCAAACTGATGGTAAAATGAAATTGCTCAAAACTTTGTTAGATATAAAGCAGTTTTCTTCCAACATCAAATACATTGAAATATGCCTTGTCTTCAGAGATTATGGCTCCTCGTGGGACACTCTTCAAAGTGTGCCCCAGTGAGGATCACTGAAGTCTCTGTATCCCTCTCGCCCAACGCCAAGGGGGCCACAGAGATTAATACTCAGAAACACCAAAGAACTCTGTCCGCCATTCATCACATGGAACGGCTTCTAGAGTCTGAACTCTGACAAATAAACATTCACTTAACCTTTCACACAACTTTCTTTCTCTTTTGCCCAACACAAACGATCATAGACACACCATACAGCATTTATTCCCCCTTCTTTCCTCATTCCGGCCGATCGAAAGCAGGAGGCATCTCCCGGTTGGCAACCTGGAATGAAAGCAGCTCCGAAGTGGATTTAGAGGCAGATTCGGAAAGCAAAAAAAAAAAAAAAAAATAAAAAAACCCATACAAACCTGAGGAAAGGGCACCCTCCTCAGGAAGCCCTGAGGTCTAGAACTCAAGGCATCTCTGAACTCCTATACTACATTCTCTAATTAGTGAATTTCACTAAATTGACATTCAAGAAATTCCACACTTAGTACAGTTAAAAATTCTACAAAAAACTAAAAACTTTTAAGCACTCACTTCTAAACACTATATTAAACTTAGATAAACAAATATGTTATTTCTACAACTTCATATACTATGACTATCCTAAATCCTATACACATTCTTTCAGGACGTTCAACAGTATTATTTAACTAAAAATGCACTATTTTATTTTACACAGGTAGAGACAAGATTAATCTCCAAAATGTTACAGCAATCCTACACATTACACTAATGTACTACTAATCTTCTAAAACTGTACTAAAAATTATTTTCATTTTTTAATCAATGAATTATATTACCTTTAACTACAGGCAGAAAACAAATCAACCTTCACATTCTGGCCATTTCTTTTGAGGTCTGACAGTGACCTGTACATGGTGGAGAAGCCGCAATTTACTTTTAATTCCAGATGATGTTTGGAGCTTGCGGAGAACCTCCAATTATTCTCATCCATGACATCCATCGTCGAATGAACTGTGATTCAGATAATCGGACGTGATCTGTCACCATCCGATTTCTGATCATCCTCTTAATATGCCAAATCACTTGCTGAGTATTACCCTTTGATTTTTCATTATGACTTGTGTTTACGTTCAAGTTAGTTTGTGTGCCGTATTATTTGTTTCTTATTTTCTTTGGTATTTTGATACGCAAAGAAACTGTGTATTATGCGTAAACATGCGTTTTGTAATTTCCAGTGTTTTTATTGCAGAAGTAAGTTTGAGCTTCTTACTTTTAATAAAATAAAAATAATAATTAGCAAAAGGTTTAAATATTTATTTATTTAAAAAAAGCAACGGAAAGAACGGTGATAAAAACGGTGCGGATTTAAAAAAAGTAAGGGTTCCATTACAAGTTCCAGCTTCTACTGTATTAGTAAGAGAAGCTGAAAAACCAAATATTTTGCCCAGGTGGTTTTGATGCCTCCCCAGCTTTTTGGGTTAGGCGGAAATTGCACATGGCAGTTTAAAGGTAATATTGCTTGCATCCTGAACCTCATTTTTTGGAATAGCTGGTGCTGTTTACGGTTGAACCAGGTATATCAAAATGAGGTAATCTGGAGACCGACGACCTAAATGTTTTGGAAAGTGGATACTTGACTTTTACTCATTTATAAGTCGTGTGTTCCTTTTAAAACAAGATACTTCTTGTATATCTTGTTTTAAAATGAACACATGTATATTTTTTCGTTTAATTCAAAACATTCATTCGCTACCTGCAAACCCAAAGCTGCTTCGGTGTCACCTTTTCAAACTTTATGACAGATGTGTCGGACGATTTCGCTTCGTTGGAATGATATGAGTAACGGAACTCATTTAAAAATTCATTGTTCGGCCCCTAGATATAAAACCTCACTTTTCGAAAAACAGGTTTTCAATGTGCATATAACTGAATAACTAAATGGCACAGACCTGAATCTTAACATTTCTTTCTGACATAAAGTAGGGGTAGAATTTTAAAATCATTTGTTTCTGCATTTTTAAATAAAGAGTCAAGTTACGTTTCTCTTTTCGCGAGAGAAAAACATATCGGCAAGAGATGCAAGTTAGTTGTGATTAACTTTTGATTTATGTTTTAACAGCAGCAGTAAATAAATTTTGATCTTAATTTTTGTATTCATTTTGTATAAAGGTTTACATCTTTTATAGCACCAATAAGTAAATGATTGTATCATTGTGATATTATTTCATGTACCGCAAAAAGTGGATTTTTGAGGCTATGTGCATTTGTCTGACCAAAATATTTCGAAAATATAAACACCAATATAGATGAAGCTTTCTTCTAAAAGTGCATATTATGACTGCAAGTCACTAACATAGCAAAATATGAATTCCTACGAGAGTACAGGGCAAAACCTTGAATTGAACGCCTCATGTAACTTTATGTAATCTATTTAAATTAGTTTTTACTTTTTTAATTTTTCTGAGCAGATTGATATCACCGTATGTCTTATTAGAATGTAAATGGAATCATTCAAAAATTCCTTTAGTTTTAATTGGGATGATTATAAAAAGCCACACTAAGTACAGTTGATCCAAACCCATTATGTGGAATCTAGGGACCTACTGGTTAGTTTATGTGGGGTGTCGTCAGATTATAAAATCACGTTTACCCAGCGTCTGGTCGACGAGACTTTAACCTCTGAGACGGGCGTTGTGTTTCACACGCAGTGTCCTGTGGGTATCACAGTTCTTACGTGTGCCGCAATATTTTATGTGATCGTCAATTATCGAACACTTCCCGTTTACTTGAATACTGCTGAACATAAATTTGGACAATAATAAGTTACTGTTACGTTTTACACTGTTAAAGAAACACTCTGTCATTCGTAAAACGAATCATCTTCATCGCTATCTCTTTCACACACGTTGCCACGTAATTTCTTAAGTTTGCAAAATAAATACACATCATAAACAACATTACTGAGAATTGAATATCACTGGAGAAAACCTTCTTTGAACAATAAAAGTGTTTATTTGTTGACATCTGCGACTTAAAGCTATTACAGGGATCAGGACCCTTTTATTTATAAGAAGTTAACTTTTAAACTGTTATGCACAATTCCTTGCATCTTGACTGGAAACAATATTCACCAATTGTTACTTTAATAGGCATACTCCCCTAATATCTATTTTAAGCTACCTCTTTCTTCGCTTCCAGTTACGTTAGTAATTTACCTTCCTCATATTCCTGTTAACTTCCGATAAAATTCGGTACTTCCTTACTCTCATGTTATTTCTATTCCCTAACATGCGTACGATGTCTCCAGAGATTAAATTATACACAGTTCTTAAGTATTCAAATTATCCATATTACATACAACTCCGAGGAAATAATTAAAGTGTAATGAATTCATTCTTTTACCTTTACTTCACAGAAAGGTCCTGGTGTCCGCCTTCTCAATTATGCGTCAGTTCCCGTTCGGCTATTAAAGTTCATACACAAGTTCATAAAGTTCGTTCATTGTCCGCATTCATGTCTTACTGTTACGGAGTTCACTTCGTCGGTACGCTTCCCTTTCTTATAAGCTTCACGTCCCGGCTAGCTGTGTTCTTGCTCACGTCGGCGCGTATGTCCGTCCGTCTGTGGATCACTTAGTCTCGCTCGCCTTGCTTCTCCATGGACCTCCTTTCCTCGAGTTCGGTTCCTGGTGCATCGCACTGGTGATGGCCGGCGGTCTCCGGTCTCCGGGTCCTCGGTTTACCGTTCCTAAACTTAATACTTTCTCATCCCGAGAGAGGTCCAGCACGACCTACTTTCTATAAAAACTCAATCAAATATATTCGTCGACGAGAGAGGTCAAGTACGACCAACTCTCTCTAGAAATACTCAAAGTGAATGTCGTTCGTGCTATTTTAAGTTCCGACTTAACGTTCGCTTTCTCTCTCTCGCCAATTATCTCAAAATCCTTTCTCTGGCGCTTCTGCCCAATCCGAGCCTCCGCTGAAATTATCTCATGCTCATTCCCATTCTCTAACCTCTCAGGCTATTTAAATCAGACTTTCCTAATTTTGTGATTCGTTCTAGGAGGAATTCGTGTAGGCCTGTATTCGCTCTTCCCTTAAGAATCGACTCTCGGTTCCGCCTTCTGTTTCCACGAAAATCTCCTCTCTTCGGGCTTTTTCCCATTAATTCTCTTGCCCCAATAAAACTAGATTAGCTCTCATCCGATGTTTCCCCGCTTTGTCCTGTAACTGAAATTGTCTGCAATTAGCTTCGTTTTCCCATCGGTCTGATGTCTGTCCCAAAGCGCTTTCTGGTCTGGGAACCTTATCTAACTATTGCTGGCTACGCCGTAGCCTGCCGCCTTGATAATTTCTCCCGCCATTGTAATTCTACTGCAACCTCTATTGTACGTAATGTGACGCGGTTACTTTGATTACGTGCTGTTATGCCATCTCATCTTCGCCGTCCCTCCCGTGGGCTGCTCTTTACTGGTGTTCTGTTCTCCCCCCCCTTTCTTGCTACCGGCAGCTTCCCGCTCTGCTCTGATTCCTTTTACAAGGGAAAGGGCTTGCTTCTTTCCCTCCCTTGTTGTCCGTGTTATCTCCTTTTGTTACCTGAGTTTGTCAGCTGCGCTGGGCTAATACCTTTAAGTGGGTGAGTAAGGGTTTGCCTCCCCCTTACTTGTTGCTGCTCCTTTTCGCTCCTGCGGGTTCCTTTAAAATATTTATTATCATTTTTACCTGCTCTCTCACAGATTAATTATTAGCGTTTTGCATATTGTGACAACCTCACTTCGGGAGCGTTGTAACAGTGTTCATTAAAATTTATTATCGAATAAATCTGAGATACAGTACACTCGCTGATAGTATAACGGGGACGTTTACCTGAAATCAGTAGAAAACTGCTCAAAGAATCGGTTGAAATCGGCAGATCAGTTGGTTTTTTTGGCTTGAAATGTGCACCACCTAAAGGACGGTATTGCAGCACTGAATGCAATCTCTGTCCGAAGGAACACTTAAATCTACTTGTGCTTTGAATAACACCAGAACTAGACAAACTACTATTAAACACCGGAATGTAAATTCAAGTTAGTTCAGTCCTGAATCACTTTTGACAAGATATCACTAATAGTCAGCTTTATAACTTCATGCTTCCCATTGTAACTAATGAAGGTGAAAATAATGATGACATTGTTCTTTTATGTAGTCAGTTTGCATTGGTCCCTTTTGTCTTCTAAATAACGGGTTCGTATATACCCATACTTCTTATTACACTATACCCAGATGTTTCCAAAGTATATGAAATAAGTTCTGTACCCAAACAAAAATATATTTTACACAATTACTTTAATACAGTTGTTTTCTTTATACACTGCTGGACAATTGCTAAGGACGGATGACAATAGCAACGATAGCAACCATAAAATGGAAGGCAGGAAAATGTGGAAATTAGCATAAGTGAGGGATACAGTAAGATGTGTTGTGCGTATGCAAATTTTGGGTTGCCGAACTTGTTCGTGACGTCATAGCGCTGATAAGAGATATAAAGGATTTGACGCGTATTGACCGTTCGTGTTCAAACGCAAAGTTGAAAAGGGAAAAAATCAATTGACGAACTTGCAATTTTCAGTATGTCTTCCCGACATCACCTAGATGATATCACGCGTGGCCGTATTATTGGCAACATTGAAGAAGGGCGAAAAATAACAGATGTTGCCAGGGAGTTCGACGTCAGCCACAGTGTTGTTTCAAGGCTTTGGAAATCATTTCAAACAAATTGATAGTGTAGCAAACGTCACGGGGGAGGTCGTGTTCGCAGTACGACACCTGCAGAAGATCGGTAAATAGTGCTATCAACAAAAAGACACCGGCGCAACACAGCTAGTGAGGTAGCAAATCAGTTTATGGCTGCTACTGGCAAGCGGATATCCCGAAAAACTGTCGCCAGACGTTTTCATTAAGGAGGACTATACGCCCGCCGTCCTGTTGTGTGCATCCCGTTGTCCAGACGTCACCGTACCGCCCGTTTGCAATGGTGCCATCAACATCGCAATTGGACTGATAACGACTGGTCTGCTGTCTTCTTCTCAGATGAGAGTAGATACAGTCGATCGTCTGATTGTCGACGACAACTGATCTGGCGTGATAGTGGTACTGCATATTATCCAGCAAACATACAGGAAAGGGACAGATATCCGACATGTAGTGTCATGGTATGGGCTGGCATCATTATCAATGACCGTACGTCCCTCTATTTGCTTCTAACTGGGATTATGACTGGTCAACGATACATTAATGATGTTCTGCTACCTTATGTTCGCATGTTCCGTGGTGCTGTCGGTGATAGATTCATTTTCATGGACGACAACGCAACATGTCCTCGAACAGTCGCTGTCCAGGAGTGTCTTGAGAGCGATAATATTCAACGCCTCGTATGGCCAGCACGTTCTCCAGATCTGAATCCCATTGAAAATGTGTGGGATGCTTTGGGAAGGAGTCTTGCTGGTCGCTAATGCCCTCCAATATACAAGGACACCCTCATTCGTGCACTGACAGAGGAATGGGATAAACTACCCCAACAGCTGCTTGATAATGTTGTGCAAAGCATGACACGACGTGTGGAATCATGCATCGCCCTCCATGGTGGCCATATCCCGTATTGACATCTTACGCCGGAACGCCTGCGGACGGTAATTGCATTTTTTCACGTTTATGTATTCTGCACAAAATGGCCTGTTTGTCCCTTGAACACGTTCCAAAGCCTTCTGGATTTCAGAGCACAATAAATTGTCTTTCTTGTAATGTCCTGGCATTCTGACATTATTTTATTTCACTTGGCATCCAACCACACTTACTTTTTTATGCGCTATATAGCCGTTTATGATCCGTCCTTAGCAATTGTCCAGCAGTGTATTTTCTTTTATAATAAAACACTAGGGAAATGCTCTGTATAACATATTCAGGTATCTAGAATATAATTAAATATTTCATGACAACGAGTACGATTTGTAAAAGAAATAGCAGATGGATAATATTAAATCATTGCCAGGCGTTTTTTCTCCTCTGGCCAAAAAATACATATATATATAAAGAAGGAGGTGAGTCATTGGGTTGGATCTGTAAACGGTGAGTACTGAAAGGATGCGAGCATTCTTACACAGCATGTCTCTGACTGTGTTAGATGAAACACAGTATCACAGTCGTTACTCTCTTGGACAACGCCAGTGCTTACAGTTTACTTGGCCACTCATGTAGTGAATAGCAACAGACTTTTACACTACCTTCAATCTGCGTGGATATCAGGACTGTCCGATTATTACGTATCTTTCTGTTCTTCCTTTCCCTGTGTCTTTCCTATCTGGTACCGGGCATCCTAGCCAACATCTCCTCTCTCCCTGTTTCTAAGCGCTGTTTAAGATCCAGGGGCTCCGAAATTCCCTTTCTAAATTCCTCTAGAACAGCATTATGCGGAGACTCATGAGCCGCCGTTATGCATCCGTCCTAAGCAGCTGTCTCTTCAGTTTAATACCAAACTGAAATCTCTTCCTGATCATCCACTGCATGGTTCCATCTTCCAACCAGACTGGGTCCGCTTGTTTTCCAACCGCCCCTTCTGTCTTCCGACGTTCGGGATTCGGATGTCTGCCATAGTGCGCGATGCTGGTCTCAACTTGTCTAGGATTGGTTTGACCACCTTTTATCGACCATCTTCCTTGGCAGCCCGTTCAAGCAACGGCTGACCTATCTCTTTGTGTGTGGCCAAAGTCGTCTACTCCTGCTCTGGTGTACCAGCAGCTCTTTGCTGAAAAACTGTCTGCCTACCCGGATTTCGTGCCTGTGTTCACCGATGGCTCGAAATCCGGGAATGTTGTTGGATCCGCTTTTGTGTGTGGCGATGCCTCCCATGCTGAGAGGCTTCCGCCTGAATCCACCGTCTTTTCGGCAGAGATGCGTGCGGTACACCTCGCTTTGTGCCACATACAGTCTCGAACACATCGTCGCGCTATGGTTTGCTCTGATTCCCAGTCCGTCATCCAGGTTTTATCTTCTCCGGAGGACACACACTCACCTGTCACCCGTGATGTCCGTCGTCTTCTTGGAACTTTGGAGGGTGATGGCTTTCTGGTCCGATTCTGTTGGGTTCCTGGCCATGTTGGGATCCGGGGTAACGAGCTGGAAGATCTCTCTGCCAGGTCTGTTTCCTCCATGTCGCCAGCTCGGCTGCCAATGTCTTTCCGCGATTTTAGACCTTTGATCCGGACATTTCTCCTGGACGAGTGGCAGTCCCTGTGGTCTCAGCTGGGCAGCAATAAACTGTATTCTATCAAACCACAGATCGGACTTTGGAAGTCTAGTTTGCGGAAGAAACGTCGTAAGGAAGTTGTTCTTGCACGTCTCCGCATTGGGCACTGTCGTTTTACTCACCGCTTTTTGCTGTGTGGCGAGGGTGTCCCGATGTGTGAGGCGATGCAACTGTCGTCTCACTGTCCTTCATGTTTTGTGTACTTGTGTTCGGTTTTGTGATCATCGTTTTCGTCATTTTCACTCTCATCTGTTGGACGAAGGAGCAGCTACGCTGCAAACTATAATCGGCGAAGCCTGCGACGTGAAAGCAGTGTTTTCGTTTTTACGAGAAATTGACTTTTTTAAACTTATCTAGATTTTACCTTGTTCATTATCATGTTTCATTTTTACCACATCAGCCTGTTTTTAACCTTGTGTACGTTTTTTATTGATTTAGTTTTGTTTTGATGTCTTTTGTTTGGCGCTCTTTGGCCAACCATGGCCCTTGCGCCATTAAAATTAGTCAACCAACCAACCAACCTAGAACAGCATTCATATTTCATAATTCATCGTTCAGATTTAAACAACTTTTATGGTAAATCTAATTCTTCTGATATTACTGTACGGCGTTTTATCGTCTCTAAGACATTCAATGAAAGAAACCCAACCAGCTGTTTTGAAAATTACCTTTTTATTGGGACATCATATAAATTATGTTATAGTTTATAGGGAGAAAATACATCTATCAAATAATCAAAACATTCCATCTCAATACAGAAAATTAAGCATAATATAGTAATACAGGTGTCCTTAAAAGTAAGAAAATTTAGTAGACTATGAAAATCCATCAGTTGACATGAGTCAAAGTCAGTAGATCTAGAATAAATCAAAATCTATCAGTTGACAGGGGTCAGTCAGTAGATCTGATAAATCAATATAACAGCAACACAACTAGATCACCACGCTGCCAACGGGTGATTTTGACGTTGCCCCGCTTATTTCGTAATGGTTCCAGACTGGTCTCTAAAGGTTGAACCAAAACCTATTCTACAATTCAACTTACTTACATTGCATCCCCAGTACTAGGCTGAGATTACTTTTTTACAGCTTCTTGAGAAAAAGGGGACCATTCGGTTTTTAGGAAGTAAATTCACGCTTGGCAAGCAATTTAATTTCAAATATTTACTATTATTATGTTTTTCTGGATAATTTACTGTACGTACTCATTCAATTTAAATTTCAAAGAAACGTTCCATGTCCCTCAGTGTTTGCCTGGAAAAGTGTTGCCATTCTACTGATTTATCAGTAGATTTACAGAAACCTGATTTTTTTGTGTTTTGAAATCTTATTCACATTCAGGGTCGTGCGGTGTAACAATGTAGCACGCATCACTAAAAAATAGTAATAGTCTTAACTTTATGGCAATATATCAATATTCCTAATTACAAAAGAACTGAACTCATGTTTCTGTACGTACGGTTCTGGTTCGTCATCGAATTAATTATTGGAGCAGCTGATTAAACGATTTGAAGAATTTCCCTTTCGCAATCTCTGATATGGTATTACCGAAGCTACAATGATTGTGTCAATGTATGTGCGACAGGCTAGAAACTTATACGCTGCCCTTCATGGCTGCACACACAACGTTTTCTCACACTTTCACACGTTTTATCACCTCCTTTTGTACAGAGCGTGGTTTTTAGGTTTGTTCGGGATAAGACAATTGTTCTGTGTTTAGTGGGAATGTTCTATCGATAGAATCTAACTTCCAAAGACATCAATAGCCATAAGTACGGTGAGTGTGGTCTTCCATTTGAAACTAGTATCGTGACTGATCATTGAGTGGAAACGTGATCACTGTTTGTATAAATTGCCATTTTTTCTTTCTTAAGTTTGAATTGGCTTAAGGTTGTATGTGGTTAGTGTCCGACACTCAATATTTAAAATTCTGCCGCAGCAGGTTTTGCTGAAATTAAAAAAGGAAAATTTATAAACAGAGTAGCTTTTCTTAACTATTTCAATAACACTTTCTTATTACGAACGTTTGTAAGTCTTCCTTACACTTCTTTACAGCTGACTTCTATTACAGAAAGTTTTGAAATATATATAAGTATCGTGCAATATTTAGATGGAGACAAAATATATATAGTACGAAACACAAAGTTGAAAATGTTTTTAATCGAAGCTAGAAGGCCATATAACTCTCTTTCGTATATACAGGGTGTCCCGGAACTTCGTGTACAAACTTAGAGGAGGTAGAGAACAGCGTTTGGAACCAGAATTAAATAGAAAATCATGGGCGGAAACGTCACCCTCACGTGAGAAAGAGACACAAAGCAGAGTAAGGCCCCAATACAGAAAGCAGTGATAAGGCAACCTTTTCACGTGACGAGGTGTTCAATACGCACAACGCGCACATGTGGGCCGACCACGAGCCGCACAACAACGCTTCACTGTTAATGTGTGGGCGGGTATCCTGGCGGACAGTTTAGTCGGGCCATACATCTTACCACCTCAACTGGACGCTCGCAAGTATCTCGTCTTTCTTTAGGAGGTTCTTCCGGAAATGCTGCACGATGTCACCGCACATGTTCGACGCGGAATGTGGTTGCAACATGATGGGGCGCCATCTCATTACGCAAGGTGCGTACGTGACCATTTGGACCCGACATTTGGAACCAAGTGGATTGGGCGTGGCGGTCCTTTCGAATGGCCTCCCAGATCACCTGATTTATCTCCTCTTGATTGTTATGTCTGGGGTGACATGAAAAGCATTGTGTACGACACGCCAGTAAATTCTGAAATGGACCTGGTGGCACGAATCTCCATCGCTGCTGCTACGATCCGCTTCGCTGCTGCTACGATCTTCGACAATGTTCGCCAATCCATGTCGTGTAGGTGTCATGTGTGCATCC
This sequence comes from Macrothele yani, assembly GCA_039090855.1. NCBI lineage: Eukaryota > Metazoa > Arthropoda > Arachnida > Araneae > Macrothelidae > Macrothele > Macrothele yani. The sequence continues at coordinate 14,796,495 of CM077016.1, forward strand.
AGGCTAATGGGGGCAATTTCGAACACTTCCTGTGATGCTTGTAAGTCCTACATTGTACTCTTTTGTTGTGTAATAAAGCGTTTTACACTGCTTTCTGCATTGTGGCTTTACTGTGTCTTTGTGTCTCTCTTTCACGTGAGGGTGACGTTTCCGCCCATGCTTTCCTATTTAATTCTGGTTCCTAACGCTATTCTCTACCTGCCCTCCAAGTTTGTACACGAAGTTCCGGGACACCCTGTATATGTTTCTTGGTGGTGCTAATATGCGCTTGACCTTCTGATTCCGTAATCGTTGAGTGCCAGATAATAAACCTTGAGCATTTTGGTCAAAATGGCAGAATTCAAGATGGCCGCAAATAGAAAAACGTAACATTTGAATTGAAGGTTTGAATAAGTTCCCAATCATTAATGTAAATGAAAATCGGTATTTCGACTAATATTAATGCTGGCAATTATATAGAGATTGGCGGAAAGGTTTGTATCTGCAGTTTAACCTACTTTGCTTGCGTATTTTAGCGCAACGTTATTGTGTAAGATTGTATTTCTAATCTGCTGTATATTTTATTTCTCTTTTCACTTTGTTGCAAGACTACTAATCTAGTGCAGCAGTCAAAAGACAATGGAATGTTTCAGTTGTGGTGTTTCACGAGCCTACTGCTAAAGTTTCGAAGAGGATGGAGACTCCGCGTCGTGCAAGTCTTCAAGAGGACAATTGCCTCAGGGACTAACTGCCGGATGGTGTTACATACTTCATGCCCCATGTAAACTGGTTGAAACACCGCATGTTGCTTGAAACACCACATTGAAAGTGTTGTATCTAATCATCGTCAACAGGCAGATGATACTCCCGGACCGAACCAATAGGCAGATGATACTCCCGGACCGAACCAACAGGCAGATGATTCTCCCGGACCGAACCAATAGGCAGATGATACTCCCGAACCTATTCAACAGGCAGATGATACTCCCGAACCTATTCAACATGCAGGTGATACTCCCGAACCTATGACTCACATATTGGTTTACATGTTCTAATACGTATTGGTTTTGAAGGTGACTTTAAGTACAAAATATAAAAAATACAACTCTTAAATGAATTGAATGAAAAACTGAAACTGGGTCCTAGTATTCGGAGTGAAGAAAATAAATCCAAAATTATGTTTTCAGTAGAAGTTGAACAAAATGCTGTATAGCACTTTATTTCCGTTTTGTCAAAATAGGTGTTTTGTCCATACATCATGGCACATTCCTTTGTTAAGCTACATACAGCTCTGCAGAATGAATGCACGACATTTTCGGAACATATTGTTTACAATAGTAAGGAGGTTTCCGACACATATTGCTTCTCTTCAAGCTTCTGCAGACTGATTTCGTTCATGGTCTCGTCTTTGTGGGTAAAATTTTAACCGTCATTCTGCTGATCAAATTTTTTAGTGACATTGCCAAGATGTTAAGTACAGTTAGCCAAATAACATATTCATAATATTTCGTCAAAAGGAACATTCTATTTGATGCTGTATTTGAAAACATAATACAGTTAATCTCGTGATTTTAAGGATGCATAGCATTTAGTACATACGATTTTATGCGTTCAAAATGCATGTGAAAGCACCAGCATAAAGAAAATTATAGAATACGTATTGACGAAGGTAAACCATTAGTTCATCAAATAACTGAAATCACATCCTTCTCCTATAGAAAATGTTTAAAGTTACTTTGCGTTTAGCAGCACTTGGAAAAGCTGATTCGAATTTGGTATGAGACTCAACTATTAGCAACTGAATTACGGTGTTAGTATTTTATCTATGAATTTACATGTAAAACGTATAAACATTAGATATTGCATCAGAGATCGTGTGCCCCACCATCAACCTGTAGCCGGAATTTCAGGTTCTGTCTTTTCAGTGCAAAAATTCAATGTATTGCAATTTGATTACAATTTTGTGAACTTATCAGGTTTTGCCCAGTTGGTGTCCGCTTTTCAGCGAAAGCAGGCATGCAATACAGAGATTGATAAAAGTAGTAAAAGCTTATAATTGCAACTCGAGAGAAATTCCTTCGTTAAGGTCAATTTTACCAAGAACATAAGGAAGGATTTTTAAGTAATTGAAATTATAAATACTTTTTTGCAAATTAAATATCAAAAAATAAATATACATGTTGTTTAAATGAAAAGGAAATTTACCAATGAATTTTTTAATTCCAATTAGAATTTCTTTGCGAATTTAAGAGCGAAAAAAAGTGAGGAACCATTAAATATTGGGAACATCAAGCAAACTAATATTTCCTAAAACTCTCATTATGCTGAATGCGCGGAGCCCAGAATTAGAGGTTATCCTAATTAGAAAATTTCTAGTCATTGAACAACTATTTTCAATTCTTAACGGAAGGTATTTAACTCAAATCAAACACTAAAGTTTAATGTATTCCTATTCCAGAAAAATAATGTTTGGTTTCTTAAAAAAATCAGCTGCAGTGTCTGTGTTTTTTCTGTAGTCCAGAAAACAACTGTTAACATGTACGATCCTGTTTCTTTGGTGTATGGTATGTGGAACATATTTGTCTCGCAAGACATTTCGTTTAGATAACTAACAGGTGACCTGATAACTGCAAAATAACGCAACCGAAAAATAATTATTTAACGTGTAAACATACAGAATATTAATATGTTAATACCAGAGGAAACTCGTCGGAATCGAGGGTATTTTTTTTTTAAATAAACTCATATGAAACAACAAATGTTATTTGATTGACAAATTCATTCAACCACTTCGGTAAAGACAATAGTCCAGGTTCCAGATATTCTTTGACTAAAATTTAAACAACCACCGTGAACAACTCATATCGCCCGTCCCTAATTTAAAGTCACTGGTTCCAAGGAAGGGAGAAAGCTAGTGCCATACGACAAACACAACATCCATGCCTCATCGGGATTCGAACTTGGCACCTTCACGAACGAATGATCAAAAGCCAATGCTTGGGCTATAAGCAATATCCCGTTCCTAATTTACGGTCACTGTTTTCAGGGAAGAGAGAGAGCCAGTGCCGTAAGACAAACACAAGATCCACGTATGACCGGGATTCGAATCCTGTGACGAAACCCGTCGGAATCGACGATAATTATGTATTTTTTTTTTAAAGAATAAACTCATGTGAAACGTTTATTTGCATCTTTACATAATGGGAAACGTCTTACCTACGTGAATAAACTGGATCGAATGAATGTTAAATTTTATATATACATCCCACAGTCCAATGGCACAACTCAATCAGGTCGTCGAGTGTTCACTGTTCCGATAATAATTTTCAAACAAATTTCCGCTATCTTTGTTTTGCACAACTTTTCGCTGAGGCGATTTCGGAGTTTGGACTATCGGAGTACCTCCATACTTTCGTCTTCAACAGCGCGTGAGGCAACCGCAGTTGATCCGATGTCAACCGGCCGCTTCTTCTATTGACTTTACATGGGAAATTTGCAGCAGCCAACGCCCGAACCGTTACCCCAATCTAATTTTTCTTTTCAACTGGCAACATCTACATGGTAATACCTTTATTTTGATACCTCAACCATATGTTTACGTTCAGCCTTTCTCTCACAACTGATCTTACAGTAAAAAACCTTATAGAATTGATATATAGATGATTGCTCACTGTTTGAAATTTCTTTCTTTACCACTATGATGAAATCCTGTTTTTGCTTTCTTACAGTAATTTCATAGAAAGAAGTCCTTAATATAATTTTATTCAGCGTGTTTTCGGTTATGAGCGGACTGACCGACAACCAAGATTGCGGATATTAAGCGAGCAGTGGTTCCCTCCGTGCATTGTCCGATTGGCGCCAGCACCATTGGCAGATAACAACACGACGCAGGAATACAAGCACGCAGACCGTTAAGACGACTGTCCTTATATTAATTGTATCTTCGTCAAAAACAGCAGTGGTACCATGTCAGACACTCATGTAGCCACACAGAATGGCAGCGGGTGATCTGCAGTGAAAAGTCCAGCCTTTGTCTTGGAGGATACGACAAACAAGTCCGTTTGTGGATGCAGCGTGGTCAGCGCCAAAATGAACGCTCTGTTGTCGAGTGTCATACGTCCAGAAGGCCTGGTGTCATGGTGTCGGACACAATTGCCTACGACGCCAGATCACCTTTGGTGTTCACTGTAGGCACTTTGACAGCCAACGTTACGTTTATGGGGTCCTGCAAACTGTGGCCTTAACCTTTCCTAACCCTCACTCCGGTGTGATTTTTCAACAGGACAACGCTCGTCTGAATAGTGTTGCTGTTTCGAGAGCTTCCCTACAAGGCACTGATACTTTGCCAATGCCTGCAGCATCAACAGACCTATCACTTATTAAAAATGTGGGGTATGGTATTGAACGCCATATCCACACTCCACCCCTACCGCACAATCTGTAGGAACTGCTTGAGAAGATTCAAGCTGCAGGGATTGGCTTACTGCAGAACACCATTAGGAATATGTACAACTCCAAGCGGAGACGTCAGGCACGCTGTGTAAGCAAACATGGCGGCCTGACGCCATACTTAGAGACAATGCACATTGGTGTGTAGCTGAATAAATATTTCCCATATCAGGCTCAATATTTAATCATCTATTGTTCGAAGGGGGACATAATTCTGAAATCGAATGGGCGTAATTTCAAGTCTCGCCCTCCCAGGTAAGAAAAGCTTGCTACGATCCTATTCTGGACCCTCACACTCTTTGCTTCAATTTGCAGACAGAGGTCTTAGTGGAGCTGCTAAGGTATGTGTTAACCCCCTTACTTACTCACATATCTGTGAAATACACATGGGGAAAAGAAATCGCATGGCTTGATTGGAGCAAGAGTACCGCATTAAGTTTAGTTGCATTGCTTTATGACTATCTACTTTATAAATAGCACATGGGATTTAAGACATAAAATTTTCAAAAAAACAAAAACAGAGAACGAAAAGAAAAGAGAAACAAGTTAGTAAAATCATGCAATGCATTGATTATGATACGCTTTCCAACATACCAGAAATTATTACTCAAGTTATGAGGAGAATGGCTGTGGAATAAATCTCGCTCCTGTTTTCTGACCTTTGACCCCATTTCGATGATATTCAACAGAACCTGTTCAGTATACCTCAAGAGAAACATACTAAAGTTTTGTCGCAATAGAAGCAGTTTTACGGAAGTTATGAGAATAATGGCTGTGGAATAATACTTGCTTTTGTGCAATGACCTTTACCCCATTTCGTTGATATTCAACAGAACCGGTTCACTATACCTCCGGAACAACATGATAACGTTTTGTCGCAATCGAAACACTTTTAGGTAAGTTATGATGCACAAGGGCATGGAATGGATTCCACTCCAGTGTCCTGACCTTTGACCCCATTTCGCCCATTTTAAATAGGGTTCGTTCCCAGGTGGTTCCCTACCACATACTACAATTTCATCGAAATCGAACCATATTTTTTTTTGAGGTTTAACGACCACCGTGAGCAACTCAATGGGCTATAAGCAGTCGCCCGTCCCTAATTTAAGGTCACTGGTTCCAGGGAAGGGAGAGAGCCAGTGCCGTAAGACAAACACAACATCCATGCCTCGCCGGGATTTGAACCCGTACCCCTTACGGGCGAATGATCACAGGCCAGTGCCTTAGACCACTGCGCCACCGGGGCGGCCGAACCATATTTACGCATGTTATGACGCATAAAGGCACTGGAATGGATCCCGCTTTTATGCCCTGACCTTTGACCCCATTTCGCCCATTTTCAATATGGTTCGTCCCCAGGTGGTGCCTTACCAAATACTAAAATTTCATCGAAATCGAACCATTTTTACGCAAGTTATGTCGCATAAGGACAACGGAACAAATCCCGCTCTTATGTCCTGCCTGACCTTTGACCCCATTTCGCCCATTTTCAATAGGGTTCGTGGCGAGGTGGTTTCGTACCACATACTAAAATTTCATCGAAATCGAACCATATTTACGCATGTTATGACGCATAAAGGCAATGAAATGGATCCCGTTTTTATGTCCTGACCTTTGACCCCATTCCGCCCATTTTCAATAGGTTTCGTTCCCAGGTGGTTCCTTACCACATACTAAAATTTCATTGAAATCGAACCCTTTTTACGCACGTTATGATGCATAAAGACAATGGAATGGATCCCGCTCCTATGTCCTGACCTTTGACCCCATTTCATTTATTTTCAATAGAGATCGTCCCCAGGTGGTTTCCTACCACATACTAAAATTCCATAGAAATCGAACCATTTTTACGCAAGTTATGACCCATAAGAGCAATGTAATGGATCCCGCTCCTATGTCCTGACCTTTGACCCTGTTTCGCCCACTTTTAATAGGGTTCGTCCCCAGGTGGTCCCCTACCACATACTAAAATTTCGTTGAAATCGAACCATTTTCACGTGAGTTATCGTGCGGACGGGCTGACGGACGGACAAAGCCAGAGCATATACGCTTCTTCAACCTACGGTTGGAAAGCGTAAAAAAGGAAAGAAAGGATACGCCAACTTTTCCCATTAAACGTTCTGTGCTGTAATGTCCACGCTGTAGATAACTTTAGTGTGAGATCTCACCTTTATCTTTAGCGCCAACAGTACAAACCGGAGAGGAAAAACACTACGCATATATGGTTAGGCGACCTAATATCATGGACTCAAAAGATTTCTGCTGTCAGCAGTACGGACGAGATTGTACTTCTTTCTGATTCTTTTAAAGCTCCGCACACCGTGGTATGACTTATTAGTGATAAATGACATCGTACACAGTATGGCAAAATATTCATTCAAGTGTTTGCCGAAATCTTCTTCCAATAAAAATATCTCCCCTTAAACACCTTTACAGTATGAACCACTTAAGCTCTTTAAGAAATTTTACTTAGCTACAAACACATATTAAGAAAACATTAAATGTTCTAAATAAATATATCATATTTTCAAGATTATTTACTGTAAGGAAATGCTCAATTCGCATATTTTGAAATGCTCTTCTTTCTTTAGTATCTGAAATTTATCGACAGATATATTTTAATCCATTTATCATTGTAATAATTTGATACAAACATTCGAGAGTAACCGATACCACCTGATGATATTATTCTTTTATTTTCTGTTTCGTCATACTATGGAAAAGATCGCCATGTAATTCTCTACTTTGCTAACACGAGAAAGTTAAGTTTAATCTTTGTAAATGGACAATATGGGGTATGATATTTGAAATAAAAATCAATAATTAAAAATATTTTGTGAATTTAACATAATTCATGGGTAAATCAATGCTTTCTTCAGTCGAACAGAGATATATTTTAAGGATTCTCAGTGCGTTCGTGCACTTCATCTATTTGAGTTCTGAAAGCTGGACATACTCTAGTATATTTAATTTTACTTTTTTTGACGAAGATTCTTCCTCTTTGAAATAGCACGATCTGCAGGGTAATTGTCCCTACAACCTACTTTCTCCTTTAGTTTCCTGCAGATACAATAACGTAGTTATAATTTGGAAACGTATATTATGGAAAAATAATTTTTGAAAAAGCGCGGATTTGTTGGTACACATGTGCCATATTTTCACTGTGTCTATGTTGCAACTCCATCAGAGAATTTGAAATTTACATTTTCTGGAGTTGGTATCGAAACCACATCTAGCGATTTTCTTTCGAGCATTGTATTCGTGACACAATTCGAAAATTTGGTTCAATTTCCTCTACACGGCAGTGTAAATTTTCAGGTTTTCTGAAACGGTTGCTACATGGAAAAAGTGAAAATACTCACATTTATGCCAACAATTTAATCATTGGCTTCAATGTATTTGTGCAGAATTCTTTCTTCAGGGAAATTCGTTTTCAATTTATATGTATGATGTCCTCTGGAACACTGGAACCTTTGACCAACATCCGTCTCTGAATGTGAGAGAAGTTCGTGTTGCCTCTACGAGGAAGTACCCGATATCTTCGACTAGCGCAAATTTGAACAGTTCTCAGATTTTAAAGTTACATCTGCTTAACTTCAGTTGCTTAGAACTTCCTTATGCTGGGTGGTGCAACGGATAGCAAGATCAAACTGAAATTGGCTTTGATTTCAGCTCCGAGGCAATGTGATATTTATTACAGTTTTCTGAAGAGTTGCTACATGTAAACAGCAAACATTCTGCACATTTGTGCCAACAATATCATTTGATCCAATAACATCTCTCTATTTGCAGTCATGCCATATGTCATGCTATGTGAAAACTAGAGTAATTGAGCTTTAACGCTCTGGGCAGAGCGCAATTTACAATCACTGCCAAAATCGATAATAAATAGAATACGAATGAGTAAGTATAATTGTTATGCACTGAATTTCAGCAGTTAGTATTCTTCTCCCGTGCGCAATTTGGTGATATCTTTTCCCGAGCACAATTAGGCTTTATAAGACTTATTAACGAAACGTTTTAAATATAATAAATCAAGAACATTTCTTAATGCAAATAATACACATTGAATTCTTCTGCCTTGTATAATTGACGAATTAAGCTATCACACTTCGAAGTAATAAGCCTGAAACAGCAAATCTCTACATTTTAATCCACCCTGCCATGTTTACTGACTCTACGTTAAAAATACTGTTCCTGTTTCGAAATGAATTGGTTTATGCTACCGATTAAAAGGGTACACATGTTTTGAAATAAGAGGCAAATGCAATTTTATTTATTTCAACTTACTGAAGTGTTAATATTATTAATTACTACGAAGACATACTTATCTTAAACACTTTTCTGCGCACTGGAGTACTCTGCATCACATAGCAGGAGACTCAGACGTAATTCTTTTATATAATTTGGCCCTGCAGATCGCAAAAGAATATCACGCCAGCGGACGGTCATGGAACTAAAACGTTGAGCCATACCGTCTGCGTATTTTTTCCCAAGAGTTTACAACTCACATACAGGGTGATTCAAAACTCTTGGGGGAAACGTTACATGGTGACAGAACACAACTACACAAGCGTTTTTCGTCATACAATGCAGGGTAGTAACTCAAATGGTGAAGCGCTAGGGTTAGCCCTTACTGTGTCCTGCAAAGCTGAAACACAAGAATGACAGACGAGGTATCAAAACATTGAAGAAATGACAGCACAAATGTGATTGAGCAAATTACCGAACATAATTTTTTGACAGCAATTACAGAATTTTATGGAACACATTACAGCAACTGCTCAAAAGAGCGACCGCCAACAGTAAAGCAGGCTTCACACTTTCGACGTTGTGATCGCCGTACATTAGCGAAAACACCAGGCATTTCGCGCAAAGCGGCAGCTGCAACAGAAATCCGGGCAACACGGTCATCAGCGGGATCGATGGGGCTATCGTAGATGAGGCTTTACGTATGGCCCGAGAAAAAAGGACAGACATGGAGATCGGGCGATCGTGCCAGCCAAGCGATGGGACCACCACGACCAATCCATCGACCTGGGAATTTAGCATCAAAGGAGGTCAGCACATTCACGCTAAACTGGGGTGGCGCTCCGTCGTGTTGGAACACCATACGTGTTTTAATGTTTGCTAAAACAGTGTTCAGTGATTCTGTCTAGACGTCTTGTAAACGTACAAGGTACGTTCTCCCGTCCAGTCGGCCTGGCAGAAGATATGGGCCAATTAAATGGTCATGGAAGATTCCAACCCTTACATGTATTGAGAATCGCCGCTGGTATGAATGTGGACGTGTGGCGTGCGGATTACTGGTTGCCAACGCATGAGAATTGTGGGTATTGAACAGTCCTTAACGTGTAAAGGTGCATTCGTCAGTGAATAATACATGTGCGGGAAAGTCCGGCTGTGCTGAAGAAACCACTGTGCAAACTCGACACGAGGCCGATAATTTATAGGTGTCAAAGTCATAAAGTCTCCGTGCTGCGGACGCTTTATGACTTTGCACAGATCCTTCCCAAGACCACTATCAGCAGATGGGACCGACGGTTCTCTAATAACATTGCGCTTCTTCCGCAATACGACTAAAAGACAAGCGGACAGTACCAATCCTTACGATGACACATCTCGTGAAATCATCCGTTTGACGAAATCGCGTGCGACGGCGCCTTAAAAGCATTGGCAAACCTTGTTCTTTCTGCAGAGGCGGCTACAACAGAACCACTGACTTCTCACGGCCATGAAGACGTCTCTAGTAATGGCCTCACGGGCTGGTTGTCCACTAATATCTCGCGCGCCGTTCGTGCGATTGGCCTGTAAACACAATCATTTGCATAACTTGCAGGTGTGCTTTCACCCTGCAATTTGCATGAAGCTGCGTTTAAGGCATCGTAATGTTGCATTTTCTCTGTCAGGCGTTGTAAGTAAGGCAAACTTTGTTCATGATGGGAAACCATATATTTGTGAAACATTAATTTTGGGAGCACTATTTTTGCTTAGTTATCCATCCCAGCAGGGCACCCTGTTCCCGCTTATATTTTTTTTGTTTTTTCAGCCTTTCCAAGACACACAGCGCGTTGCAGCCAGAAAGGTGCTGTATCTTTTTATGTTGTTCGTCTTTTCCGTTTTCCAATATACAATGTATATGTAATGAAGAATTTGATTAACTTACATGATGGGAAATTCGAGCTGTTTCATAAGATGTGTGAGTATTTTTATTCAACATACCATGACACATTTTACTGTATAGATAAACCTTGCACTTCCTATTACGAAAAGCAAAATACAGCTAAATCATCTTAACACTAAACAGAAACTGCCTAATGCAAAATTTATCTAAAATTGTTGGATATGTCGCTCTTACAAGCGTTTTAAAATTTCCTACTCTCAACTTAAAACATTATATGCTGATTTGTGTGGTATGCTAAATATAAACTATTTTCAATAATATATACTGCAGATAAATGAATAAAGAAATACAATGGTTCAAAGGACAACTTATAAACGAAACAAAATGCCAATAATTAATGTTGCGGTATTTTTAATAAAAGCAGCACTCATTTTTTATAACGCAATGGCGATTCATTTTGTTTCTTCTTGAAAAGATTACGTCCTGTCTTCCAACTTCATAGATTTTAATAACACCGCATCTCTCCTTACCCATGCAAACATCTTTTGTTTCTCCCAGTAAATCTCAGCGTATTCTCAAACAGTACATTCTTTGTTTACTGTTATTTAAACGTCGCAGCATAATACAAAAATTGTGTACTACAAAAGGTAAAATTATTTATATTCACTGTGTTTGTAACGCTTGAAAATGGGTCTTCGGAGTATGCGGCACAACAAAACATCAAGATTTTCGTTGTTTTTCATCAAATACTTCCTTATTACATAGTTTTGAGGAATATTCCGTCATTCGAAAAACAGAGTTAAGGCCCTTTTAAAAAGGCCTTGTTTTTCGTTTGGTGATCATAAACTGCAGGTGCATCGACATTCTAAAATTTGCCAATGTTCCCTGAGGTATGTACGATGATTAAAATATGTGCGTGATTGGAAAGCGATACACAGGTTGCTGAAATTTTAAAATCTTTGAGCGGTACTGGTTACTTCTTTTTAGCATAAGTGAGAGTCAACTATGCATATTAGGATGTAACTGTTTAGGAAGAACTCAATGCCTATTTCTCCACTAACACCTACCTGGCTTCAGTTATAGGAAAAAGAGCTAAAATGTTGATGTCGAAAGAACAGTTTAATTTTATGAACTCATATTCTGTGTATTCAGCAATTTGAAAAAGAGCTCCTTAATGTAAAATCTAAACCGAGGGATTCCTCTGTCTTCTGTAAAGAATGGAGAACAAAAGGTCACACGTGTGCTGGAAATCCCAACTTTTATTGACGATGGAATATCCTTTATATAGTACGAGGAACTGCACTCTCTAATTCAGATAACGGTGCAAAAGTACCTACGAAGGGCATGGAAATATTAACAAGATTAGACATATTAAAGTCCAAAATCACATTGTCATTAAGTTAAATTGTTTTTCGAACGGATATTTACGATAAAATTTGTCTGAACATAATGAATTCCTATACCATTATGCTAAGAATAAAACCTTACCGAAACTGACTCATAAGGATCAGTTTTAATGTTGCGAAACATTTTTCCAGAGGACACATGTTGGTGTTTGTTCGTGTTGATGTTTTTATTAGAAATAAAAAATAATATGTGATAAATTATTATTAAAGTTTGTGTTGTGTTCAGTAGTAGCTAGCACTCACAAAGTAGCAACAATGTGATTCTAAATAGATACAATTATAAAAAAATTAATATATAGTACATATGAATCAATATTACAATATTCCTTTAAAAAATAAGTAAACAAATGTTTTAGTGTTGCATAATTAAATATTCCATAGAATACAAGTTATTGAAATGAGAGGAATAATAGGGTAGAAGTTAAGATTCAAACTATATAAGTGGAATTGAAAAAAACTAGTCTAGATTTATCAGTGTTTTTTGAGTGACATCTTTAGATATTATAATGTGTACCAAATTTTGGTAGTGTTTTCTGAGGTCAGGTATTCCTTGTCCTCAGCAAATGTATGTTTTTCTTTTTTTTCCGATGTTTATGTCTATCCACTTGAGAGCTAGTTTACTTACAGGTTTCTCAGCGGATGGTACCTGCTTGCTTTCAAAACAGTTTTAAAGGATGTATTCCAGTGTGTGTGAAAGTGCGAAATTGAATGGTGATTATGCATTGCGTAGTGTGAAATGGAATGAAAGACAGTGTGAAAGTAGACGAATGAGTGGATTATTACTGAGTTTGGACTCTCAAGGCCTTTCCGTGTGTTGAACAGCTGTGAGAGTTTTACTATTGTTGTCTGTGTATTAATCCCTGTGACTTCTCGCATTCAGGGTAGGGAGATACAGGGACTTCAGTGATCCCTAGCGAAGCACACTCTGCAGTGTGTTCCGTGGAGTGCTTTGATCTTCGTAGACGAAGATTCTAATGCAATCACAAAGCAAACAAAACTTATCATTAAATGTTATAGTTGCACAAGACGTTCCTTTCAGCAATTCCAATCCTTGTTCCAAATCATACATACATACATACATATCACTAAATGCAATCACAAAGCAAACAAAACTTATTATTAAATGTTTTAATTGCACAAGACATTCCTTTCTGTTTTCGAATCCACACACATACTCAAATAGATGTTCGTTCATCACCGCCAAGGAAAAAAACAGACTTGCAACGCAACCCGTTACTCAATGAAAAACGAAAACCAAAAAGTCACCCAAGTGGCAGGAAACAATCACCCAAGTGGCAGGGAAAACATAGATTTGCAACAAAACTCGTTACTCAATGAAAAACGAAAACAAAAATGTCCCCCAAGTGGCAGGAAAAGCACAGTCTTGCAACACAATCCATTACTCAATGAAAAACGAAAAACAAAAAAGTTTCGCATTAGGTTGAACGCAACGGATGTTCGTTCATGACCGACAAGGGAAAACACAGACCTGCAACGCAAGCCGTTACTCAATGAAAACAAAAACATGAAAGTTTCGCACTAGGTTGAACGCAACGGACAACGTGAGGCTTATTTCCAGCGCCATGTTTAAGAGTTCTAGCGGAAAACATTTATTTGGTGAAGAGGAAAGTTGAGCCTTTAATTTCCTCTTTTGTCATGCACTACCTCCGATAATGTATGCAGTACATGCACGCTTAGTTTCACTATTTGAAAAAGAAAAATAGTCCTTCTTCTTTGAACTGTTAACTTATAAACTTATGCATATTATCCATGTAAATATCCCTACTTTAGACAAATTATTTCCGGCGAAAGGAGGAAGAAGTGTCCTAAGACAAAAGCATCACTCATGCCTCCTTCGAGAGCTAAATCCACACCCATCTCGAACGAAAAGTATCAGTTAATGCATCAGACCGCTCGGTTACAAAGGCGGCACAGTATTTTCGTTACAACGCCCCTTTGAAACCTGTGAATCCTAATCTCACTGAGCTGGGGAAAACACTATCAGTTTACGAAGAATCGCGTCACAAAACCATGGATAAAGTTATAGGTTTATCGTTGTATCTGAAAAGCGACGACATCACAGGTTTTGGAAGGGACTTTTTGGAGTTCGATGAGTTAGAAATATTGTTGTTTATAGCTAGTTAACAATTAAAATTTGCTGTCCGCAAAACCGGTCTGTAGTATTCACAGATAATAATAATCTTTGTAATTAAAATGGTACGCAAACACGACGAACCCTTGTTAATCATGAAATAAATTTTATGTAGAGCTAATGCCATGAGATAGGCGATTTCGATTTTCTCTTCCAAAAAAACTAACTTCAGAATTGTATTCAGCCATTACTATATAAAATTTGTTTCATGAACATAAAACTGAAGACTTTAGCAATTCCAATCCTTGTTTCAAATCATACATACATATCACTAAGCTGTTCTCTGAGATTCAGAGGTTAGATCCACGAAGAAACACAAACTTGCCGGTAAATTTTTAACTCATTATTTACATTTGCTGTATCAAACATCTCAATTCACAACTCCCTTGACACACAACTCCTGCTTCACTGACATCCATCATTCGACGGGCACAACACCTTCTATACTTCGTACTGATAATATTTTCTTCAAGTTGACACTCTTGAATCTGGTCCTCCCATGACTTCCTTGGCCTTCCTCTTTCTTTCATTCCTGCCACTTGGGCTAAAACCTTTTCTTACTAAGCATCTCATCACTTAATTCCTCACACGAAAAAAAACGTGTCGGGCGACAAACACCCCGTAAGTAACGCATTTCTCCAGGACACAAACGTCGCCTATGTTTCTTCCGTAGTACCTAGGTTTCACTGCCATTCTTCAGAGTAGGAACAATTACACTTTCATACACAGCTATGCGGGACTTAAACAAGGCACTTTTATTGTTCCTTAAATAAGTGAACTCATGCGTGATAGTTCATTTCAAGGCACTTTAAAAGAGACAGAAGCTGCTGCATGGAAGTTCTTTAAAGATGTGTTACTTGAATTTTTTAGGTAACCGGGGGGCAGAAAATGATAAAAAAATGTTACTGAGCTTCTAGAAAACTCTGAGGCCATGGGATGCAATATGTCCCTAAAATACATTTCCTTCACTCGCATCTGGACTTTTTCCCGCAGAACGTGGGAGCTGTAACCGATGAGCACGGAGAACGTTTTCATCAGAACACATGTACCATAGAAAACCGATATAAAGAAAAGTAGAGCCCTAGCGTGCTAGGTGATTACTGTTGGAGTCTTAAAAGTGATGTAGTACAACCTAAGTGCAGACAAAAATCTAAAATAACTAATTCTTAAGGTAAGTGTAATTAATTGCTTGTAGCGAAATACGAGCTGAATGAAAGCTTACTGTACACTGAATCAACAGCTTACTCGAGAACTATGACCGAGAGCACAATTTAGAAAGCACATTTGTAATCAGTATGAGAAATTGTGCATCGTTCGGTATATGCTGTCTTTGTAACAAACAAAAAGTTTATTTTCGTTGTTCAGTGTAATCGAAATGTTTCCCGCAGGGGTGCAAAGTTCGATAACTTTTTTGTCGCTATCTGCATCCGAGAGACGTATTGGAGAAGTCCTTTGTCTTATGCATAGCTTTTTCCATGAAGAAGATCTTTCACTTATTCTCGACTTTTTCATTATGCAAAACGCTTCTTCTAGAAGACGTTGAATTATGACAAGTTTCCTTCTAGGCTTCTTCTTTTAACTGCTTTATTTGAAAACCACTGTCTCTGATACCTTCCTTGTATTATGAGGAAAGATTTTGTACGCAATTTGTTTATTTTCGTAAGATTCTTTGTAGCCGCTGGTGGATGTAAGTAGTTGTTCCTATTTCTGGATGTTTTGTCGATTGTAGAAACCGATTGATTTTTTTCTAACCTGTTCCAGCGATTTTAAACAGCTTTGATAAATTTAATTCGCGTCACAACGGATTCAGAAAATGTGCTCATTACATCAAAAATTCGGTGTCATCTTTCTTTTTATTTTTGGTTGTTTTCCGCGAGTTCGTAATCATTCAGTGATTTCCTTTAGCAATTATGAAAGCTATATCAGCTGTATTTCATTATTTGTTTTTTATTTGGGAAATCACAAAGGGAAAGCTCCGGAATTTCACTTCCATGCGTTCGTCGAACTCCAATTTTTCGCATTCAGCATGTAATTCAGTTAGGAGAATGAAATGAAGTTCTGAAATCATTAAGACATGGGAAGCTTCCCTTCAAGGAAATTTGGATGATATAGTCAACACAAAAAAATAGAACGATATATTTTAATAATATTATTTTTCCAGTTTTTCTACTGCACGCTTTGTGTAAGTAATGTCTAGTCCAGAGAAAGATGTAACTTCATTAGTGAAATATTTTATATTTATTTCATAGGGTAATAATCAATTTCAAGTTCAAAGTTTTGAGAAATATTAAGGAAAAATATTGGAGTGTAACACATTGTTGCATTTTACTATAACAAAAGGAACTCTCCGAGCATGAAATCTTTCATGAAATACTAAAATTACAACAATTCTTCTTATCCAGTTTATCTATTTAATTAATAAGTAATTCTCGCAACGCCCTATTGGGCTACGTCTTATATAATAACTGCAAACGTTATGTTATTCTACCTAACGAACATTTTTAACACAAGCTGAATGAGTGTGTCCAAATGATGATTTATATACGTGCACTCTGATGACATTAAAACTGCAGAGGTCCACTTTTCTACAAACGTTTCTGCAGAGTATTCAACAAAAGAATATATTGAAAAAATCTCAAAAAAGTAAAACGCAACACAACAGAATGTCGCTTACTTGGAGACATAAGATGCAAAGTCATACAAACCGATAAAATTAATCTGGTTTTTATTCTGACTTCAAAGGTTTCGATTCATTTCTTAATCATTATTAAATTACGAAAAATATTCCACACACCA
The DNA here is from genome assembly GCA_039090855.1 of Macrothele yani. Lineage (NCBI taxonomy): Eukaryota > Metazoa > Arthropoda > Arachnida > Araneae > Macrothelidae > Macrothele > Macrothele yani. The sequence goes on from CM077016.1 coordinate 14,813,401, forward strand.
GTGGCTTTGCGAATGACTGGCAAAAATAATACCAAACGTATTAAAAAATTTAAAAACTGAACAATATATAATATAAAACTATCATAATATAAAACTGAACGCAAAATCCTGTGCAATTCAACCAAAACTGGACACCAGTCTACTGTTTTTATAATTTTTACAAAACGTCGAAATCTCCCGAGGATCTCAAAATTTTTGCAGAAATGGATAGAATAATTCTAAAACGGACAATTGTAGTGATTATCATGCAAAGGTACTTTTTTTACTTTTTGTTTTTTAAGCCCAATTATTATTTCATCTACAAAATATTTTTAGAGAACACCAAACATTTTTTTCTCTGTCTTATAAAATTAAAATTATTTTTGCATATTACAATGTCCGTTTTATAACACTGAAATTATTTTTAGATGAACTGCGTGTTGGTCTATTTTGAAAAGGAGAACTTTGATACCTTATCTCGCATAAATGGTTTATAATACCGAAATGATTATCTGATAATTGCGTGTTCGTCAGTTCTCAATAGGATACTTTCGATACCTGCTTTTCTATAAATAATTTTCAAGGAAGACGTCTGACCTAACTTCCAAGTGAGTTCGCGTTCGACATCTGGTGAGGCATGGACGTTATGTTTGTTGTACGGAGTCTACCATGCCTAGAACCGATGACCCTAAATTAGGAACGGTCCACTGACCTACTTGCGGTGTTCGATAATTCTTCGAATCAAAAAAAAATGTTTCTCGAAATTGCGAGGCAAAAATGAGCTTATTGTTTGCGGCAGATAACGGGAAAGTTGAAACAATGGAATTCCCATGTGTGGAAGTTTTGTCTGAAGTGTTGAAGTTAGAATAACTAATCATTTGTCACACCACACTATAATTTTGGAGAGTTTTCGATAGGCAATGTTGAAGAGCTTACGGTATAAAAAGTGGCTTTGTGTTTGAAAAGCGAAATATCAATGAAAATGAAATCTACTGTATTTGGCTGATGTTTTGGTCATTTAATCAAAAGCGTTGCAAAGAATGAATTCAATTTCTTCTCATTTGTTTGCACTTTCGTGGACAACACAGATATTGAAATATGATATAGCATGAAAATTTGGTCAAATTTAAACTTATATAATAGAATTTTGTACCACATGTCGATCTGTTTCAGATCATTTTCAGTACTTTTAGGAATTACCTCTTGCACTGAGGGTGACAATCATTTGGTATGAAGACCATACACACTGCACTAACAGAAGTGAATAATTTTTCGTAAACATGTTTGGACATGTAAAGTTTTAAGCGATAGATTTTCCAAAAAGTAAGAATGTATACAAACAAGTTAGTAAAATCATGCAATGCATTGATTATTATACGCTTTCCAACATACTAGAAATCATTACTCAAGTTATGAGAAAAATAGCTGTGGAGTGAATCTCACGCCTGTGCCCTGACCTTTGATCCCATTTGGATGATATTCAACAGAACTGGTTCAGTATACCCGCCGAAATAACATGATAAAGTTATGTCGCAATCGAAGCAATTTTACGTAAGTTATGATGCATAAGGTCTATGAAATAGATCCAACTTCTGGATCCTAACCTTTGACCCCATTTCGCCCATTTTCAATAGGATTCGTCCCCAGGCAGGTCCCTACAGCATACTAACATTTCATCCAAATTGAAACATTTCTACGTAAGTTATGATGCATAATGGCGATGGAAGTGATTCCGCTAAAACGTCCTGATCTTTGACCACCATGTCGCCAATTTTTACTAGGGTTTGTCCCCAGGTGGTCCCCTACCACATACTAAAAGTTAATCAAAATCGAACCTTTCTTACGTTAGTTATGACGAATAAAAGCAATGTAATGGATCCCGCTACTATGTCCTAATCTTTAGATACATGTACTTGGAGTGCCACTTTTCCAAAATAAGAAATCAACGCTGCCAACGTTTTGTACTAGTTTTGTACAGTTTTGTACACCCAAAAGAAAATTGTGTACACCACCGGAAGTGGTGCTTCTCGGCTCTCTAAAAGTGGCACTCCAAGTACATGCTGAGTGCCACTTTTTCAAAACCGAAAATAAACACTGCCAAAGTTTTGTACTAGTTTGGTACAGTTTTGTACACACGAAAGAAAATTTTGTACACCACCGGAAGTGGTACTTTCTGACTCTCCTTTGTAGCCCTCGAGCATGTACTTGGAGTGCCACTTTTCCAAAAACGAAAATAAACACTGCCAGAGTGTTGTCTTAGTTTGTACAGTTTTGTACACCCAAAAGAAAATTTTGTACACCACCGGAAATGGTACTTTTTGACTCTCCTTTGTGGCCCTCGAGCATGTACTTGGAGTGCCACTTTTCCAAAAACGAAAATAAACACTGCCAGAGTGTAGTCGTAGTTTTGTACAGTTCTGTACACTCAAAAGAAAATTTTGTACACTACCGGAAGTAGTATTTTTTTATTTTCCTTTGTGGCCCGCGAGCATGTACTTGGAGTGCCACTTTTCCAAAATTGAAAAAAAAAAACACTGTCAGAGTGTTGTCGTAGTTTTGTACATCCAAAAGAAAATTTTGTACAATACCGGAAGTGGTACGTTCTGACTCTCCTTTGTGGCCCTCGAGCATGTACTTGGAGTGCCACTTTTCCAAAATTGAAAAAAACACTGCCAGAGTGTTGTCATAGTTTTGTACACCCAAAAGAAGATTTTGTACACCACCGGAAGTGGTACTTTTTGACTCTTGATTTTCGAAGCAGTAGCGTAAATGGTTAACTAATTTGATTAATATTCCTAGTTTGTTGCATATAAAACACACTTTTGTGATAACCCAGTAGCCAAACGGCCAAGTTAAAAGAATCAGCAAAAGGATGTATGTTTAAAATCTCCTTTCTCTTGATTTTCCGCTTAATGGAAGTTCGAAAGTCATTTATATAAAAACTCGCCACATTGTGATTCATCATTTGACACCAAATAGCTCTTAGATCAACATATAGCAACAATACGTATTCGTTTAAATCACTTTTTTTATATTAGTTCCCCACAATTACTTGCAATCTTTCTCTCTCTACACCCCCTTCCCCACATTATTTACAATCAAGGTTGTCTCAATAAATTTTGCTGTGACTCACTGTCAGTGTCGTTAAAATGTACAAGCTGTTTAGAGAAGTATCGAACTCTTCAGTGGGAAAATGTTTAGTTTAGAAGCAACTCGAAAGGAAGGTTAAGTTACAGGTATGCGTCACAGACTGAAATTCAAGCAATTTGAATTTCTGCGCAATGTTTTCTCAACCTCGTAGTTTTCAGTTTAAACAAAATTTTTATATTTAAGCATTGCTTTGCCGAAATAAAAAGATATTCAGTGAAACTTCGGCTATGCGTACTGCAGTTATAGTTTTTGACATTTTTACGTAATTCTGCATTAGTCCCGATATTTAAATGTATTTCCTAAGCTTTTCTAATTCGATAATAGCTAATTAATTCATTTATACGTTTTTTCCGATGTACATACATTTTGTAATTTCTGATTATCACAAACTCACAGTTCTTTGATTCGTTTACGTATACGTAACCGTATATCACAAGTTTAAGAGAATCGAGACAGCGTTACTGAGTTCTTGGTGCAGCCAAAGTTGAACCTTCATCCCATCAGAGAAGGGTATGTTGTTTACTTTCGGTCAGCGTTGTTGTGTTCCGTCTTCGTGCAAAGTTGAACCTTGATCTCATCAGAGAAGGATATGTTGTTTAGTTTCGGTTTGGATGAAAAAGTTATTTCGCAATCGTTGCTCTGAATAAAACGTGAACTTAGGCAAGCTACAACTTTTGGTATGGTGCGGACGCTTTTTGGTCGTTGTAGTTAAGCCGTGAAATAGATGGTGCAAAACTTAATAACGTTCATAGTTATGTTTTTTCTCTGACTTTGACAAATTTTAAACAAGCAAAGATTAGAGAATATTTTACTCCAATACTATTGAGAAATCAACTTGTAAACAATTTGCTTTGAAAAGAGAGATGCTATTAAAGTAGTAATAGGGGTATGAATATAAAACAAAATAACATTAGAATTTACTACAAAGTTTTTAAAAAGCAAAGATTTTTTTTTTCATGTATTGAAAATGCAAAATCGTACATATACATATTCATTTTGTCATGTAGTTTTTAAAATATTTGGCCAAACTTTGGGAACTGGTTTTACCGCCATTTTGGTGATAAAAAAATCATATAAGGGACGGAAACTTTTTCCCGGAGCGTTATCCCCCATGAGCATGGGCGTCCGCTGCAACTTTTCCGGGGGAGGGGGCAAACGGGTGTACTCACACTATCATATTTATTGCTTAAATTTTAGTACCCCTGCGTCTTTATATGACATAGCGGGTTGGGTCAGGCGAGTGCATCATGCCCCTAAAGCTAGGGAGTGGGTTCGGAGCACTGTTAGCCCCCCCCCCCGAAAAGTTTGGGAACTTGGACACATCTTTCTTTTTAAAGTTAATATTTAGTATTGAAATAACGGACAATAATAATAATTATGTCATTTACCAATTACTGGCCACTGATTATTCATATCTGAGTCAAAAGTTTAACCTTACTGTAGGCTTCCTGCTAAATTTAATAATCAACTTAATACAGTCTTTTTGTATGGAAACATTAACTTGGGGTTACATAAAACAATTGCACTGCTCCATCGTCCTTTATTGAGTATGAGTATAAACCCATTTTTTTATAGACATTCATGTGATTGTTTTTATACCCCCTTCAATTTTCTCTTTCTTGCACTTAGAAGAGATACAATGAAATGAAAGAAGAGATAACGTAGAAGAGATACAATGAAATGAAAACTGCAAACGTCTTGGTTTTGTCCAAATCTATCAGTCACATTTTGAATGAGTTCATGTTTATTCTCAAAAACGTTTTCTCGATGAATACTCATCATGCACATTACAGATAAACGTCCATCTGCCATTTTAGATCTTAACCAGGATTTTAACCGTTCCCATAGTGCTGAAGCACCTCTCCACTGGGCAGGTTGTTACTGGTAATGTTTGAGCAATAAGAATAGCCTGTCGAACAGAAGGAAACAGATCAGTGTGTTTGAGTAAGCCTAAAGTTCGTCTTCACATCCATCATCTTGTTTCTTCCTTCCTGACCACATTTCAAACTGTTATGGATAGGTTTTGCTCATCCATAACAGTTTGAAATGTGTTCCACATTTCAAACTGTTATGGATAGGTTTTGCTAATTGTTAAATTTAGCAAATGTTAAAATTAAGGTTAATATTGACTTTAGGTGAAAATTAAAATTTGGGAGACGGTTGGATGCATTTCGAAACAAAAAGTAAATTCAATCAATTAAAGCCATGATAAATGATACTAAAATGCAATGGAACACTGATATTAGGACATTCCAAAAATTATTATTGAAAGTTTGCGTTGTTTGAATTTACGATAAGCTGTGACACCTGCAAGTGTAAAATAAGTAATCATTGTTTACATGTGTACCAAATTTTTGAACACTAAAAATTGGATGGTACACTTTGGAATCACTGATATCCTAAGTGAAAATCCCCCAAATACGTGGCGTCATTGAATAAACAAATACATCGCACTTTCCACGTTTTACCTACACACAGCATAACAATTTTTCAGTTGTTGGATGTCCTACACATTGAAGCTATTCGGCCCTTTGGCTCCGGGTTGTAATACGATCGCTCTGCAATCGCCTTATTGGTGCACTGCTGAAGGAAAGTGCGAGGCCACATGGAGATTCCTCGTGAAGGATAAGGATCCTACAATTGTCGGTGGTTGTACTAAACTATGTTGTACTACTTTTTTTGTTGTACTAAACTTTTTTTTTGCCTTGATGGTTTTCTTAACACTCACGGCTACCCGTCACAGTAGCATCTGTAAAGAGATCGTTTTCCAAATTAAAATTTGTAAAAAACTATTTGAGAAACATCATGTCACAAGATATGCTGCCGGAATTGTCACTGCATGGAAAGGTAGTTCGCCAAAAGAATGGACCTCAACGCTTAATAATTTCTCCAAAAAATGAAGGCTAGAAAGAAAGACTTAGGCCTAAAAACATGAAAATTTCCACTTATCGCATATTTTTTTCACTTGTATTTTAATCATATAATTATAATTTATATTATATCTATATTATGTAGTTATATGGTACACTCAGTGGTCGAAAAGGCACAGAGCTACTGCCTGTATGGTGTAGACCATAGATCCACATATTATAAATAAGATGTTTCGAAAGAAATACATACTATTCCGAATATTTTTTTTTGTATTGAAAAATTAATGTATATAATATTATAAAATTAATGTAAAAATTAAAAAAAACTTTATTGAAGGGTTTGTGGTCTCTTTCAGTCTCAGCTGCTAATTATCAATTTTATCCGTTAAAAATGTCATTTGCCGATTTTTGCGTTAAAATTTGTGCTTGCATCCTAATATCTTTACGTAGTTTGTGAAGGGTTTATAATTTATTACATATCGGGATGGTAAATAACGTTTTTTTTAACTGCCGGTATGCCCATTTCCATTTTTGCTAACTACCGGTATGCCATACCGGCCCATTTCGAACACTGGGTATAGTACACGTATATTTGTAATCATCACATACCTGCACATTGCATTTCCACACGCACTCTTTTTTTCCTGGCCTGCATTGAAGTTTTGTTGTACATGGAAATTAGTATCTGCAACTACGAAACCCATATTGCATTCTTGCAGTGTAGAATACTGAATTCCCTGTTTGTATACAACCATATCCAATAACGATCACTAAAGTCTCATAGTTGTTAACCTTAAACATTTAAATATATTTTACAGAATTCGTTTTAATGCGATAAAACGTATATTCATGATTATGCATCTGACAGCTGACCGTGTTAAATCTGACTGGCTGATCGATAACCTGGCATTATGTACTTCTGTTCCAAAATTTATTTTAAAAGTTAAAACTACAGGGCTCTATAGGTAGTTCTTTTACTTTACCAGACAGTCTCCCTAACTTCCTGACATCCCCGTTTTTCCAAAACAAACACCGTGAAAAACACATCCTCCCTAGTGTCCGAAATCCTGGGAAAATTATTATGTTTAGGGGTGCTGAAACGAACTTTCCGGGGTTGCACAAGTGGTGCTAGTTACGCCACTGCGAATGCGCCGAGGTATTTTGCAACTTCCACCTCCCTCAACCTTGCTCGGCATGGCTGCTAGACTGGAAGCGATGATACGCGCTGATTTGAATTCCTTTTCCTCGCGTTTTCGAAATGCTTTTGCTGAAAGCATTGCTTAACAAAGCAACAAAAAACTGTTTCTTTTTTTCCTTTACTGTAAAAATGAAGGCTCCGACAATTTCTTAGTTTATACAAGAAAACCGCACGAAAATTTGCGACCTCGAACAAATAAAAGTTCCAAATAGTGAACACAAATCAGCTGGTTGTGTATAATGAACAGGAATAAAAGTATGTAATGAACTGCAAAAAGATAGTAGCGTTTACTTCCGAATTTCGAAAGATGACACTCTAAGAGCCTGCTAGACAACCAAAGAGAACCATCGCTGGAAGGGTACATAACTCTCTTTTGTCTGTACAAAATTAGTACAAGATTCTGGCAGTGTTTATTTTCGATTTTGGAAATATGGCACTCCAAGTACATGCTCGAGTGCCACAAAAGGAGAGTCAAAAAGTACCACTTCCGGTGGTGTACAAAATTTTCTTTTGGGTGTACAAAACTGTACAAAACTAGGACAACACTCTGGCAGTGTTTTTTTCAATTTTGGAAAAGTGGCACTCCAAGTACATGCTCGAGGGTTACAAAGGAGAGTAAAAAAGTACCACTTCCGGTGGTGTACAAAACTGTACAAAACTAGGACACCATTCTGGCAGTGTTTATTTTCATTTTTGGAAAAGTGGCACTCCAAGTACATGATCGAAGAGCACTAAGGAGAGTCTAAAGGTACCACTTTCGGTGGTGTATAAAATTTTCTTTTGGGTGTACAAAACTAGGACAACACTCTGGCAGATTTTATTTTAATTTTTGGAAAAGTGACACTCCAAGTACATGGTCGAGAGCCGCAAAGGAGAGCCAAAAAGTACCACTTCCAGTGGTGTACAAATTTTTTTATCTGTGTACAAAACTAGTACAACATTCCGGCAGTGTTTATTTTCGATTTTGGAAAAGTGGCACTCCAAGTACATGCTCGAGGGCCACAAAGGTAAATCAAAAAGTACCACTTCCGGTGGTGTACAAAATTTTCTTTTGGGTGTAAAAAGCTGTACAAAACTAAGAGAACACTCTGGCAGTGTTTATTTTCGTTTATGGAAAAGCGGCACTCCAAGTACATGCTCGAGGGTTACAAAGGAGAGTAAAAAAGTACCACTTCCGGTGGTGTACAAAACTGTACAAAACTAGGACACCATTCTGGCAGTGTTTATTTTCATTTTTGGAAAAGTGGCACTCCAAGTACATGATCGAAGAGCACTAAGGAGAGTCTAAAGGTACCGCTTTCGGTGGTGTACAAAATTTTCTTTTGGGTGTACAAAACTAGGACAACACTCTGGCAGATTTTATTTTAATTTTTGGAAAAGTGACACTCCAAGTACATGGTCGAGAGCCGCAAAGGAGAGCCAAAAAGTACCACTTCCAGTGGTGTACAAATTTTTTATCTGTGTACAAAACTAGTACAACATTCCGGCAGTGTTTATTTTCGATTTTGGAAAAGTGGCACTCCAAGTACATGCTCGAGGGCCACAAAGGGGAATCAAAAAGTACCACTTCCGGTGGTGTACAAAATTTTCTTTTGGGTGTAAAAAGCTGTACAAAACTAAGAGAACACTCTGGCAGTGTTTATTTTCGTTTATGGAAAAGCGGCACTCCAAGTACATGCTCGAGGGCTACAAAGGAGAGTCAAACAGTACCACTTCCGGTGGTGTACAAAATTTTCTTTTGGGTGTACAAAACTGTACAAAACTAGGACAACACTCTGGCAGTCTTTATCTTCAATTTGGGAAAAGTGGTAGGTACTCCAAGTACATGCTCGAGGGCCGCAAAGGAGAGTCAAAAAGTATTACTTCTGGTGGTGTACAAAATTTTCTTTTGGGCGTACAAAATTGTACAAAACTAGTACAAAACTTTGGCAGTAGTTATTTTCGGTTTTGAAAAAGTAGCACTCAGCATGTACTTGGAGTGCCACTTTTAGAGAGCCGAAAAGTACTACTTCCGGTGGTGTACAAAATTTTCTTTTGTGTGTACAAAACTAGTAAAAAACTTTGGCAGTATTTATTTTCGATTTTGAAAAAGTAGCTCTCCAGCATGTACTTGGAGTGCCACTTTTAAAGAGCCGAATAGTACCACTTCCGGTGGTGTACAAAATTTTCTTTTGGGTGTACAAAACTGTACAAAACTAGTACATAACTTTGACATCGTTGATTTCTTACTTTGGAAAAGTGGCACTTCAAGTGCATGTATCTCATGAAGCCGTCCGAAGAAACGTGTGATGATTTCCCTGTAAAAACCCGGTTTTCGCGCCGACAACAGAATTCGTCGCCTTCGCTCGTAAAAGGACAATCGTGTTTGGAAGAGGCTTTCACGGATCTCAGTGGTGTTTTCAAACAGTATAAAGCAAACGTCTTTACCCTGTTAGAGAGTAAAAATTTTGAAATACTTCTAATATTCATGTATAAAAATTTCCACCTAGTACTTTTGGTGTAGACTGCAAAGACTGCAGTCTTTCTGCATACCCGGTCTCTAAAATTTGCTACAAACTACCTAGCAACTAAATATTTATAAAAGGGAATTCTATCACATTATACTGCACTTTACATTGTTTCCAAAACATTCCAGAAGACTGTACATATGTGTAGCAGTTAAAGAGGAATTGCACGGTACTTGTGTTATATAATTTATAAAAGGGGTTTTTGTAAAATTAAAATCATGCAAACCTCTCGTAAATTATATATGTTTAGCACTTCTTGTAACTCTAAGGGAAGTTTATGGCGGCATTAAAGCTCGATAGTACCTTACGTATATACACTCAATTGACAAAACGTCTGAGATATCTACCTAATAGAGTGCTAGTCCTCTAGAAGGCTATTAGGTAGATATCTCAAATGTGAACAGTATATGCACGCCAAGCCATCGACTTTACCAGGTTCTTCTCAGTGGGAGATGTGTACCCATCTCCCACTGAGAAGTCAGCTTAGAGTCCAATGACCTGGTGTTCCGCTCGACGACATCCCACAGAGCTTTCACTGCGTTTTAATACGGGTAACGCGGGGGCCGCCGGATAGTTCATAACTGAGATTAATTTTCCTGTGCTGCGGCTGGTTCTATTGAAACAGACCAACTACCGCAATGTTCGCGAAGTTTATGAAAGTGTGTACATTACCAGCCAGCAATTGCTGGAAGCGCATATCCATTAACTATCTTTCCAGACACACTAAGGGACCTAATATGTCCCATGAGAAGTCTCCCTGAACTATCAGAGCCATTAATGCCTTGATCAGATCCAACCTCACAATGTGGTTATAACTTCATTATCCTGACGCCCTACCCGCATATATCAGTCAGATCGGTACAGTTGGAAGCGAGACGCGACTGTCCACACGATCTGTTGCCACCCTTCAGATGTCCACTTTTGAGATTCCCGTTAGCAGGCCAAGCGTAACTTTTGATAACGAACAGTCAGTAGACACACGTGTAGGACGACGGATTTCGTTCCCCATATTATTCAGCGAGTGCCGTACCGGCCATTTGCTGACGCTGCTTGGCCCTTTGACATTTAACCTGGATCAGGTTTGCGATGTTGTTTCCAGGTATTCTGTATTATCCCGGATATTCTATTTCTACCCAGTTAAAGAATGGCGTATGGACGGCCACCGCTTGCTCTCTTGCCGTTGGTTACTCCGTCGGTCGTAAAATACTTGCGGTACACCCTTGAAAAGTTGCCCTCAAGCACACCACGCTTCCTACTTCTTGAGCGATATAATGACTCATATGTCATGCACTGCCGACAATGAGCCCACGGTCAAAGTTACTCAGATCACCACGTTTACGAATGTTCGTTGATTACAATAGAGTGTTGGGAAACCCTGCTGTCCACAAATTTAATTACGTGCGTTCGTTTGCGGTCTGTTCCACTCTGCACGGATTATACCCAAATGCCATCACTTTTATGGGTAATATTTTGTCTCCTGGGTATGAACGTCTGTCAAACAAGGAATGAAAATCCTTCTTGCTTCCCTAAGGTACCCACTGCCTTTATGTATTTCATAGCAATAGAAATAATTTGTGTCAAAGGTCTTACACAGTTACGATAACAGATTGTATTGAAGTGTGCTCATTTATCTTGTTTAACAGAGTAATAATTTTACACAGCAAAACAGACTTGGTTTGATTTGGGTTGTGAAAAAGAATTACAAGGAATTCCACACATGTACCGCATAAACCTTTCGAGTAGGACACTTTCAGGATTTCTAAAATCTTTTCTCTTTGTAACCGTGTGAATAAGCAAATTTGACTTCTTAAATTTTATTGGAGCCGGCTTATTTATTCGCAGTACTGAAAGGATTGAAGTATACATGCATAAGAAGTTATGCAAGTGTTTGCGTGGTACTCCCGAATTATAAGGCGTGACTGTTCGAACTGTGGTTAAGTACAGCCATTACAAACTGCTTCCGCAATAGCGATCGATTAAAATCGGGAAGGGTAAGACTCGTGTATTTGATGCTTTGACAGAGGGCAGATCATAAGTGGCCGCTGGATGAGCCACTCCATAACAGAAGACGTCAACACGCTGCAAATTTTTCGTGCTACAATACCCTATGTGTTTCCGCAATACGGATGTTCTGGCGAAACGAAAGCTCCGCATTGAATTGTAAAAATATTTTGGCCTTAACAGCTTGTAGTGTAAACCCTGCAATTTTCGATCATCACTGATTTGAGGACTGGATCAAGCCGACATGATGTTGTAAAGTCATTAAAACGTAAAACGTATTCTTAAATATTTAGGTTACGGGACCACTGACTGACAAGAATCTTACTTTTTACCGCAGTGGCACAGGGATCAGCACCTTATCTCGGCATAAACCACACGATACTGCAATACAACGGACTAAAAACGAATGGCCCTGAGTGAAGAATCCAAATATGAACTACTATACTGTGCAAATTAATTGGACAAAAAAATCACTCTTTTTTTCAACACTATGCCTTTATAGAATTCTATGCCTTGATCATCATCATCATCATTGTCAACCATTATCAATCCACTGCTGGACGAAGGTCTCCCCAAGTTTCCTAAACAACGGTCTGTCTAGTGCCAGTCTCCTCCATGTCACTCCCGCACACTTACGAATTTTATTCACCCATCTCCCATGTGGTCTTCTTCTCGGTCTTTTCCTGTCCCTTGGAATCCAATCTAAAATTTCGGCTGTCCATCAATGGTCTGTCCTTCTGGCAGTATGTCCAGCCCATTGCCATTTCAGGGATTTAACTCTTATCATGATGTCTTCCACTCTTGTCATTTTTCGGATCAACGAGTTCCTCTTCTTATCTCTCCTGGTTACACTAAGCATGCACCTCTCCATGCCCCTTTGAGTTGTCTGCAGCCTTTGTATGTCTCTTTTAGTTAAGGTCCACGTCTCTGCACCATACGTAAGCACTGGAAGGATGCATTGATCAAACACTTTTCTTTTAAGACATAATGGCACACAGCTCTTAAAAATTATGCTGTTTCTTCCAAAAGCTCTGCAGGCAAGTTTTGTACGCCGATTAATTTCTTCATCAATGTGACCCTCACTTGATATCTGCTGTCCAAGATAAAAGTACATGTCTGTTATCTCTAGCTTTTCTCCATCAATCGATAAATCTTCATTTCTTTAAAAGCATTGAACATCACTTTTGTCTTCTGAAAGTTCATTTTTAATCCCACTTCTTTACTCTTGTCAGCAAGTTCCTGGATCATACTCTGCAGCTCTGATGGGGTAGTTGCAAAAATTACTACTGCATCAGCAAAACGAAGGTGGGTTAGATAATCTCCATTAATCTTTATCCCTTTGTTTTCCCAGTTCAGTGATTGAAAGGCATTTTGCAATGTGGCATTAAAGAGGTTCGGAGATATTGTGTCACCTTGTCTCACTCCCTTTCCAATTTTTATGTGTGTTGTATTTTCAAACAGCCGAATCTTTGCACTTGCACTTCCATAGATGTTATTAATAATATTAATGTACGCATCTTCAATACCGTAGGATTTCACAGCCATTGTAGCTGCTGATGGTTTCACCGATTCAAAGGCATTTTTATAATCGACAAAAGCCATGCACAAAGGAAGTTCATATTCCCTTGCGCTCTCAATCAGTTCTCTCAGTACGTGAATATGATCTATTGTGCTGTAGCTTGTTCTCTCGGTTGAGCCATATCCAGTGTTACATTCAAGCGGTGTGAAAGAACTTTAGTAAAGATTTATAAACTACTGATAGGAGGTTGATAGGTCTGTAGTTCCTGAGATCCTCAATGTCACTTTTTTTATGTAGCAGGATCATTGAAGCGTTGTTCCAATCCTCAGGAATCTTCCCTTCATTAAGGCATCGAGTGAAAATTTGGGCGAGTACTGTTTCAATTTCTCCACTTGCTTCTTGTATGATGTCTACAGTAATTCCGTCTTCTCCTGGAGCTTTTACCCGCTTCATGTTCTTGATTGCATGTGCAACTTCTGATGGGAGAAGTGGAAGAACTCTGTTACTGGTACCTTTCATGATGTCTGGATTACATATATCATCCCTTTCATATAATTTGGAGTAGAAATCTTTCACTCTTGTCAAACTTTCGCCTCTATTTCTTGTTACAGGACCATCTTCTTTTCTCAGTGCCATAATCTGTTTTTTTCCCTTACTGAGATGTCCCTTTGCTATCTTTAGGCTTTGGTTGTTTTCAATTGCTTTCCTTACTAGTTCACAGTTGAATTTCCTTACGTCTTCAGTGATACTTTTTCGTACTGTCTTGCATAGCTCTATATATTCCACTTTGGAAGTCACATCTTCTTTAGTTGTCCTCATCACTCTTCTTTTTTGCATCAACATTTTGGTTTTTCCTGTTAATTTGTTTACAAGCAACTTGTTCTTAGACACAGCTTATTTTGTTGCTGCTTCCCTAGAGGCTTTGGTTACTTTTCTGTTAACTTCAGAAATATCCACTTCTTCCGATGTTAGGCCTTCTAAAGCAGAGAATCTGTTCTTCAGTTCCAACTTGAAGGTATTATGGTGTCTTTTAAGGTTGGTTATGTCAATATATTTTGTTTGTCTTATGAGCTTGCCACGTTCGAGTTTAGTGTTGAGGTGCATCTTACATCTCACCAATCTATGGTCACTACCTGTGTTGAACTTGTTTAGCACACTGCAGTCTTCTATTTCGAATTTTATGGCTTTGGATGCTTTGTGATACGAACACTGATCACCTTTTGTGAGTCCGAAAAATTAAGAAGAGTGCCCGCAACGTCAGTGGTATTCTACAGCCTGTCGCCGGTCCCTACATGAAGGACGTTCCCGAGGGCATATTTGAGCAGGATAATGCCACACCGCATGTTGCAGCGACAGCACGGGCCTTATTCAGGGGTATGAACGTACCAGTTCTGCCTTGGCAGACTATATCGCGGGATCTATCACGCATAGAAAATTTCTGGAACCTTCTCAAACGACAGGTGCAGCTGCGGAATCATCAGCTAGCAAATCTTGATGAAATTTGTATCCGGGTCAATACAGCCTAGGATGCTATTTGATAGGACACCATTCACATATTATTTGTTTCAATGCTTCAGCGCGCACAGTAAGTTATACCAGCCAGAGGTAGCCACACCGTGTATTAGCAACATCGACGCACCTGATACGTATGATATTGATATGCTAATATTTTTTTCTGTATTGTCTGATGAAGATATCCTGGGAAAAAATCACGAACCTAGATTATTGTCTTTACTGAAGTGTTTGAATATATTTGTCAATCAAATAAAGTTTACATTTGTTGTTTCATACGAGTTTATCCTTCTCCAAAAAAAAAATGCTAACCGTCGATGCCGACGGATTTCGTCTAGTTTCTTTTATTTATTGAAATATCATAAGATCATCGGTATGTCATTTTCTCATCACATACAGTTGCACATATATGCTTCACCAAGGAGTATTCCCGTCTTAAAACTGGAAGCGATCATTATACATAATATAATTGCAAAAAATGGAATGCAGGTATTACTTGAAGTGAAAACTTAGTTACATTCACAGAATTTTATTTTATTTTCAGTAAAGAATCCTAAAACAGAATTATGTAAATTATATTTTTTTTTCAAAATACATTATTGTGGTATTCTGTTGTAGCTTACGTGAGTGATCTCTCACCTACATGTCAGCATCTGTTTTAGTAATGTTATAAAGCTGTTAACCCATGTTAACATTTTGGTGTGAGGTAAAGTGGCACTTGAGAATATATGTACAAGAAAAATGTCACTAGAAATGCCGTCTACTGTGAAACACCAGTATAAAATATAAAGTTACAGATTAGAAATTTTGAGGGAAAATATGATGAGGAACTTTAATTTGAAAAAATGAACATTATTTAAAAACTTTTAACCATCTACTACCTTGGTTTCCAAGAAGAGAAAGTTGTTAAAACACTATTTAAATTATATTTTACACTGTATTAACAAGACGTATATTTCGAGTCAGCAGTTTGAAGCAGCTGACGCATATGTTACTGAATATTCACTCACGGACAATGAAATTTGCGCAACTAGAAGAAAACATGCTACAACCGCGAAGCTCTGCAAATAGCAAAGTGCGTGCTAGTATGCAAATGACCCACGTTTGGAGCGATTGCGTATGACCGCACACCCTCTGGTTGCTCTGCAAGCTCGAACCGGCAGCCGTATTAACCGTCGTGTATTCGATGCGCCATGAAAGCGAAAAGCACCGGCCGACGCAAGCAAGACTACAGAGGGACAAGGATGCCGGACAGATGCCAGATACGTCGATTTACGGAACTTACGGACTTTGAGATAGGCCTGATCATAGGGCTGAAATCCGCATAGTCTTCGGCGTGACGTATAGACCGCCAAATTGTGTTGGAAGCAGTGAATACGTGACGAAACTGCCACATGGCGGAGCGTATCCGGACGGACCAGAAGAACCACCGGTAGATAGGATCAACGGATCGTGCTCCAGGCACGAACGGATCCCACGAGGACCTCGTCCACTATACTGGCAGATTTAGAGTCTCCTCTGTGCCTTCAAACCATTTCCCGACGCCTCGTGCAAGCAAATTTGCTATCCCAGCGCCCCTTAGGTGTGCTGCCATTGACACAGGAACATCGCCGGCTCCGTTTGCAGTGGTACCAGGCCAGAGCGACGTGGAACGCCACAGACTGGCGACGTGTAGTGTTTACCAATGAGTGCCGCTTCGGTTTGAAGATAGATGATCATCGCTTCCGGATGTGGAGGTCCCCGGGTCACTGGTACAATCGCAACCTCGCTAACGAGCAACACACCTCCACCACTGCAGGCAGTATGGTCCAGGAAGCCATAGCCTACGATAGCCAATGAGCTGTAGTAGTGGTACGTGGATCATTGACGGGCTAGTGCTATGTGGATGAGATCCTACGGCTCCATGTGTTCCCATTCCTGGCCGGGATTCCAGGTGCGCTATACCAGCAGAATAATGCCTGCCCACAAACGGCTCGGGTTACCCAGGACTCCCTACGTAATGTCCAGAAACTTCCATGGCTTGCCCTCTGCCCGGACATATTCCTTATCGAGCATGTGTGGGATAATTTGAAACTTCAGCTGCCACCGTGCTGCACTATCGGGGATTTGGAGCATACCATCCGACACGTGTGGGCCAGTCTGCCGCAGGGCAACATCAGACTTTGACTTTGATTCGCCTATATGCCGGACCACATTGCAGCATGTATCGCCACACGAGGAGGTGCTACGCGCTACTGAAGATGACAGGAGTGCGTGCTGCAGATCTCTCTGTAATTGTTCTGCATCTCTGTTTTGCCATCATGTGTATCCTTCATCTGAATCATTAGAAGCAAAGGATATTTAATAGAATACATTTGTATTTGATAGCACTTGCATTGACGCAGCTCAGCGAGGAATGTGATGACGAGTATTAACACGAAGTTCCCTAGTCGCGTAACCTATATAGCTCGATCTTACATAGAGCAAAACGTGAGTACTTGTACTTTATATTAGATGTACAATTTAGTTGGAAGATACTTTCGTCACAAATTAGATTTCCTTTATTTGAGTAAGTTGAATGGGAGGAGAAGGAATTAATTTTATATATCAGTCATCTCATGATTAGTTCAAACCAAATGCTACACCACACACTCCAAGGCTTTCGATTTGAAAAGCACTGCGCTTTTAAATCAAAACAAGAAGAAAAACAATTTGAAAAAACTGTTGAATTTCTCTGTAAATCTAGGAGTTTCCACACCTATGTAGCTCCCAAACGTGAGGCTACATCTGCTCTCTTTAAAAACAGGAGCTTGTTTTCTGTAATGAATGATGTTCTTCTCACTTAGTTCAATAAAGCCACTCCCTTTTACACAAGGTTCAGGCAAGTTTTTTATTGGGTGATATATTGACTATTTGTCAACATGATTTTCATGCTTGCAAAACAACTCCATTTAATTACATGGCCTGGGCTAAGGTTTATCATTTGCGATTTGTCTGATACTATTAATTGTGGATTGTTTGTTACTCATGATTGTGTTTATCGATATGTTTTCCAATTATATTTTATATTTATCACTTTTTTTGTAAATAATGTAAAAGAGATGGAAGTGACCTAAGTTTTCCAAACGTTTATCACATTATATATTTTCTGAATTTCTGAAATTACCTTCTGCAAAATCTTATGTCGAGGATGTATTGATTATTTTTTGTATTTTAGAAATTTTGCCATATAATTGAATAAAAAAGAAATATTTAAATTAATTTTTAACATTGCTATGTGTACTTTATAGGAAATTATTTTAACGGTCTTACGATTTGGATTATTCAGATTTAGTGTATACATAAGACATTCAGTAATATATAATAAAAGAACATTAAATATATTTTACTTTAAGACAAATTTTTAGCTTTTACCCATTACACTGAGTTTTTAAAGCTGCTTAAACAGCTGGTAATAAAAAACACAAATCACAATGGTCTAGAAAGATCTTTGTCCTAAGATTTACATTAATTTTTTTGAATGACTACGTAAAAATATCAATTAAATTAAAGTACCTTTATTATACATTAAAACTTATTTGTTAATTTAGAAGTTGTGTGAAAATGTTACAAAACGTGTGAATAAATCATGTGAATCCTTAGGGTAACTGTTAAACACTTATGGCTTGTTTTTAGGCATGAAAAATGAAATGAAGAAACAGAAAAACCTCTTCTCTCCCACAAGAAATAATATGTGACTTTAATATGGGTTGAATTCAAGAATAATATTCGTTGTTTTTTCTATCACACAAAGTTTCTTTGTGACACACGGTTTAAGAGTGAATAAATCGCTTATTTTCATACACTTACAAACCATAAATTAATTACCCAAAACCAAAGAATATATAACTTCGTGGTATATTTTGCTTATTAAAAGCATCTCCCTGACTACTGCTCGACAGCAGTAGTCAGCCAGTGTGTTGGGAATCCACTTACCCTAGTAAACCTCTTAGATACTCGCAATATGTTAATCAAATCGCTCTATCGCGGCTGGCGACACCTAGATTCTCACGAAATTATTTCAAACAGGTCTCCAGGAAACTGATTTTTAGGGACATATTTGATCCTATAACACTAAACGAATCCAAGGGTTCACATACTAAATCACGAGCGTTTTCTTCCTTAAAATTCTCAAAAACGTTTTCAGTGGAAATTTTGAAAGATTTCTAAGCTGTTTATTTTAACTGGGCTCAAATGCTTTATATTGTATAAACTCCCTAATTTGAGGGTCTACAAAACTCCTCTTTAATTTTGGCACCGCTAATTCTGGGGTATTTTACTTTTAGATACGTAAGTCCATAATTATTTTGATAAAGTCCTTGGATAAACTTTTTTATATCCTAATTTATTGTATAGGAGGGAGCAGTAAGCAAACATTTTCAAAGTTTTACCAGTGGCGGATTTAAGGACATTTTTCTTCCATTTAGTCAGCTGTTTTTGGTACAATGACTTCTGCCTTACCAATTCCACTCACAAAAAAGAAAACTAAATTTTGTGAATCAAACCTGTGCACCAAACCAAAGCGCAATGACTTTCAAATTAACACAGACATTTCAAACATATTTTACGTACTGGATTTCTTCCAAAATTAACTTTGTATTTGCGTATGACTCTTTCATGTAAGTAGTTTCTGAAAACGGCATAAATGAGAATTTATTTCCAGTATGGAGCACAGCTTCCAAGTTTAGCCATTATATGTTTCGTTTAATTTAGATTTCAGCGTAAAACTTAATTTCCGCTTCTAATGTATTTGCAGCAAAATATGAGCTTCTAAAATCTCGATTAAAACAAAAGTCGTTTGTTGACCGATTCAATGTCGACAAACCTTTTAGGAACATTTTCTTCTTGAAATAATGCATGGTTTCTACGCCAGGGGGATTAGACGCATATCTTGTTTTTGTCAATATCTCTACTTCAAGGAGTCTGATTTGAAAAAAATCCTTCTTTGTTGTGTAGTGTTTCCGATGCGAAATGTTTTCCCTATAAATTCAAAATTTTTAAGTAAATCATAGACTTTCAGCTAGGTGGCACAAAGGTAAATTGCGTTTTCTGCGTTATTTCTACTTCTAAAACTCCGATTAAAAGACATTCTTCCTCTATCAGTCCCGACGGAAAACATTTTTCACATAATTTCTAATGTTTGGCAAAGAATGGTTTGTCCACCAGGGGCATAAAAGTTAATTTCTGCTTCTGACATATTTGTAATAAAATCTGGGCTCCTGAAAACTCGACAACATTTTTTTCTTGGGCTGATACCGCTTATATAGAAAACATTTTTGAGAATAATTTCTTCCTAAAATAATGCATGGTTTTCCCACCAGGGGATATAAAGTTACATCTTATTTTTGTCGATATCTCTGTTTCTGAGAGTCCGATTTGAAAAATTATTTCTGTGTTGTAGAGCGTTTCCATTGCAAAATTTTTCTCATAAAAATTCATGTTTTCCTTAACGCACAAGTCTGAAAACAGAGAGCGTAAGATCATGACTCCGTTTACACCAATTTCTGAGGGATTAAAAACCCGATTCAGAAACTTCTCTTTTTCCGTCAGATACTAATGTTTTCCATACCGGTTCCATTGACTTTGAATAGCTTTGATAACTTTAATTTGCGTCAGAACTGATTCAAAATACATGCTTATTACACCCGAAAATTCGGTATCATCTTTCTTATTTCATCTGATAATACTGGTTGCATTGACATTGCTTAAACTGGTATTGTATGCAAATATTTAAATCCGTACTTTTTCCAGAATGCAAAAATTAGATACAACTTTGCATCTATATATACGAAATCAACAAAACTACAGCAAGTAATGAAACTGGACACATTGCCAATGCTTATGCAACTAAGTGAGGGATTGGATGACCAAAACATTTAACAAAAGGGATTAGATGCAATTTCGTAGCTTTCACTGTTATCAAGAGCTACTTGAAAGAATAAAATCTAAGATTACAGAGTCACTAAATACCTATGAAGTAAATATGATCAGCAGTTCCCTATTCAACTGTTTGAACAAAAAAACCACTATTAAAAGTTTTATGTTCGGATGCGCCAAAAAGTAATGCTATACGGGCTGCATCACATTCTAAGAAAATATACACCAATTTGTGATGCAAGAAATATCGAAATACAATGTGAAACCTTACATCATAATGCCATGCAACCTTGTAGCATAACGTGTAATAAAGTTGCACCAGGTTTTTGTGTTTCTTTGCACTACATAATGGTGTCTTTCTTCTCAGAACCTCGTAAAACTGGTGTAGCACCACTTTTTCGTACAACCTACCACAAACTTTTTAACAGTGTAGACGTGCATTCGTTTATAGACAAACATCGTCTACAACTGAGCTGGGAGTTATCTACAGTAGAAATTCCCTCCTCCTGACACAAAAAATGAGACCATCTGAGCCTAAACACACTACACGTGTACGGAGTAATTCCTAAAACTCCCATTTTTCTTAAACACTTTAAACTATTTTTTATTTTCCTATTGGGATGCCTACCCTTGAATACTACTCATTACCGGAAGTGTACGTCGTCATGATAAATTCCTGCACTGGTAAGCTTCCAAATGAAGAAAATTCCGTCTGCTAAATTTATATCCTCATCGATGGCGCCCCCTAAAGATGAGGCTACAACATATCTCAAAACTAAAGATACGTGGTTTAAATCGTAAACGCTACAATGGGTTGCCCAGTTGTATAAAAGCTGATTTGTGAGCATTCGTTAGAGATGTGTGCGATTTCGAATCACGACAAGGCATGAATCTTGTGTTTGTCATACAGTACTGACTCTCCCCTGCACTGAAACCAATGGCCCTAAATTAACGACGGGACTCTGCTTATACACATTAAGTTGCCCTTGGTGGTCGTTAAACAACTAACCAAAAAAATTCGTAATCTCAACGATTTCACACCTAAGCAGGCCTCTCAATAAAGTGCTAAACCTTGGCAACACTTTATGCGATTTACACTAGTGAATAAAGGATTCATTGCCCTGTAAGTGTTTCTTCTTTTGCGCGCGGTCTCGTATATTTTAGAGATTTACATTACATTGCGACATCAAAAGTTCTCCTTTTACCGAAAAATTTACCTTCCAACTTAATTTGTCCACGTTTCTTCGCATCATCATTTCATTTTGTATGAAATGTGCAGCAATAGAATCTACACATGTGTGTTTTGTGTTTTTACCAAATGTAGAAGGTTAAAACAAAATATGAATTACAACTCTATGGCCAGCCCGAATTCTCACCGATCGAACATGTTTGAGACATCGTGTGACGCTACTTACGCCCATTCTGGGATGTCGGTGAACTGGCTCACAATTTGAAGACCATCTGGCATGTTATACCTGAGGATGCATCTGGGAACTCTTTGTGTCTATGCTACGCCAGATAACCGCTTGTATACGAGCCAGACGTGGCGCTACAACGTGCTTAATTGTTCCACTCATGCAGCTGTTTTATCCGAATAAATAGCCCAATTACTCTGAAATTGCGATCATTTCCTTCCCTGTGCATGTACATGCACATTTGAATTTTCATTTCAATTGGATGATTTCTTTTGGTTTCTTCGTTTTTGTTTGTCTGTTTTTAAAACTATTTTGTCACTGCAGCTGAAGAAGTCTGAGGTACTGCAATGGTGGGTAACATTAGAAGTGATGCTTCGTGGAACAGTGAGATTAAAGAAGCAGTTACGAGAAAGAAGGAAGCATTTTTGACGGTGTTGCGAGGAGAGTTACTCTGAATGAATATCGCTGTGAGAAGCGTAAGTCAGCAAATTTGGTTCGCCAGAATAAGGAAAAATATAGGGAAAAATAAATGGAAAGGCATGAATTGACATTCTGGAACGACAGAAATTCTTTCTCGAAGTACATAAGACATAGGAAAAATTGATGAGTTCAAATTCTAATTTGTGTGATAGGATCAGCGAAATGATATGGGAATGATATGAGGTTAGTGAAAGATGGGGTTAATATTTGAGTGAGTTTTTAGAACACGAAAACAAAAGTTATTCTGAGGTAGAAATTGATGATGTACAGTGAGAGATATAAGCGTAGGATTGATTTCAACAGAAGAGACACGAAAGCTCTTAATTCTCTTCATAATACATAGTAAAACTCCGGGAGTAGATGCCATAATTGCAGCGATATTAAAATATGGTGGTGACTGTAATTGACTGGTCAACTGAAATTTGTCAGTTGTGCTGGGAGTTAAGAAGGGTCCCTCAGTATTGCAGGGATGATGTCATTGTTATTTTGTACAAGGGAAACGTTTCTGCCTCAGAATCACCTTTGCTTTCATAAGATTGAATGCAAAAACTATCGTGGTATCAGTTTACTGAGTGTCCCACGAAAAGTGTTTGAGAAGGTCATTATTGATAAGGTACTTTGTATTAAGACACGGGCCAGACAAAGTGTGGGATGCACGTAGTGGTTTTATGCCTGATAAAGGCTGCACTAACCAAAATTTGCATTACGTTTGATGATCGAAAACTATCTCTCTGTTGGTAAGAAAGATTTCGCTGCCTTCATAGATTTAGAGAAGGCTTACGACCGAGTTGTGGAAGGTATTGAATAAATATAGTATTGCTGGAAATCTATTCAATAAGGGAAATCTATTCAATAGTGTATGCTGGTAGTATAGTATATGTACGAGGAAATGGTGGTGCATGAAATGGTTTTCTATTGGTGCAGGAGTCAGACAAGGTTGTGCAACGTCACCAAGGCTGTTTAATATGTTTATGGATGTATGCGTACGTGATGCCAAAATTGAAAATACTAGTGCATGTTTTGGTAATATTTATGTGTGCAGATTACTCTATGCTGATGACACAGTCCTGTTGGCAGAGAGGAAAAGTGAGTTGCAGTGTATGTTGTCCCGTATGTACGAAGTTTGTATGAAATTCAAACTCAGTATAAATAAGGAAAAAATCGAACCTGTGGATTTTGAGCGAAGAACTGTTGGTATGAATGCAGGATATGTCTAAATGGCACAGTTGTTGACTAGGGAAACAGTTTGTGTTTTTGCGAGGCATGTTTGACAGAGAGACCAAATTAGGTAGCGAAATTAGTAGGTGAGAGAATTCTGCATTGAAAGTCGTACCTGTTTTAGGAGGATCGCACAGGTGTGAAGTGTTCTCAAGAAATTCCCGAATGGCTGTGTAGAAAAGTGTAATTGTTCCTACTATGATGTATGGCAGTGAAACCTGGGTACTGCAGAAAAAACATAGGAATCGTGTGTGTGCTGGGTAGATGCGTCACGAAAATATTTTAATCTTTTGCGATAATTATTTCTTTAGTAAAATGTATTTCACTTTAGAAAAAAATCCTATGTTGGAAATTTGGTAACGAAAAAATGAACGTTATTAGCAATTACTATTTTCTTTATATTCTACGAAAGATGAAACGAATCACGTTTCAAGTGTTGCAAAATGTAATAACACACAAAGATGATTTTTTGTACATGAATGAAGATATTTTGCAACATAAAGCAAATTTCGGAACCGGAAAGCACAAAACGCCTGTGCTATTAAGAATCTACGAAATCAATTGCTTATTCATTATATGTCTTGAAAATTGTTACTTCCGAAATCGAAGTCGGTTAAAATGTGTGTATGACGTAAAAATTATGGATTATTTTACATTAAAACGGATTTCGTCTCAAATATTCATACGATTCCTTATACCCAGAAAAGGAATACCATAGCGGAGTGATTTCTGAAAGACCTGTGTGCTATTTTTGATGAAATATTTTGGAAGCAATTGTTTTGCCATTATTTGAATGCCATTTAACAACGCAAACAGCTTTTTATTCCTAAATAAATATTAAAATATAATGTAATATTTTTTAACGTTTACTCCGTCAACTTGTTTTCATTTCTTTTCAGGAATTGGTAAGTTCCTTAATTTCACTTGAAAAAAAGTAATATCGAGGAACAGTATCTTTGTTCAGAATGTGCTATCAGATGTTTATATCGAAATGCTTGTTCCAGTACTTGAGATAAACACACATTACCCTATTCGAATATCTTTACTTTCATTACTCAATTGGGTTACAGAAACGAGAAAACCCAGGCAACAAAGAAAAAATGAATTCTTCCTTAGAGGAATTTTTTCGTATAAATTAAAATTATATAATAGTATTTCCCAATATTTTAATTGTTAAAACTAAATTATGTCATTTGAAAAGATAACTCCAATATTTAGAAACCGAAACCATTGCAAGAAGAAAAATTGAAGAAGTAAATGAAGAACCTTTCCTAACAGTATTTCATATTCGGATGACAAAATAATATTGGAGCGTTAAACTAAAACTCACTTTCCAATACAATGATTCCCATTGGCACGGTAGGTTTTTAAATCAAAGCTGTGATTTAGTGATATTCTGAATTTGGTAAACAAGTGTTTTGTCGTTTAGGTCTGTTATGGCCACAGATAATAAAGGACAAAATGAGTAATTATAGAAGACCGGAGGAACTGTTTTTGAGAAGAAATTGAAAAATGACTAATGACGGTGCGTAACGCACCACTTCTGTACTTATATAAGTTCTGCATGAAATCCTAAAATACAAATCACGCAACATTTACATGTTTTAGTTTTACACTAAACTTCCAGTGCTATAAAAATAAATTTCATTGAAGTTCAAATGCGTGTTTAATATTACCAAACTTCTTAGGAGTAATGTTAACATGAATCGAAATATTTGATTCGTTCAAGTTTAAAAGAGTTTAAAAGTTGGAGAAATGCTTATTGACTTCCTGAAATAAAAGAAATCAACACTTAAAATAATGAATTTAAGATTACACGATATTTTATTTAAGAACTAAAATTTCTATACAATACTTTTAGTAAAAAAAAAATCCAAAGACTTATCCGCAGTTTGCGGTCATTTGATGGTAGAACCGTATTGCATACAGAAACTTCATTGCTTTGTGACTACCATTTTGTTTAATACATTTTGACATTTTTCATCTGCAGCTGCTATTTTGAAGAAATTCGATTATTTGTAAACAAATAACGCAAACTGAAAATCACATATACCTGCAGTTATTTAAAACAAATCGGTTTAACATTTCGGTTTCTGTTCCCAAATCTCAGCTAAGTATGGGAGATGCAATACATCTCTGAAAATTTTGACCACGTAATTAGTTACCAACTTTTTTCTTGAGCGCAGGTTATCCATTTGAAGAGAAAAAAATAAAAAAATCAATTGTGCCGTTCACTGCTACAACATAAATAATGTAGCTGCCTCTTCCATTTCAACGAAAGTGCATGCCGAATGTTAAAAGTTTAAAGAATATGTAAAAATTATTGTTCCTTTATATGCATGTTCCGGAAATATTAGTTTATCTTTTGATATTGTTATAAATTAAAAATACAGGAAATTGTTTTGAATTTTTTCTTATTGCAATATGTATTGTTTGATAGCTTATTGCATGACATTGATTATTTAGTTGTTGTTTTTGATTATCAAAATTTTTTTAACGAAATGATGTAGTTAAACAGCTTTTGATATCCAACAAAAGTAATCCTCTCAATTATTTATTATATCATGAATCATATGAAACCTTTTTGGATGCCAAACAAAGTAAGCCATTAAAACTTTAGCAAGAAAGTTTGATGTTTGAGTTCGAATTTGATTCTGACTTCAGTCAGAAAAAAGTTCATATGCTTTTTCAGTAAAATAGCACTTATTGAACGACGTATATCATTTGAATTTTCATATATTCTAAGCATCACTGGCTCTTCGCGATAACTGCTTTCATCCGACGTCGCATCCTAAATAACATTTAAGTGAAGGTTTTCTCCTTTCTCTTGAAACGGCAAAGCTATCTGAGGGATTATTGTGCTTAGATGCTCATCGAAGCTTTGAAAAATCACAGACTATTCTCAAGTTCTTTATTTTGTAACTCTCTTATATACGTTTTTCCATCAAATAGCTGAAAAAACAGTGAAGGATTGTTCACAGGACATTTTGAATTAAAAGTGGTAGTATCAGTAAAGATTTCCGCTTTGTTTTTGTAATGGCTTAGTTATTATGCTCCATGCGTGAGGACTGTAATGATATCCTTCAAAATATTCAGGAATCACTCCGCATGATATTGAGTTATAACAGTGTGTGATATTTGCGAATTCTGAGTTACAGCTGATGCAGTCAATATATTATAAATAATGTTGTAATAAGTTTATCTGTTCCATTTCGTTATATGCAAAGCATTCGTCGGATGCCATTCATCCCAGCTGAATTTCAGTTTGTTCCGATATGTGTTACGAAAAGTGTATCAGGGTTTATGTTAAACGGCAATTTTTATGTGCCTACATTTGTTTAAGGTACAACCGGGAGTGAAAATCATTCCTTGACAGTTTCATCTCCTCCAGAAAATAAACTTGTCTGACCCCGTACACTATGGACGAGGTGCTACCAGTAAGGGTCAGGAAGTATAATGAGATACCATCAGCTAAGAAATGCTCATAAGACACCGAATACTAACTGGAATTGCAAAAGTTGATTACCCAGTTAAATTAATATTTTGCACTGACAGTAAACATTTTTAGAAGTACAGTATTTACGGCTATTTTCACCTGTACTCACTACGAAGAAAATCTGGTATCTGTTGAGACTTATATTTAAAATCTGCAAGTTTTAAATGCCGGGTAAAGGCATTGTATGTTGTAAACCTCCAGAAAGAGTTTGTATGTATATATGAGAGACACAGGAATCTGTGAACTACAGCGACATCCTACTATCATCGTTAAAGAACAGAGTAATTTCTATTCGATTCGATGGTACAACCTGAAAATTTAAAGGTTTGTAGAATTATGTAAAAACTTCTTCTGTGAGCCAGTGGAATATCATGTTACCAATGCCAAGTGACTGAATTTTTTGGCTATAAAATGTGTTGCTCGTGAATTTATTTCGCTTGCGTTTCTAAAACTGCTGTTCAAAAGATATTTTGAGTCTTTGACACAGAAAAGTTAAATGCTTTTGCAAAGAAATCGCTTCGTTTCTTCGGAAAGAAACACACTTGGGTATTTCCTGTCTTTGATAATGATGGACGATGCACACTACACGGACAAAGGTGATTGGACACTGTACGTAAAAAGAAGAACGGTATTATATTTACATTAGTAGCTGGTACGTCCTCCATTTGCACAGATTACAGCAGCAGCCCGTCGAGGTAAACTCTCCGTAAATCCATGGAGTATGGAGAGCGGGATGTTCCTTCATCCCGCGTTGAGTAGATCGACCAACTCTCTCAGTGAAAAACGTCGTGATGAACTACACTGAAGAGCAATTGAATTAGAGACAGCTGGCGTTATGCAAATGTGGCGCTGTGGGTGGCCCTGTAAACCGAAACGACATGAAGTATGCAGCGATCCGACAATGTAAGTGGTGATGCGACGGGAATCAGTAAGAGTCGGACGCAGTATGGGTTAGACGAAGGATCTAAGCTCATTTGATCGTGGGCTAATTGTCGGGGCCCGACGAATGAGTCACTCCATCTCAAAAGTCGAGCAGGCAATGGTATTTTCACGACCCACTGTGTCCCGGGTGCACCGCGAGTACATCGAATACGGTAAAACCATCACTGCAAGGGGAAACTGCCGTGGACAACAGCGTGTGGATGAGCGGGGTCATCGTCGGCTAGCTCTCATTGTAACAGCGGATAGACGTGCCACAGTGCAAGAAAGCACTCGGCAATTTAACGCTGGTGCACAAAAACATGTATGCAGCCACACCATCCAGAACAATCTCCTCGCTATGGGGTACAGAAGCCATTGTCCCGCGAGGGTACCGCTGCTGACCGCACAGCACAGGGTTCAAAGATTAGCATGGGCGCAGGAACTTCGCCACTGGACACTAGACATGTGGAAAAATGAAAAATGTTGCCTGGACTGAGGGGCAAGATTCACGTTGGTACATGCGGATGGCAGGATACTAGTACGGCGCAAACCACATGAAGCGATGGATCCTTCTTGCCAGCAGGGCACTCTTCAAGCTGGTGGTGGTGGCATTCTCGTCTGGGGACTGTTTACGTGGACTGAAACGAGATCCCTGGTACGTGTGACATCGTCACTCACAGGTCAACGTTACCGGAATATCCTGGACAAACATTTGCTCCCGTTTGTACGACTTCAACGTACCACTGGGGATCTTATCCGGCAAGAAGACAATGAACAGTGCCATCGCTCCCGAATTATATCCGAACGGTTGGATGAACACTCCACCGACGTGACCTCGCTTCCTTGGCCAGCTAGGTCACCTGACCTCAATCGCATCGAGCACAGCTGGGATGCCATCCAAAGAGATGTTCGAGGCTCTCATCCACCTCCATCAAATCTTCGTGAACTGTGGGAGCTTGTTCAAGGGTCGTGGAGCCGTATGGCTTCCCAACGCTTCTAGTGTCTTGTCGAGTCCATGCTGAGACGAATCGCCGCCGTCATCATGGCCAAAGGTGGTGCTACACGGTACTAGATAGTTATCTCTCATTCAATTGCTCTTCAGTGTACATCTCAGAAAAACATTGAAGGAGAATAGACTGGCAAAGAGCATGCTGCTTCCTGCATGCATCGAAAGAGACAATTGCTGGGAGTATATACGTGTTTACACGGATTATTCCGCTCTAAATCTTTAATATTTTTATATATCTTTGAAATTTAAGTGTATGTTACGCGAAATTTTATGTTTAATAATTTTCTTTCTTTTTTTATTTCTCTGCTCTGTGTACATGGCCGGTTCGACATTGCCTTGTATTTTCCTGCTTACAAATGTTGTTTGTTTTTTCTCGCTTATGAGCACTTCCTTTTTACACTTTTCATCTAGAAAGTTCTAGATGTAGTGTTATGAATTGAAATAATCATTCTTACTTTCTAATACGCATCTGTCCAATGACAAGTTCCCCCATTTAAAGATGGCGCTGTGCGTTCGATTGGTCTCCATCGTTTCACAACCGCTAGCATTATGAAAATAATACGGTTTCATATTACTGCGGCCAAAGTATGAGAGAAGACAATATGAATTTTACCAGTGTTGTGAAGAACCAATTAGAAAAATCCAAACATATTCAAAAAACGAAAATCAGAACATATTCAAAACGAAATAAATTCACGAGCAACACATTTTATCGCCGAAAAATGGTTTTGACAAATTTTTATCACCGAAAAATGGTTTTGACATATTTCTACAAACCTTAAAATTTTCAGGTCGTACCATCGAATCGAATGGAAATTTCTCTGTTCTTTAACGATTTTCTACTTCACCTGCATCGTTCGAAAATTTGATTTTCTAATGCACGTGCATCTCTCGAAAATTATCTTTCTCTCAATAGTTTGACAAGGATGTATAGGATGAGATTTCAAAAGCGCAAAAATAAAGATAGAAAAGACTTTTCCTATTGGAGGGAATTTTAATTAATGAAAATATTAAAGACCTTGTTTAGTTAATGTTATTCTAATCAAAATAATGATATTATTATGATTAGAATAGCACTCGATTTTCGCTGCTAAATTATATGTGTATAATGTGAAAGTTATCAGCCTATAAATATATCATTCGTTTTGAAAATATCTGTTGTACGATCGTTATGGATGACCTGCAGTATTATATTAATTTACCGGAATACACGGATATCTTCATCCATCTCACTTTGAGAAATTTCTAGATTTTGAATATTGCTAAGTGAGCATATGTTCATTTTATCTAAACGAGCAACTCCTAAACTTTTGAATGGCGAATCATGTAAAAAAGGCGTCAAAACTGATTACAAGCTACCACTAGAAAACACACAAACTACAAATTAAACGAAGCTAACAGAGTGGTCCCCTGATGAGCGTACACAAAATACGACCAATACAGAGTTTATCTGATTTTACTTTTTAGGTCGACTGACAGATGTGAACATGTTAGCACTAACGCCGCTACTGCGAGGTGCGGGTCAGGGATAAATGTACAGACCACAATTTCCTGGCCTATTTTTAAAACTGCTTCTACCCTCTATCCGAAATATTGTTTTAATCATTACAGTAGCTCACGGTTCTAAATTTTCCCACCGCTGATTCTCACTGCTTCTACCTTGGTTTTCCGAATTCAAGGGAAACCCAGGGAGAATTCAAGGGAAAAACAATTGAGCAGAACAACTGTTCCTTTTGATTTCGCAATGTTTTGAAATGGTTGGCTGGTGAATTTTATTGGCGCAAGGTCCATGTGTGACCAAAGAGCGCCAGATACAAAACAATGTTTCAAAATGAAATTTGTTTTTCGAAATTTCTTCTTTACATTTTATGTTTAATGCTCAACGGCAGAACCCTCCGTAGCATTAGCACTGCTTCTGATCTTCTGTCTTATACTAATTGTATCAATTCCGGAAAATAATTTATTTCTTATTTAAAAAGTTGCATTCTTATAAAGCATGATATTGTTTTGGTTAATAATGTTGCTGCATTTAGTTAAATTTGAGCAAGCTTGTGCAAAACGTCACGCTGTAGAAAAATGTTTTTGATTGGCACCCAATAATATCAAGTGTTTATCAAAGAGTAAGTATGTTTTATTGTAATGAAAGCTTAACTAGCTTAACCTATGAGTTTATATTTCACAGTAATTGATCTGTAAAAAGCTTTACATATAAAATAAAATTTGAAACTCAGTGGTAACAAGAACTAACAAAATAGAAAACGTCTTTGCCCTTGGTTTTAAGAATTGCACATTAAAAAAATAACATGCCCAAGAAAAAAATTAATTTTAATAGCTGTCAAATTGTTCAATTCCCATTACAGTAATTAGAAAACATAGTGAATCTTGCCTTTTCTTCTATAAAAGCGAAGTTTTGTTCTTAAGCTTGCATATGATTATATGGGCAGCAAGGTAAGGAAATTGGATAAAATATCATTGTTGGTTTTCTCGAATCCATATATAAGACAAGTTGCGCTTGTCTGTAAATTGCGCTTTTTCAAAGAGAGGATCACGTCATTAGAAGGCTTTGCTTTCCCATGGGTCTCTCAAGTTGCTTTCTTGAACCCACTCCCTTGCACAAAGGTGTTCTTGCACAGATAATGATGATTGCTGAAGTTACTAATTAAATATGGTTAGAAAGAAAAATATGATCCATGCTAAAAATACTCATGGTGATGTTGACACTGTGTTGTGGAGAGATAAGGGAAGGATCAGAAACCGTATTCATTTGAGCTCAATCATTTCATTCTTTGCAATTTCAAAACAGTTCGCTAATTTGGCCCAAATCGTAACAGAATTCAAAGAAAATTTCGTTTTTGATTAGTTCTAAAAAGTGTCAAAACTTACTTTATACCATTAAAACTGGTACCTTTCATTGAATTTATTTGATATAAAATATCAATTTTGTGTCAATTATTACCAAAGCAGTGAAACAAAGGTAACTTTAAAGTGTTTTTAAATAAATTAATTTTTGTGGAAAACAATGTATTTTAGTAAGATGTTTTGGAGTATGATTTCCAGAGAAATGAACTTATAAGAAAATATTTTATTGGAATACTAAACGTAGGTGTCAATCATTGAATTTCTGATAATTTTCGTAGTGTTTCAGTGGAAATTCAAACGAAACTTGGAAAGCGAAGTAGAAAGATTTCAGTAACAGTAATTAATTTTAGAACATCCCTAGGACCATTTTGCCCCAACATGAAGGTAACAACATGAGAAATAGCGAGTATAGAAATATTAATTTTTTTTGATAAATTAAGGTAAATTGTTCGTCCTTGTATAAATAAAATAGTGATATTTTTTTCTGTGTGTGGCGCGTTTAACCCAGTATGTTTTCTATGAATGAGAGTCTCAGAATCTTTGAGCCGTTGCAGTTTGTTGAATTCTGGGAAAACATCTGAGTGGACTACTCTGCATGTAATCCCTAGATGCCACTCCTGCCGGTGAGTGTAGGACAGGAGCTTTTGAGATATGCACGGTTGTTCTTTCTAGTGCCTCCCGGATGTGACTTCTCTTAGAAGACAATATAGCACCGAAAGACATATACACCAGCCATTCCAGCTTAGGGATTTTGACACATCCCATCTGGAAGGACTGGTCGTAAGCAAGTGTCTTACCCTAGCCCTCCCAATCGACCCGATATATTAAATTATGACATCAATTATGCCGTTTTCCGACATTTTGTGCTTCTCTCGCTATCCTAGATTGTACAAAAATCAAATAATTTAGGTATTGAAGCAAATATCGCTATTTTACAAATTTCTTAATTGACCTAACGTAATCAAAAACTTCAATCTTTGCACGTATATTCCGGCAAATGAACCAAGAAATTTCTGCTACTTCTTTAAAACGCCATCACTGAATATTTCAAGGTAAATAACAGGAAACATTAACAAAATATACGCATTTTTTTTGTGTATGAGTTTCTCGAAAAAGAATGCATTTTGATCCCGATGTTTTGCTCATAAACTGAAGTACTCGCATTTTCCATCTGCAGCAATGAATGGGCAATCGATTTGTAAAATATTTGTCAAATGTAACGGTGATTCTCAACAATTCAACATCTAGTAACGTAATTTTTTTTAAAACGCCCGATGTATCGGCGGAAACCTCGATGTTTTTCCGATATATCTGTAGAAACCTCGATTTTTTTAAAGTATCGCTTTTATACTACGATGTGTTGCTATCAAGCCGACGATTTCATACTTTTTGATCTGCAGCAGCTAATGCGCACATTGGTGGATAAACGCTCTGTTTAATATAATGGTGGTTGTTCACCAATTAAGTCCCAAGTAACTAATGATATTTCTCGAAACACTATATGTTTTTTTGATGTGTCGAAAAAAGGCATCGAATAACATGTCCTCGAGGAAATAACCTCGGTTTTTGCTAACGAATCAAATAAAACTGCCAATGGGAAGGTGATATTCCTTTCCTCTTTATAAGAATGTAACAAAAATAAATGTATTTACTTTTCGTAGCAGATATTCTCTACCATCAGTTGCAAACATCGGTCACGAAACCTTTTTCTTTTTTGGATGTATCGGCTTCTGCAACGTCAATGTTAAAACATCGATCATCAGTGGCAAAATATTGATGTTAAAAAATATCGAGGTTCTTTGCCCATCTCTACTCCAAAGGAGTTACGCCCACATTCATGAATTTATTCAGAGTGTTTGATGAGCAGAAGTTTGAGACACCAAGCACCCATGTTCTTAGTAAAAATGTCTCTTGTTAGTTCCCGTTTAAGCAGCAATAAATGATCCTATTCGCTGAGGATTTTCTCCAATGAAATACTTTCATAGCAATAAACATTTTCAAAATTATAATTACAGAATAAAATATGGAATGAGTTCGTGTTATGGTAAATAGAATAAACCGATAGTACTTTCTGTAAGCCAGAAGAAAAGCAAAAATGACGTACATCGTCAGTCCACAAAGTTTGAGGAATAATTCAATGAAAAAGTATGCACCTGGTCTGTAGCAATTTTGTAGATATAATTTTCAACATAGCCTCTCTTTTAATGCACAGCTTGGTTCGATCCAGAACTGTCTCAAATGCCCTGGGAAAGTACTTTTCTGGATGTAGTTGGCAGATATTGTCACTGTCTTTTTAATGTATTTAGTGAACATTTATCGTCTTGCTTTCACGGGTACTTTCAGTTTTGATACCAGAAAAAATCTGCCAGAACTAGGTCCGGCGAGTTGGGGGGAGGCATGATCGTTTTCAACTGGTTTTTGGCCAGAAACTAGGTAACAATTATCCAGGTGTGTGACATAGCATTCTAATGGAGGATGTACCATTCTCCATTTAGATGCATCTATAGCCGAATATGTCAAATTCTCTTGAGAAGCCGATACATGACGTCCTTGTAGAATACGACATTGAAGGTATAAGTACAGTAAAATTACTGCATAGGCTAAGAGTGTGAAATAGGATCCCCAACATCACGTACCCTTTGAAATGGAATCCTTTCTACGTCACCGTTAATTGTCTCAGTTTTTAAACAGTTTCTGATCATGAATTATTCATAAAGAAATGCATTTCTGGCTGGTAGGGATTTGAGATTTACATATGCTGTCTCATTATTGCGAGAAAGAAAGGAAGAAAAAAGCTCTTTCTTTTGTAACCTGCAGGTCAGCACTCAAGTTCGGAAGGTTTTACGTTCCTACCCGACGTATGGCAGATAGTTATTAGTTCGAACGTTAGTACATGCCTGGGATAGATCCTGATAACTTTCCGAGCGAATGTTGATGACTAGACCATCTGCAGCTCCGCAATTTTTTCTCTTTCAAACGATTCTTCTAATATGGAAATATTTTACTTCAAGCATTTTTATGAAGGCAACCGATAAAATTCCGCTTCGACATTACAACAGAAATATACGTTCTGGATCCCCTTCACGATCTGCTTATCTTTACGGCGGTATCAGCCTGTGTGATTTATGGACACCATAACTTAGATATCATTGCAGTTCTCCAGGCGAAATTTAAGATTTACGGGTTTTACGACCCCAAAGTAAAGAAGAAATAGCGAGCTTTCAAGTGAGAAAGACTTTGTTAAGAAAGAAAAGTCGGAAACTTTATACAAATGCTTACTGAAGCACAGTACTGGCATTTTACATGCTACATAAGTTACTTCACTGCACTGCTTTGACATTTATGCTAAATGCGGTGTAGGATTTGCTTGTATATCTATATAAATTTGCAAATGCATTATGAAACATAACGCGAAACGATATGTAATCATCCTTCAGAATGTAAAACTCCAGATTTGTTCTACTGAAAAGCAAAAAAAAAGCAGTTTACCACATTCAATTCGAAAAGGAATAATTACTTCAATATCAGTGAAATAGGAAGTAGCAGTTAGCGATTTTTAATGTGCAGAAAATTAGCATATATTCGTAATTACCTCAATCCAGCAAATAATGAATTACCATTTTGGGATGGGATTCCTAATGAACAGAAAATCTGAATGTATGTTCAAACACATTCGTCGTGTGTTTTGGATGGAGAAATTGACTGTCTATTTTCGCGTCCTGAAGTGATTTTCCTGTATGAATAAATAACGTATTGAATTTTGCTATGTAATAGTTACATCGACATTTCCTTTAGAAAGTGATTAGAGAAACACAGATTCACATTTCCGTTCAAACCAAAAAATACGTTTGTAATCAGGACACTTCAAACAACTCAGTCTACTGGGGACGGTACGGAATATTTACTTCCTGTACGAACACTAATCGCTAATGTTTGCAAAAAAATTAACAGCGTGATTGCTCAGTATTCATCTTTTTCGCTCAGAATTTTGCTTAAAATTGCTTTTAAAGCAAATTTCAGAATGGCAGATGTCGTTTCAGAAATAGCTTTGATATGAGAATCCATTCAATCAAGAGCTACTTCAAATGTCTGCCGCTGATTATTCAGCTGGGAAATGTACGTAACTTGGAAAAAGGAGAGAGACACGAAATATTAGATTTTTTTGCAACTTTCGATACAAGGGAAGTTAAACCATTGAAGACTTTTCCCAAATGGGAGGTAAACTGACGACCACGAATGTGAGGTAATACAAAAAGTCCCCAAGTTTCGATACACAGAAACCTCAAATTCACAATCGGTGATGAGATGCCACTGAAGAGTTCTTCTTACACAGAAAAATTAAGTTACCATCGGGAATGTGAAACACAATATTTCTCTCAAATTTCGAAACAGAGCGACATTAAATTATTTCCAAACGTGGAATTGTTGCAATCGGAGACCTCCTACAAAAGAGAAAGGAATTTACGAGTACCATCGGAAATGTGAGATTACTACGAAATCTCGTGTATAGGGTTACAAAAAAATTATTGGCACTAACAAATTCACTGTACAGGAAACATGTTTTGCAAAAATTCAGGAAATACCAGTGGTCGAACGAAAAAAAAACACCTTTAAACATTTCCGTGGGTAAAAGACTTTCTTGAACCAACTGAGAAGTTAATCAGTCTAGGAGAGATATCAGACATCTTAGAACATTTCAGGTTATTATTTTGCATACTGAAAGTACACCATCCACAGGAGAACGAGAATGACAAGATTTTCATTGAGAACAGGAATATATATCAATTAGATGGATATGTGATTAATCACTGAAATCAACATTCAGCACTGTCGGTTTGCGCTCATTGTTGTAGTTTTTTTTTTTTTTTTTGGATAAGCGATTTACATCACTTTTTCTTTAATAGCCCATCAATGGGAAAAGGTTTGGTGCTTAACCTTGTTGATCTGCAGTAATATAATTTTTCTTTTGGTGAATTTACTGCCAGTGTTTGCTTAAAAAAGAAAAACATGCTTTTCAGCCTTAAGTGCCTTTGGTATTTAAAAAAATTATATTTTAAAAAGATAAAACGTATAAAAATTCAGATTTCGCACACATTTATTACGTTAAACAGAAGTGGGCAGTATTCGGACATTTTTTTTTAATTTCGGTGTGCTTTCACCTTTAACAGAATGATATGTGATCTGCCTTTAATTAAAGAACTGTAAATTGCCAATGAAAACGAGCGCTAATAACTAATAAATGTAAGAAATATTGGGCATGCCTGTTATTTTAAGTAATGTCACATAACTTTCTTTTCAGTCGTTAATCATAATGCATCTCTCAGCATCATTGTTTAATAGAATGCCTATGAATCTAAGCGATTTTTATAACATATGGAAAAAAGGAAATGTGCAACGTAAGACGAAGGACAAAAAAATGGAAATTGCAGGAATCCTGACTACATAACTTTTAAAATGAATAATCTGTCACACAGGATTATTTCATATAACGAAGACCCGACTATTACAGTTTTTTCGGCATACTTTTCGAGATGCACTGTATTGCAAGTCTGTAAATTGAAGCGAGTGTGCGTGAGATAAGACTGGTGATTCGAGTTACATGACTCATGGCAATCACAGGGAAAGGCTCTAAATGCATACTGCCACCTCTCTGGCTCAGTGGTCTAAGAGCTGGATTCTGACAATTCGTATGAAATGTGTCTGGGTTTGAATCCGGAAGAGATATGGATGTTGTATCTGAAATGTGTCTGGGTTCGAATTCTGTAATTATTCGAACCAAGACACACCTGCAAATGGAAACTAGTCTGCAAATGGTAGCGAGTGTGCGTGAGATAAGACTGGTGATTCGAGTTACGTGACTCATGGCAATCACAGGGAAATGCTCTAAATACATACTGCCGCCTCTTGGCTCAGTGGTCTAAGAGCTCGTTTCTGACAATTCGTATGAAATGTGTCTAGGTTCAAATACGGAAGAGATATAGATGTTGTATCTGAAATGTGTCTGGTTTCGAATCCGGGAGTTACTCGAACCAAGACACATCTGCAAATAGAAGCTAGTCTACAAATGGTAGCGAGTGTGCGTGAGATAAGACTGGTGATTCGAGTTGATAGACTCATGGCAATCACAAGAGAAATGCTCTAAATACATACTGCCGCCTCTCTGGCTCAGTGGTCTAAGAGCTCGATTCTGACAATTCGCCTGAAATGTGTCTGGGTTTGAATCCTGAAGTTATTCGAACCAAGACACATCTGCAAATGGAAGCTAGTCTGCAAATGGTAGCGAGTGTGCGTGAGATAAGACTGGTGATTCGAGTTGCATGACTGATGGCAATCCCAGGGAAATGCTCTTAATACATTCTGCCGCTTCTCTGGCTCAGTGGTCTAAGAGCTCGATTCTGACAATTCGTCAGAAATGTGTCTAGGTTAGAATCCAGAAGAGATATGGATGTTGAGTTTGTCCTATCACACTGGCTCGTTCTCTCTCTTCCAAATAACAGTGGCAGTTAATTAGGGATCGGCGGCTGTTCATAGTCCACACCGAGTTGCTCACGGTGCTTGTTAAAATCGTAGAAAAAATATTCGTATTTACTTGAAGTCCAACTGGCTAGTGTCGCAGCAGTAAATACTGATATTTTTAGCCGAACATAGTATAGTTTCAGTTTTGATTTTTACGTACAAATTTAATTACATTTCATTTTTTAAATATTCAAGCAAAATGTATTGTACCCTACTAATAAGGTATCTGACGTTCTGAAGAGTGGTTTTGTAAATTATTGCGCCCTTGTGCAGCGCATTTCACTTTACACTGAGGTCTCAATAAACTAAGAAGGGTGCTACCATTTCCATTACATGCCACAGTATACATGTGGCGAATGGTATCGCTCGCAAACGACGTATATATAAAGGCCCTTAATAGTACCTGTAAGCGTATAATGGTATCGCTCGCAAACGACGTGTATATAAAGGCCCTTTATAGTACCTTTTTAAGCGTATCTCCGCAACATCAAATAGTAACATTCGCCGTTCAGATTGCTGCTTACAAGGATTTAAGCGATTTTTATATTTATTTTATGTATTTATGTCGTATTTCGGTTGTTACAGATATGCAGTAGTTATTAAAATGTAAAGTAAATGAATACAGCAACAACCCGGAAATAAAAGGAAAAAGGCCTCCATGAAGCCTCTCATCCTACCGACACAAGAAACACCTGTTCCATACGTACTATTTCTAACGTGGTATGATAGTCGATACCTGCAAATGGGTCACTATCTCCGGAATTGAAAAGAAATTTGGATATACATGGTCAGCGATTTCAAGTTGCACAAACTCAGAGAAAACAGTCCAGAGTTCGAGACCACTGCAGCCGTAGAAGAGCCTTGGTTGGCCCTCATTATATCATCCCCGGAGTGCAGCATTGGTGCAAATCACAGAGGAAATCAATAGGCCAGGAGTAACATCGGCGTTTGGACAGTGCAATCTTTCCTGTTGTCAACGGACTTCGACTCATCTTATTCGAACATATTGCTGCGTGAGCTACAATGTTTAAAGACCAGTTATTGTTGAATAATTTATACCATAATTGTGTTTCCCTTATCTTTTAGTTTCGACTCTCCTTACCGACGTAACACCTATTCCAAACGCTTAAAGGTACTGTTAGAAGAAAAGGCTGAAAAACTAAAAAAATATCTACATATTTAAAACAAAATTACAATAGAGATTTTGCATGACAAATTTAAAAAGTGAACACTTTCTTACAGTAACACTAATGCTTGGAAAGAAACAAAAAATATCCACCACTTTATTTTATTTTCAGGTGGTTTCTGTATTTTTTCAACCGGATGCCTTTTTCTGAAAAATTCGAGTGAGTGCACATTGTGAATAAAAAAATATTCAGCCGTAAACATCACCACCTGCTTAGTAAATTCCCCTTTCTTTCAAAAACTGCAAAACGCATCCTACATGTCTCTTGTATTCGAATGGTTTACAAGGCAAGAAAGGAAAATAAGCTTATGTCAAAGGGATATAATTTTAAGTTCAGGAAATACATGCTAAATAAATTCAGAAACGCAAGAACTCCGACTCTTTTCTCAAATGAGTTAGTTTTAAATCTAGGTATACCAATATCATTTTATCTCTCATTTTAATTGATCAAATCTTTTGTCTTTTGTCTTGCCCATTATCATTTGTTGATAAATTCGGAAGACGTTGTAGACACCACTCAAAGTTCAATTTTGCTTTCTCAAAAAATTCAAATTCAACCATTCTGCAAATGTCAAAGTAACTGATGTAGTTATTTCAAATAGGTAATACATTAATATTTAAATTTATACTTTAATTTGTTTTTCTTAGCATTTTTCTAAATATCGTTTTGATGAACACAACACAATTACTTCGACTTAAAATCGGTTAAATGAATCGCATTTGTGAGAGTAACAATATTTCTGTAATGGTGAATTATTTACTCACAAAGATTGTTTTATGGGCAGTAGTCTTCTGTTGTTCGTGGGAAACTAAAGATATAAATCGATTTTCATGAAGTTTTCTTGCCCATATTAATTCCATATTCTAGCTCCAATGTTTAAGATAATATATTACAGTATAACTCAAGATAAAAATAAAAAATATGGTGCAACATTAAAAAAATGTTCAACGTGGTTCACAGATGCTGTTTAAGAATGTAATCATTTTTGACACGCAGATTTAGTGAGACGATGTTTTATTATGTGATTGAACAGGCCATAAATCTCGTTTGTTATTCACCTGAAAGTTTGGTATGCATCTGTTCTGTTGCGTTTCCCGATTCTTCTCATGGATATTTCTGTTTCTGAGATAGAGGGAACATTTTCATTCCAAATTCTCTCTGTCAGCATCTTCTCATGAGAATAATAACTCAAAGAAAAACAAAATATACTCAAGTTATTTCCCGCTGTAAAAATAGAAAAGAAAATCTGTTTAAATATATGTATCTTATTATAATTATTTCACTTTAACGTGTGTAGTGTTAGATTCGATATACTCTTTTTTTATTTTATGATTCCAGATTTCCGATACTTCACGACATGAAAGCAGAGCTGTTGATGTGTGTGGGCGTCTACATCTCTTTTGGCAAATGATCTGTTCTAACAAAGGTTCATGTGAATTCTGTATTTCTAAAATAACTAATTTTCAAAATGAAGGGATTATCAATTTAAACAAATCTGAATTTTAACTAGTAAAAATATCAGGTCACTCTCTAGTAAAATACTGACCAGTGTCAAGCAAAACATTGTAATTCTTTTTGATTACTGATCTGCTGAAAGATGGCTGCTCATTATATCTCTTGTGTGTTTGAGCTCCGCACGTTGGCAGGCTTAGTAGCTGTTAGGCTGTTAGTTCCAGTGTGTTTGTTGAACGTGTATTTTATTGCAGGAGCCAGCTATTCCTTTTTCGTTTCAAGCGCCTTTAATCTGCTCCAAGATGTGAAACTGAAAGAGATTTTCGATTAAATTTGTACGGAGGAGGTTACATTTATTTCGTGGTGTGAACGCCAAATTTTGTTTCCATTTCAACATGTCCAGAGTGTCGCTTAATGGCTTTCAGAGTGGGTATGTCTCTTCACTATTAACGCGTTATGATTATAATGGTTTGTTTTACCAAACGTTTGTAATACGATGAAGCATTCCTAGAATCGTCACATGCTGATTTTACCACGTACATTACGACAGTTAGCGACTTGTATTGCAGAAAACAAATTGCGTTCCCTCAAACGCAAGCTAACATAGTAAAATCAAAAATTCAATTGGCATACCCTATTCGTCAATATTTTTTTCGGATGAAACTGTCGTCTTCCCTCAAAACATTGCTCTCAGGTGTTGATTCGCATTACCAGACCGTTCTTACCACGAATGTAATCATTGATTTCAAATTTACTTAATCAACTGATTTTAAATTTACCTAATCAATTGATTTAAAATTTACGTAATCAATTGATTTTAAATTTACGTAATCAATAGATTTAATCTACCAGATAGACAGTTCCCGATTCATGAGGAAAGAAAACTTTTCCTTCATAACAAGTGTTTTGGAGTAGGAACAGAATTAGTTTTTTATAAAGGTCCTCCTAAAGCCAACCTAAAATAATCTCGAAACGGCACTATTACACAACTAAGGCGCAGTTTATTTATCTGCGGCCGACAGATGGCAGGACTCGTAAATCGCAGAGAGCGGGCCACAGTCGGTAGTATAAACAAAATCCTTTTAAGATAATAAAATGGACCATTTAAATGGTACTTTTTAGTACCCTTAATTTGTTTAGGTACTTCCACACAAAAACCAATCGCGATGGATACTCAGCTAACCTGCTGCAAACTCTTGGCCGATTCTAAGGTATATTTAATTATCCTGTTACAGAAGTCGTCCTCAGTTGTAATATTAAGACGGATTTCGACTTGAATTCATCTGAGAAAATGCAAATGCTGCTCTTAATATAGTATAAAAACTAAGTTTGCCGTATTTTTCAACACGAGCATGTGTCACATATATTAAGTTACCTCAGAATGAATTACTCAAGCGGATTTCCCACTTGCTCACAGATGAATACAAGGCAAATTGTGTTATCACTTGTCACCAATGGGAGTGCCGGCTACTACATGTTTCATCCTTTTCGGACCAAGTCGTCACATACGAGAAAACATTTTGCACCACTTCGATCCACAAACAAAACCTACCCAATCGAAACATCCCCAAAATTTCCGATCCAAGAAAGCAAAGGTTCAAGCAAGTGCAAGGAAAGCCATTAAACGGGTTTTCTACGTTCAAAAGGAAATTGTTTATGACTATGTTTTTCATAAGTGAAAATTGTTACCGGTGCCTATTATTCAGGAATTCTCAAAGGCCCTCTAAATCAAAACATTTCTCGAAAATGCCCATGTCATGCACAAACTGGTTGAATTTTGCATAAAGATAAGAACTTTCACATCGTGCTGTGCTTTCCCAGCACGTTATCCAAGAACTAGCTCGTCGTCGAAATTATGGCGCAACCTCCATATTCACCGGTCCGGGCGCCGTGTGAATTCCACCGATAAGCGCCGACTTAAAAAATTATTGGTGGTTCCGGAAATTTTTAGTCTATTTACCCATGCATTTTTCAAAGTCTTTAAGCCTAATTTAAATTTCATTCAGTCATATTATCTGGCACAATAACACGCCTGAAGTGCTGAAATGAAGCAAATTATAGTTAATTACAGAAAAATGTTTTTTTCTACATAATTATTTATTTCATTTGTTTTGCTTTTGTTTCCGTGACATTATATACAATACACAGATACAGTGAATTTCCAACTCAGTTGTCTTTATAACAGTAACAAAATCTTGTATTATAAAATTTACTTTAAGGTTTATTTGCAAATTTTAAAAATGCCCCCATTTTTTTCAAATTATTTCCGAGTTAAAATAGGAGTTAGGGACTGAGAGGACATGGCATCAGCTGCACGCCCTGCGTTTTCCGTGGGCTTCACTTCGTATCAGCTGTGAATGCCCAGTGGGCCCAACTTGGGCTGTTTGTGTTCTTTCTGTGGATCAATCGTCGACTTTGAAGGGGTTTTACAGGCGCTTGCGCAGCATGTACATTCAGGAAAAAATGAGACTGAAATATACTTTCACATAACTAAATATTTTGGAAAAAAATACAGAAATGCTGTTTAGTATTTATTAAAGAAAAATAATCAAAATTCTGTTTCGTTGAGCGGAAGTGCGTTTTGCGCATTAGCCAATCACTGCCTTTCTAAATCTGTAGGAGCCTTGTTGAATACAGGGTCTGATGCAGAGAGCAAGAGACGGCCGCTATCAAGATATTCTGCAGCACAGGTCTTCAGGAAGTGACGTCATGTCACTGAAACCTCCCCACCAGGAGGGCGCAAGAAACCACATGATCAGATTTGGTTTTACCAGCGGCTGCTGATGCCATATCCTTTCTCTTCTAACCTACCTAGACCCAGACTGTCTGAAGACGGGGTGGGTCAACTGACCGTACAACATATTTCCGCCTTTATCACTATGACCTCGAATAGGTTCTCGTCTCCGAATGTAAAGCTAGACTTTTGTATTTTGTGAGAACTCAGACGAACCGAAAAATTTTGTTTTATAAAGGAGGCTGGTTTAAATGCTTTTAATCAACGGTACATGAGGTATTTTGTCTGTCGCATCAAAATTCATGAGCACGAACAAACACTAATTCTTTTTTCAGGCACAATAAACAGTCTGAGGGGTAAATGTCTATACACACATTCAATACATAGTAAAAGGGGAATGAATAATAAAAAAATTGAAGAATCGATAACGAAAAACAAAATTTATATATATACGAGTGCGTGTATTTTTCCAAACGATATACGCGCAAAACTATAAGGGGTTCAAGGAACCCACACAAAATCATTAGGGGTTGAAAAGGTGTCTCGAACCCACGAAATCGGCACCTATTCTCCCACATACTCCCTTAAGTGAAAAAAACAACTTCGAGGTCGTCGTTTTACATCAAACACTTACAGAACTACACTGTGATGATCTCTGAAAACAGCTTTCGGAAGTGGGGTGAAAGGTGTGATTGGTTCATTAAATGAATTAAAGGAGAGTACTTTGAAAATATGTAAGTATAAGTAAGTTTACTGCACGGCACTTCTGCTCCATATAAAATCAATATCATTACGTCTTGAGCAACCATATATGTAGCAAATCTCAGTTTTAAAACCTGCATTTTCAGAACGGAAAAGTTTGTTATTACTAATGTCTATAAATGAAAATTATCTTTATTTTCTTATTTTAATGCAACTGTTTCGGTTAATCCTTTGTATGGAAGATAAAGAGAACGGAAAACTCGTGAGTGTGGTAA
Organism: Macrothele yani; assembly: GCA_039090855.1. Taxonomy (NCBI): domain Eukaryota; kingdom Metazoa; phylum Arthropoda; class Arachnida; order Araneae; family Macrothelidae; genus Macrothele; species Macrothele yani. The sequence continues at coordinate 14,858,296 of CM077016.1, forward strand.
ATGCCATAGTAGAACATTTTATGAAACAAATTCGTGTCAAATAAAATTACTTTTTGCAAGGGCTGCGGTATTTAAACTGGAAAAAAATAAATGCTTCAGACTACAATATAGATAAGCAAGCCAGTGACAGACTGAATAGTCAACCACTTCTAAAGGACCTTCATATCTGAGAATTGGCATGCTGATAGGTTATTAATTCTGAATACCTGCAAATACCCGAAAAAAAATTATTGAAAATGGCGGTTTTTGAATACCGTCTGCTTGAATTTTTCTGCCACTTCTACACCTAGAAATGCCTGAAAAACAAAAAAATCAAATGGGTGGCTTAGCCTTACTCTTCAAAATGCTGATAGGTTTAATGACAGTTGTGACCGAAACGTGTAAATATTGTAAACATTCCGTGAAATTCTGAGTTAAAACAAAGGGACGCCAAAGTTTTCTGTCTGGTTAGGTCAAATCGTATGAACTGATGCCACGGCCCTGTTGCAAGTCGAAAGACAGTCACGGATCTACAAACCATCCTTCACCAAATTATAATATTAAAAAACTGGAAACTTCAGGTTCCTAAGTCAAACTGACTGAACAGTTGCCGACACTCGTAAAGATTATGTCGATAATATCAGTGTAAAGATGATGGGCCTGGTTCACACCGAAGGGAAAATCTACCTTTCTATATGGATGGTGGAAAAAATAATTATGATAACTACCCTGTGGAGTTCGTGAATTAATAAAAACCTTGTGGAGATTCTCTACATTGTTTAGACTTAAACATTGGCGTCCCTGTTATGTGTCTCCGAAATTTCAAACTCTTCAAATTATACAATGGCATAGGCTGTAATTAAAATCGTTTATGAGAAATGTCTTGAAGGTAATACTCATATTCATTGGAAATGGATAGATTGTTTACATTATACGGTCACTCCTCATAACAAATGCCTACCCTTCCGAGTTACCAAGGCTGAGGTTTCCCCTCAACATTTGCTTCGTCACGACCATTAATAAAGCTCAGGTCAGTCCACCAAGTACATCGGAATCTATTGTACTTAAAAACACCTTGCTTTTATCATTGACAGTTACACGTTGCCTATTCTTGGATTAGTTACCCAAATATTCTAATTTGTTTTAGCCCATCAGAAAAGACATCAAATATTGTGTATAGTAAAGTTATAAATAAACCTTCAACATTCAATTGCCTTTTAACACATTATAATATTAAGTACTACTTTGAAATGTTATTGATAGCTTACTTTTCACGTTTCGTCAAACATTTTACTGAGATAACGCATTAATATTTAACAAGAAGTTTGGTTTACATTAGTTTTTGTTTTCTTGGTTTTTATTTTCAAAAATTGGTTTCTAGATTCATATTGCGAAGAACGGGTACGATTGCTAGTGATTAAGAAAACACTAGTGCGTACTAACGCACTGGTGATACATTCAATGAAATTTACATAAATGCTAATGTGGGTAGAAGAAAAGCGGATTTATTCGTACAGAGGAATCATAAAGACTGTGAACAGAGGTTTGGAAACACCTCTTTGACGGAGAGTCTAACAAACCAGAAGTTAGTTTCTTTTCACCAAAGTAACCAAACGCATTTTGAGAGTGATAATTTATTTGAAAAATATTATTACATACATGTTTTCGCACGACTTAAAATGAGAACATTTCTATTAGCACTAAACATTTTTGAATGCTTTTAATAGAACTTGTGAGACATTGTATTTTATCCTAGTTTTGAAAAAGTATTTATCTCGTCAAGTACATATGACAGCAATAATAGCTTCTTTATGTTCACATTAGACAACTAAAATCTCATATTTAGTACCCCTCAAACACCAGACCAGTCTTTGTACATTGTTTGTTCAATCCGTGACTTTTTATGAACTCTTAGACCACTACTACGACAGTTTTGCAATACACTATGACATCACTCGCTCCCTAGTGGGACTCCCCACTTCTTACACAGTTCCGCAGGTGTCAAAGTAAATGAGCAAAAGTAATTCCCTTCTCTAAACCAATCCAATTGTATCTTAACCATCGACTTGTAAGAAGCTGTACATGTCAAATCTTCAGTTTTAACTGCTACATAATATAAAGACGAGTCGACAAATTGTGTCGTGCTGCTCTTTGTGGGTATAACGGAACACAATCGGAGTTATTGAGCTTAATACAATAATAAATTCGTGCTGTAGACTTGTATCACCACATGTTTAGCAGTTTTTAGAAAATCTTCAGAAATATACATCTTAACAAACAAAATATGAGTTTTTAAGCAAGAGAAGGTAATAGAGTGTTGTGAAACACTTACAGAACTAAAAGAAAAGTCAACTGTGTATATGTATGCTTAAAATAAATTGATTGCGATGAAAAAATAAGAATTACTAAATTCGTGTAAGAATTTTTTCTCTTATAATTGAATTCCTTCTTCAATGAAATTATTATTTTCCTGGTTTTTATGAGTAAACAGATTAAGTGACTGGCTGAAAGAATACATTTCTTCTGAGAGCAAAATTAAGTACATTGTGACTTAAAAACAAAATAAGTTATTTATGATTTACTAAGGACAGGCACGGTGTTTAAGCCATATGAGTGAGTAATTCCATTTCGTAAAATGGTTTCGTATCTACTCGGAAGTAAAAAAAAAAAGATGTAATATCTTTCTAATATGTTATCGGTCTTTCTCGCGATTGGATAACGACAGCAACTCGACGAAGTGTAGAGTCCACAAGCTCTCTGTTATCACTGTGGGAACAGAGAAGACCATACTTCCTGGAGAGCTCCCCACAATTCCGTAACTTTATCGTGAGAAGGATTACTGGCTTTGACGACTCATTGAACAGCGTTCCATTTGTGTTAGATGGTGTTTAAATCCGGAGAACGAAGGTGTAAAGTCAAGATGGCAAACTCCGTGGATTTTTTTTCCTTTTGTTAAATTGTGTCAAATGTCTGATTTTAAAGAAAAAGTTAGAGTTCTCCACATGAAGCTGAAAGTGTAACTGTTTTGTATATCTTTGAATGCGCAAAATACCGGTTTTGAAGTGATTCTTAAAGTCAAACGCGAAATAAATAGTTATCAATTTAACTCATACACATAAGATGTGTAAACACAATGGGAGCGATTGAAATCAAAGTAAATTTTCTCGTTTGTTTAAAAAGCTTCAAGAATCTTATGTATGTATCGTGTAATGAAATATCTTCCATGAAAATACTTCAACAGAATAGCAGAGATAGGGATTTTTCTTTGAATTATTACTACAATTTTCCCGAAGAACATTGTGTGTATAAAATCATATCAATTGAAAAACATTCTCTTCTTCCTTGACAATTCATTCGTCCTAGCACTTCTCTCTCGATTTTCCAGGCAGATAATATCATAAGAACCTAAGAGACATATAGTACAACATACTGGTTCGCAATCATCTGACAAATGCCCATGACAACAGGGATTTTTTTCAATAATGTTCCACACTGTTCCATAGAGATAATGACAAGAGAAGTCGCCGTAGCACAAAAATCTTAACGAATTTGTTGTATACTGTATACATTCACTGCCCTTTCTTGTAGAATATGTCAGGCAAATACCTTATCGCGGGAGGAAGATATCTTTAACTGCGTAAGATTTATCTTTGACGTCAAGTCTGATACATTTGGAATTATACTCTTAGATACATAACACATGCTCGTGGAGTCATAGAAAATGAAGTGATACGAGTTCGTTTTCCCTTTCATCTGCATTTCTGAAGAGTGTTGTTGAAATTTTCTTGGAAAAAGTTAAAAAAAAAGATTATGGTTCATTAATTAAGATTTATTCGTATAATTAAATTTATTATACTTCAGTAATTATTAAATTCAAATGACCGACGTGCGTGTAGCTTTCGGAGCACGTACATGACGCTCAATGATCACATAGGATTCAACTTATGTATATTTATATACCAAGAGAATATTTCATTACACTTAGCTGCAACATTTTGAAAACATTTACTCCCTGAAACGTTGAAACAATTTAACCCTTTAAGCGGCTCGAACGAAATAACTCGGGGTACGTTTCTGTGGCCCATAACGGCTGGCACGAAATAACTCGGGGTACGTTTCAGTGGCCCATAGCGGCTGGCACGAAATAACTCGGGGTACGCAATCTGTCCACTGCCCAGCTCACCCGAGTGACCTCGAACTCCGAATAACAGTGAACATTGCATTCCCCCTTTGCTTTGTTATTCAAACTGCTCGTTTACGGGGACGGTTGACACTAATCCTTTCTGACTGATTACCGGCTAAAAGGGTTCGGACAATGGCACTGAATCTAAAAGGAGAGACGTTTGGATGTCATTGCAGTTTCTACATTTGTCTTGGAAAGAAAAATTCACGAAGCTTGAACTGTAGTTATGCGACAATTAAAACTGAAGGAAAACTTTAGAGTTTTTCAGTAATTCTCTGTAATCAACTTGGCAAGAAAAAATATTATTTTCGGGAACACAATCTTTTAATTTTAAAATATTTAATTAACGCGATTTTATTTAAAGAAATAGGAAATCCACTGTGAAACTGATTTTTCGGTTTGCAACAGCAACCTAAAAATAATTTAAATAATATGACATGATTTTTTTTCATGAAATTTCTCATTAGGTGGTCCTAAAATTGTGGAGAAACAAAATTTAAATTTCAAAAATTACTTTATATAAAAATTTCTCAAAAGTGCTTTGCTATTTTAAATGAAAACGGCAACGATTTGAACTATTAGTGAGAACAGATAGTTACATATAAGTGTGAGCAATAAAAAGTAGATAAAACACAAAAGACACAAAGACGATATTCTTTAATTTAACAGGAGGAAATAGTAGGTCGGTTGTCAATCAGCATGCTTTGTACGAAGACAGTTGATCTAATTCTTTTGAACATATATGATTTCGGATTCGAGATGGAAAACGGTTAGCTAGAAAAAAATCGCCCTATCCTTGCAGAAGTCCAGTCAGACTCTCATTCATTGTACGTTATTTAGAATTCAATAATATTACAAGCTATGCTTATCGGAAAGTTTAATATCGAGTTGCCTATAGTTGGATTTTTTGAACCTGCATATTTTGAGGAGCGAGATCAGACTGGATTAGTTTTTCATAAATACAGTCATGTAAACACTTGCATTTATTTTAAAAACAGCCAACGTCTCCTAATGCACAATCTCGTGACTGTTATGTTTAATCGGATGTGAATAACGAATGCCCACAGAAATATTGCTCAGAGAAAAAATCGCACTCCTCGAAAATAAGAAAAAAATGCCCACGTCTTGAAAATAAGATAATACTCAGATGTGTGTTGTTTTCTTACGTCTGTGAGAAACAAGAAGTCATTTTTAATTTAACGAAAAAATATCTTGATTTTAACTAAGCAATCGACAAAACTAGTCAGATCATTTCCTCTGCTGAGCGGCATAACTTTAAATAGCATTACAAGGAAATTGAACATATCTGAAAATTTCACAACAGTCTTGTCGAAGAAACACGGCAATTTTAATATCTCGTAAGTGTTTATTCGCAATCAAATGTTATTAAGAAGCAAGAACGCACGGAACCTAAAACGATTGCAAAACTCCTATGCCTTGGACTTTTCAACAAAATTTAGCTTTTACATTGGAGTTTTAAGGTGAGGTGTATTCAAATATACATTCTAAAATTGGGATAGGAGAAGTAGTACATCAATCCTTAGATGCCTTCATGAACAAAAAGACCTAAACTCTGTTTACGACGTTTTCCGTTAAATGCTTTATACTTCATTTTTGTATACGAATGACAATTACCAATAAAAGAAATTGTGCTACACATGAAATTCGTGCAAAGCCCCCTAGGCTCTTTCAGCAGAATTTTTGTTACAGTCATAATGTTTGATATGTTTAAAAAAATAAGAAAAAGTGGTAAATCGATATCAACATATCAGTCATCGGATGTTTGGAAACAATATATCAGTCATCAGGTGTTTGTATCTCCCAAACTCTTTAATGCCACATTGCAAATGTCATGCAGTCACTGAACAGGGAAAACAAAGAGATAAAGATTAATGGAGATTATTTAATTCACCTTCGTTTTGCTGAAGACGTATTCATTTTTGGAACTGACACTTCAGAACTGCATTGTATTTTCCAAAAACTTGCTGAGAAGAGTGAAGAGGTGGAATTAAAAATGAAATTGCAGAAAAAAACTTATGTACAATGCAAATTTTGAAGATATGAATACTTTTTTGGTGTAAATATGACATGGATGGTAAGTCAGATAATATCCGAAAACTTGAAAATTTCGTTGTCCTGCTGCGGGATTTGAACCCGCGTCACTCGGATAACGCCCGAGTCTATCCGGGAGACGCGGATTTAAATCCCGCTCCAGGATTTGAACCCGCGTCTATCGGATAACGCCCGAGTCTATCCGGGAGACGCGGATTTGAATCCCGCTCCAGGACGACGACATTTTCAAATTTTCGGATATTATCTGACTTACCATCCATGCCATATTTACACCAAAAAACGGATTCAGATTTTCCAGATTTGTATTGTATGGTGTAATTCTATATTCCATTCATGATGTACAATGCTTTTACAAAAAATAAAGAATTACTGATTGATAGGGAGAAGCTGGAAATAACGGATACCTACATTTGCTTTCAATAGTAGATATCAAGCGATGGTCTCTTTGATGAATAAATTAATCTGCGTATAAAACTTGATCGGCGTGCTTTTGGAAGAAACAGTGAATTTTTAAAGAGCAATATGCTATTATGTTTTAAAAGAAAAGTGTTTAATTAATGCATCCTTCCAGTGCTTATATAGGGAGTGGAGACGAGAACCTTAACGAAAAATGGCTTACAAAAATACGGACAACTGAAAAGAGATTTGATGTAACCAGGAAAGAAAAGAAGAGGATCTCATGAATAAGGAAAATGACATGAGTGGAAGATAGCTTGATCAGGGCAAAATCCCTGATATGGCAATGGGCTGGATATATTGCCAGAGGAACGGACCACCGACGCAGAACTGAAATTTTAGGCTGGACTCCACAGGACTAAAAGACTCAGAAGGAGAACGCATGGGAGATGGATAGATGAAATTCGAAAGCACGCGGGAGGGACATGGAAGAGACTGGCTCGAGGCAGATCGTTATGAAGGAAAGTTAGGGAGACCTTCATCCAACAGTGGATGATAACGGTTGACAGTGATGATATAGGTGCAAGAGAAGTGGCCACCGGAGATTGGCCACCCAGAAAACTGAACACAAGTATATAAAGGGACCGTATAATAATCGTCCATTTGACTACTCCATGTAAACATTCCCAGTTGTGACTCATAACGACCCTCATAATTTTGTGTTCCTTTTAATTGAGATATTTAGTGTATTATAGAGATGTGAGACTCTTCCTCAGTTCTTTTTCCTGTTATATTTCTATGCCGTTTGTCCCAAAACTGTAAATGACAAAGAAAACAAAAGAACGATAAATCTGATCTTTCTTTCTTTGATTGAAGGTTTAACGACCACCGTGAGCAACTTGATGGGCTACAAGCTGTCGCCCGTTAAAAATTTAAGGCCACTGATTCCAGGGAAGCGAACAGTGGCATGAAATCAGAATGATCTCATGCCAGTGTTTTTTTTTTTTTTTTGACTGGAGGTTTAACGACCACCGTGAGCAACTCAATGGGCTATAAGCAGTCGCCCGTCCCTAATTTAGGGTCACTGGTTCCAGGGAAGGGAGAGAACCAGTGCCGTAAGACAAACACAACATCCATGCCTCACCGGGATTCGAACCCGGACCCCGCTCGGACGAATGATCAGAAGCCATCGCTTAGACGACTGCGCCACCAGGGCGGCATGCCAGTGTTGAATAGATAAGAAATCAGAATGTGGCCCAGTGCCGTAAGACAAACGCAACGGTCATGCCTCACCGGGCGGGATTCAAACCCGAGCCCTTCACGGACGGGTCAATGGGCACGTAAAGCCATCAGACTCCGGGTATTGGACCCCCGGTAATAAGTAAGGGCGTCTTCCTCCCCTTTCTACCTCGCTTCCGTGTAACTTTACTATCGGGCACTCTAGCCCAAATCTCCTAGCTTCCTATTTCTAATGGTTGTTTAAGAACTGGGGTCCGGTACTCCTTTCCTAAAAACCTCTGCATATAATGTGATAGGATTTATGTAAAATTACCCCCTGGAAAAAATATTCCCGGAGAAAATACCCCTCAAAACCTAAAAGCAGTAAAAGTACCCTAGGAAAGAATTGTCCTGAAGGAAATACCCCCAGAACAAACTGTTCATTGTAAACTGCCACACAGGAACACTGATGTGTGGCAGTGTTCCGGTGTGGCAATTTACCGGCAACCCTGCCACACATCTTTCAGCAACTTGGAAAATTGCCCTGTTTTTCATTAAGGGGCCGGGCACAAACAATTGTTCCTCCGAAGAACACTTTGAATGTGTGACAATTTTTCTAATGGGATAGTTTTCCAAATTCCAAATATATTCCGAATTATATGTGACAGTAAAAAAATTCGAATTATATGTGGCAGTTTTCCAAGGTGCCTAACGAGGCGAAGAAACTCTTTTGTTTGTCTGAATTTCCATGCGGGTTCTTACTTCTTACGAGTTTAGGGCAACTGGCCACAAAAGTTCAAGGGGGGGGGGGCTATAAAGATTGTAGTTTCTGGGCCTATTTTGAGAACTTAATTGGGAACTCCAAACGAATTTCGAGAAAACGTTCCATGTCAGCCAAGCGAGAATTGTATTTTAATTTGAATAAATAAATTGCCGAGGGTCCGAGGTAAACTTGGTTTGTGGGGAGGGGGGTCCCCAACTTACGTAATATTATATTCTGGGCAGCTTAGAGTGCAGACAGTTGTTCAAGGTAAGGGATTTGCTCGCAATTTCTATACTTCATGTTGTGTTTAGTGGCAGACTATGTATGCTCTTCCCCGCTGCCCCGGTGATTTGGTGAAGTCTGTAAAAGGGATACGAGGTGTTTGGTTTGGAGGGCGCAACCCCAACTTCCGTAATTTTATATTCTGGACCTCTAGAGTTGGTCAGTGTATCCTCGATGTTACCCCTGAAGAGCTCTTAGACACGGGAGGGGGAAGGGGCTGCATTCACCCCACCCTCCTGAAAATTCGTGGTCGTGTACAGAATCAATATAAAACATGGTACTGATGTTTACAGCTCTACGTCCATTTTAACATTTTGTGGTAACACCCCCTCCCCTCCAAGCTCGCGGACGCTTCAAGAGGAACATCCTGGATACACTGACAGACTCCAGCGGCCCAGAATATAATATTACGGAAGTTGATGGTAGAGCTCTTCCTAAACCAAGTGTACCTCGAATCCTCGGCAATTTATTTCTTCAAATTAAAGTACAATTCTCGCTCGGCTTACATGGAACGTTTTCTCGAAATTCGTTTGGAGTTCCCAATTCAGTTCTCAATACAGGCTCAGAAAGGGCAATCTTTATAGCTCCCCCCCCCTCTTGAACTTTTGTGTCCAGTTGCCCTAAACTCGTATGAACCCGCATAACAATTCAGACAAACAAAAGAGTTCTTTCCCCTCTTTAGGTACCTTGGAAAACTGCCACACATAACTCGGGAATTTAGAAAACTGCCCCACTGGAGAAATTGTCACACATTCAAAGTGTTCTTCGGAGGAACAGCAATTTGTACCCGACCCTTCAATGTAAAACGTGGCAATTTTCCTCTGTGGAAATTTTCCAAGTTGCTGAAAGATGTGTGGCAGGGTTGCCGTTCAATCACCACACCGGAACACTGCCACACATCAGTGTTCCTGTGTGGCAGTTTTCAGTTAACCGTTTGTTCTGTGGGTATTTCTGCCAGGGGTATTTTTACCGCTTTTCAATTTTCATGGGTATTTTCAGGGGGTGGGGGTATTTTTACCATTTACCGATATGATATGGTGTGATCGTTTCCCGGAAAAGAGCATAGGTAATTCTGGGTACCCCTTACACTTCCGAGTCCCACTAGAGATATTTCCCCCCGCTCTACAAGAAAAAAGAAAAAAGTTTTCCTGAAATGTATATTGTGATTTCTCAAGAAGGGTTTGAACTGTTTCTTTTTCATTAAGGTACAATAACATCATTCTTTCACAAAAGAAAGAAAATAAAGGGGAAGGTGAAGAAGGGAACGATATATTTTTACACGTACATCGTTTGCATAATCTAAGAGCTACGGGTCTTGTGGAATTCATACTACAGCAGACATGTCCAAATCAATATCGTTTGTCACTGTTTAATTTACAAATACGAAATATCTAGGTTGCAACTTAAAATCTTTTCAAAAGGCCCGCGGCCTAGCTGGCTTGTAATTAGGTGAGAAATAATCCGTTGAGCGCCTTTCATTAGGTTCAATAACACGTTTACATATACGTAATTTCTAGGTTGTAACTTAAATTCTTCTAAAATGGCCCGCGGTGTAGGTGGCTTGTGAATAGGTTAGGAATAATCCATTCAGTGCCTTTTATTAGGTTTTATAAAATGTTTAGAAATGCGCAATATCAAGGTTGTAATTTAAAATCTTCTAAAAAGATCAGCACCTGAATATCGATTCGTTGAGCCCCTGTTAATTACCTTTTATTGCTTGTTATCACATGGGAGATATTAAAATCATAACTCAAGATTAAAGGAGGCAGAAAGGTTTTACATAAACCATGAGCCATTTTGATCTTACATACCCATTGAGATCCCTAGGAAAAATGATACATTCCGTTTTCTTCAGCTAGGAAAACTCGTACACTTTGTCAAAATCTCGGACTGAAACACAATTTGTGTATATCCTCTTACTTGAAAGGGTGTACGAGTTTTCCGCCCTTTGCACTTTTCTTAGCGGCATGAGAAAGTGTGCGAGTTTTCCTGGATCCGTTGGAATAAAGTAATTTAAAAGTAATTTTTATTCCTTTATCTGAGCAATGGACAAAAATTTTTGGAAGGGTGGGGAAAGGGGACGGACCTTATGGGTTTTGCCCGGGTGTGCGCCACTCATAACACACAGTGGTATGAAAACAAAAGTAACTTCATATCGATATATTTGGTTTTTGAAAAATATAGAACACAATTATTTTGAATTAAATTTAAATTTTATAAATACATATTTTTGAAAATAAAAAAATTAGAAAAGAGTAATATGTTATGTGAAAAACTTTATTCAAAAATTCAGGGGTGTTCACGATAACGAAAGTTGAGAGGAACGCGTGTTCTCGTCTACATACGATTCAAACCCTATGGTTAAATCCAATGTATGCTGATGTAAAACTGTTTTCTTTTTTTCCCAATGTAGTGTGCATCACAGTCTTTACATGTTAATTCTTTCCTTTAATTTGTTTTCTTCTGACCGACTCAGTAAGAATTGTGTTGGAGGAGACTGGCCTTCCTGTTCTCGCCTTGGGTCATAGAACGGAGCATAAAGGACACTTGATGGCATCGTTAATCCCTGTCACAGGGTTGCGTTCCACCCGCTGAGGTGAGAAGGGGACGTCAATCGCTATGTTGGAAAAGCTGAAATCCCGCCGCAATGGGACCAGTTTTTTCGGAAGAGGAAGGTGAATTTGGAGACAATACGCGTTCAAGCTTCGGGTGATTTTTGGCGACATTTTGTTCCCGTACACCGGCCGGTTAAAGGGTTAAACAACCCTTAGAAGTACGAAACTAGGAGATTTGGGCTAAAGTGCCCGATATGAAAGTGACACGAAAGCGAAGTAGAAAGGGGAGGTAGACGCCCTTATTCATTACCGGGGGCTAGTACCCGGGGTCCGACAGCTTAACGTGCCCGTCCGACGCAGGGCGGATATTTAGTGGATCGAGCGGTAGTACCTGCTGGGATCGAACCTGAGATCCTTTCCGTGGCAGTCATGAACGTTGCCCACTAGGCGAGCTGTGTCCCTACGAAAGAATAAAATCTATGTAAAACTACATATTTTACATTTTCAGAAAAGTATACCAGAAACATTATAGTATTTGCACTTTTGTTCAATATTATATCTTAAAAGATTGAGTATTTAAAAACATAGTTACCACTGTCATTTAAACTTCTGTAGCAAGAAACTATTTGCTCATAATTTGAGGGGCCACGGAAAATATGTTTTGCGAATCATGCCATAAAAATAAAACGTAGACAAGACTTTACGCATTTGGTCGAAGTTAATAAACGTTGGTTCACAAATGCTTTTTCTACTCCGACATTTCGGTAAGGGGGACAAGAAGCTTCTTTTAAAATTCTGCTAATAGTAACAAGTGGTATCGGAATGATAAAACCACCCCGGAATCACTAAGTACCTGTCCAGGCGAAACACAGAGTGCATGTGAAAACGTCGACCACACGGAGATATAAGCAGCAGGTCAGGACAGATCTGCCATAGTGCGTGACGTGATCACAATAGGTAGAGGCAGTGAATTAGTGAATTGAGTGAGGTGCAAAAAGGAATGATCATCGGCTACAGCGCCAAGGGGGGACATCTCAGAAACAGCAGAATTCGTGGGATGTTCGAGAGCTGTTGTAGTAAGGGTGCACCAGGAATCGAGCGCTGGCGCGCCGAGTACTTGCTGACACATGCGTAGCAGAGTTTGCGCCACTGTTATCAGGGAACCTTACGTGAGTGCTCCTGCATTCATTTGCGTAGTCAATTGATCTACTTTTGCGCGTCGATTGTCCTTTTTCAGTCGACGGAGGCGAAGTTTTTCTGTCGGGTTGATGGCCTTTGAGGCTCCGCAGTGTCGACGCTGCGTCATGGCGCCTAAGTTAGCCCAGGTCCATCTGCAACAACGCCTGCAGGTCGCATGTGTCTACCGTCATCGGACAGTGCAATAGTGAAAAAAGGTTGCGTTCTCCAACGAATCTAGGTTTCTACTGCACATAAGTGACGGGCGGTTGCAAATTCGGCGTCAGACACAGCAGAAGCAACAACGGGACACAGGAGAAGAACAACGGGACACAGGAGAAGCAACAACTGGGAAAGGAGTTACATGTCGGGGAGATATTCTCCTGGTGTGGCCTGGGACCGTTGGTACCACTGGCCAGGTCCCTGAAAGCCGGTGGCTACATGTCCATCCTTGCTGACCACAAGCATCCTTTTATATTAAAGATTTACCCTGGTGGTGGTAGAGTCTACCAACAGACACGTCTCCGTGCCACGTCACCAATGGGTTGAGCGAGTGGTTCGGGTATCTTATGAGATTGAGGCCGGCGAAATCGCCCGACTTCAATCTCATAAGGCACCTGTGGGACTATTTGTATCGACAGGTTCGACGTGCCAATCCACAACCTCGTCATCTCCCGGACCTCCGTGCTCTGCTGCCTTTGAATGGGCAAGTGTGCCTCGGGCCAACTTTTAGAGTCTCATTGCGTCCATGCCACACAGTCTCGCCGTTGTCATGCGGGACAAAGGTATTTATTCACATTGTTAGGTAGGTGGTCATTTTATTCTGTTACGACCGTGTAATAACTAGGTGTCGCGCTTTTGCTATGGTGCTAATCTGGTCCCAGGCCAAATACATAAAATGTGACGTTTCGCCAAAATACTTTTTCAGCTGAACGAATGCAAATGCACGTCACACTGCAACCCTGTCAAGCCCATTTCTTCGTGTGATTGAAACGATATTTATGAATGACAATCATTCGTAGTAGCATTTAGATCTTTTACACTAACGGCAGCGATCAAAATACGCACTTACAATTATATTATGCTATATTGCGATAAAACTGTTATAAGAAAAAAACACCTACGAGGAAATTAATTGCCTTTCCATCTGAAATGAATTCCCACTGAAGATCGTGACAGTAAGCCATATCCTCTGCATCACATATTAGAAACATAATACATATAAATTTTCTCTGCCTTACAAAATAGAAGGAAAAAGGTTCCGCAATTTTTACAAGGTGTCAGAAAAAATGCAGTGAAATGTCCACTGAAGATCGTGACAGTAAGCCATATCCTCTGCATCACATATTAGAAACATAATACATATAAATTTTCTCTGCCTTACAAAATAGAAGGAAAAAGGTTCCGCAATTTTTACAAGGTGTCAGAAAAAATGCAGTGAAATGTCTGTTTAACGTAATCAAATAGGACTTTATGACAGCTACGTTACTAGTGTCGAGAGCGATTCTCAGAACACTTCTAATTCGTTTATTCATTGACCTCACTCAAGTGGCGCCGAAGAATCAGACAAGGGATTGGCTTGTGCTGGGAATAAAAAAAGGTGTTTGGTTTATTCTGCCATATAGGTTCTGATCCTTGAGGAGTTAAAACTATTTCTTCGGACTACATATTTTAAAGTGGTGACTTAGTTAACATCACTGAAAATACTTCTAAGGTCTAGCCAAATTAGCGAAGTCTTCGATATCGATACAGAATTTATGTGTTTTAATTTCACACCTTGGCCGATACATGGCAGCACGTCAACCAACATTCCTGCATAGCACCGAGTACTGGCATATTTTGTGAAATTTATTTTCCGCAAAAACTAAAGATCATGTACTTGGCTTTAACAGTTAAACACACAGAGTGTTGTTCAATGTTTAACGTGTTTAGATTACGATTATTTTTCAATTTGGAATAATTATTTTCAATATGCTCTGTTGAATATACATGTACAATATCTGCAGGAAAGTAGTCCCCCTCCCCTCCTAAATATTTGGTAAGACTGTTGTGCCGCTAGAATTCTTTGTATCTCTCGGTGGATTACAAAATTGCTTGCATTAGGACATCACCGACAAAGAGTTGTTTTGGAAATAACATTCCCCGTAGTTTGAAAACTGACAACCGAGTACTTCATTTGGTGCGCATCCGTATCGACAGCGTTATTCTACACAAAAACAAATAATACGTTTGACACTGAGTTCTATATTTCTCCGCGCGTTTAGTATATTTGGGAGAAACGTGGGTTTCTAACTATTGATATGAAAAATACATGCATGCTAGCCTTTGAAGGTAACCAACTTGCTCTTTTAAAAATGACAAGAAAAGGAAAATGCTTTACTTATTATACTGAGTTATTCCAAAATAGCCTATCTCTTTCGAAATTCGAAATTTATCACCCACAACCAAGTAAGCACCAATCTCTAAATCATACTGCATACGTTGAACGCATTTTTCATTACTTGTTTTTGTACTATTCAATATTTTGTGAAAAGCTTCGCGTTTCTCAAAATATTGAATAATTATTCAAAAGAAAAATACAGTAGAGAAATTATAAATATATATTTTTTATCTAACAAATTCGTAAAAACTGCCTACCACGATTATAATGAATAAAGCTTCTTCTAATGCTTGTTGTGTTAACTATAACATGAATAAACTTTCCTGCTAGTAGTGTAGTAATAATAATGAACAAGCTTTTAACTGCTGGTAATGTTGTAGTAGTAATTAAGATGAATAAAGTCTTAATGCTGGTTGTTAATAATAACAACTAATGAAATAAACCTAACAGCCAGACAGAGATCTGACAAAACTATGAACTGAGAAAAACGTACTTACTAGACAACTTTTTATTAGAGAAACTCTTGAAATGATCCAACATACACTTCACCGGACACACAGCTACTCAATAAAACGTAGCTCCTTGCACATGAACGAAGCTCTACTCACATAAACGAAGCTCTCCTTACGCATATAACGAAGATCTCTTTACACATGAAACAAAGCTCTCCCTACGCACATCAACAAAAAGCTCTCTCACGTAACACAAACAAAACCTCTCCTCCACATAAACAAAAGCTCTCTCCATATAAACAAAAGCTCTCTCACGTATATACAACAGCTCTCCTACGCACATAAACAAAAGCTCTCTCACGTAACACAAACAAAAGCTCTCTCAGGTATCGTTGAACGCGCCTATTTATACTGGCTACCACCACGTCATGACTTACACTCATTGCCAGATCTCATTCAGCGGGAGAAATAACATCTCGTTCAGTAAGAAGATAATTTACATAGGAAAATAAAACAACCAGAGATAGTAAAATCAAAAGGAAAGTGAACCTAGAGTATACGTTACATCATTTCCCCCTTAAATTTTTTTTTCAAAAAACCTATCAGTTTTGGAGTGTAAGTCTTACACGTCGTTGACTGACGTTTATCGACCCCTTTTTTGTTTTTGTTTTGGTGGCAGCAGTATGTACAATATCAAACTTGGCATGATAAATTCAAGAAATCTGTATTCGTCTGTGAAACACGTTGTATACTTGAACAAAACAAACCTGCATCGGCATACCTTCCTTTTATTCTGCCTAGCAGGAATCACTTTTTTAATTTCAAATTACGTCCTCATATTATCGTTGAATACAAACCAACTGTATCAGCAGCGAAGATTGCCTGGAGCTGCCTAACAGTAACAATTTTTATTATTTTACCCCTAAGCACATATATATATATAAAAATTTGGATTAGTAGATGGACATAGAAGAAATATAAAAAAAAAAAACACATATATACACAAAAAAGAATGCATAGGCCCACACGAAAAAAAGAAATTCTGACACGTCAACTGGTCGTGCAGGAAAAACAACAAACGGAGAAAAGAACCTGTCCACGAGAACTTACTTATCTCGAGGACGCATAAAAAACTCTAGTACGATAACGTTTTCCAGGCCTAATTGGACTGATAAATTCAGGTGACGTAGCTCTCTTCAAGGACGTGACTGGATCTGGACTATCCGTAGTCTGTCGGTCAAGAAATCCCGGCGGCTGACAGGAACGGTCAGGAACGGCTGAAGAGTGTCGGTCAGGAAATCCCTGCGGCTGACAGGAACGGTCAGAAACGGCTGAAATCCGTCGGTCAGGAACGGCTGAAGTCTGTCGGTCAGGAAATCCCTGCGGCTGACAGGAACGGTCAAGAACGGCTGAAGTCCGTCAATCAGGAACGTCCGAAGTATGTCGGTCAGGAAATCCCGGCGGCTGACAGGAACGGGCTCCCCAAGGCTTTTGATATGTAGTCCCTTTGTGCTGGGGCCCGTGTTGTCCTTCCAGCATTCTTTTGGGAGGACGTGGCTCCGGCCACACCGTTTGTTTTGCTTTCTACCTCGTGGCATGAGAGTAAAAGCAGGCATCGGCCCTGTTTGCCCTGAGCGTAGGTTCCAGGGGCGAAGCCCGGGCGGATGCAAGGATCTCTGCCTTCGTCGCTGTTGCGGCGAAGCAGATTGTGGATTCAAGTTACGTTTTCGACCAGCTTTTGGTGTTGCTGGACGGTTTGTAATTTGTGTCTGACGTTTAGGAATCGTCAAACTATTGTCAATAACTGATAAATCAGAAATATCTGAAGACTCTGAGTCGCTGCTGTAAGTTAGTGGTCGTGCAGGGCGATGTTTATTTCTGCCTATAGGAATACTCCCTGACGAGGTATTCTAGGAAGTAGGAGCTTGTGTTGGTGCAGAGTTATCAGGAAACGGTTAAGCAATAGTCTTGGCAATGGTTGGAGTGAAAGGAACGATACTAGTATTTGAAGAACTTGATTCGAACCTTCGTCTCATGGGAGAATCGGGTTGCCTGTTTGGAAGCCCGTCTTGTGGAGGGGAGGGTGAAGAAAAAATCACTGGAGATTCTTCAAAAATGTTTGTCGGTTCGTCCAAAATTTCTGGAGGTTCGATCGTGAGATATAGACACTTGAGTCTGGAATAGAAGGTTGAGTAGGGTTAATTATAAAATCTATATTCCGTTCATGATACTTGTGACACTGAGCAACGTGTACGTATTGAAATTGATTGTCAGGTTTTTCAAGGACAATGTTATTTTCAAACACATTTGCCACCCGATATGGAACTTCGTAGCTGGGTGCAAATTTCTTTACTAAAATATGAGAAACAGAAGACTGGAAGTGGGTTTCCACGAGAGTGAGATCTCCAACAACAAGATCTGGTTCCTTACGCCTAGTATTATAGTATCTTGCTTGAGCCGCTTGTGCTCCTAGCATTGCTACACGAGCTTTTAAGCCATGATTCGTACTGATTGCGGAGTTGGTCGCTGGTTTAGTTCGTCGATAATCCGCGTTAAATTTTCAAAAGGGGTCTTAATTTTGCGACCCAGAAAAAGTTCTGCAGGAGTCATTTTAGTAGATTCGTGAATAGACGAGCGGAGGGCGAACGAAAAAAGCTCAAGATGTTCATTCCATCGCTCGTGATGATCCATGACAAATGTAGCAATCATTTTCACGAGAGTGCGGTTTACTCGTTCCGCGGGATTACTCTGGGGATGATATGGGGAAATGAATTTATGCTTAATGTGTAATCTCGCACACATTCTTTCAAAAATGTCAGAAATAAAATGGGGACCATTATCCGAAACTACTTTATTAGGTGCACCATATCTAGAGAATACTTCATTAATTAATACAGTACAAATAACTTCTGCCGTAGCGGCTTTAATGGGAAAAACTTCAACCCATTTAGAAAAATTATCAGTTAATACTAAAACGTAACGAGCTTTGTTTTTAACAGATAAAGGATAAGGTCCCAATAAATCTATTGAAATAATATCAAAAACATAAGAACTTGAACTAGATTTCAAGTGACCGGCCGGTCTTACATTACGGTAATTATTAATCTGACACAAGTGACATGATTGAACGTATGCGAGCACACTTTGGTACATGCCAGGCCAATAGGCAACATCCCGCAATTTACAACGGGTCTTGCGAATACCTAAATGGCCTGCAAGAGGTTTGTCATGAAATTCGTTTAAAAGGGCCATTCTAAGGGTTCGCGGAATACATGGGCGAAACTCTGCCCTAGTAGTCCTAGATTTCGTATAGTAAAGAAGACCTTCTATGACTTCAAAGTGCTGTGACCTCCCAGCCAGTGAAGGATCACTTTGTAGGGGCGAACCCGCAAGCAAAATATTATAGATATCCCCAAAATCTGGATCATTTATTTATTCTGCTATGATCTGCTCTCTGGATGTTATATCAGCTATTAGAAGTAAAGGCTGACATCCAGCAGTAGTTTCTGTGAGGACCCCACTAATCGGAACGCGAGACAATGCGTCCGGTAATTGATTCTTATGACCTGGCGGATACGAAATTTTGATATTGCTCTCTTGTAACTTAAGAGCCCACTTCATTTTTTATTAGAGAAACTCTTCATATGATCTAACATACACTTCACCGGACACACAGCTACTCAATAAAACGTAGCTCCTTGCACATGAACGAAGCTATACTCACATAAACGAAGCTCTCCTTACGCATATAACGAAGATCTCTTTACACATGAAACAAAGCTCTCTCTACGCATATAACGAAGATCTCTTTACACATGAAACAAAGCTCTCCCTACGCACATCAACAAAAAGCTCTCTCACGTAACACAAACAAAAGCTCTCTTCCACATAAACAAAAGCTCTCTCCACATAAACAAAAGCTCTCTGACGTATAAACAACAGCTCTCCTACGCACATAAACAAAAGCTCTCTCACGTAACACAAACAAAAGCTCTCTCAGGTATCGTTGAACGCGCCTATTTATCCTGGGTACCACCACGTCATGACTTACACTCATTGCCAGATCTCATTCAGCGGGAGAAATACCATCTCGTTCAGTAAGAAGATAATTTACATAGGAAAATAAAATAACCAGAGATAGTAAAATCAAAAGGAAAGTGAATCTAGAGTATACGTTACACGATCTTTTGTCCCAAGAAATTTGCAATTAAGTTATTTTAGATAAGAGACTAAACTATGCTTCCTACTATAACAAACTATCAAATTTAGTGATGAATTGAACAATAGGTCAAACAAACATTTTTGAAACACAAACGAAAATAATTGATTGAATTAGAAATTTTAGGCAATCAGAATACTATAGCCAAATGACAGAAATAAATTGAGATATATTCACTACTAATTCCATTATTTCTTCTTTAAAAAAACAGCCGTCGTAGCACGATCTTTAACATCAGGTCTCAAAACATATGATATTTAAAACTTTTTTAAGTTAGAAACACATATGAATTTCAATCACACATGAGCGCTTTCGGGGTCGCCAGTGACACAAATCATCAGATGTGTGAATGCTGAAGCATTTTGACATGTACTGAAGTATATATTTACAACGTTCAGTGACGTAATAGTTAGAGTTATAGCTCATCCGCAAAGTCTACGAAATACAATCGACACAATACAATATGCTTAATAGATTCAACAATAATTATATATTAGGTTTATTTTCTATAAGAAGTCTCAAGGGGGAGGGATATTGTATTGAATATCATCGTTGCAAGCAGACTTTTTATGAGGAATTATATACAGGCTTTCGGTGCTCAAAGTCAGAAACTTATTAGGAGGTGATGCAAGGATTGTGACACAATCCCAGTCTGGGTGAAAGTTTCCTGTATGTACTAACATGGCTAATGAGATATTTTGAGTACCCAGTTTTATGTTGTATTTGTGTTTCTTTAAGCGTGTTGACATGTTGCGCACTGTGGATCGATATAAGTGCGTATGTCATCGTATTCATCTGTGGGGATCAACGGGACATTGTATATACCACTTTTGTTTGAAATATCCACTAAGTCTCTACCGTTTCTTAGCATTGGCGTGATGTTTGTAGTTTTTACTCCAAAGTTTAATTTATATTTATGGAAACGTTGCGCAATAATGGAGTAAGACTAGGGATATATTCCATGGATCCACTATACATAAGTTCTGATGGACCAGATATAAGGGCTATAGAGGATCTCCTAAGTAATTTTTTAAGCTCTGAATTTACTATGTATGCTGGGTAACCATACTGTGCTGCTATGTTCTTAATATTAACAATTTCATTACGTCGTAATTCAAGGGTTGAACAATGTGAAATAGCTCTGCGAAGCATAAATTGTAATGCCGACAATTTATAATTCCTGGGATGAAACGAATCATTAGGTATAATACATACATAGCTGGTTGGTTTTCGATAAACGGTAGTTTGGATGGTATTAGTAACAGGGTCTATGAAAATAGTAAAGTCTAGAAATGAAAGGCTATAGTTTGACTCTAGTTCCACTAAATATTTAATACTGTTAAAATGGCTGGAAAGTACAGACACGAATGTGTGCAGATCTTCAACCGAATGTGGCCACAAATAAAGTATATCGTCGACATACCTGTGATAATATAATGGTTGCTGATGATAATAACCAAGGACAGCAGATTCGAGTTCTTGTAGTATCAGTTCACCAAGGAAAGAAGACAAGGGGGAGCCCATGGGGGCACCTTCGTTTGTTTATAGATAAGATTATCAAATTTAAAATAGCAGCGATTTGAAAATAGACGAAAAGCTGATAGAATATCTTGAGTCTCAGATAAAGGTAAAATATCAGTCAGTTTATTAAAGATAATATCATGGTTAGTTCAATAGGTATATTGGGGTACATTGAGATAACATCTAAGGATGCCAAAATAAATGATTGATCTCCCAGGGTTAGAGCGTTCAACTGTTGTAAAGCCGCAACAGAACTGGAGACTGAAAGTGTATTTGCACTAAGTAGTGGAGTGCGAAATGTAGCTAAGGCACGTTCTAACGGCCTGGTTGGGCTGTCATAACCCGAGACTAAAGGTCAAAGAGTGTGACCATATTTGTGTAATTTTATTTTACCGAATAGCTCCGGAACACGAGGTCTAATTGACGGTTTTAGTTGAGATTTTATAATGACTGGTAAAGTACTGTGGTTTTTAAATTTGCAAATAGCATTTAATGTAGCGCATGTACGGTCTCGTTGAATTTCTACATGAGAAATTTCCTCTAGGGCAAGCTTCATTTTAGAGTGGTAAGAGTTCCTATCTAAGATTATTATTTGCGCTCTTTTATCGGCTGAAAGCAAAGATATATTAGTGTTATTTTTGAGTGCTTTAAATCAGTGATATCTTCACTGAATTCCGCGTTACTTTGTTGTTTTTCGTTGGTCCGGAGAGTTTTGATTGTTTTTGAAATTTTAAGGCGAGAATAGTCTCTCTCTTCTTCAGGTAAGAATCTAATAATATTTTCAACCTGAGGGATAGTACGAAAAATATTCGAGTGTTGCATCGGATAAGCAAACTTAAGTCCCCTTAAAGCACTAAAGAATAACCCTAATATATCTTTGCTTTCAGATAATAAAAGAGCGCAAATAGTAATCTTAGATAGGAACTCTTTTCACTGTAAAATGAAGCTTGCCCTAGAGGAAATGTCTCATGTAGAAATTCAACGAGACCCTACATGCGCTACATTAAATGCTATTTGCAAATTAAAAAATCACAGTACTTTACCAGTCATTATAAAATCTCAACTAAAACCACCAATTGGACCTCGTGTTCTGGAGCTATTCGGTAAAATATAATTACACAAGGATGGTCACTCTCTGCGACCTTTAGTCTCGAGTTATGCCAGCCCAACCAGGCCGTTGGAACGTGCCTGAGCTACATTTCTCACCCACTACTTATAGTAAATACATATTCAGTCTCCAGTTCTGTTGCAGCTTTACAACAATTGAACGCTCTAACCCTGGGAGATCAATCATTTATTTTGGCATCCTTAGATGTTATCTCAATGTACCCCAATATACCTATTGAACTAACCTTGATATTATCTTCAATAAACTGACTGATATTTTACCTTTATCTGAGACTCAAGGTATTCTATCAGCTCTTCGTCTGGTTTCAAATCGCTGCTATTTTAAATTTGATAATCTTATCTACAAACAAACGAAGGTGCCCCCATGGGCTCCCCTTGTCTTATTTCCTTGGTGAACTGATACTACAAGAACTCGAATCTGCTGTCCTTGGTTATTATCATCAACAACTATTAAGTTATCTCAGGTATGTCGACGATATACTTGATTTGTGGCCACATTCCGTTGAAGAACTGCACACATTCGTTTCTGTAATTTCAAGCCATTTCAACACTATTAAATTTTTAGTGGAACTAGAGTCAAACTATAGCATTTCATTTCTAGACTTTACTATTTTCAGAGACCCTGTTACTAATACCATCCAAACTACCGTTTATCGAAAACCAACCAGCTATGTATGTATTATACCTAATGATTCGTTTCATCCCAGGAATTATAAATTGTCGGCATTACAATTTATGCTTCGCAGAGCTATTTCACATTGTTCAACCCTTAAATTACGATGTAATGAAATTGTTAATATTAAGAACATAGCAGCGCAGCATGTTTACCCAGCATACATAGTAAATCTAGAGCGTAAAAATTACTTAGAAGATCCTCTACAGCCCTTATATCTGGTCCATCAGAACTTAAGTATATTGGATCCATGGATTATATCCCTAGTCTTACTCCATTATTGCGCAACGTTTGCCATAAGTACAAATTAAACTTTGGAGTAAAAACTACAAACATCATGGCAACGCTTAAAAACGATTGAGATTCTGTGGATATTGCAAACAAAAGTGGTATATACAGTGTCCCGTTGATCCCCACACATGAATACTGTGAAATACGCACTTATATCGGATCCACAGTGCGCTACTTGTCAACACGGTTAAAGGAACACAAATACAACATAAAACTGGGTACTCAAAATACCTCATTAGCCATGTTAGTACATACAGGCAACTTTGACCCAGACTGGGATTATGTCACAATCCTTGCATCACCTCCTAATAAGTTTCTGACTTTAATCACCGAAAGTCTGTATATAATTCGTCATAAAAAGTCTGCATTCAACGATGATATTCCATACAGTATCCCTCACCCCTGAGACTTCTTATAGAAAACAAACCTAATATATAGTTATTGTTGAAACCGTTAAGCATATTGTATTTCGCAGACTTTGCGCTATAACTCCAAATCCTACGTCACTGAACGTTGTAAATATATACTTCAGTACATGTCAAAATGCTTCAGCATTCACAGATCTGATGATGGGTGTCGCTGGCGACCCCGAAAGCGCTCATGTGTTATTGTAATTCATATGTGTTTTTAAATTAATAAAGTTTTAAATATGATGTGCTTTGAGACTTGATGTTAAAGATCGTGCTACGACGGCTGTTTTTTTTAAAGAAGTTCCGATCAGCACGAAAACCTGCTACATTTTTTCTATTATTTCATTGGTGATTTTATTTTCTCTGAGGTGATGTCGCGTTTGTGCACTGATTCAAAGTATAGTCAGTGTTATATCATCGGATATGGTATTTTAATTATTAAATACACTTCACCGTCTTTAGTAAATACCACATAACTCACGGGAGTAATTTTTTCTGATTTTATTGGGGTATAAGTACCACTGTGAACACGTAAATGGGCCATAAACACTCTTCCATCCCTAAGCCAGTGCTGTAAGAAAAATA
This sequence comes from Macrothele yani, assembly GCA_039090855.1. Classification (NCBI taxonomy): domain Eukaryota; kingdom Metazoa; phylum Arthropoda; class Arachnida; order Araneae; family Macrothelidae; genus Macrothele; species Macrothele yani. Next base: position 14,882,580 of record CM077016.1, read on the forward strand.
TAGCATCCATGCACAACCGGGATTTGAACAAGGACTCACGTCAGACGAATGGTCATAAGCCAGCGCTTACACAATTTCACTTCGAGTAACTGATAATATTTGTCAAAATGATGGATGTATTGGTGAATACCTCGATGTTTTTTCGATGTATTGGCACCCGTGCCATAGAGGAAAAGAACTCGGTTTCCACCAACGAATCATTTACCGAAACAGCTAATAGAAAGGTATATTCCTCTTTGAAAGAATGTAACAAAAAAGTATTTGCTTTTCGTAGAAAATATACTTTACCAGTTTTAAACTTCGGTCATGAAACTTCGATGTTTTTTCAGTGTATCGGCTTCTATAACTTGGAAGTTAAACATCGATTATCAGAAGCGAAACATCCATGTTCAGAAACATCAAGGTTTTTTGCCCATTCCTATGCTAAAGGCTTGCGAGTTAAGGTCCTGAAACTGTGTCAGAAAATTATTTGAACAAAACATTAGAATTGAAATTTCTACACAAAAGAATTTGTAACTAAAATCTATATCTAATAATTTCCTGTCAAGCGAATGTTCTTTCGTGAGACATTATCTAATGTTTAGCACCTAATGCAATGATAAGTCAACGTACATTTAAGTTTCTCAAATGACTAACTGCCCTTAGTGAACGTTTTCATTTGTGTGACGTAACAAAGTGCAAAGAATTTAAGGAAAAAGCTGATTTTATCACAAAGTTGGATAAGGGTGTCATGATTTTCATTCAGTATGGATCTCAATATGCAGACATTCTTTTTTTTTTTGTATATATCATCTCACAAATAATAAATTCCGAATGAATTTAAGTAAATTCTTATTTCCGTTCCTTTCACAGAGACATTCGGAAAGTAACTTTGGTGAGAGTGGTGTTCATTTTTGTTCTTATCAGTTTCCCTAAATTGTTTGTTTTGTAAGGCAACAGCGAACAAGCCGTGCACAGTGTGGAACGTTTTCTGTGAAAGACATAAAATTCAGTAGGTAAAATTGTGTACAAGGAAACATACGGTTCGGAATTTTTTTTTTGTAATTTTTTATTAGGAAAAATATGGTTCTTTGGTGTTCATAGGAAAATGCTGAGACATAATATTTACATAAACTCTATTACATTTAACACGGTGCAATGTATTCGTACATCAATAAAAGTTTTAACATGTGGAAAATGTATATTCACCCTCAGGACATCATTCATAAGAGCCGCTAGTACGTTATTCCATTAAAAACGTTTAATGTCCAAAACATGTAAACAGTGATGTATATGACAACTTAAAATACGTTAAAATAGAAAAGCAAATTTTCAGTTGCTCACTGTATGTTTGCCTCTGTGATCTAATTATATATGTCATGCATTACGTGACGCCCCGTTGCTTACTGAACTAAAAGCTATCGCGTGACGATTCGGCAGAGATTGGGGTCTGGGTTCGAATCCTGATGAGGCACGGATGTTTTTGCTTTAAAGCACAGAAACTCTCTACTTTATCTGGAACCAGTGGCCTAATATACCGGACAAGCGATTATTTTCAGACCGTCGAGTTGTTCAGGGTGGTCGTCAAACCCCAAGCAAAAATTTCGTTACGTTGCATTGCATATACGAGAGACGGTTTTGGATGTATTATAGTTTATGACCTTTGGTTTCATATACACTGCCTGACAGAGAAATGCCATACCACGAAGACGTGAACGCAGCGCCATGCAAATTGCAAGGTTGGTGCACAAGTACAAGTTATGCAAATGATATCATTTTCAGGCCAATCGCACGAACAGCGAGCGGGATATATGCGGACAAACAGCCCGCAAGGCCATCAGTCTACACGTCGTCACGACGGCGAGAAATGAGTGGTTCTGCTGTAAGCGATTCAGGAGAATGAAAAATTGATGGCAATGCCGTAAAGATGCCGTCGTACGCGATTTCGTTAAACGGATGAGTTCCCGATACGTGTAATCGGAGGCCATCGTACCGGCAAATTATTCCTGAGTCCTATTATGGAAGAAACGCAATGTGATGCCCCAACCGTCGATCGCAATTGGACACAGTGTTCCATAAAAGGATCTGTGAAATGGCTGTAGGTGGACCGGAGCACGAAGACGGAAGCAAGAGCGCACTGATTGTCGCATCCGACGTCATGCCGTGGCGAACTTACAGACCACAACGGGCGACATTTTGCGGAGTGTACGGCAAGGCTTGGATGCACCGATATCGACGCGAAAAATGTCGTGCCGATTGGCTGTGTCCGGTTTGCTGTCTAGCCCTCTTTTGCAAAGGCAACCCTTAACAGCAAGCCATCGTCATCACGGCTTGGCGTGATGTTACTCCAGAGTGAATGGGAAGCCTAATAAAACAGTGTAGTTTTCAGAGAGGAATCACGGTTCTGTTTCATCAGAGATGATCGCTATGTGAAACTCTAGAAGCGACGGGCTTTAACGGTCGGATTCCTCCGCCATTGTGGTGCGCCATAAGGCCCGGCAACGTGAAATTATGGTGTGGGGGTAGTATCATCTCCAACAGCCGCACACCGCTAATACGCATTACGTGCACATTGACGACGCAGCGCTATGTTGACGAGGTGCTGTGGCTCGTGGCATAACCGTATGTGAAGGGCATCGCAAACGTCGTTTTTCAACAGAATAACTCCCACAGGTATACCGATAGGATCAGCCTCAATGTTTTACACGATGTGTGAATGTTTCCGTGGCCAGCACGATTCCCCGACCTCTCGCCCATCAAGCATCTGCGGGACATGATTGGACGTTGGTTTAGTTTCCTCCCATCCCCGCAAAATGAAGATGAACTGTGGACTCGGATCAACACCACATGGTATACGATACCTCAGGGCTGTATTCGGACTCTCATTGCCTTGATGCCACGTCGGATTCAACTTTGTATCACCCAAATTCGGGGCCATGCTCTTTACCGATCGTCCTGTATATTTGGCCAATGGAGCCTAATCACTATGTGACAATTACATCATTTGTTCAGCACCTGCATCGCGATCTCTGTGTGCAGTTTGGTCTGTGTTTGAGCATTCCTTCACGGTGTGGTATTTCCATTGTCAGGTAGCATATTTTCGCATTTAGAAATGTTACGGATTAATATCTACCTTCAAATAGTTTATCTGTTGCATGAGATTATTAAGAAAATAATTTTTCTAACCCTTTTGCCTAAGAAATACGTTTAGGTCATTGTGTATTCTTAATAATGAATAGTTCTGAGGAGAAATGCAAGTAAACGAATTTAATAAGGGGTATTTTGAATATTTTCGATTTGAAAAAAATATATATTTTCTTTGGAAACCAATGAAAAATAACAAAAATACCAGAAACTAAATATGATTGTTCTTTATTTAGACCAATCATATTTAGCTTCTTGTTCTAATTTGCTGATGTTTTTATACCTTTTGCCTTACGAAACAAAGAAGTGAAGAAATCACTTGTACCGGAAGTAGTATGCTAAATATAATGTGTTGCGCTTCCCAATACACAAGTTTTCAAAAATTTGGAATAAGTGTATGTTTCGGATCGCAAACCTTCCACCAACAAATACGCATTTAAATACCAGACCCATAAAACAATGTGTCAGATGCTAGTCACAACAAAATCGTTTTAGTATTATTCACATAGCAAAGCAACAAATGATTTTGGCCTAGTTGCTGAAAGATATATTCCGTTTTTCAACACATCTCTGCTGTCAAGTGACCGAATAGAAAATTTTTATTTCGAAAGATACCAAAAAAATTACTTCTCAAAAGACACAACGTTTGCAGTGAAAACTATGACACTATCGTGTGGTACGGCAGCATATATTATCCCGCACATTTAAAAACAATTGTTGGTTGTTGAGGCATAGAATCCATAACGTTTATTGATATTTTATAGCAAACGAAATCTTTTGGAGGAAAATAATAGAAAATATTCTGTCTGTGTATCAAAGACAAACTCAACCTTCAGCAGTTACGTAATTGGGGATATTAGTTTTCGCCTTTTAAGCAAGAGTAAATTGTTTAATGGAAAATATTTTTTAGCCAGAATAATTACGTATACTATAATTATTGTGAACAATCTCTTAATACACACTTCGCAACTCAATGACAAGTTTACTAATTTCGCAAATAAATTCTGCTTTTTCTGAGATGTGTAAATTTTAACATCAAATATTTAACTTTAATGCAGTTGAATATTTGATGCTAAAATTTACGGCTTTCACGAATTTATTCAATAGATGATTTTTAAATATGCGAAGGTGTTTCAATTTTTTCTTTCTCCTCAAAACAAACATGGTTTCAGAGCAGGTGGAATTTTATAAAAAATAAATTACTTTTCTCCTTGAATGCAGAACGAAGCACGGGTAATTTTACGGTATTAAGAAAACATGACCAATCAAATATTTTCATTTTCTTGAAATAAAAAAATTGAAAATAATATTTAAGTGGAAAAGGATTCATTTATATATATATAGTGCCAAATTAATGCAATCATTTAAAAGGATACACTAAATATAAAAAAATGAACTTAATACACATCATTTTATATCACACTAAATTATTTGAAAAAGTTATTACTGTCTTGAATTCTAAAAATTATCTTAAAATTAGAAATTTTAAATTTATATCAGGTAATATCGTAAGGGAATTTCACTTTCCTCAGGAAAAGAAATGTCTGAAACCACAGCTCGAAAAAACGATTAAATCATGATCTTGAAAATTTTTATTTGATCCTATTGTGGGACTATAAAATAAAGCTAAATGTTAGTGCAAGCAGAGTTCGGAATATTTTGAAAAATCCGATGGCAAATAAAACGTACTGTACAAATTCTGTCATAATATGGTATTTAATCGACGACTGCGTTTCGGGGTTATATTTTACAATTATAAATAAGAAAAACATCACTTCTAGGGTGAAGGTCTAAAATGTAGCTGTACGCTTTACTCTTTTTTCCTCCTCTGAAACCTACAAATCTAAGCATAAATAATTCAATTCAAATATTGCGTACTGAGAAACGTCAATCAGCGCTGCTCCTAATATCTCAGCTTTATTCTACTTTTAAATTTTTTAGCCTCTTAGAACTACTCATAAGTGTTTTAATAGTAAATCAAAAAGTTCGAAGTTGTTATCATCAGAAAGAATTAATATGCTGAAAAATACTGACATATATTTCGAATTCACGTGACCTGGAATAATACTTTAATGTCGTTTATGAGTCTCATTCCACAGAGCAAATCTAAGGCAATCATGCGATTGTAAGTATAAAAACGTTGCCCATTTAGGACCCTAAATTTAAAGTAAAAACATTATGACGGTGTCGTCTGAAGACCCCTCGTAACCATCCCTTATCTGATTATTCTGTACTTTAAGAACGGTTCCAAGAACTACATTTCAGTAATAAGGTAAATTTCAGCAGAATCTACCAATCGCTGAGCTACAGATCAGCTTCGTCAGTGAGTATTCAACAAGTGTATTATGAATATTGTTCCGTAAGGTTGAATTAAAAATCTTTTCGCTCAAGTTTAGCAAGATGCTCCCATGCTATTGTGTGGATTAAGGCGAAGTTAATCGTCTATATGATGTAGATAGTTTTGTACAATACCAGAGTACTCCAAGGTATCTAGCTTCAAGATTAATACTTTTGAATTAGAATGATTGTTTAAAGAGACATTCATCATTGCTTTCATGGTGATGTTGAGCTTTTGATGATTTATTGGTTTCAGTGTGTCTTCCATAAACGTGCTGTTACGCAAATTTAAAACGCAAGGTCCTGGTAGTCTGTTGTAAAGATATCACGAATAGCTTTGAAGTATCGTGTCCACACGAATATAAGCGGTAGTTTTATTTTTGCATAAGGTTATGGGGTGTACATGTTAATTTATCCATTCGGTGTTCTTCTAAGGTTAACGTTAAGTTGGTAGTACGTAGATAGGCACGTAAATATAATATAACTTTTAAGGTGGATTCACCTAAGAACTCTGCCTAATGTTTCATAGGAAAACTTTTACAGACATTTTCTTTCCAATTGATTTATTCTTAATGACGAAATTTGTACATTGAAAAACATAACTTTATACTACAGTCTAGTATACCAATTATATTCTAAAATGTAATAGCAATTATATTAAAGGTCAATCACCTTTCCTTTGGTACCGTTGATATCTGCTTATAGATTGCGCAACATGTACATATGTCGCTAAAAGCAACTTGTACATATGTCGCTAAAAGCAACTTGTCCCATTTTTTCTTTAATAATTTCTGAATTTTCTGAAATTAAATAACCGTGCAATATATCCATATGGTAATCTGGTATGTTAGGATTGATTTGATACCTTTGATTAAATGTTCGGACAAATATTTATCTGAAAGTGTCAACACAATTGTTGGCACTGCTGATATCTAATTCCGAAGTAAGCCATTAAACATGTGTTAGTCCAATGACGTCTTCGTGTGCATATATCAGATTTTTTCAGCAGGTGTCAACATTACCTAAGGAAAAGTACTGATTTTTATAAAAATTACTGATTGGTTTTAATAACTATTAAATATGCCATGCTAAAATTACATCTTCATACACATACTTAGGTCATCTCATTGGTTTAAACAATAGACTCCCAAAGGAAATTAACAAAAGTGTTCATCTTGCTTTGTGTGCATTTGGAGAATTGAAAAGCACTTTTTAAAACTGTGATGAACCATTCTGTTCTTAAAGGAAAACATTTAACCAGTGTATACTTCCAGTTATCCCATATGTTTGGGAAATCTAACTTCTAACAAAAGCAGTGACAAATAAACTTGCAGCAACTGAAAGGAAAATGGAAATACTGATGTTATGCATTACATTAAAAGATAAGAAACGGAACACCTGCATATGAATCTAAACTGGTATCACAGACATCATTCATTACCACAAGCAACTGAAACGGAAGCATGCTGTACATAAATGTAGAGAATGGAAAAGCGATGGACCGCCATACTAATGAACTGGATTACAAACGTAAGCGAACGAGGCTGACATCTTAAAAGAAGGTGGAGCAATGAACTGTCGAAATTTGTGGGGAAAATTTGGTAGCCAAGAATAGAGAAAAATGTAAAGAACTGGAGAAAGGCTTCGTCCAGCAGTGAACTGAGAATGGTTGAAAAGAAGCAGATTATTAACGTTTGTTTTTATTGATCTGCAAATTTTCATAATTAAGAGTTCATTAATTTTTAAGAAACTGTCAACAGAATTTTCACCATTGGTACCGTAGGGCAGAGTTTTGGGTTAGATCCATCAAAAATATATCCCTTAGGTTTCCAATGGTGAAAGTTCTTCACATACTTTCATCACAATTAACGTATTGCCAAGGATGAAAATTTGCACATCGATAAAACGAACTTTAAATTACGGCATGTAATACTTAATACTTGCTAAAACATAACCATAATTATATTAAAAATCAATCATTTTTGTTAGAGTAATGTTCAGACCTCTTAATAGACGGCGCGACCTGCACATTGATGACGTCAGTGGAGAAACAAGTGTTGGATTGCTTAATTATGGTTATGCTTTAGCAAGTATTAGGTATCCCAAGCAATAACTTAAATATGTTTTATCGATGTGCAAATTTTCATCTTTGGGAATACATTAATTGGGAAGAAAATATGTAAAGAAGTTTTACCGTTGGAAACATAATGCAGCGATTTTAGGTGGAACCACCCTAAATGTAATAGGTTGATTTGCCAAAGAACGTTAAGCTAAAATATCGATAAACAGGCTTAGAAGTTCAATAATTTTGCGAAGATGGTAAATATGTCCAAAATATTGCAGTTATTATGTGAAAGCGAGTTTGTCCACTTTCGAGACGATCGAATGTTTGATTTTAAGAAGGAACGCATGTAAGTTATTCTGAGGTTTAAACCTCGATACGACCAGAATATCATATGCAACCTAGCCTATTGGGCAAGCAACTGATAAACTTTACTAATACATGAGTCAATAGCAGAGAGCCTTTCCCCACAAGAAGTAAATAGCAGAGATAACATAAAAAACCCGTGTTCTTTATACATATCCTACCTCAAAATTCATATGCATATCTTAAATTTTTTATCCATGTCTTTCCCCGCGTTTTTTTTTTTTTCGATCTAAAAATCAAATCGGAAAAAAAACGTAATGTTTTGAACATCGAAAAATAACGCCTTAATTTTTTTTTTCTCTGGGATATACCACTCTGTCTATACAACATATTTTATGCTGATGTCAGAAAAACGCTGTATGTGACATAAACTTATGCAATGAAATTTGTTAAAAAAGTATGAATTCCTGCACAATTCATAATTCCGGCATTCCTTTCGAGATAGCAAAAGCTCGAATATAACTGGATTCTTATATGGAGGCACTGAAGTATAGAATGAACGCACAGACGTGTGACCAAATGCCTTACGAAAAAATGGTTTGTAAGAATGGCGAATTATGAGAAGCCACTAATGGAAAGAAATTTCTCTTCATTTTCAAGTTATTGGCACTTCGCTTTCAAACGTAAGAGCGCAAAAATAATAATTTCTTCATAGAGAAAGGTATATGCTCGGTTTCCCATTTTGGTTTAGAGAAAGTTTATCTCATAAAATGTATTTCAGCGCATATTTATAATACAAAGCTTTTGTTATTTTTTTTGTTACATGCTTAACTTTGTATCATAGCACTCAAAAGAATGAAAGCGCAACAATGCAAAATTTCTAACATACTTTTATTATACACTGACGGAAAGAAAATCCCAACACCACGATAAATAGTTGTAGAGGAATGAAATGGCGGCAATACATTTGTATAGGTAACATATTTAATCGATCAAGGTTTCAAGATCACAGCTTAATGTAAGCGCGAGAAGATTCATTTTAAATGTGAAATGCTGATACATTAATAACCGGTGCAACCGCCAGAATGTTGAATGCAAGCACGCAAACGTTCATGCATTGTGTCGTACAGGTGATGGATGTCAGTTTGTGGGATGGAGGTCCATGCCTGTTGCACTTGGTCGGTCAATACAGGGACGGTTAATGCTGATTGGGGGTGACGCTGGAGTTGTCGTCCAATGATGTCCCATACGTGCTCGATTGGTGAAAGATCTGGTGATCTAGCAGGCCACGGCAACATGTCGACACTCTGTAGAGCATGTTGGATTACAACAGCGGTATGCGGGCGAGCGTTATCCTGTTGGAAAACACCCCTGGAATGCTGTTCATGAATGGCAGCAAAACAGGTTGAATTACCAGACCGAGGTACAACTGCGCCGTCAGGGTGCGTGGGCTAACCACGAGAGTGCTCCTGCTGTCATAGGAAATTGCTCCCCCGACCATAACTCTAGGTGTAGGTCCGGTGTGTCTCGGCAGCAGACAGGTTGGTTGCAGGTGCTCACCTAGCCTCCTTCTAACCAACACTCGGCCATCACTGGCACCCAGGCAGAACCGGCTTTCATCAGAAAACACAACAGATGTTCTGTTCAAAATCCGTTGGAGATATACGGATTTTTAGAATTAATTTGCGTGCAAATCTCTTTTGGCTTTATGTTTGCGCTTGAGTTGTGTCTTGGTGTTCTTTGAGGTGGGTGATAAAAGGTAAGTTGATAAGTAATGCACCCAATCAAATATCCAGAAAAAGAAACGATGTATTGGCACAAACAAAAATCGAAATGAATGTACAATATGATAAGTACAAACTGACGTAACAATTTTTTACGTACTTGACTTGTTCAATGCATTTCCCCCAACTTGAGGCAAGCTTACGCATGCCGTCAATGCAGAATTAAGGGCTTCTTTGTGTCATACAGGATGGATAGCGTGCTTCATGTCATCATCTAAGGTGAAATAATTCCCCTTGAAATCCGTCTTCAGATTTAGAAAGAAATGAAACCGCTCGGTGCGAAGTCCGCGCAGTAAGGCGAATGGGAGGGAAGCTTAAATTTCAGCCTCTGGAGATAATGAAGTGTTGTACGAAAAGTGCGCGGTCTTCCACTGTCATGCAGCAACAAAGTCGGAGCAGTACATTTTGTATTTTGGTACACCTTCCCGCGTAGGTTCTTTTTTGTTTCAGTGTAACGTTTTGGCACACTCTTTCTATGTTATAGCACACTCTTTCTTTTGACATTTTGAGCTCATCTGTGATCTGCTTTTGGGTGATACGGCGGTCGTTTAGGATAAGTGCATCAACGTCTTTTCGGTTCGTTTCATCAGCCATCCAAACTGGTTTTCCACTGCATGGTTTGTCGACAAGATAGTCATGCCCCGGTTCACATTGTCGAATTTTAATGGTCCAAAGATTTACTGTACTTTTGTCAACAGTGTTTTCACTATACATTGCGTTTAAACGGTGATGGATTTCTGTTGGCAGCATGTTTTCGGCATTTAAACATCCAACCACTGAGCCATGACAATATTCATCCCGCGACGCCATTTTGAACCGTACTGATTGATTCATAACCGCTACAAAGAAAGGAATGAAATTTGCCTCCGTTGTAGCTGAAGGTTGCGTTGGGCTACAAAGCTACCCTTCACGCGTATTCGTTACTTTTCTGCCGTATTCATTACAACAACCGATTTTGGTGACTTGCACTGCCTCTCTAGATCTCTATATAATGTTACAATTAACTGACCCGCAGCTCCTAACAGCTTTCCTTCAGTTTTGTGCTTTTCAAAATCACATTTTTCCAAAAACGTAGCCTTATAGAATGTACGCCTTTTATGTTTCAGTGCTAAAGGTTTAGTGTTATAATATTCAAACGCCAAGATGTAAATGTATGGTAGCATACGGCTATAAAATATAAGCTGTCTGTCGCAAATCCCCGTAAACTACAATGGATTTTACTCACGTACATTGAAGAAAACAAAATAGGAAGCGCATTTTTGCACAGCACTTCAACATAGACAACTCAGATGTCATTAACCGAAAATATTCGGCTGAGAGCATACCAATACAACATATTTGCCGCTTTAGTATTAAATTCCTCGCAGCGCTTCTCAAAAACACGCGCATGTAATAATGTTGAGGATTAGCAGCCTCTCTGAGTAGTACTAAATTAGATCACAGGAAATTTTAAAATATTTGACACCCACAAGCTTCGAGAGATCATGACAGGGTTCAATCATTAAAATTTGTTCGGAGAGTGAGGAAAAAAGCCCGGAAGCAAGAAGTACGTCCTTTGGGAATAAGAGAAATGGGAAATGTTTATCAAAATTTTTAAGCAATGTCTATTTAAAAAAGTAGAAATATTTCATTCTTGTCAAACCTTCACCTATATTTATTGTATCAATGTCATCGTTTTTTAGGGCAATGATTTATTTTCTTTCCTTACTGAGATGCCCCTTTGCTCTCTTCAGGCTTTGGTTGTTTTCAAATTGATATTCTCACTAGAGCACCTTAGAATTTCAGAATTTTCTTATGTCTTCAGTGATATTTTTTCGTACTGTCCTGTACAGCTGTATATATTCCACTTTGGAAGTGATTTCTGTATTTGTCCTATCATCTGCTTTCTCTTTTGCATATGTACATAGGAAAAAAGTTAGATATATTCAAACACATGCTGGAAAAAAGCTCGTACTGAATAAATATTTAAGATAGAGTATTCACTTAAAGCGGATTGGAATGAAAAAAGGTTAGGTACAAAGGCCAAGGTGGTGGGGTTCTACCATTGCATTAAAACATTTTTTTCGAGAGTTATGTCTCAAAACAAAGTGTTAAACTCAAGAAGACCGAAAGAATATGGACCCATATGCAGGAAACACACGAACCAGATATCTCTCGGAAACATGCTCCTTAAATAGTTCTAAGTATCAATAAAACAGGAAAATGTTTGCGGTTTTACATTGTTGCGAATATACAGTTTTTTTTCAGGCATATTTTAGGCAACATATTACTCACTGTACGAGTACGGTTGTCATTTTAAATTACAGTAGCAATGAAAACGTCCGATAAACGTGCTATACCTAAAGTTTGAATACTCACATCCTGTTTTGAGCATGTAGATTACGGTCCGAAATGTGACACTTTTGAAAAGGAAAGGTGTTTTATAGAGATGAGCGTTATTTTATTACTTGAGATTTGATTACGGTAATCGAAAAATCACAGGTAGCGCCTGCTATTGAAAACCGTGTGTAACAGTGATCGTCCGATAAACGTTCTTCACTCTGTCATTGCTACCCATCATGATCTTCGTGATTTTTCACAGCTCCGTCTTAACTGTTACAGAGGGAATTCTGCTCCTGTAGCCTTAGTTGTTACTGGTTGTTACTCGTTATCTGCTGTTGCGATTCAAAAGCTGCCTGATCTTCGTGATTTTTTCACAGCGTTCTTTTCAAGCTCACCGTTGCGTCGTTCTCCCAGTGAGTGAGGTTCAATTTTTTTGAATTCGGAGAAAATAGTGAATTTCTCACGTTACTTAGTAAAATTTTAGTAACTTCATACATTTCAAGGCTGAAAAAACTACTGCCTCCTTTTTTTCAAAGTTGTAACATACCATGTTAGGTATAAAAGAACAGCGTATTTTTGATAATCTAAATTCAAAATTTAACTAACCGCAAAAAACGTATAAAATAATTACGCATAATTCAACTGGAAGAGCCGTACAACTGTAGCAAAATATCAGGATTGGAGCAGAATTACGTATAAAATTTGAAACATATAACTCACGATCCGCTGCATATGATCGCGAGAGACACACACTTCCAACGTTCTTCTACCTGATTCTAATATTAATTACTTTACTGGTACATAGAAATGAAGGAACAGTCCCTAAACTGTAATTACAATCATGGTTAAAAATCACTGTTACTTTTAAGTAGCAGTCACAGCGCCGTGATCACCAAATGGTAATCAAGCTCATCTCTATTTTTTCTGACAAACACTTTGGAAACCGCTTGCAGATATCACCGTTCTTTTATCAGTAAGCAGATAACTGCTGTCATAACACATAAGTCAAGTTGGAGATACTATTAAAATTGATTATTTTTTAACTGAAATATAAGTATATATATTTTATTTTCCAAATGATATACCGAAAAACATACAGAATAAAACATTGTGGTGTGGATGTTTTCCAAACAAAATAAATTTTGGACTACAGCGATAATATTATTATCCGAGATAGTGTAATAAGGACATTGAAATCGAAAAGATGCTTCAAATAGCAGTTAAAAGAGAAATGCTTGAGGGATGATTTGCACTCTATAAGTGTTTCAAACACACGTTTGCCGAAATGCAGCGGCATTCAGTGTGATGTTTATTCCGAAGATCAGATTCCAATTTATTAGTACATATTTGACAACCGTTTCCTTACGATTTGGTACATCTTGCAAAACATTTCCGTTCACGGAAGACATATGCGATATATCAAAGTTACTGGAAACTTGGTTTCACGGATTTTTCTTAAAATAGTTGTCAGGCGGGAGTTACTCGCATGTAAAGAAATCATGGTAATCGACAGCAAACCTAGGTTTGTGACAATTTTTTTGTGTGTGTGGTGCACAATTTTGTTATTGAAGTTTTGAAATATGCAATTGACATAACTCTAGCTCTGAACTTCTTTACAGAAAATTAGGTTCAACATTTTCTCTCATTCATTAAATAAATAAATAAAATGAACGGTGGTAATAGTAGTTTTAAACGGCGAATTTCCTAATTTCTTGAATATTTGTTCAACAAAACGTTACTCTACGGCAGTTGAAATGTTGTGAAAACAACTGCCTGTAACAAATTTTAAAAACAGTTGTTTTCTGTAGTCCTTTGCAAACGATCCACTAGAGCCATAATACCATTGCTTAACCAATCAGCAGGTTTCCACAACGAAAACTCTTGGATTCATTTTCACATCACCACAGAAACGATGTAACTTTTTTGTAGAGCACTGACCATGGAGCGAAACGCGTGGAAGTCTCCTAGTTTCAAGTTTCTGATTGGATAGGATTACAACACCATGCAATTCCTGCAGTTTTCGGAAACCACCCTGTACGTGTGACTTAGATCTTTAGCCACTTAGCGCAACACAATCATTCTGTTAACGAACGCTGAATAGTATTGTTATAGATTAGCAGGGTCAGTCAGCAGTTGTTTGGCTTTGAAGTTGGCTTCTACGTCCAGAGCGTGTAGCAGGAGTTAGTTCTCAGTGCACAGAATCTTCACAATTCCATGCTATGCAACACATAACGTTCCGCTCGAATCTCATTTCTTCCACCAATTCCTGTTCTTCAGTGGCAGGAAGAGGTAGAAATTGATATGTTTGGCACACTGTCAATACGACGAAATATATATCGTTCTATGGATTTAAAAGCAATCCGAGACAGAGAAGAGCACGTGGTTTCGTCTGCGGGCTGTTCATTTATGTGGAACCATTCGATTGGGCCTAGAATAGAAACCAAGGTGGTGCAGATCACGAACGAAGGTGGATATGTATGACCCCTCCTCAGAAGCTAATTATATAGTAGTACCAAGATTCGCTGTCACAAATTGGAACAGGGTGTTAACGTTCGCGGTCTGTGAGAGCTCTGACATCGAATTATCTCGGGGGCTAGTGTCCGCAGCTTTAAAACGACGGAAAAGTTTTTGAGAAATGTAGCTGCCTAAGGTTCTCTCGCTTACATCGGCACAAATTTGTCGTGCTCCCGCGATTAGCGTTTTTCAATAATTGCGTAGGAGCACACCAATAGAACTTTTTAAACCTCATTCCTCTGCTCATCTGATAATGCAATGTGGCTCAGTGTCAAATGCTGTCATCAGAATCGCGGTACCCTGTTGACGCTGACCCGCATGTGGAACAACAATTGGCGCCCAAAGTCATGCGTGTTTCAGAAACGGAAGAACTTTTGATTCATCAGAAATTTTGATATGTTCAGTGGAATATAAGCAAAATTTATGGTGAAGCATATTGAGTCAGTGCCCTTTAGAGTGAATCTTTCCTCTTACTACATTAATATCAGTAGTATAAATGGACCGATTCCGCGTCAAGGAGCAGCTCCTTCTAGGAGGAGCAAGGGCCTGGCCTGACGCAAAAGGATGTGGGGGCGTGGCTTGTGGCAGGGGGGCGTGCTTGCGGCAGGAGGATGTGGTTTCGTGACAGGTGGTGCTAGTGTGTTGGTTCGATGCTGATGTGCTGCCGCCTAGCGGTGCTTTTTGGAACTTTTGACTGATCTTTTAGGGATGGCAACGACCGAGTGGGGAAAAGCGGATGTGTACGCGATGTGCTGCCCCTAGCGGTGCTTTTTGGAACTTTATTATTTTCTTGGGAGATTTATTTTAATTTGACAAATTTTTGGGAAGTCTTTCCAATATTTTTTGTTTCCTCGAATTGTTTTTTTAAACTTATATTTTTAGAACTTCCGTGAGGTGTTAGGAATTTTTATAGACGTTGCATTATTTTTTTTATTGTTATATTTGTCCTCCCTCCAATTTAAATTTCGACGAGGAAATGCTTCGATTGAAAAGATTTCGTTCCTATTGATTCATGTTCCGCTATCTTTTCTCCGCCATTTTAGTTTCACCACGTTGTCACTTTGTGCGCCACGTGTTTTAGGATGAGTCACCATTTTCTCTTTGTCTCAGACCATATCATTTTGTATGCCACGTGTTTTGAGACGAGACACAATGATGGGTGACACCGCCGTGCTAGCAGGCAAAACCATGATGTCAGCCAACGCCATTTTCTGCTCCACGGGGTCGACGCTAAGCTTTTCTTGTGAACAAATGGAAGGAATTAAAAATTAGGTGAGAGGAGGAGTTGACGTCATTTGAGATTCTGTTAGACACATTAAGCACCAAGACTGATTTTTTTTTAAATAACTTGATCATTTTGCAACGAATTTATTCATTATTTACCATTCATTATTTACAATTTATTCATTAATACCGTCCCCAAATAGGGCAACTGCTTACCTGCCGTATTTAGGGACGGTATTATTTTCAAGTAAAAAACAACTGAAAAGCTTAAAATTTACCAAAAGAAGCTAAAATTTATTAAAAATTACATTTCAAGGAGAGGAGGGGTAAATCGAACCGGGCAGCCTATAAATCACATAAATTGGGGGACACATTGTTCGACATTTCATTTTTTTATTTCACATTTCTCTCAGGAAAGTTTACCCCCACCCCCTCCCGCGAAGCTTGGTGGTCAGCGATGAGTAAAGGAATGCTTAAAGAGTTCCATGAACGACCAAAGTTTGAGAAACACTGCTCTAGTATCTATTGCTTCAACCTTTATAAAGGCTGGAGTAGGATTCGGAGAACATTAGAAAGCAGCCAGTCAGGTGAACGAATGTCAATGACTGGCTGTAACAACTGATACGCAGCTAACGTGAATTTCGATATGTTTGTTAAAGTCCATATTTATGCCATGTCTTAAAAACAGAAGTAGCTACAAGGAAAACAATGGTATTTTTCAGATCTCTGTTAAAATTCGCATCTCATGATACACAAACGATGAAATCACTATGAAAATTACTTAGTTAAAATAGATTTAAATTTCACAATTTTTGAGGGTGATGCAATACATTTGCGTACCACTATAATTAACGTGCTGCTTGCGTATAAAGCGTCGAGACGCTGGACAAAGGGATGATTCACGTCGCGGGAGAGACGGCACGAGAATTCATCATTCTGCTCGGATCGGCGGGCAATTTTAAATTTAAGATTTTTTTTTGTGGAATTTTCTATTTAAGGTGGACGTCAAGTAATTTTGCTTCCTATACTTCCAATGGAAAAATATCTGTACACATTTTCTTCACAATTAATGCGTTCCCAACGATGAAATTTTGAATATCGATTAAAATAGCTTCATTTTATAACTTGGAATACTCAATATTTTCTAAATCATAATCATAATTATATTAAAAATCAATAACTTTTCTTTTGCTGGTGTTGAAACCAGGAAAAAGATGGCGCGACCTGCACTTTGATGACATCAGTAGACAAATAAATGTTGGATTGCATAATCATGGTTATGTTTTAGAAAATATTAAGTATTCCAAGTTATAAAATGAAGCTGTATAAATGAAGCTACAAGGAAAACAATGTTCAAATTTTCATCCTTGGGAACGCATTCATTCTAAAGAAAATGTATACACAAATTTTTCCGTTGGAAGTATAGGAAGCAAAATTACTTGACGTCCACCTTAATACTTTTAGACCGCGGTTGACCACGGGTAACTGAGACCGCTCAAATCGAAACCGCGGATAAGATAGAATTACTATATTATGTTGTGCATTGCACTGTTCTCACATTAACATGTTTTTAGCACGTCTTTTGTAAAAAAAGATTGTGCTTATGTTACCGGTGTGTCCGTCCGTCCGTCAGTCAGTCTGTCCGTCTGTACCCAAGCTATCTCTGCAAATATTAGTCCGATGTGAAAAATTCTTTTTTCATTAGGAAGCTTGAAATATGCGACTTTATTTTGTTTTGTTTTTACGATATACAATTTCGCCGCTGAAGGGCGTAAATTCAGGTGATGTCGAATTCAAAAATACGTTTTGTTCCACATATTTGCTTCTAAACATCCGATTGAAAAAATTCTTTTATCTTTCGATTCCATTTATGTCGAAGAGTATTTTAGATATAGTTTATTTTACAAATTACAAATAAATTTTCCGTTAGGGGGCGTAAAATTAAATTACATTTTCCCCGATAACACCTCTTCTAATACTCCGATTTGAAAAATCTTTGCTTCAGCGGATGCACCTCGTGATGGAAACGCTTTTGCATATAGTTTCAATTTTTTGGTAAAGAATACTTTAGCCACCAGGGGGCGTAAGTGTTAATTTTTGCTTCTGATGTATTTGCCGTAAAATCTGTGCTTCTAAAATATCGATTGAAAAAGTTCTTTCGTGGACCGATGCCACTCACATCGGTAAATCTTTTTGGAATATTTTCTTCGTAAAATATTTCGCAGTTTCTCCGCCAGGGGCGTTGATGTATATTTTATTTTTGCCAATATCTCTATTTCTAGGAGTCCGATTTGAAAAATTCCTTCTTTGTTTTATAGTGTTTTCAGTGTGACACGTTTTTCATATAATTTCAAAATTTTCATGTGATTCATACACTTTCCGCCAGGGGGCGTAGGGGTAAATTGGGTTTTCCTCTATATATCTGCTTCTAAATCTTCGATTTGAAAAATTCTTTCTGCACCGGATACAGCTCCTGATTTGGAAATCGTTTGAACATAATTTCAAATTTTTGTAAAAACTGGTTTGGCCACCAGGTGGCGTAAGTCTTAATTTCCGCTTCTGACGTATTTGCAGCAAAATATGAGCTTCCAAAATCTAGATAGAAAAAAGTCGTTTGTTGACTGATACTACTCATGTCGACAAACGTTTTAGTAACACATTCTTCTTGAAATACTGCATGGTTTCTACGCCAGGGGGCGTAGATGTATATCATATTTTTGTCAATATCTCTACTTCTAGAAGAGCGATTTGAAAAATTCCTTCTTTGTTCGATAGTGTTCCCGATGAGAAATGTTTTTCTTATAAATTCAAAATTTCCAAGTAAATCATAGACTTTCCGCTAGGGGGCACAAGGGTAAAGTGTGTTTTCTGTGTTATTTCTGCTTCTAAAACTCCAATTAGAAAAATTCTTCCAGTATCGCATACAAGACCTGATGGAAAATATTTTTCACATAATTTCTAATGTTTGGTAAAGAATGGTTTGGCCACCAGGGGTCATAAGTCGTAATTTCTGCTTATGATGTATTTGTAGCAAAATCTGGGCTCCTGAAAACTCGACTAAATTTTCTTTTCTTTTACCGATACCGCTCGTATGGGAAAACTTTTTGTGAATATTTTCTTCCTAAAATAATGCATGGTTTTCCCACCAGTGGACGTGAAGTCACACCTTATTTTTGTCGACATCTCTGTTTCTAAGAGTCCGATTTGAAAAATTCTTTCTATTTTGAAGAGCGTTTCCGGAGTGAAATGTTTCTCATATAAATTCATGTTTTCTTAACGCACAAGTCTGCAACCATAGGGCGTAAGCTCACGATTCCGTTTACAGCAATATCTGAGAAATTAAAAACCCGATCGAAAAACTTCTTTCTTCCGTCAGATACTATTGATTTCCATACCTTTTCCTTTGACTTTGAATAGCTTTGATAAATTTAATTTGCGTCAGAACGGATTCAAAAGTCGTGCTTATTACACCCGAAAATTCGGTGTCATCTTTCTTGTTTACAAATGATATGAATATGAAAAAAAATATTTTTATTTAAAATTTATGATTTTGCTAGAACCAAATGCTTTCTAATCCGAAGAACATCGGAATGTCCGGATTCTGTATACATTTCCCTATATTTCAATGGTTCATGATTTGTTTTTTATTTTACCAAAACATGTATTTCGTCTGTCAAACGATTTCTACACATTTGTGATTGAAATAATTACTGGAAACAAAAACTCCAAGTTTTACCTTTCCTCCCGTGAGACTTGACTTCTCATGTAATCAATATATTGTCTCGTCACGCAGTAAGAACCTTTATCATTCAGAGGACCTTCCGCATAGGCAGCCTCAAGCAGTTTTTAAGAATCGGTATGATATAAGGAACAGTATTAACATCTCCCTCATTTCCAGGTTTTCTCCGACCAGATATTGAAAATTAAAAAATATGATAATAATACTTACTCCCACTGCAACAGTTTGACCCAATATTACTCTCATATATGCCAAATTACAAAGTCCCGCAAGGAGGGGAAGAACAAAGATTTAAAGTAAATATATAGTAACAGTTACGATTAGACAAAGCGCCGCTTGACTAAACGCCCTTTTTATTGGAAGACGAGATTTTTCAATCAAATATAAAGAAAGTATCAGTTTATTAAAAATTAAAAAAAAAATGTCGAAAAACATATTGAACTAGTTAATAATCAGTTGTTTAAGAATTAGAAGACAAAATTTCTAAATCAAATTCAATCCTGATTTCGTGGCGTATGTGGCTGCCATAAATCATCGAGTACCGCATGACTAACAAATAAGAGAACGTATTTTTAGACAGTTCAAATTTTTAATATAAAACCGAAATTATCTTAAAGTTATTCTAAACTGACAATATATGCACGTTTAGAAGTAAAAAGTAAAAAATGTATCGTTTAGAATTTACTTCAGAAAACTCATTTACTTTTAATTTTATGCAGAAAGCGACGCCTACACTTCGTT
Source organism: Macrothele yani (assembly GCA_039090855.1). Classification (NCBI taxonomy): domain Eukaryota; kingdom Metazoa; phylum Arthropoda; class Arachnida; order Araneae; family Macrothelidae; genus Macrothele; species Macrothele yani. The sequence continues at coordinate 14,902,732 of CM077016.1, forward strand.
TCTGTAGTTTAAATCTGAACATTTAAATTTGAAAATATTTATCTTTAAATGTAATTATGCTGCCTTATGGCTTGCACAAAATCGGTTTGCAATAAAAAGGTTACCTGCACGGGTTGACTGTGGGTCCTTGAAAAATAGGTATGCACTTATAAAGCAACTCATGAAGTACACATGTGTATTACCTAAATAAAATTAGTAAGAGAACATTTCAAATGAATACTGGCGTTTTCATCAAAAATTTAACACAAAGATGTGAATTAATCAGCTGTGTATGAAAGAATTACTTTCTGTGTGGAAACATTTCTCACAGTATTATGTCTTCAAATCAACTTTTTACCAAGTTACTCAAGCAAGAATTCCAAAAATTCAATTTTATAAGGATTATAGTTTGGACAAAACACACCGCAATTTTTTCAATTCGAAGCTCAAGATGTGATACATAATTTTAATAAATCAAAAGTCTTCTTTTCAATTTTACTAAACGAAATATGCATAGAATCAGGTGATATTTTTTTCTGGGAAATGAAATACAAACCTCTCAAGAGATCATCGACCCTTGTTATCTTTATTTAATTAGGAATTTGATGAAAATCAAATGAGCCCAAAAACCATATTTAAAAATTTTATTTTTCGAAAAAAGTGAAATCGGTGGATGTGAAATTTCCTCACTGTTTTTTTCCCTTTAAAATAACGATTTCTGGTTATTCAAACTGACCGTCACCTTTTCCCAAGAGACATCTTAAAATATTAACACATGCACACAGGTATACTTTTACTCTGTAGGGATATTATATTCGACTTGGAACAAACAGGAATTTGCTTTTCTAGAAGACATTTACAGTTTAGGTACATGGAAAGTTTAAGCAGAAAAGATTATACTTATAAATATTATACCAGAAATTTACTGTAAACTGTATTTCTCTTTAACATGAAAGAGAAATGGCAGTACTTATATTCTTTTTAGGCCATGAGATACAATAAGATATTTCCTTTCGACATCTTTTTAATCTATGGAAAATATGATTTACGAGAAGGTATGAATTTTTTTTTAATTTCTTATATTAGTTTGACATACAGAGAATTTTGAGCAGAAAAATGGCAGTTTGAAAGCAAAGAAACGTGCACGTTTTTATGCATGATTTAAGGACCACTACAACAGATCCTTAAATATAAAAAAAGCTAGCAAATATACATATTAAATAAATTTCAAGAATGACTTGAAACTACTTCCAGAATAAATGTTATTTCCATTAACAGTTCAACAAAGCGTTGATGCTGAATTCATGTTGCCTTGTATAAATACAATCTATTTCGAATTTGATAGCTCACATGTGATGGACGAAAATTCAGATGTTCCATTTTCTTTCGAAAATTGAAGCCGTTATGACGATTACAAAATTCTAAAAAAAATACCTGGTTCTGTAGCATTTTTCGGAAATGTTAACGTTTTTTCCTGACACTTTTTTCGAATACGTTCCCTCGTTGGCCCATTTCAAATGATTGTATGTGGTTTGAAAAATATAAGAGGTCTTGATGAAATAACCACTTTTCCAAAACCAAAATTTTTAATGATACATTTACTTCTTTTTGTTTTTAGTTATTGACGTTTATGTTTGACAAATCATGAATGTGTTTAATAAAAGAATTATCAGAACTTCAGGTCACGTTTATATAATAAAGAGATAAAAGGTTATATTCGTCTGTCTAATAAAATTTGGTTAACCGCGTGCCGAAAAAACAGCTTTATCCCGGCGAGGGAAGAAAACTACAAAATTTGTAAGGAAGTCTTCTGGTGTCAGGCACCGCATTGTTACCATCGGATTTTCAGCTTTTTCCCGGTGAGGGAGGAAGGCTACAATATTTGTACGGGAGTCGTCTGGTATCAGGCACCGTAACGTTACTATCGGAGTTTCAGGTATTGTAAATTACGCCACTGAGAGGCTGTAGATCCTATTTTCTTTTACAGCTGAAATAGGACATGCCCGATTACGCTGCTGTCTGGAAAATGTGAAGGCCGTGGTAATACCTGCAGTTCTTCGTCTTGTTTTGTGAACCATTTTCGAATTATCCATAAACCGAGCAGTATCGAATGACCCATTGTCTGCAGAAAGAAGACACTACGGCAGAGGAATACTGTTGCAAATAAAGAATGTACCTGGTCAGCTATGAGATTTTGATACGTGTTAGATGGAATAGCTTCCCTCACATGAATGAGATGACTCAGGGTCTCACAGTGGAACCTTGCTCAAAGCGTAACACTGCCTCCATCGGCTTGTTTTCGTCCCATTTAGCATCACATACCAACACTTCCCCAGGTAAACAACGCACATGTACTTTGCCGTCCGCATGGGGTAACAGGAAAGAGAACAATCGGACCAGACGACATTTTTCCAATCACACAAAGTCCAACTTTGATACTTGCATACCCATTATAAAGGCATTTGACTGTAAACTGTGCTAGCATGGGCACCCTGTGAAGTCTCCGGCTTCTCAGCCACGTTTTAAACAGGATTTTATGTACTGTACTTTGTGACACAATACTCCCTCCACCAGCTTTTAAATTACCGACGAGTTGCGCCAATGTATTTCTCCATTGGTTCGTACTTGATTGCCTTCTCTCACCTGTTGCATCGATGAATCATGGTCTGCGCATATCTTGCCAGCGGTTCGTGGGTTTCCGTCCCCGGACCACGTTTTGATGTCCCGGTGAAGGATATTATCTTCTGTGTACCAGAAGTAGTAAGTGGAAAGCTAACCCATGAACTTCACGGATATAAGGCCAAGGCATTTAACAAGCTAACGTCACATTTTTTGTACGGAGCAGAAATCTATATTGGAAAGGTTATGTTTCAAACTAGATGGATGTTACTGTTTGATGTCTTACTCAATTATGTTTTAAGTGTATTAACACAGATTAAAAGGGAAAAACAGATGTTTATTTATTTTGCTATTGGCTATGGATTACAAATCAGAAAATTGAGGACGATTTCCAAAACATCTCACAGTATCTGCTATTTATTGAGGAAAACATTTAATAAATGCGACTGCACCTAAGTGCAAGAGTATTATGTCATTTAATTGTCATTGCTTTCTCAAAGGCCATAGCTAACGGTGGCAGTCTGAGAAGTGGCTTTTAGCTCTGTTCATCAAAACTTTACAGATTAAACACGAGGAATTCATTCTAAGATATTTTTGTCCTTATTTGAGCTAGCTGACACTTGAGATGATCAGATATTAGTCTTGCGCACTAGTTCACAAAACAACGTATTGTGTGCTGTTCTGCGTTTATATGAATATAGTCTTTGCTTTTGGGGAACTGGATGGACATTTTCGCTAACAGTTTGAAAGATAAAAGCTCCCCGACACTTGCAATGCAGAAGAGCACACGACATGTTTCATGCCGGATTACTTGTTGCAGCTTGCGGACGATGGTAGTTCATTAATTTTCCATTCGCCTGGTTTCAGTAGACGGCTTGACTAGTGATCCACCGCATAGATGTTCTAAAAGTTTATGGAATTGCTTGCTTTTCAATATCTCGTGTGAATAAAGCCTTTCTTCTTTCAAAGTAAACCTGATAAGGAAAACACTTAAACCTGATATGTAAACCTTAAAACGTTCAAATAGAGTTCAAAACCATTCCTTTGAAGTATGCATTTTTATAATCATTTAGCGGGTTTTATGCTCACTAATGTGAATAATATTTAAAATATGATATCGCGTATAGCCCATACTTTAGAAATCATTTTAAAATCCGAACTTTATTCATCTTCTGCAGAAGCATCTATTAGAGATATCACCGGTCCTGTGGTGAAGCAAGTGAAGCAGTCTGAGCATTGGAACCTGCTTTATATATGGCTTGATTACACCTTCTATGTACTTTTGGCTTCTTTAGAGTTGATAGAACACCGGCATCTTTCACTTTACTTATTGTTTTTTAAACACCCGCCATGAGGTTTTCTTCCTTTCTTCCGCATCATATCTCTTGAAGAGATACCAGGTTTAAAATATTTTCTCCAAAAATAAGTATCCCGGTCCTTTAGTTAGCACATCATCGTACATTTTCTAATGCAGTGGAAGAAAATCCACCTACTACAAAATAAGTATCTCTGCAAAATTAGAAATGTGTTTATGATAAATTATTGTAAACAAATTTTCCAACATATTACAGAGCATCTCTTTGAAAATAAAATCTGTTTTAAATGATTTTCTTGTTTTTAGTTTTGTGAAATTGCTGAACAAAACGTTTCCGTTCATGGATATAAAATTAATTATAATTGCTCGAAACCGGTAAAGGAGCTAACAGAAACTTTTCCAACAAAATCATCAGTGGATTGCCCAATTTGTCACGGAACACACCGACACAGCAGAGTCTTATTATGAACGCCACAAATAAACCGAGTAAGCCTAAATTGGGCAGAGGGACATCTGCACTGAATCCTGGTTGATTAGAGACGTGTTGTCGGGTCCAAATAATAACTTTTGCAGTCATTTCCCATAGACAGGAATTGCGTATCAGTTAAAAACCTTATTAAGCAATTAATTCAGCATACTAACAAGACACTGTTCAAGATGGTCCAGATTCGATCGTGGAATGTTGCATGTTCAGCTGGCGCACTTTGGGACCTCTGGTACTTGTGGATGCATCACTGAAGGATACACTACGCTGCTTCACCTTCCTTGCCGACAATCTGCATCTGTGAAGTTATTTGTATATCCACAGGGCAATGGAACCTGCCACTAGGATATTGCGCCTTTCCGCCAAATAGAACATGGTTAGCAGACCAATTCACAGAAGTTTCTAATCCGGAATAGCCTCCCTGTTCACAGAAATGAATCCTGTGTAATATGTTTTTGATACTATGTAAAGATCCATTTGAGCTTTAAATATACCTTTCAAGATTGCGAAGGTAGTATGGATCGCGATGTAGGAAGAATAGTCAGAATACTTATAACACTTTGACAACTTACAGGACTCAATGCATAGCCATGTGGCAGCCCTTATCTTAGCGAAAGGTGTGCTTGCACGTTATTAGGAATAACGCCATAATTTCTGTCCTCCAGGTGCAGTACGGGTCACTAGTTAATAAGAAAATCTAATGAAGAGTGCAAAGCAAATACTTACGCCATTACTTTAAGTTTCTCGCTGGGCGTAAACCGCTTTGATCAAAGGATCGTGATCTATGTAGAGGATTTTAGGAAGGGAGTGTCTCACCCCAGGTCCTAAATAGCCCTTAGAAATAGGAAACTAGGAGATTTGGACTAGAGTCCCCGATAGGAAAGTGACACGGAATCGAAGTAGAAAGGGGGAAGAAGACGCCCTTATTTATTAACGGGGGTCAGTTCCTGGGTTCGACGGTTTAACGTGCCCATACGACGCACTGCGTATATTTAGTGAATCGAGCGGTCGTACTTGTCTGGGATCGAACCTGAAGCCCTTTCCGTGACAGTCACGAACGTTTCCCACTAGACCACCCGCTGCCCGCTTTGATCAACGGAATTAGTTTTCAAGTGTACAACTATTTTTATCTAAAGAATAAACCGCTTTTAATTTCCTAGAATTTCAGTGTTTGCTTCCTATTTTACTGTAATCTGTGTTATTTTTTCCATAAATAATTTGCTAGACTGGGATATTTACCAATATTTTTTATTATTGCACGCGTGGGTTTGCGCATTGCAAGTATAATTGTGTTGTTTTAAAGAGACACCAGTGCATTTCTAGGTGAAAAGAAACTTCAAGGGGAAAATGGAATCGACGGCCCGACCCCAAGAAACTAGTGCACATTGTTGTTAGCTTCGACTTGAGGCTGACACCTTAGCGTTTGCTTTCTTAAAGAATGCAGTGGAAAACCCGAATCAGCAATTCGACGGAACTACGTTCTTTTAAGGTTGACGTCTAATGATTTTGTTCGCTATACTTCCAATGGAAAAAAATGGAGCCTATTTCCTCAACAAAGAAAGATGTCCCATTCATTAACATTGACCCACAAATAAAAAACATTCTAACTTAGAATGTACAGTTCGTGGTTTCTGCATTTTTTTGCAATAAGATTAATACCTTTACTTTGATGTAGTTATGATACTTGCTTACAGTGGTGCCACTCTGCCTTACCTCTACATGAAAGTAAAGTTACTGATTTATATTATAGTTCAGAAACTCTTTTTTTCTCAAAAGCACTGATTGTATAACCTAAGTTAGGACGTTTTTTATTTGTGGCAAAATTTGATGTATAAGAAATCTTTCTTTGCAAAGGAAAATAGGTTCACATTTTTTAATGAAAAATATAGGGAGCAAAATCACTAGACCTCTACCTTAAGTAACACCTTCAAGACTGACAAGCATTCATATTTGGATACTTAACGGTAAAAATATCGGACTATCAGCACTGGATATATTTTGAAGCTTCGTATTTGGCAAAATGCCAAATTATCTGAAACATCAAACGATGTCACCAGTGCTATTAATTATTGTTGTACTAAATAATAACATTTGTTGTTTGGCGGGAAAACACTGCAAATAATGTCATATGTGATTTCTTTTTTCGATTAATTGTAGTTGAAAATACAGAACACATTAGAACTGTTATTAATAGAGTATTTATTATATTTACCTGTATATCTTGTAAAATCTCATTTTCCCTTATCCCGCTTATTCAAAAACTGGGAAAGCATTCGCAAAAGTCATTTCTTTACATTAACAGCTAAGGAAACCAATAAGAAGTGGTGCAGCACTCTTAATTTTTCTTAATTTAGAGTACGCCTACTGCTGCAAGAACCAAACTACATTCTTCGTAGTAGTTAAAAAGCTTAAGACAATGAATATGCACCAGTGATACACATTAAAACTTTCAGACCGAGTTGTTATCATTAATTGTAAAAGGAGTAATTGACGATGACACGTATGTTATGTTAATCATTCATTTATAAAACACACCTAATTGTTTGTTAAAGTGACCAGATGTTTTTCTTTATTTTTAAGTGCAGCCTTTTGAGTGTACTAAAAATTTTGCAAAACAAATTCTTATATTTTTTACTATATTTTTTTCGTCTTTATTGTTTTTATTTTAATCTTAAAATAACCGTATTAAAAATACCAAAGGGTAAAAGAAGACTCATCGATATAATGCTGCCCCGACTGACGGCCACAATTAAAAGACTAGTAAGTCATAAGGGCTATTTTGACACCTGCTACGCTCATGATTTTGTTCTACGGCTGTTACAGAGCTACAAATGGAATTGATTGAGATATCAGAAGACGACAGTTTGAAGTGCTTTTTTGACGCTAAGAAAATCCAGTTGAAATATGAAAAAATGCAATATGATACCCAAGCCTTCGGCAACATGCACGAAAACTGCTGTCTTGCTTTTCAACCACCTATTTCTTTAAATCTACATTCTCCTACTTAGGCCAAATTAAGATGCCTTTAAAGTCACAAATGACGGATACTCATTTAGAAGATCAGTTGAAACTGTGGACATCCATGATTCAACCAAATATTCAAATGGTTTCCAACAAAAAACAGGCTCATCAAAGTAATTAAAAGGTTACTTTAATATAATTTTTATTTCATTTTTTGGTTGTTTACTTTACAGTAAGATTTTTATAAAATGATACTCATTTAGAAATATAACTCTTTTAAGAATTTAAAGCTACATTAGATTACAGCTAATAGAAGATGAGTCTCTTCATTTTGGACAGCTGCCGCGTTCCAAACTGAAGATATTCATCTTCTGCTTAGGATGACATTTCGTGTTGACCATGTCAAATATCATTTATATTATCTTCGGCAGTGTCTCATAAAAATAACTCAATATCCGTGAAAGAATAGGACTTCGAAAAAACGACCTAATCGTTTAAGCAAGGTTAATTAGAGACATTTATCCTCCGAGGGGCACTTCGATGTAGAGCAGTTCTTGCATTGTACAGCAAAGTTCCGCTGAAATAAACCTCAACATATGGTAAGCTTGGATAGCGAATCAAAGAAATTGGTCATCCAATCGCAAAGCCGCTGTTCCCAGTAAAAGGTGGAAAACTCCCTTTACTCTGGTGACAAATTCCGCCAATGGACAGTTCAGCAATGGAGACAGTGATCTGAGCAAATGACACGATAAAAAAATTGCTCTGTTATTCGGCTAATTCTGCAGCGAGAGCCTCGTGAAATGATGGAGCTGGCAAGTATTGTGAGCATAATCTGAGCATCTGAATGCTACCCGGTGACATGAAGGATGTTATATTGGTGTGGACATATGTTACAGGAAAAGGGGAGACCAAGTGCCGCAAGACAAATCCACAACGCACGCCAAACTCGGTATTCGAAATAAACCCCGTCCTGATCCATGCAATAAACAAAAAACTTATATAGCTTTCTGTTATTCGGGTGAATAGATATTTATTTCAAAGCAGGATTTCCGTTTTTGATAACGCACAAGGAATCTATTTACAGATATACTTAAAACCGACGCATGTAATTAGACGTAGCAAAAGGCATTCCATGAAAATTATTTACAATACATTTCTTTTAGATAACGAGAAATATTCCCGGAATTTATTTAGAATTAATCAAGGATTTCGATTTAAAAAATATCTTCTATATAATAGACTGAGAACAGACACTTCAAATAATGAAAACTTAATTAATCCATTCGTTAAGGTAATAGAGTGATTAAGTGTTTTGCATTAATTTTTTTCAAAGTGTAAAACGCATTTAATGAAATTTTAGTCTGCCAAAAAACAGTGCCAGAGTAAAATCCCTTAAGCTGAAGTGCTGGGATTTAAATTACATGAAACAAAGTATAGGGTATTTTTTTCTGAAAACATATGGGCACTCGTTAAGATTAATATTTTAAAGTAGTAATTCGTTTCAGTTATCATATTTCAATGTGCACATAATATCACATACAATATCAGAAATAAAATAACACTAAAATAATACCGCGATAACATATTACTGAAACAATAATATCATTAAAAAAAATTATTTAATGTTATTTATTATTATTATGAATAAAATAAATAAAAAATAGCATTAAAGAAATAAACATGAGATCATCAGAATAAAATAACATCAAAATAATATAAGATCATACATCAACAAGTTTTGAGAGTAAATTTTATTTATTTCTATTTTAATTCAAATCTTGCACGCAGATTTATAACAGTGATATACTACACAAAAGGACAATTACTTTAAAAGTTATAACTTCAATTTTTTATGAATTAATTGGCAAACTTTTCAGCAATTTGTTGAGAAAATAAAATACATATATTTATCATCACACAGCTTCATTGAGATCGGTCTGTATGTTAACCGCTTCCAGTAAACTCGACTTTTTTCCAATTTGCGTTTTGTTTAGAGGAAGAAACATTATAAATATATAAATACAGATTACGTTCATTCCTAATGCGACTAACGGTGTGCTATCCTTTGAAAGAGATATGGGTTTTCAATCGGATTTTGGACATAACAGCTTAAATTTTTCCGAAGTACTGTAATTTCCAGTGTGTCACGTTGCTTTCAGAAAGGTGAGCAGTATATACAATTCATAGGTTCTTCCAGATATTTGTGACAAATGATATGTTTATTAGTGATGGGGAAATATGCTATTTTAGGATAACAGTGATTACCTGTTACTGCTACTGACCCAGGAACAGTTATTTAACCTGTTAATTTGAACAACAGTTCCTGGAGAACAGAGAGACTGTTGGAAAATGTTAAGACCGTTCTACACAGCGGGGGAAAACGAATTTAATCACGCAATCCGTGTTCCATATTATTGTATTCACTTCTGGGGAAAGTATTTGTATGTACTTAAGTAATGAAAAAATTAAGGGTACGTACTTAAGTAATGAGAAAAATTTATTTTGCTACAAAAGGGACGAAATTGTATATTCAGATGAAAATAAAAATAACGTACAAATACCAGGATCTTAAGAGTTAAAATAGGAGTCAGTGCTATTAAGATACAACAACAACTTAACTTTCATCGCCGACATTCGACAGCGTCTTCTGGTGAAATTACACTGGCGGAAAGTGAAAAAAGAACACCAAGAAGGAGACGTCTAATACCAACGAAATTTATACAGTATAATAACGGAATATAGAAGATAGCGTGATCAAAACATTATGGCAAAATACAGCTGTATTTGCTGGTAAACTGAAAAATACCATTTCCATGTAACATGGTTAGTACGAGGTTGAACCGCCATGAACTACGTCATACTGTGGAATTCTGGCATGGAGTCTATCGTACAGATATTGATGTAAGTTTGGGGTATTGAGTTCCAAGCATCCTCAACCTGGACGCGTGAATCGGGGATGATCGCGGCTGGCCATGGAGACCGGATAAGTCGTTGTCCCATAAAATCCCACACGTGCTCAATGGGGGACAAATCTGGTGAACGTGCAGGCCATGGAAGTTGTCTCACACCCTGAAGTGCATGTTGCGTTGCACGTGCCGTGTGTGGGCGTGCGTTATCATGTTGGAACACCACGATGAACCGACCTCACAAATGGCACAACAACGGGCTCAATGATGTTGTTGATGTAGGAGGTGCGGTTTAACGTACCCGGCACAAACACTAGTTGTGTACGGGAGTGATAGCTGATCGCTCTTTACACCAGGAGACCAGGTGTAGGCCTTCTGTATCGCTGGTGGATGCAAGATGGGTGGAGACCCTCCCCTGTGCGTCTGCAAACACGCATACGGCCATCGGAGGCTCCCAAGCAGAATCTGCTTCCATCGCTGAACACGACAGATCGCCATTGCGTTCTACAGTGCAGACGTTGGCGACACCACTGCAGCCGTTCCTGACGTTGGGCTGGAGTCAGAGGTACACATGCCAGAGGCACACGTGCATGTAGTCCTGCATCCTGTAGACGGTTCCAGATTGTTCGCACATTCGCCTCAGGTGAAACAGCAGCTCGGATTTGCGTCGCAGTGGATGTTCTGCTTGACAACGCTTCTCTTCTTATGCGTCAATCGGTCCGCTCATCAGTCCTTCTGTGACTCCCGGTTCCATGTCTTCTCGTTTGGAAATGTTCCCCAGACCATCTACGCCACCATCGGACCACCACCGATACCTCCCGTCCAATTCGCACCGCAATATGACGATACGACCACCCGGCCTTGCGGAGTCCGACTAGACGACCTTGCTCAAAGTCCGATAACTGCTGAAATCCTACACGTCTTCCATGTCCAGGCATTGCAGCTTCTTCAGGGTCTTCGCACGTGTCCGTACGCCGACGACTGATTATATTCACTTCGCCGTACTCCTTAAATACCACCGACGATAATTTGAATATTATGCCGTGCTGTGGCGTAAGCGCTCACCGGTTGGTCCCGAAATTAACATCACACATACGTAAACTCGACCACATTAACATAGGTAAATTTCACGATCGTCCGCTAATTCCTTCTTGGTGTTCTTTTTTCACTTTCCGGCAGTGGGTGTCCTGCCTCAGAAAAAATTCGTTCGCATGGAACGGAAGTCGAAGTTACTGCAAATATTTGCTTGACTTAAGTGAGGATACAGATAGCAGCTTTTTCCCACCACTACGTTGGATTTGTTTTCTCTAGGCAATAAATCATTGTCCAAATACCGGTGCATCCCAGCCTTGGACTCTCTTGTTCCTGATGGCTTGAATGCAGAGGATTTTGCATCAAATGCACCAAACACTGACAACTCACCATCGAAATTATTAGTTATTGGTGACGGAGATACATTTTTTTCTCTTCAGACTTTATTGTAGCAGCAACCATATCAATAGCCATTTGTTTAACATGTTGCTTGATATTTGATTCAAATATGATATCCTTGAATCGTGGATCCAAAATTGAGGCTATGAAAAGCTTATTACTTTTGGTTAAATTGCAAAGTCGTTTGCCAATTCGCTTATTAATTTTTGATAACACAGATTTAGTCTCGTCGTGAAAATTTCTTTTAAGTAGCTCACCATATACGCTTTCCATCCCTTTTGATACAGTTGTCAGTAAAGATGACGTTACATATTTTTAGTCGCTTAAAAATTTCGTAACATTTTCAAATGGTTTCAAGATCTCTACCAATTCTTTGCATATTTTTCATTCATCTGTTGTGAGATACAGAATATCAGTTTCTAGCAGAGCAATTTATATTTTCAAAGCATTCTCAATTTCAGTGAACCTGTTCAGCATACAAAAAGTTGAATTCACCCTTGTGGCTACACTTTGAATCTATTTCTTAGGAATGCTGCTCGTACTACTGTTCTGCTGGCATTCTTTAAATTTCAAAGAAGCTGTTGAAACTTCTTCTAAAAAAGGATAAAATGCTTTTAATTCGTACCATCAATTCATCAACAACTTTTGAGGCTGTCAGTAACAAGCAAATTAAGCGTATGAGTAAAACAACTAAAATGTTTCTGCTAATATAATTTTCTGGTTGGCACCCCACTCGGAAACTATACGTTTTAATAAACTGGCAAAATTTTCGCTTGTATGACGGTCATCAAAAGAATCACATTTTAATAAAACAGGTTTAACCACGGAAGTATCATCAATTTTGTGTGCAGTAACGCTCAGAAAACTTTTTGTTAGTAATCGATATCCAGCAAACTTTTGTTATTGTGACAGATTTCACATCTTGCAAGGCAATTTCAACACGATTTTGTAATTTTTGATAAATCGATGGCAGCTTTGATTTTGTTATCGTTTTTCTGTCTAGAAGAGGATACAATAGATTCAGTGTAGAAAAAATGACCTAAAACCAACATCCTGAACTCAAGAAAATGGCTGAAAATCTTTAATAAAAGAGTTCATCAAGGAATCGCTGTCAAATTTTTTCTTGTTAACTGAGATCATTTTTTTAACAATATATGAATGCCGCGTGTATTGTTCTAATTTATTCCGTTTGATTTGCCCATGTCCATTGAATCTGCTTCCACTGGGATGCTCTTTATTCTCAAGATCATTATAAATTATGCATGTTTCTACTTCCTTTCAGTATAACATAGGGTCAGCAACAGTTCCTTTTTCTGAGCAAGCACATTATCTTTCCTTTTATTCATTTCAGGTTTCAAATTCACTAAAGGATGTTTAGTTTGAACATGTTTTCTAAAGTTCGTAATTGACGATTTACAGGACAAAGTCTGATTGCATATATCACATGTACCTTTCCACGTGTCAGCATTTCATAATTTAAAATACGTCCAAATATAAGAAAATGTTCTTTCCATTTTAACAACAGCTAAAAATCAAAAAGCAACATTTGCGAAACTACCCCCTAATTTCTCGAGGAACCAGCGAGGAATAATGGCGAAAACTGCACATCCATATCGGTTTAACTGTGATTGGTCAGAGGGAGAATCGGGTAATTGGTAACAATAACAGGTTCGGCAAAAACAGCAATCAGTAAAAGGTAGATGGTTACAGTTCTGCAACGGAACTCAGTGAATGTATAGCATACGTGGCTCCCCCTGTTATTCAAAGTAAGAGATATTAGTTCAGGCTAATAACAACCGGTGATTGGTATTCTGAAATAACATTGACAGAATCACAGGTACTCTTATTCCTACCCATCCCTAAAACGTAGTCTAAATGAGAAACGTAACAAGGAAATCGAAAATTCTAGTTATTTGTTACACCTACGGATACGCAATTCAAGGACGCATTTGTGTTTTACAAAATAATAATAATAATAATAATAATAATAATAATAATAATAACACTTAGGTCCTGTCATATTATACCCTTTTTTTTGGCTCGTTGCTCCATGTGGAATTATTTTCACACAGTCAAGTTTGGAATAAAGCTTTATTCAGCGTTCGATTATCCAAATAGCCCGGATGTGTGCTGTATATTTTTTGCAAAGAGAAAAAAATGAAACATGTCGCCAAATACTCTGGTGTAGTGAACACGTCTAAGAGAGGAATATTTCGTTATGGTTCGTAATAGAAGTGATTTTCCAATTTTGCAAGGGATCACACATGTAATGGTCGTTGTACTTTCCATTCGTCTTACATGCGCCCGTTTAGAAAAAAACAAAAAAAACATTCTGTTCCGTTTTCTGGAGTTTCCTATGACCACCCTCTTGCGCAGGAAATGAAAGCGTTTTACCCGTCGACAAAATTTTTGACGGGAAATTATGATTGTATGATGGCGTTTCCATATTTTGCGGTGGCAGCTAGCTTAATGTAATCTCTCACAGCAAGAAAAATTTCCTTGTCAAAACTATCGACATTTAGGTATGATTTTGCAGGTTTGATAAATAATTTATACAGTTTTGTCCTGCACATTTCAATGGGGAAATATCATGAATGTAAAATCGCCAGTCATGTAAAACAATTTTGAAAGTATTTCTTGGTTTCACATCTTACTGTCGTAGACAAGCCGTTTTTCGTTTAGAAGACTGTATTTTACAATTGACTGCATACCCTCAGCTGCCACTCCACAGAGAAGATACAGAGGTTCACCTCTTGCTCTTTAAACAGCTCTATATTGGTAGGAAATGACACTGCGAAATCTTCTGTAACGTGATACGGTACCAGTGGCTATATAAGTAGCACCGAGGAGAGAGATGTTAATTCTTGAAGAAAATAATAAAAATGTAGACTCTCACGGTTTCGATGCTTTAGTTCCATGTCCGTCCACTGGGGCGCTGTTCTATTGAGATCTTTGGGCCAAATAGTTGCCATGTACCTCTATGGAAGATTTAACTCTGGGTCTCCTACTCTGTGTTGTCACTCTCACTCAGATCTTTAAAAATTAAAGTTTGTATCTCTTATATGAATAAATTTATCAGAAGAAACCGGTAACGGGATGCCGTTCCAGGAATTGAATGACACACTTAAAAGTTTAGACTCCTTAAATTGAAGCCATTACAATAACTCACTGGGAACAAAAATGTTTATTGCTTTCATGTGAATGAACACAGAACAATAGCATTTGTTCAAAAAATAAACAAATAAACAAATATAAAATTAAAAATGTAGAAAAGACACGTAAAACGTGCCATTAGAGTTTTTGGAAAACGGGAAGGAATAACGGTTGTACTGGACATTCGAGGGATCATTTGAACTCATAAACTTAACAAGCGGGTTTCTTCACTGTAATAATAAAATTCTTCATCCAGATATTTCACGAATTTCAGACGTTGACATGCACACACACTGTATTTTTAGCCATAGAGAAATAAAAAATCCTCCTGCGTATAAAGGTTACATCCGTAAAGGTAACCAATGTGACATATTTACCTAAAATGTAGTCATGGTAACGAACATTAAATAAAATGAAACGGAAAGTCTGACATCCACAACTTTTAACTTATTTTTAGGCACTTGGGCTAAGATACATAAATGAAGTTAGATATTTTTTTCCAAACATGATACCAAAATTTGATGTTGGATTAGTATTGTAATTAATTATCCAATCATTTTCTTTGTGAATCCGCATCATATGATCTAAAATTCGTTTTTTCTAAAAGTGATGCAATTTGTAAAAGATCACATGAACCAAATGCAACTGTAAAGCAGTTACCCTTGATATTTGATTAACGCCCTTTTCTCTGGTAAATTGATAGCAACAACGACACCGGCAGCATATGATATCAATAAAATCAAATTTACAACACAGAATTGGATACCAATAAATAAGAAATATCTCAACTTGCTGCACAAGATTGTTATCACCGAAATGCATCATTGCTTGGACGCATAGTTATACAATCTCAGATATTTAACGCAAACTTAAAGGTAGTAAAGTATTACTATTCTTAATATAGATCATGTTTACGTTAAGTCCCGAATTAAATTTTCAGGAATCACATATAGACTGCCTATGGGAATTTTTCTGGCGTGTTCGGTATTATGTTTGTAACGGCACGGTGCCGCCCCTGTGGCGCAGTGGTTTAAACGATGGCCCCTGATCATTCTTCCGAAAGGGGTCCGGGTTCGAATTCCGGTGAGGCATGTATGTTGGGTTTGTCTTACGACACTAGCTCCCTCTCCCTTCCCTGAAACCAGTGACCCTAAATTAGGGACGGGCGGCTTCTTATAGCCGATTGAGTTGCTCATGGTGGTCGTTAAACCTCCAATCAATAAAAAAAAAGGCACGGTACTACCCTTGTAACAGATGTCACTGCATGTATTATAAAAGCAAGAGTAGACGAGGTAATTTTCTAATATGGACTGTGTACCGAAAACGTACAGCAATGGACACTTTTGGTTTAGCCGTTCATTCGTCTATGTGACTACACACAGAATGTTCACTGAATTATGAAATCCCTGAGGAAAAGTGTATTCGGTCCGTCGATCACCTGATTTCCGAGGGGGAACAATTAGTCCACCGACCTAGCATGCATAAGGTGTGAGTGGAGCCTCATGTAGTAAAATTTGAAGAGTGATGGGTAAATGGAGGGACTTGTCGAACTTTGAGAAAAGGCAGATTGTAGGAGCTCAGAGAGCGGCTACTTCGACTTCCCAAATGGTTTCGCCTTGGTAAAAGACGAAATAAAAAATCTGTGATGAAACCACTTATCTGGGGAAAAAATTAATTCTGTTCAAACTGAAAAAAGAAATATTAGCTATGGGATTACAGTTAAATCCGTAGAAGTCCAAAGCAATACCTTTACGAAAACACGTATTTAAATCTCGTTTCATTAACAAGGAAATTAAAAAAAGTAAATGAAATTATATTTTTCCTGTTTTAAATTTTGAATTTAAGTGCCAGAATTGCTGGCAGCTCTGTTACACATATTCAACCACATAGAATCACTGGTGAATTAAGTCCTTTTTAATGGGTTTTGGTTGTCTCCTTAAAAAATGTAAAACTCTTCCACTAGTGGGAAACACTGATGCCCGTTGCGCAACACTTAATTTGCAATTTCATTTCAGTTCCTGAATTCCAAAGGCTGTAATGTAAATCGTCATTCACTTTTCTTTCAAATGGAAATAGTAAATGCACTGAAAGATTAATGAAAAACGCAGAGTTATTTAAAGCATACGTCCTATTACACATCACAAAGATCTTATCTTCCTGAATTTTTTCATTTATGTGTATTGAAAGAATATTAAAAGATAATACGATAAAATTTCTTCAACAGGAGTGTTTCTCATTATGATTTTTATACGGATCTTTTTTTTCAGATTACTTCCCCTGCATACAAACACAAATTTTCCGACTGATGTTTTCCGCTTACAAAACGTAATGCAGCCCAACACCATATTTTGAATTGTTCAATTGGTATGGTTTTTTTAAGTGAAAATATCCTGTACCATAAAACACTTTTCTAGCTGGTGTTGTCGAGTTTCGGACACGCCATCCAGTGCATAAAATAAAACGTATTTCCGAATCATTCAAAATGTTTTTACCACTTCGGTATCTTACGGGAACCTTTGCCTTTCAGTCCCGTTTTCACTTACAGCAAGATCGAGAAATCAGATGTGTATGTTCAGGACTGAATGAATGCTACACAAAAGAACGCAAATATGGATTCTACACGTAAGATTCCCATCTTTACGACATAAGATATACTTTAATTTTTGCTACTGTGATACAACAGCAATTTCTCTAAAACTCCGCTGTCATTTTTACCAATATTTTAAGTAAAAAACGGCAAAGCACATTAGTGTTCAAAAAATATCGTCCGTCGTTGAAACATATAATTATCATGACTGGATAGCTTTTAGAAAGTGGCGCTTGTTCGAAAAGGGTGCACTTACTGTTATTAACTCTCAAATATATATACTTCATATTAGAAACGTCCTTGCAGTTCTTGGCAAATAAAAAAAAACAGTCCACATGATTCAGCTCCAAAAAATAGGGTTCCATTGATAGAACAGACATTTCATTCTAAATAATGCACCAGAATGAGTACAAGTGAAAAGGAGAAAATAAAAGAGGGTTTCATTGGTAGATCAGTCATTTTATTCTAAATATTGCGCCAGAATGTGCAGAAGTCAAAAGGAGAAAAGAAAATAGGGTTCCGTCGATCGAACAGTCATTTCACTCTAAATATTACAGCCGAATGGGCAGAAGTCGACAGGAGAAAACAAAAATATGGTTCCATTGATGGAACAGTCATTTCTTTCTGAATCTTGCGCTAGGATAGGCAGAAGTCAAAAAGAGAAAAGAAAATAGAGTTCCATTGACAGAACTGTCATTTCATTCTAAATATTGCGCCAGAATATGCAGAAGTCCAAAGCAGAAATGAAAATAGGGTTCAATCGATGGAACAGCCATTTCGTTCTAAATCTTGCGGAAGAATGTGCAGAAGTCAAAAGGAGAAAAGAAAATACCGTTCCATCGAAAGAACAGTAATTTCATTCTAAATATTGCGCCAGGATGTTCTGAGATCAAAGGGAGAAAACGTTCGGCCTTGCTGTTAAATTCGGAATTAAAATACGGTAAAATTGTTGCACAGCTATAGGTGATGTTTTGGTCTTTACTTTATTAGGCGAAATGAAAGATCTCAAAGGACTCTGCACGTCTTCGTATTATTTCGTTTCTTTGAATTCATGAGTACATGACGTACACTCTTTGCTAAGTGTGTATTGAAGTACATCAACTGTTTTTCTTTGTAGAAGTTTTAAACTTGTGCAAAAGGTAACGTCTTTCCCGTGTTCGAAATGTCGTTACGTGCATCGTATGCAAGCGGCAGTAATTGCACTCATCACCGGCACGCTTCAGTTGGAGCCCATTGAATCGACAAGTGACAAAATATCGACAGCTTTCATCGGACATATGTTCTAAAAGTGCTTTGTTACTGCAGTCTCGAGGCAAATCAGAAAATCTCTTCTAAATGTTCAGGTTATAATAAACGAAAAAACAAGGTCTAAACAATATTTCTAACTAAAACTTCTAAATATACTGGAATTCACCTTGCACCGTTTTGTTGAGAAACTCTTGAAGTTTGTTACAGCAACTTACAGATGTTCTATGTGTACTGCTTCAGTCACACGACATATATCAACGCGGTAGTGAAATTTTTAACAAACAGGCGTTAACATATCTTGATTGACTCCATAAATAACCGTTGTAATACGTTGTTTCAGATCAGTTAAATTAAGAGTGATGGGAAGGACAAAAGATCTTATCTTTTACACAGCGCATAAGAGAAAGTGACATGGTGTTAGATTCGGACTTTGCGATGGCCAATGTATAAGTGACATGCTCTCGACTGCAGTCGGCCTATCCAGCGTTGTGGAAGATTATCGTAGACGTAATTTCCAACATAGAAACTACATTACTAAAACAAATACAGTACTTAACGTAAGCAATAAAAAAATTTAACATCCGCAGGACAGAATGATGCATTTACATTAATACCTGTTCAATTAAGTGCAAACATTTTGAATGAAGAACGGATATTGTCTTTTCATTCCACCAGAATACTTGATGCCAAAGCGTGAAGTTCTAAAAATTGAATTACGCGTCGATGATTTTAGAAATATGCATGAGAAAAGGACAAGATTGTTTAGGATAAACAAAGGCAAGCGTTTCCTTTCAATATATGCTCTGCTTTGATATCTTTTAAAATGTGATATATATCTGTGCTTATCACATTTTTCTTCTGGATCGAGTATACATATCAAAGAAATGATGAACAGCACAGATTTTAAGTGAGATAATCACAACACAGCTTTTTGAAATTGGAAATGGTGTTATAGAATAACGGCAATTACGTTATTAAATTTTTAATGCAACATCTTTGACGTGTGGTTGCATTGATACTCGTGGTTTGCATATTATGTGGGGTAATGAGGGAAAAAATGAAAACGAATGCACAACCTAGGTCTCTTACAAGAATTAACCTTCGGTGTACCTAAAGCGTCAGGTCCTTAGAGCCATGGTAATAATCCGTAAACTTGGTTCGAGTGTGCACGGTGTCAACTTGCAGACCTCTGGATGTTGATGCAAACCTGAATTTAATCTTGCTGGGAGATTTATTCATTCCGAAACTAGATGAAAATAAGATAATATAATTTTCTTTACTGTATAGTTTCACTGCATGTTGGATGATGTCCAAATTTCCTTACAAACATTTTTATTCGCTGAGGTGAAATATCACTATTCAAATCTTTTACTTCCATGTATATTTTTTGGTAACATATCTATGTCACGTACATGAATATATTTACAAAATTCTCAATAAATAAATGCATGTTTGTATTGCAGATTATTTCGTGATGGATCGTGCATCATAAGAGCTTACCCTTTACATATGTTTTTGTAGGTAACTTTCTTTGGGTTGTAGAATATGTAACATGAACTGCAGAAAAAAAAGATCGTAAAACCAAAAATTCCTTCAAAAGAAACTCAAATTAAGAAAGAGAAGTTCATCTGGAGAAATAACAGCCTAGGTTTGCAACGCTTGCCTATCTTAAAAAGTTTGTCAGAAAACATTCCTTTGTTTAACGTGACTTACGAAGAGGTAATGTGTGATATGCTGAATACAAATTATATTAGGGTGGAGTAATAGGAACGAAACGAACACTGTAGCAGTGTGGGTTTTCAATAGATACGCATTTTATCTGTCGGTAATTTATAATTTAGTCAGACAGCATCGTAATATAAATATCCAGAGTAGGTGTTATGTGTATTTCTCAAACATCATGTTTCCTAAAGTTAAGTGTATGTATTGCAACAGAATGTGTGTTAGACGAATCATTCACATAGTCTGCATTTCACCAATCTTAATTGCCAGGTTCTTCATCACACAATATGCGAATTTATTGGTTTCGGTAAGTAGTCGCGGACAGTTTCGCACATTTCAATCTATCCCAGAGAGTGTGAAATGCCAGATGATGTAGTTACATGTGTAAGTACGGTTAAACATGCAACAGAGTCGTTCATTGTATGCAGCAAAAGAAAAAGAGCAATAAGAAAAGGAATTTTGTTTCCAAACTAAGAAAGCCAGATGATTTCATTAAAAGTACATACGCATTAGACCTGTTTAATGAGTCTTAATTTTCTTTCCACAGCCCAACAGGCCCCTATGGCAACCGATTCTGTTTTAGTTTAAATTCATACATACATCTTGCGGTTATGTAATAAAACAATGACAGCTGGAAATTGGGAAGAATGTCTTTGAACAAATTCCAAAAAACTCATAGTAGCGAAAATATCTGTCACCAATTCTGCATTGCTAAATTTTAGAAATGAATTTTGCTTGCACTAATAAATTCGAAAAATAAAGTACATTTATTGAATATTGTTAGGGCTTTATTCATTTGCCAAAAATCTGGAATTGTATGTCAAGTACGGGCTGCGTGGCCTGTTTTCTATTATGAACGTGTAGTTGTTGCTCGAGAAGAATTCTATGTTTGAATGTCTCTTTAGCAGTAATAAAATTATCTTTGTCTGTTACACAAAATTTCCGTATAAAGAAATGGAGCCAAGCAAGGAATGAATACTACTCTCTTCCATAATTACCCTTACTTGATACCTTGATCACAAATAATTAACATTCATTTATTTTGCAGATGAAACGTTACAATTTCAATAAACACTGATTTATTTTGAAACAATGTTTCTTTCGACAGACCCATTACATATCATTCCTTTTTATTTTTTTCTTAAGATATGAAGAAATTAACTCGTGAACCAAAAGCTATTAAATTGAAAACAAATGCCATCTCATGCACGATACACTTTAATGATAAAAACTATATACAATTAAAATATGTTTAAGAACTTACAACGCCACAGGGGCTTCATCCTCAGAAACAATGCAGCAGTGAGCACAGAAGTGAGTGGCCTAAATACTTTAACAAGACAAATAGCAGTTAATGCGCATGTGCAATAACGGCAAAGTCGAAATGAAGTTCAGTGTGTACAAGCATAGTTGGTGGGCGTGACCTGGCCGAAGAGTGTTCTCCAATGAAGGGGGATAAACACGGGGGATTCATCTTTACAACATCTTTCGCCATTGATCAATACGTGAATACTTTCAGAGAAAATTGTTGCTCCATGATTTCTGAAAGAATCTAGAATAATGGAGTCATTCCAACCTGGCAGGTAAGAATCATTTAAACAGAGTCTCGACAAAGATGTAACACCAGGGTTCGTCCTAAGATTATACTGATGTTCGTAAATGCGGCTCCTTGAATTTCGAGTGGTAGAGCCCACATAACATCAATCGGGCTTACTCCATAAGATAAATCCACATTTACCTAACATAAATCCGCATTTACAAACATCAATATTATCTTAGGACGCACTTTGGTGTTACATCTTTGTCGAGAATCTGTTTAAATGGTTCTTACCTACCATGTTGGAATGACACCATTATTCTGGATTCTCCCAGGAATCGTCGATCAACGATTTTCTGTGAAAGTATTCACAAATTCATCAATGGCGAAGGCTTCTGTAACGATGAAACCCCCTTGTTTATCCCCCTTCCTTTGAGAACACTTTTGGGCCAGGTCACGCCGATCAACTATGCTTGTACCCACTGAATTTGATTTGGACTTTGCCGTTATTGCACATGCGCATTAACTGCTTTTTCTCTTGTAAAAGTACATAGGCCACTCACATCTGTGCTCACTGCTGCATTGTTTCTGAGGATGACGCCGTTGTGGCGTTGAAAGATCTTTAACATATATTTATTTTAATTGTACATAGTTTTTTATCATTAAAGTGTATCGTGCTGGAGACGGCATTTGTTTTCAATTTAATAGCTTTCTTTGGAGGAATTGAAATGCGCTCTTGTTTTTTGCAACAAAACCAAAAAATTTGCTCAGCAATTAAATTTTTTTCATGAAATCTTGAAGTACTCAGGCTCTTCCAAGGGCACTCAGAGCTGCATGCGTACGTCGGTCAATAAGTTATGTTTCCTTTCGAGACGTATTTTCGAGACATTCCCCCAAATCCTTTAAAGTTCATTATGATTGAACGACCGTAATTTCTTAGTATGCTGTAGAAATATTAAATTCAGGTGAAACTTTAGAACAGACGTAGCAATAATCCATTACCAAGTTCAATGAAGGTATTGCAATTTTGTATAGGATATTTCTAATAGAGTGTGTGTAACAATATTTTATGAAATTGTTCTACCACCCATTATGAAGGGAAAATCCGTATAAATATAAATCAAGGAACGCTTTCCCACAGAAGCATACAGGAATAAAATAAACTCACGCACGAGCCACTTGACAAAGAAACAGAAGCTAATAGCTATATGAAGCAATAGAATTAGTGTACATGCGATAAAGATGGTGTCCGATAAGATGACTTTATACACCTTTTTTGCGAATTCTCGAATATATCTCACTAAAATTCTTCTACGAAGTCAGTGTACAGATATTATTCCTCATTTGACCCTTTTTTCGGCACAAGCTACTTGACAAAGGAACGGAGGCTCATACCTATTTGATATCAACAAGATTAGCGTATGCCTCAAAACTATTGTTCCAAACGCCCGAATTTAGCCACCCTATTAGCGGTTCCGCTTGGTCAATGCACAGACTAAATTCACCCATTGCGAAAACGTTTTATTTCCGCTTTGTATCAACCAAATGATTCTCTTCAATTTTGTGTTTCATGTTTTTGCTGCGTGTTGAATGCAGAGACCAAATTCCTGTAGATAAAAAAGGCTACTGAGGTACTTTTGAAACGAATACACATTAAATAGAAACATACTGTACTTTGCGCCGAAAATACACTGGCGGAATTTGAAAAAAGAGCACCAAGAAGGAATTGGCGGACGATCATAAAATTTACATATGTTATTGGGATCGAGTTTACGTAGGTGTGATGTTAATTTCGGGACCAACCGGTGAGCGCTTACGCCACAGCACGGCATACTATGCAAATTATCTTCGGTGGTATTTAAGGAGTACGGCGAAGTGAATGTAATCAGTCGTCGGCGTACGGACACCTGCGAAGACCCTGAAGAAGCTGCAATGCCTGGACATGGAAGACGTGTAGGATTTCAGCAGTTATCGGACTTTGAGCAAGGTCGTCCAGTCGGACTCCGCGAGGCCGGGTGGTCGTATCGTCGTATTGCGGAGCGAATTGGACGAGAAGTATCGGTGGTGGTACGATGGTGGCGTAGATGGTCCGAGGAACATTCCCACATCAGAAGAAGTGGAACCGGGAGTCACGGAAGGACTGATAATCGGACCGATCTACGCATAAGAAGAGCGGTGTTGTCAAGCAGAACATCCACTGCGACGCAAATCCGAGCTGCCTTTGCACCTGACGTGATTGTGCGAACAATCCGCAACCGTCTACTGGATGCAGGACTACGTGCACGTATGCCTCTGGCATGTGTCCCTCTGACTCCAGCCCACCATCAGGAACGACTGCAGTGTTGTCGCCAACGTCTGCACTGTAGAACGCAATGGCGATCTGTCGTGTTCAGCGATGAAAGCAGATTCTGCTTGGGAGCCTCCGACGGCCGTATGCGTGTTCGCAGGCGCACAGCAGAGCGTCTCCACCCTTCTTGCATACGCCAGCTGCACAGAGGGCCTACACCTGGTCTCCTGATGTGGGGAGCGATCAGCTATCACTCCCGTACACAACTAGTGTTTGTACCAGGTACGTTAAATAGCATCTCCTACATCACCAACATCATTCAGCCCGTTGTTGTGCCATTTGTAAGGTCGGTTCTTCGTGGTGTTTTCCAGCAAGATAACGCACGCCCACACACGGCACGTGCAACGCAACATGCACTTCAGGATGTGAGACAACTTCCATGGCCTGCACGTTCACCGGATTTGTACCCCATTGGGCACGTGTGGGATTTTATGGGACAACGACTTATCCGGTGTCCACGGCCAGCCACGACCATCCCCGATTTACGCGTCCAGGTTGAGGATGTTTGGAACTCAATACACCAAACTTACGTGCAACATCTGTACGTCAGACTTGCCAGAATTGCACAGTGTGACGCAGTACATGGCGGTTCAACCTCATACCAACCATGTGACATGGAAATGGTATTTTTCAGTTTACCAGCAAACACAGCTGTATTTTGCCCTGATGTTTTGATCACGTTATCCTCTGTATTCCGTTATTATGCTGTATCAATTTCGTTGGTATGAGACGTCTCCTTCTTGGTGTTCTTTTTTCACTTTCCGCCAGTGTATAAAATGCAATATCATAAGATGATTACAACTTATGCACCAATCTATCAAACATTCATTGTATTTTACGATCTTTTCGGTAAGTTGTTAAATTTACATAAATTAAATGATGAACAATTTTGCTTCCTGTTGACGATCTAATTACTGTTCCAAATTACTCAGTAGATTTGAAACCAATGAAAGGAATTGGGCCATAATGAGATACTTTAGAAATGGTCTTTGTTCGAATCAAAAAATTACTAACATTCGATTTTAGCATCTAGGCACACGACAGAAAAAACAAAATATTGACCCTGAGGTTTTCACATCAAAATTGAAAACATATTGTAAAGGATAATAATCTATGTGCAATACTGCAGAAACATGAATTTCAGGGAAGTACTGCAATGAATTTCTAATTCATGCAAAATTAGTACTAAAGAAAACGTTTTTATCATTATCTTGTATTGAGCTTCACTATTTTAAGTGCTGAACTCTGAAGGATTAGCAGGAGTCACCACCAGTAACCATTGTTGTTACTAAACAAAGAAGTAAAACAACAGGAATTTGTCGGCGTTATGGTGTTTAGAGTGATACTAGATTTTATAGTCATGGTCGTTAAAGGGATAAACATTAAAATAGTCTTCGATTCTTGCCTTTTTGGATATCTTACGGGGCGAGACACCGTTATCCGTGGCCTTCGTCCTAGCTGCTGTAAAATATTCTTTCACCATCTCTTTAAACAGGCGGACAGGTAATAGCACTTCCAGCGTTGTAGAAAGCCAAGATTTTAGGTTACACGTTTGAAATATTTGCTTTGTTGAACTCAGAGGGACTCACGTGCATAGATTTATAATTTACTTTTAGTTAGTGCGCGCCTATATTAATTGACCAGAAGTAACTGCAGTTCTACAGGTTTATCGAAGAGCAAATGGAAGACACACTGGATGGAGAGATAAGATATATATTTAAGTATTGACGCCCGCATATATATATATATATATATATATATATATATATGTATATAAACAAACCATTCAGTCATTGCTGTCTAGTTTTGTTCCTTAAAATGGCATTCATCGTTGAGAAAGAATTGTAACCCAAAACTTTTAATATCATTCAAGCACTTGGAGGCAAAGCAGATATTTGATTATCGTTCGAATATTTGGATAGATAACGTGTTCTCAGAAACCAACGGCTGTGGTAATGTCAGAGGGTACTAATCATTAATTTTTCCAGCGTATGCTTCCGTTTCCATTTCTCAGAATACAGAATGTACGGCTTTAGAGTTGTACGAATCACATTTTCTCAATACACTGCTGGACAATTGCTAAGGACGGATCATAAACGGCTATATAGCGCATAAAAAGTAAGTGTGGTTGGATGCCAAGTGAAATAAAATAATGTCAGAATACCAGGACATTACAAGAAAGACAATTTTATGTGCTCTGAAATCCAGAAGGCTTTGGAACGTGTTCAAGGGTCAAACAGGTCATTTTGTGCAGAATACGTAAACGTGAAAAAAGGCACTTACCGTCCGCAAGCGTTCCGGCGTAAGATGTCAATACGGGATATGGCCACCATGGAGGGCGATGCAAGATTCCACACGTCATGTCATACTTTGCACATTATCAAGCAGCTGTTGGCGGAATTTATCCCATTCCTCTGTCAGTGCACGGATGAGGGTGTCCTTGTTTATTGGAGGGCATTGGCGACCAGAAAGACTCCTCCCTAAAGCATCCAACACATTTTCAATGGGATTCAGATCTGCAGAACGTGCTGGCCATACGAGGCGTTGAATATCCTTGCTCTCAAGACACTCCTGGACAGCGACTGTTCGATGACATGTTGCGTTGTCGTCCCTGAAAATGAAACTATCACCGACAGCACCACGGAACATGCGAACATGAGGTAGCAGAACATCATTAATGTATCGTTGGCCAGTCATAGTCCTAGTTGGAAGCACATAGAGGGACGAACTGTCATTGATAATGATGCCAGCCCATACCATGACACTACATGTCGGATATCGGTCCCTTTCCTGTATGTTTGCTGTACAACATGCAGTACCACGATCACGCCAGATCAGTTGTAGTCGACAATCAGACGATAGACTGTATCTACTCTCATCTGAGAAGAGGACAGCAGACCAGTCGTTATCAGTCCAATTGCGATGTTGACGGCACCATTGCAAATGGACGGTACGGTGACGTCTGGACAATGGTATGCACACAATAGGACGGCGGGCGTATAGTCCTCCTTCATGCAAACGTCTGGCGACAGTTTTTCGGGAGATCCGCTTGCCAGTAGCAGCCATAAACTGATTTGCTACCTCACTAGCTGTGCTGCGCCGGTGTCTTTTTGTTGATAGCACTATGTACCGATCTTCTGCAGGTGTACTGCGAACACGACCTCACCCGTGACGTTTGCTACGCTATCCATTTATTTGAAATGATTTCCAAAGCCTTGAAACAACACTGTGGCTGACGTCGAACTCCCTGACCACATCTGTTATGTTTCGCTCTTCTTCAATCTTGCCAATTATACGGCCACGCGTAAAATCATTTAGGTGATGTCGAGAAGACATACTGAAAATTGTAAGCTTGTCAATTGATTCTTTTCCTTTCAACTTTGCGTTTGAACAACAACGGTCAATACGCGTCAAATCCTTTATATCTCTTATCAGCGCTATGACGTTACGAACAAGTTTGGTAATCTAAAATTTGCATACGCACAACACGTCTTACTGTATCCCGCACTTATGCTAATTTCCACATTTTCCTGGCTTTCATTTTATGGTTGCTATCGTTGCTATTGTCATCTGTCCTTAGCAATTGTCCGGCAGTGTGTAAGGATCTTAGTCTCACAATAAATCCACTTTGTGGGACGATACCAACAGCAGATTTCACACGTTCAAAAATAGAGTCCCTACTGCACTTCATTCCGGCGTTATCATTACTCCATCATTAACCCCGACATTATTTTCACAACTTATACGCTCATTCTGAAGCGGCATTACTTTGCTTCAGTACCAGTTCTGTAGCTACTGAGAGAAAACTTCTTTGATCTATTATTTTAACATAAGAAAAAAAAAACCATGTTAAGCGCCAGCGTTGGATGAAAGAATGGCCGCAAAACGTTAATTCGATAATTAGTTGTATGACTATGATTGTGAGATTAGTTTCGTTTACAATTAATGAATTGGATTTAAAATCGCACGGGCAAATAAATGTGAGCTGAGGTGTAAGCGAGTTGCTTGCTTTAAGGCCCCACAGAAAAATATGTGATTCCTGTGAGGAGATGCAAACAGCTCTAGGGAAATAGAAGTGACTACATTAGTGGTCTAATTACTTCAAAAATGAGATAGTATTGAAAAAACAGTGCATTTCAAAATCAACCGTCGCTAAGTTTTTAGCTTAAGAATGATTCAGCTCATCGTCTATCGGTATCTAATTGTGGACTGTGTAAAACATAGGTCTTCATTCCTGTAATAATTTTTCGCCTCAGAGTTCTCAGAATATAATATATTAAGTTACAACTAACCACAAAAGTTGGCTGAAAACTGCAGTTGACGTCCATGGTCTTGTCTGTGAGAGATGGAACTAGATTTCGCCATGTTCTGTTAAATTATATCTTTTTGTTTCAACCATTGAGACCATGAAATTTTTTTAAATTTCAGCAGTTGTTCCACAGTATCTCTCTTAATTACGCAAGCACTGGTGGTTACCTTAAAATTTAACATAAAGCTCTGCCTTTGCAGATGTTATAATGCGAAACAAAATTGCGCGGCTTAAGAAAAACATTTTCTGAGACCTTTTCTTCGTTAAAACGTATGACAATGTCTGCACATTTCTTTAAAATGTTGCATATTTTGCTTCATAATTTTAGATCATGGTACAATATTTGTTTTTTAAATTGACCTTAATGGCGATGTTCACATAACTTTGGAAGATATCTCAGAAGTAACACATAACTAACGTGAGTTACTTCTGAGATATCTTCCAATGACCTTTCTCCTATGGCGATTATATTAAAAGGCGCCTTTTTTTTTCACCGTTACACAATCTGAAAACTGACTACCTGTTCTGTCAATTTTGACCGGAAAACAATTTCAGCATTTTGCTCTAAATTCAGTGGTGCTACAAGAGAAACGAACGGTCAGTCTCTTGTTATATTATGCAGAGGAGGGCGTAGCACTTATATATAATAGAAATGCCTTTCGTTTTATGAGGAAATATATCTTTCAAAAGGATAATGTCTTTTGTTTTCACGAAAATCGAAATGGTAATTTTTGTTTTTCTGAAAGATCGCCGAAGCAGAAAAAGACAGTAAATTGTTCAAAATTTTTACTGCTGTTGCGAAATCGGTTAAACGGAATTCTGAAGGCTAGGAATCTTTGTGGTTAGACAAAAACTTTATAAATTTACCTCTGCATTTCTTTCTTTTGCATTGCTGCTTTACATGTTAAAGAGAGTTTTGACATTACAATGAAATAAAACATTTTGTCCTTAAATAATGATGTGCTAATGACCAATAGATTCCGTCCATTGTTCATGGAGGGTGCATGACTATCTTTTCGTTTTAGTCGGTTTTTGTACATACAATGACTTAATCCAGCTGTAATGAATCAACATGAAATACATCATATATATGCAGAGGGATTTGTATTAAAATATCGGTGATCATGAAAATTCCGTTCTTTCTCCAAGCAACAAAGCCACAGAAGTAACATAAAACAGATTTTTTTTGTGAGCCATAATGAGGAGATTTCTTCTTTCGAATATACTGAGGTGCAAAGAAATGTTTCATTAAATACCAGGTTATTTTAACTCCAATGCCATCACTCCGAATTTCGGGCGAAGAATTGTTTTATAAAATTACTTAACTTTATACTTGAAGAAAAATACCGATAATCCTTCGCCGGGAATATAACTAACGACTGCATTAATCATTCACATACAGAAATGTACTGTTTCAAAAGGCAGAAATGAAAGAATAAAAGAGCAAACTGCTAAGATTAGTGCACTACTTAAATCGTATGTTCTACTGTTTATGAAACTTGAAATAGCATGAAAGACTGCCGGTATTAGCTTTAAACTTATGCATATATACAATAGGTTGGGAGATGCAAATTATTAACATGTCAGTGAAAATTAGCGTGCGGCTTTGGTGAGTGACGTCCGACCTTTCCCGTCTTGGGGTTAAAACGTTCGTTCAAATATGATGTTGCAATCAGGGAAGTGCAGACATTGAATCAAATGTATGTTCCTTGTGTCTCAGCATGCCAAGTTGCCGAACAAATTTGCATTATGAACACCTCACAGACTTTGAGCGGGAACGATTGTACGAAGGAAAGAAGTTGGATTTTCCTACCTCGAAATTGCCACTCCTATGGGACTAAACATCAATACCGTGATTTGAACGAGGTGTCAGTGTTAAAATGAAGCTTGGACACACATAAATCCTAGAAGTGGACTGCAAAATGGCACGACTGCACTGAATGACGGATATCTCAGCTGCATGGCAGTGACTTATCGCTCGGCGACATCCACGGTGCAAGTTTAGCAGTTCACCACTTTGACAAGTCACGTTTTGTCCTCCAGCAGGGTTCGACGTCGTCAGCCCAAAAGAAAGCTAGTATCCCACTGTGGCTGATTTCTTTGACTCTCAACCTCAGCCTAAAATGGAGTCTACAAGAGACCCTGAGCCGCTGATTTCCAAGAGGTTGTAGTTTTTAACGAGCCAGGATTTAACTTGTTGCATCATGATGGTCGCATATGAGTTAAAAAACTTCGTGGTTAATGGCACCTTGCAGCATGCATTTGCAGAAGTATACCGGCTCAAAACCTATCGTCATGCCTTGGGGCGCTATTGGGTTAATTTCGCAATCTCTCCTGATATGAATTCGGGGATACCACAACAGCCAGCGATACATCAGGGATGTTTTAGGGGTTGAGGTGATACACTTCTTTAGAGTTGTGCTGGAGCTGTTCTCCAGAAGCAAAATACTCGGCGTCTTGTTGTCGGAAATATTCAAGACCTCTTCAATGCACGACAAATACTGCTTCTTTCCTAGCCTGCAGGTTCGCCGGATATGTCACCGATACAGCATGTCTGAGACATGGTGCCTAGGAGATTGGCCCGTCAAGTACATCCGCCAGTCAATATAAATGAACTCTGTTCTTGCATAGAAGCAGCGTGGTAAGTTATTCCCAGGACAATATCAAAAACATCTTCCATTCCCTGCCACAACGTGTAGAAACTGTTACTGTCGCTGCAGGTGGCTGAAGCCGATACTGATATTTGAAGCAAAGACATCTTGCATAGGTCTTAAAATGTAACCAGTTATCTCCTGTAACATGAGGAATAAGTGTGGTAAATTTAATTTAAATAGTGCAACACTTTCTATATGTTGAAATTTTTAAAGGTGGTAGTGTAATATTGATCAAAGTAGTGTGGTTAGTCATAGAAATCACGTTCCTTCAACGGTTGTATGCTTTAGTGTCATACGTCCGTTGTGTTCTTTACTTTGATTCCGCTCTAATTTTTCTTAATACAGGATCAGAGAGCTGATAATGTAATAGCTATCCCACTTTTCTTGTATGCGACACCGGGAAGTTAAAAAAATAACATTAAGATGCATTCCTTTTTTTGTAACAAAACGAAGACTGAACATATGACAGATTTCTGGCACAATTTTTTGCTGTCCGTTCAGTAGACCAAAACATGTGAGAGTTCTTGTATTTAGGGTGGAAAATTGGACATTGAACTCAAAGGACAAATTATTGTTTTTATTTTTACTTTTAGACAATGGACTTGAAGCTCTTAGGACCATCGATGCCCTTGTGTCAATAACACATAACAGAAAATCAAACAATTTTCCATACATAATATACGAGACAGGAAAGTATTGAGATCACCGCTTAACATGTCGACATAGCAGAATTAAAATGATCTCTTAGGTTTCTGATTACTGAGAAAATATCGCGAATATACTCCAGGACATTACACAAAACGTTTTTATGAAACAATTCATAGGAGATAGAAATATATCATCGACAAGAGGTAGTGTAGCTCAAGGTTGTCTTCCAGAGAAATAATTTCCATGAACGGTGTAATTACATACAGGCATGTAAATTATCGGGAAAAAATAGTTTTAAGAATGTAATTAAATACAGGTATATCAAAGAACGTTTTTTTTTTCTAATGAAGTCGTAAGTTCTTTGCTAGTCTGATTACATAGAAATAATACAAAAAATTTCGTGGCGTTATGATTTTTAATTAATACAAAAGAAACATGTCCCGTATTTTATAAATGAAAATGCATTCACTAAATTTATACTTTCAAAGTTAATACCTTTTAACCGTTATACGAAACGTCCGAATGAGCATGAGTGTCTTCTAAAAATGTATAAGCATAAATTGCAACAACGTGCCAAGTTTCTAAATATTTTCTTTTACCTATTAAATTTCTTGAATTTTTGTACATAACAATAATAAATAAAAATTTGACGAGAACATGACAGAATATGGTTTGAAAACATATTTTTATTAACTTCCCACAAAACGTTTTAAACGAATATTTTCAATAATTTGTTAAGAACATTAAAAACATATGTACGCTAAAAATTAAAAGATCGTTGGCCCTGCAGCTTGCTAGAAATTGCTCAAAGTTTAGTATTGCGGCAAATGATTATTTTAAATTATTAATATTTCCTTTAGAGTAGTGGTGCCCCCCCCCTTCTACATACCATGCACCAATTTTTTCACGTATGAGTTCAGATGCGCCATACAACTCAAGTTTGGGGTTGCAAAATAGGGATAGGGGTACGACATTCTTCGCTTAGGGGAGGAAAAGGAATAACTCAATCACGCAATTAAATTAATTAATTAATTTACACCAGTTCAAAAGACACGTTTAAGGGAGCACCATTCTACAATAGTCATAAATGATCTCTTTTGTTTACAGATATAATCGACCTTTTTAAATGATTTAATTATTGTATGTAAAACAATACCTATTACAGCTGTCATTACTTAATATTAATGAAACTTTTGAGCGTGTTTGGATTTCGCTAGTCTTTCAATGTTTGGTGTTAAATTTGTTACTGAGAGCTGCAGAGAATTCTTCAAATTTGAATCAGTTATTCGCGACCTTGTTTTGCTTTAATCAAGTTCATGGACGACGAAAATGCTTGTTCACATCTGTATGCCGTTCCAAAGCGACATATGTAACTTTTTGCAAATTTTCGTAGCTCTAGGAAATGTTCACAGGGTAATGAACGCCAGAAATTAATTATGTCAGAATCATTTTGTTCTGGAAAAAGCTCATCAAATTTCATTTTTAATAATGAATTTGTTTTTAAATCAATCACATCCATTTGTATGTTACTTGGCATCTGCATTACGTTTTGTTCACTAAGTGAAAATGGGTTTATGAATGCGATCATGCAGTTTTCTTCTTTAGCAAAGTCATGAAAACGACTTTCAAATGACCCTTGCAATATCTTGATTTTTTGAATATATTTGGTCAAATTGCTATTATCCGCAGCACATTCACTCTGCTCTTTCATGTGTGGAAATTGAGTCAAATCCTCATTTTCTAACTGAGAGATGAACAGTTTTAATTTCATTTTAAATGAACTGATGCTGTTGACTAAGCTAGGAAATAATTTATTCTTGCCTTGTAGTTTTAAATTTAGATCATTGAGATGGCTAGTAACGTCAACTAAAAATGCCAAATCAAATAGCCAGTTGTTGTCTAATAATAGTTTTCTTTCATCAGGTAGTTCATTTTCCTGTTCTAAAAAATTAGAAACAGCGTTTTTCAATTTCCAAAATCTACTCAGAACCTATCCTTCAGAAATCCAGCGTACCTCACAATGAAGGACAAGTTCACCATATCCCAAATCTAACAATTGACAGTATTCTCTGAATTCTCGTCGGTGAAATACACTTGCTCTAATTTTACACTTGCTCTAATTTTATATATACACTTGCTCTAATTATATATTCAGACATTTCACAACCGGAAGCATAACATGCTGCATATTTAAAGTTTTCCCACACATTTGCTCTTGGTGTATAACGCAGTGATATTTAAATACAGGACGGTTTAAAAAATTTTCAAGCAAAGTTGTAGTGCCATTGACTTTACCTATCATTGACGGCGCTCCGTCCGTACACACACTGATGAGTTTTCTATAATCTAATTTTAGATTTTCTAGGCATGATTTTACTTTTTCAAATATGTCTGATCCTCTCGTTTTACCATGCAATGAATCCAGACTGGCAAGTTCTTCAAAGACATGAAAATTATCATCAATTCCTCTTATAAAAATGGTTGACCTGGCAACATCACATGTGTCCGTTGATCCATCCAAAGCCAGAGAACAGAAAGTACAAGAATGTACAAGGTCTTCCAGCTTCTGAGATACATCCTGAGAGAGTTCCTCTAAACGTCTCGTAACTGTCTGCCTTGATATAGCAATTTCGTCTGTTTTCCTTTCAATACCTTTATTACCAAGATGGCGTGCAAATATTTTGAGACAAGGCTTCACAATTTCTTCCCCGTCAGAAAAAGGTTTCTTTTTTTCGCCAATGCTAAAGCAATTTCATATGACGCTTCTGTCATCGCCAAATCTTCACAACTTACTTTAGCAAATATATTTTGTCTTCTTCGGATTTCTTCTTTTTCTTAGTCACATATTCTTTTCGTAAGTCAGACCCAAAAACAAGCTTCATTTTTCTTCTATGTTAGTCTGATGCTGTGTTTTATAGTGTCTCTTAAGATCATGCCTTTTATTATGTAAAAGAGTACTTTCACAAACAATGCAAAACGGTTTTCCTGATGGACTTGCTATAAATAACAACTCATTTTCCCACTGTTCGTTAAATTCACGCTTACTATCACTTTCTGCGCTTCTTTTGCTCATTTTCTTTTGCTCTGTGATGGATAAAAGGAATTTAAAAAAAATAGAAAAGTACAAAACTCTAAAAATCTAAATATTGAAAAAGAACAAATAGATCACAAGTACGTACGTCGTATCACACAGTCACAGAATGTCAATTATGTGGGATTTGAATTCTATGTTTGCGTAAAGAAAGAGTAGTGGCGCTCTTCTTCCACAAACGTCATATATATTTATTCTTGAATCTGTCTTTCAATCACTCTCAATACAAAAACCACTCTAGTACACTCAATAAAACGCTCTCTCAAAAAACCCTGCTTCAAACTCCACGCCACGATGGCTCACTCAGTTTCTTCTGCCAGAAGGTGCAGCACTCGTGGGAAAAAGCGCTCTGAAGTAATGTTTCTTAGCGATGTTTACTGGCGACCTGCCAAGGTCAGCCACCCACGGCACGGCGTGGAGTTTGAAGCAGAGTTTTTGCGAGAGCGTTTTATTGGGTGAATCGCACCGTTTTTAATCGTACCACATCTCACTCACGCAGTTTCTCTCTCTCTCTCTCTCTTATACACACACACACACACACACTGTTCACATCCTTCAAGTGTAAACTGTCAAAAAAATCGGCTGAACTGATGAGTAAGAACGCTGTATGAATTGAACTGAGAGCACTCAAGTGTTGAAAATATGAAGATGGATAAATTCAGTAATCGCGCCTACTTCAAAAGAATAAGTAAGCGCAAGGATGCAATGCGCCACTTATTATCATCCAATGCGCCACGTTTGGCGCATGCGCCACGGTTTGGCCACCTCTGCTTTAGAGCAACATAGCAAATCACCATGCATGTCGCAATGGCCATGAAATCAAGTTAACAGTTTCCACAATATTCCGCTCTTTGCTTGGTAATATTTTCAGAGTTCTACTGTTGTTCAAGCTATAGCAGAGCTGATACACCTTCGAAAGGTGTAAGATGCTAATGTGAATCCTTATGTTAGAGTGATTTACAATTGGTCCTCGTTATCATCCATGAAAAAGTGACTGCATGGACGACCACAAATTTTTTTGTCAAAGATGAGGTTTTTTTCACATGACGGAAAATATATTTCTGCTGATGTGAAATCATGTAGCACCAAGAATTTGTGTTACCAATTAATGCCTTATCATAAATTAATAATAACATTAAGAAAAGAGAAAATTTAACTTGGAAGTACAACGAGCAGATGATGAGCCATTGAAGTTTAAGGAAATATACAGTATACTTCTACAGAGATAGAGCTCGCTCTATGTAATGAACGCTATCGATATGGGAAACCAAGTTTCTACTTTCGAGATACAATACATAATTTATGAATATCAAAGCCGCTCCTCCCCTCTCCTGAGCGTTCAGACATTTTGTATGTTGGGGGCGGCTTCAATCTTATTCATACCAAGCAAGACACTAGATAAATAAGGTCCTGCTAGGAATACAATTCTTGAATGCGGTTCCTTTTCTCCTGTGGTATGTCAACCTGTTGTTCGATTAGCGTTATTCAAGAAGACTCACGTAGGTAACAAACACTTAATTTAGATACATTTCCTAAATTTCGTTGCACTTCAACTGGTAGTCTGCTGATAGATATAAAGTGTGTTCTTATGAAAACCGGAAAATCATTGCTTTAAACAAGACCTTAATTTAAAGATTCGTGTGAAAATCGAAGAAAACTGTTTGGCAGGAGGAGGAGGGGATTTAAAGTTACATAAAGTATGGTTTTCCACCGGATAATATATCAAGAATTAAAAAAGGGATCAATTGAAACCAAAATTGAGTGATGAGTCTTCGAGTGTTGAAAGATGCTTACCAGAGTGAATACAGAGAGGTGTGAAAAGTTTTGGAGGGATTCAAGTCAAGAGAGATGAAGAATGAGGAATGAGAACAAAGTTAGAGCGCAAAAAAAGCCATTTCAAACTAACGTGCTATCAAAAAATGAAATTTCTGAATTGACTTTTCGTCTAGAAGTATCTTATCTACTGAATTAGAGGAAGCAAAATAAATTATCTTTTATCCTGAAACTTTTCCTTGATCTAAAACTTTAAACTAATGTTGTTTCTCAATGTCGTTGACTTGATCTACTGTATGTATTTACTGAAAATGCAGAGGTTTTTTTTATAACAGCAGTTGACAACCCTACTGAGTTTATTTCGTTTCTGAAAATACGTACTTGTTGAGCGTTTAGTGGTATATATATAATTTTCTTCGTAATTAACTTCCGTAATTTAGATTGAGATACATACCACCCCTCCAAAATGACACATACCACCCCTCCAAAATGACTCCACAACTTAAATCTTGGCCCTCAGTCTCCGGCAGCTGGAATGTACCTGGCCAAGGCAGCGGCCAGTGCGACATGAAGGCAGAGGGTGCTAAGAATCCCCGGAGGACCGGACTAGGCTGCCATCTGATGCTGACCTTGGCTACGTACAACGGACGCTCCCTATCTTCTGATTCAAGGCTTCTTGAATTGGAAGAGGAACTACAAAGGATCAAGTGGGACATCGTCGGGCTAAGTGAGGTAAGGAGAAAAGGAGAAGATTTCATTGAACTGAAAAGTGGACATCTCTTCTACTATCGTGGGACAGATACTGGCAGAACTAGTGGTGTTGGATTTATAATAAACAAGAAACTGAAGGATAAAGTTGTAGAAGTTGAAAGTTCCTCTGACAGAGCTGCACGACTCGTTATCCAACTCTCGAGAAGATACCAGGCTCAGATTATTCAAACTTATGCACCCGCCACAAGTCATGCTGAAGAAGAAATTGAAGAATTTTATGAGGAAATTCGTGATCTAAATAATAAAGGTAAGCAGCACTTGAAGATAATTATGGGAGATTTCAATGCAAAAATAGGGCAACGGCAACAGAATGAAACTTCAGTAGGTAAATTCGGTCACGGCAACAGAAACCAGCGTGGAAATACTCTCGTAGAGTTTGCAGAGGCAGAAGGGTTTTTCATCTTGAACTCCTTTTTCAAGAAAAAGCCACACAGGAAATGGACATGGAGACATCCAAATGGGACGACAAGTGAAATTGATTTTATTATGTGTAACAAAAAATTCGTCATAGAAGACTGCAGTGTACTAAACAAGTTCAACACAGGCAGTGACCATAGATTGGTGAGATGTAAGATGCACCTCAACACTAAACTCGAACGTAGCAAGCTCATAAGACAAACAAAATGTATTGACATAACCAACCTTAAAAAACACCATATTACCTTCAAATTGGAACTGAAGAACAGATTCTCTGCTTTAGAAGGCCTAACATCGGAAGAAGTGGATATTTCTGAAGTTAACAGAAAAGTAACCAAAGCTCTTATGGAAACAGCAACAAAATTAGCTGGGTCTAAGAACAAATTGCATGTGAACAAATTATCAGGAAAAACCAAAATGTTGATGCAAAAAAGAAGAGAGATGAGGACAACTAAAGAAGATGTGACTTCCAAAGTGGAATATATAGAGCTATGCAAGACAGTACGAAAAGGTATCACTGAAGACGTAAGGAAATTCAACTGTGAACTAGTAAGGAAAGCAATTGAAAACAACCAAAGCCTAAAGATAGCAAAGGGACATCTCAGTAAGGGAAGAAAACAGATTATGGCACTGAGAAAAGAAGATGGTTCTGTAACAAGAAATAGAGGCGAAATTTTGACAAGAGTGAAAGATTTCTACTCCAAATTATATGAAAGGGATGATACATGTACTCCAGGCATCATGAAAGGTACCAGAGTTCTTCCAGTCCTTCCAGCAGAAGTTGCACATGCAATCAAGAACATGAAGCGGGGAAAAGCTCCAGGAGAAGATGGAATTACTGTAGACATCATACAAGAAGCAAGTGGAGAAATCGAAACAGTACTCGCCCAAATTTTCACTCGATGCCTTAATGAAGGGAAAATTCCTGAGGATTGGAACAACGCTACAATGATCTTGCTACATAAAAAAGGTGACATTGAGGATCTCAGGAACTACAGACCTATCAGCCTCCTATCAGTGGTTTATAAAATCTTCACTAAAGTTCTTTCACACCGCTTGAAGGTAACACTGGACATGGCTCAACCGAGAGAACAAGCTGGATTCAGGAGTGGCTACAGCACAATAGATCATATCCACGTACTGAGAGAACTAATTGAAAGAGCGAGGGAATATGAACTTCCATTGTGCATGGCTTTTATCGATTATGAAAAAGCCTTTGATTCGGTGAAACCATCAGCAGTTGCAATGGCTCTGAAATCCTGCGGTATTGAAGATGCATACATTAATATTATTAATAACATCTATGAAAATGCAAGTGCAAAGATTCTGCTATTTGGTAATACAACACACATAAAAATTGGGAAAGGAGTGAGACAAGGTGACACCATATCTCCGAAGCTCTTTAATGCTACATTGGAAAATGTCTTTCAATCACTGAACTGGGAAAACAAAGGGATAAAGATTAATGGAGATTATCTAACCCACCTTCGTTTTGCTGATGACATAGTCATTTTTGCAACTACCCCATCGGAGCTACAGAGTATGATGCAGGAACTTGCTGACAAAAGTAAAGAAGTGGGATTAAAAATGAACTTTCAGAAGACAAAAGTGATGTTCAATGCTTTTACGAGAAATGAAGATTTATCGATTGATGGAGAAAAGCTGGAGATAACAGACACGTACGTTTATCTTGGACAGCAGATATCAAGTGAGGGTCACATTAGTGAAGGAATTAATCAGCGTACAAAACTTGCCTGGAGAGCTTTTGGAAGAAACAGCATAATTTTCAAGAGCAATATGCCATTATGTCTTAAAAGAAAAGTGTTTGATCAATGCATCCTTCCAGTGCTTACGTATGGTGCAGGGACGTGGACCTTAGCTAAAAGAGACATACAAAGGCTGCAGACAACTCAAAGAAGCATGGAGAGGTGCATGCTTGGTGTAACCAGGAGAGATAAGAAAAGAACACGTGGATCCGAAAAATGACAAGAGTGGAAGACATCATGATCAGAGTTAAATCCCTGAAATGGCAATGGGCTGGACATACTGCCAGAAGAACAGACCATCGATGGACAGCCGAAATTTTAGATTGGATTCCAAGGGACAGGAAAAGACCCAGAAGAAGACCACATGGAAGATGGGTGGAGGAAATTCGAAAGTATGCGGGAGTGACCTGGAGGAGACTGGCACAAGACAGACCGTTGTGGAGGAAACTTGGGGAGACCTTCGTCCAGCAGTGGATTGATAATGGTTGACAATGATGATGATGATGACATACCACTGAATTAGGGTTAGTTTTGTATGTTATATAAAAGTAACCCGTATATTCGTTGTTTCCTTGCCATACAATAAATGTTTGTTCATTTCTTGTAGTTACCAATTGTGTCATCTTTCGGTTCATTTATTATATTTCAGGATTCGAACATCATTTTCCGATATTGGTGAATACAAGCCAGAAAGATAGATTTAAAAAAAGGTGGCTAACATCATATAATGAGCTAATGTTTGACAGTATTGGATATACGAGAGAGAGAAATAACTGTTAACCTTTCAATCACTATCCAGCATTGGATATAAATTCTTACAAAAGCATCAGGACAAATGCAAACTGAATGCATGTGAGGCACTCCATCTCATTTCGGTAGGTGATATTCGCCATTCATCCTAGATAGCTGTACTACATATACCATATATGGTAACCCTGAAGCATTATTCTCCTATTGCAGACCAATTAGCAGACAAGATTTTTTTTTTAAATTTTCGAAATATTATTTGAAAGCTAGGTTACCATTAAAATCAGATAAACTCATTTTCTTAATGAGAAAAAGATATTGCCGTCACCAATTATTCTAAGGCTTTCGCCAACTTATCCTTCATTGCATTCATCAACCTATTCTTTATTGCCTTCACCAACTTACTCTAAGTTCTGAAATAGTGCAAATAATGGGGGTATAAATTTATTCTTTTGCTCTGCGTGCTGTGTGACACACTTTCTTTAAATTCAAAACGTACTCTCCTGCCACACGTGGAATTTCTAAATTGTCATTGCCTATTAACGAAAATTCAAAAAATCGTATTAAATCTCAAAGGTGTAGAAATATAGCAGTAATTAATATTTTCGCAATTGAATTCCTCGACAACAAATACACATCCCGCATGGTGTTTAAGAGCCATTATTACAAAGCCTTATCGACTATCCTTAGTGAGTTTTCTTGTTTTTATGAGCTTTAGAGTAATCCTCTTCTTTGGTAGCTCAGACATTTCAGTTTGAACGCATTTACAATTCATGCTGCTCAAGAAATTAAGCATTGAAACAATTTAAAATTAATCAAATATTTATTCGTGTCAAATGTGCATCTGAGATGGAAACGAAATATAGAAAAAGCATTCTAGTTCTTTTTCTTCTATTCATGAGGAATTCTTGACGTGCGAACATAGAAATTAAGTTTTTCCATCATCGATGCTGTTTTTTACATATGGAGAGCTCTATCTCTGTGACAGGACGCACTTGGTCGAACTTCAATGTATTATCTTTAGTTTGAAATATTTGGAATTAGTATTTATATTAACATTTTTTTATAATTTATGACAGTGACAAGAGCTGGTAACACAATATCTTCCTGCTACATTACTTCACGGCTATGAAAATCTGTTTCACTCTCGTGTAAAATGAAATTTTACCGGTGACTTCCTGATGGACACTGGATTATGTGATCGCTCATGCGATCACCGTCCATGGACAAACAGAACAACCTGTTGCAAATCTCTCTGACCTCAGACATCACAATTAGATCTCATATATTTCATATTTCTCTCAATTGTGCTATATTTTGAAGAGCACGAATCTGTTTCCCAAGAGAGAGCAAAATATAAACAGAAAGGTAAATTTTCATATTCTCAAACCACTAAATACCTTGCCTGGTGCTTTGTCATATGACAAGCAAACGAATGTGAAAATTCTGATTTTATTTTTATTTTTTTAGGGAAATGCCAAATTCTGTGAAAAAAATTATTAGTAACGTAGTGAATACAAAAACAAATTCTGTGAAAAGAATGATTAGTAACGTAGTGAATATATAACGTGTTTGCAGTAACTACATTCGAGTTTCTGTATTTTGAGTATTAAAATTTTGCAATAGGTTGTAAAGAGAAGGACTATGATAGTTTTGTCATATTTTATTTTAATGCTATAGAGCACAGCGCGAAAATCAGAAAAAACACATTTCTGCAGAAAATATAGAGAAAGCTGTATTCGTCTTCGCTGTTTGTACGTCAAGTATTGTTATGCTTTTCCTATTCATTTACTATGCTATGTGTTTACGTTGAAAGTAAAAAAAGTGTTTACGTTGAAAGTAAAATCTTTTGTGACTACTTACATATTAAGATAGCACGGACGCCAGCACCCTTCCAATACAGTCTTTACCGCACAACAGTGAGTGGCAGTCCTATCCAATGTAGACAGACTAACCCTTGACTATATCGATTTAGAATTCAATTTTCGAATTCAGACTTGTCTAATGTCCTGATAAAAGTAATTTTATATCCTCCGGCATATGCACAGTTGTCTTCCCGCGTATATTAAGGAAGAGCTGGTACTTCTTTTTGCTGACAAGCAGGCAAATGGATC
The DNA here is from genome assembly GCA_039090855.1 of Macrothele yani. Classification (NCBI taxonomy): domain Eukaryota; kingdom Metazoa; phylum Arthropoda; class Arachnida; order Araneae; family Macrothelidae; genus Macrothele; species Macrothele yani. Next base: position 14,945,311 of record CM077016.1, read on the forward strand.
TGGGAACCCTAAGAGATCCATCTACAAATTTCGTATGTTTCAGTTACCTAGGAATCGCACCCAGAATTATCAAAAGGGCCATACAAATTCAAGTCTGACTTACTGCATACACAGGAAACTATCTGCACAGTATTGTAATGTGATGATGTCTTTCGTCCACACATTTTTACACATCCTTCTCTTTTCTCATGCTAATTAACACTTTGCCATCTCTACAACACGTTGTGATATTAGTTTGAATAAAGCGGTTCAACTTTTGTCTTTCCTCCCTGGTATTGTTTTGGGTTGGTGCCCTGTTGACTAATAATACAAGGGAAGCATGAATCAAATGCATTCTGCAGACTGGAGCAACTTGTTCGCAGACGTTTGTGCGACAGAAAATCGAGTGATTGCATAAATGTGAAAATCAAGAGTTCAGTGTACCCAAATAAGCTGACACCAACTAAAGTAAAAAAGGAACAAAAACTCAAAGAGCTATCTGAAATACATTCTCCTAATCGACACTTTAAGTTATTAAATAGAATTTCCCTGACAGCAGGTAAAACATCAATGCAATCAGTGAAAATAAAGCTATGATATTCCGGAGCTTAAATAATTATAATGTAATAACATCACTTAGATGGAAGCTCTGAGCACACAGCACTCAAAGAAAATCGGAATGTCAAAGAGAGGAACAGGTAACTTTCATATTAACTAGGGATTCATTGCCTTGGGTTCTACCGAATTAATATTCCAGCCCAGCGAGAATTCAGTATTTAAAAATAGTCTGATACGGACGCCCGATAATCCTGCTCACAAAATTTTCTCATGATGTTCAAATACTTGGTTATTCAAGGATTATCTGTCAGTTTTTTATAAAAGAAATCAGTCACGTAATTCGCATTTCTTTTCTGATGTATTCGTCAAAATAAATATAAGACCAAGTAAGACAAAGAGATTCAGAACATATCTCGGATGACTGTTCGCAATGCCAACTAATATTTTATTGTGTTATGTTCACTCTGGAAAACTCAGAGCTCCGAGTGAAATATCGAATTATTTACATAACAGTAACATCACTTTTTGGTTAACGAAAACGATGCAACCTATAGCAATACATTCACAAATTTTCTGAAACTGCTCTTGATGTAAGTTCTAATACCTTGCAAACGTTAGAATCATCACGCATAAAGATTGTGCATCTGTGCACTTGCAAATGAGTTAACAGATCCTCACGTAGCATTTCCACATAAAAAGTACCAATCATGGTAGTGCCTGTAGGCAAAAATGATCATGAAGCAGTACCGGATGCTGAAATAGACTAGGCAGATATCTCATTGTGCTAATGGTGTATTTTTCATCAAACCTTTAGCCTTTTGGTCGTAGAATATGTGCTTCATATGATTCAAATTACCGCACAGTTGATTAATCGGAAAATAGAACTTGGCTCCAATTTTCGGTAGTCCATGATTGATGACACTTCGCAACTGCAGTATCTTCTTTTCCATAACTGATTTTTGTCTAGGTTTATGTGTAGGTTTATAAGACTGTAATCCAAAATCTTTGCTAAGACGTCGGGAAACAGTGATGATAGTAATATCGGACCATTGCAATATCAAACGGCTTTGATTTTCTTGTACGAACTCGTCAGAGAGCGCATAACCTTTCGCCTTATGGTATTGTCATCACGGTGGGTTGTTTTACCTGGATGTCCACGTCTCTTTCGTTCTCTAAATTCACTTGTATCTCGATATTTCGTGATAGCTTTATGAATAGCAGTCTTGCGTTCACCTTTCTGATATGTCACGTTTGGGTATCCTTCATAATATAAAGTCACTATTTGTGCCCTCTGAGTAGCACTTAATAATGCCTTTTATCCCATATTTCGCTATATAGAAAATACGTACAAAACTTGTCAGCATGAAAACCAAAAGAAAACTGACGCTAGTACGCTTCCCTTAACTCTATCAATAGCTTCCGCTGTAGGATGATGCAACACCGACAGGAAGTTGAGTAACACAAACAGTAGCTGACGTAATCGGCAGAAATCTCCTAATACCAACAGGTGGTCTCAAACTTTTGCGAATGGCTGTACATGAACAGAGTCGAAGCAACCTAATTTCTGACGGGATTAGCTTTTGCTCTTTGAAGGCAACTGTGTGTGTGTCACTCATGTAAAATAAAACTTGAAACGTTTAAAATATCTTCATGTTTGCTAAGAACAAGTCCGGATTTCCTGTTAGGCGCAATAAGCACTAGCTGGGGACCAGAAACAGCTGTGGGCCTCAAGCTGACGTTCAAACCTATGCTTCGCAAGTCCACTTTTCGGAATGTCGGCGTTGGGCTCTCGCCTCGCGAAGGAAAGATTACTTAGTGATTACAATATTCTATACAGTGCGGCTAGTACGGAAGAAAATCCGACATTTTGACTGGCTACCAAGTCGACCCATCAACTGAGTTCCTTCCCCATGCCTTTAAAGGAATTTCGTAATCGACTGGGCTATGCGATCCTATCATCCCTGTGTGTGTATGTGCTGCTTGCATATGTAGTTTATGTTAGGCCTTCGCTTGGTGACTGACAATTTGTGACCAAAATGATGGAAAGAAAATGTGACTTTAGTGAGTCAAAACATGAACAATCAGAAGTATGATCTCATCAAGCCACAGCAAATTCTATTGAGTCGTTTTTGGGCCGACTTATGCATCTAATCAGGAGAAAAACAAGTGGTGTCAAAAACAATGGAGGTGGATTTATTACAAGTGCATGAAGAACTACTTGTCCACAGTAAAGAAAACAAAATTGGATTATCAAAAAGAAGATGTGGAAACAAATTTTGCCTCGGCTGCATATGCAACTTCAAGGGAAATGAAAATCAAAATAAGTACTACTCTAAGCATCGAAACTGATACTTCAAGAACAAGCGTACAGGCAAATGATATAAGTTCAAATAACAAAATGATTCAGCTTTATTTGATTAATAAACCGAAAAATGTCGGTAATATTGAATGTTTGAAAATCGCGCATAAAAATCGCGACAGAGAATAGCATAGAAGATTTAATGAATCGCGCTTCTATTTCTTCAAATGTAATGGAACGAAAGAAGACAGGAGTGGTTAGAATCAGAAATATTGAAACAAAATGAGATATAATTCTACGACCCGTGGCGGAGAAACTACGCATTATTTTAAGAAGAAAATATTCCGAAAACGTTTATAGATATGACTTGTATCGGTCCACGAAAGAATTTTTTCAATCTGGATTTTAGAAGCTCAGATTTTGTGCAAATACATCAGAAGCATAAATTAACGCTTACGCCCCTGATGGCCAAAAGATTGCTTACCAAAAATTAAAAATTATATGCAAAACACTTCCATCCGAATCTGTATCAGGTGGGAAAAAAATTTGAAATCGGAATTTTAGAACTAGAGATATCTGGGAAAACGCAATTTACTGGTACATCCCCTAGCAGAAAATATATGCGTAACTTGAAAACGTGACTATACGTAAAATTATCTTCAACATAAATGGAATGGTAGTGTAAAATGATTTTCTCAATCTGTAGTTTAGAAGCAAATATATGGAATAAAATATATTTGAATTCGATATCATCTGCCTTCACATACTCTAGCTGCGAATTTGTACATTGAAAAAAAAATAAGAAACATCATTCGCATATTTCAAGTTTCCCAATGCAAAAAGGATTTTTTAGATCTGACTAATAGCTGCACAGGTACGTCGGCCACCGTCAGACAAACCGATAACATAAGCACCATCTTCTTTTACAAAAGACCTGCTAAAAACCACTTGAAGGTGCAATTGTTTGGGGTTTAGCGAAACACGTCAGTTGCTAATAACGGACGAAATTTCCATTTAAGATCTATGCATCTCGGTATACGGTACACTGTTGGTATCCGGGACCATATTACAATCGCAGTAGAAATCGGAACCGATAGATGGAAATACAAGCAATGTAAGTAAAGAAATGGCAGAAAATTGACATGCAGCACACCAACACCTATCACACAACTGAGTATTGCTCAATACACGTAGTGATAAGATACTTTCCGGAATCAGAAATGCAAAGAAATAGTAAAATTTTGAGCAACGCAAAATATATAACTAATTTTTTCCCATATATTAGCGACGAATATTTGGTAAATATGTTGAACAAATATAAGAAAAAAGGTTTTTTGTGGGTTTCCGAATATTACTCTAAAACATGAAAGGAAATGTAGCCAGACATTTGTTAAAACACCAAATTGTCTAAAATACCGTTCACATCCTAAAAAGTTTGGTTTGATCTTAATCTTCAATGTACAATGAATTAACAAGCAAACTGTTTCTCAAAGAATATGACACATTCTTCACATATTTGCTTTCGTTTACTTTCATTTATTGAATTTCACATTTTTAATATCGAGGATAATGCATTAAAAACGCTTCTTATTTTTGGGAATCAAAAAGCACAATTGGGCATAAGAGTGGTGCGTAACACTGTTTGGAGAAGCGACGTAGATATTTGTCCAAATATCTACGTCACTTTTCCAAATAGTCCGTTCCGCAAGGCATTACTAATTTATCGCCCAATTGTTTATTCAGTGATCCAAACACCTTTTACGATATCTTATGGAAATATTCCACATCAAATAAATATAATGTTAAAAATATACAGCGGCTTAAATTCAGATTTAACATCAATAGTGAAGTCGTGGTATAAGAAAAATTAATAGCGCGATTTGCTTTGGCATGCAGTCTAAAACATAATTTAATATAAAGCAACAGCCACGTGAAATGGCGGAATGTTTCATTATTCTTGCATTAATGTTTTGGGTCGAAAGGTGCATATCACCGTATCAGTCTTAAAATCCGAATCTGTGTTTGAAGTTTAAACTTCGTTTCCAATGACTTCGGAGCATTTGAATTCTATTCGTTTGCAGGAAATTAATTAAACGAATACGCCTTACTGGATATAGACGAGTAACTAAAATGGCTTTTAAATTACACGGTAAAGACAAAATTAAAATTCCATATGTATGTTACGTATACATATAGAAGACATGGTCGTTGCTATAAAATAAATTAAGAAAGAGTATTAAATATTCAGTGTTTCAAGGAAAGTTTTAAATTATGTTCCGATAAATGAGTCCTGAAAGAGTGTTTAAAAGGGTTAAGTGCAGAATTTCTGGAAATTCCGTTTGCAGAAAAATCAAAATATTTCGTGTGTATGACGAAACGTTATGCATTGGATAAATGTAATTTGATTTCCAATCCTACAAAACAATTACATGCAAGAAATCAAGTGTGAATGACAAAGTTCTTCTTTAAAAGATTACACGGAAAGAACACATCAAACATAAATTTACTTCTGCAAGACGTGTGGAATCTTTACTAATTCCTTGACCTTTTTTATTTAGATAAATTTCTAGGCCGTCAAAAAAGCAACAGATGCTATTTGCCCTAAAAGAAAGTACAGTAATATATCTGTTTTTCCTGTAAAAACAACTGTTTTTTGCTGTAAATTCTAAGCATTTTATAAAACATTTACGTCTTAGTATCTGGAGTAAATCCAGTATGACATAATACTTTTTCACATTCGAAATATCACTGATGAAGATCTAGTGGACATTTGAAAATTATTTTTTCCTTTGTAGATTTTTCATTTCTTTCTACATACTGATCTGAGTGCCAGGGGGATTAGTCTTTGTCCATCGTCTCTTCGGTAATGGAGCGGAAAATAAAGAACTACAGGGTGTCCACAATGTCTTGTTACCCCTGTATTAAGAAATGTAAGTGAGCTATGTATCTGTTGTATAATGTATGTGTTGAGTTATGATCTGTATTGTGTTTCTGTAGAGATTACGTACTGGAACAATGTGTGATACCAGCGAATACACCCTGGAACCGCGGATTGTTGTCAGTGTCTGGGTACACTAATGTCCACACACAGCGAAGACAATGCGTGACCGGCGTGCCGATTTCCGACAACGATTCGACAAACATGCCCCTCCAAAACAGACTATTCTGCGGTGGGAACATAAACTATTCGAAGCAGGCAACATCAAGGATTAAACCACGAACGGAAAGACCATCAACCAGAGTGCAACAGTATCAAGCGGTCGAAGAATCAGTTATCAGGTCACCGAAGAAGTCGCTTCGCAAACGATCAGAGGAGCTTGGAATACCGCGATCGACACTGCATAAGCACACGAAGAATGACCTGCATTTGCACGCATATCGCCCGATTTTCGTTCAGAAGTTATCAGACATCGATTTAAACCGCAGACGGAATGCATGTGCAATGATGCTTTAGACATTTGCCACAATCCCAAAACGTGGAAAGGTCATTTTCAATGATGAATGTGCGATATACCGCAGCTGTCGATCACGGAACGTTGTGTTCTGGTCCAAGGAAAACCGACATTATGTCGAAGAATTGGAACATCATCCTCCGCATGTCATGATATGGGCTGCAATGAAAAGTCGACATCTGTTTGTACCGTATTTCTTTGATGGTCCAGTGAATCAGACAACTTATCTGGACATGCTGCAAACCTGGTTTGTGCCACAACTTGGAAATCTTGGCATTCTGAATGATGTATGGTTCCAACAGGATGCGGCACCCGCCCATTACGCAATCTTTGTTCGTGAATACCTTGGTGAGGTCGTTCGGGATCGTTGGATCTGTGGAGGTTCAGCAGTGCTGCCCACTCCACTTGAATGGCCACCTCGAAGCCCAGAACTCTCAACATGTGATAATGCCCTTTGGGGTTTCATAAAGGAGGTTGTTGCACAGCAGTGCTACCAAAGCACTGATGAACTGAAACAAGCAGTGAGACGTGCTTTCTCTCGTACCAAAACGCAACTGTTTCGGAAAATGTCCCACAGAACATGGCGTAAAATTATTCTTTGTCACGAGAATTACGGAGCCCAAGCGGATCCACTGGATGTTTAAGGATGCCTCAACATACAGTATAACTCAACATATACATCATGCAACAGATACATAGCTCACTTACATTTCTTATTACAGGGGGAAACAAGACATTGTGGACACCCTGTACAAGGGAGGTAATGTCACATACTACAGTTTTGTGGCCGGTACTTCTGGATTGAGACGTGGAAAATAATTATTTAACGGTAGTCTTCGTAAAACCGGGCAACTATGTGAGCATTTCTATTTCGAGGGCGCAGAAAATTTTGGGTAATATTTGGCTAGGTACATCGGCAACTTAATGGTATAAAAGAGTTAAAACGGCAGTTTCTTTTGGCAAAGCTCTACATCTACGTAGCATAGGCATTAAAAATACACTTACCTAAAGGGATGGTTTACCAATTCAAACTCAAAATGAACACTAAACAATTATAGTAGGATGGAATACTTATATTTTTTGGAGAACACTGCGTTCTTTTCACTTGCGTTACTATTGCAATTAATTATACAGTATATCCCTTTAAAATTCAGCTCTCGTATAAGTGAGCCAGAACTGTAAGAGGAAGTACGTTTCTGTTTAGAGAACAAACTGTAAAGTAACAATTAATACCATGTTAATAGAGAACAACAGGAATTTCAAGGATGATGAAAAAAGATGTCAAGGTAATTCATTACATACAAAATCCTGGAAACATACGTATTTGTATTCTTTCACAGAAATGTTTGTGAAGCGCACAATGCAGAGAGAACCAGTGGAGAGGGGAGTCGATGCTGTCAATTAAATGCAAAATATGTACTTTTTTCCGTCGTATAGGATCTTTTCCTTGTGTATGGTGTGCATGAAAGAATATGCGAGCTTTGCATTGTCTATGAGCTTTATACATCGGTTTTATCATCTCACAGACACTAAATATATGTGTAAATATGTACTTCATGCTAAAACATTCGTTCTGAGATTGTGTTTTTTCGATTTTTCTTATGTTAATTATTAAGGATTGCAGTGTCTTCTAAGATCACAGATCACATAGGCACCTATCAAATTTTGTTGTAAAGTGATCCCAGAAGCATTGGGTCGCCACACGTAGAAGACAGTGATTCCTCAGTATGGATGGAGTATGCGCTAAGGAAAATCTTTGCCATTGTTTAGCAACTGATATGGTGTTGAGGTCACACATACTCTGGAATAAAACTTTTTGTAACTTATTCACATCGATAAACAGTTAATACAAATCAATTTCAACAACGAATGCCCACAATGCTTAACTACACAAATCTCAGAATAAACCTCTCAAGTGGGAAAACAGCATAAGGTCAGTCATCTGAAACAGCAACATTCGTTCATTCTTCTATGAAACTTCAGTAATTCCTTATTAAAAATACTGTCATACAAACTATGACAGGGTTTAGGTATGTATAGCAATTTTTTTATTTAATGGGCTATAAAAATTTCCTTCACGCTAATTTGAATAACATTTAAATCATTTTTAAATCAGTTTCAGTAGTACGTGTGCTAAAACCGGAAAGCTAAATATTTATCTCATGTCATTTACTACACGCAAATGTTCAACACACACTTTAGTTCTACAGCTCTCAAAAGAAAACATTAAGACCTTACACAATATGCATTTATTTTTCTTGAATCGTAAATCCATCTGAAATTGGGCAGTTTATCTCATTTCCTGTTAACCAAATATGAAAGCCTTTATGCCGTAAGAGAGCGTTTATAATGACAAAGTAATTCACATAATTTGTGGATTTTGTGACATATATTTGCAGATCGCAATTGTAATTCCTGTGGAACCGACCTTGTAAATGATTCATTTACCATTCTTGAATAAAGGATTGGTTTTTAGTTTTCCTGTTATTACAAATAATTTGTTGTGCCCATTTTGTCTCCAAAGCATGCAGTTTTCTATCCTATAGAAAGAAAAACAGTATATACCATTTTCATGAGTTTTGTTTTTCTGAACTTTGGTTTTCAGAAAAAAGAATATATTTCCAATCTGCTTTCTTGCGCTTTGTCCACAGATATTTTTCATTTCGTTCCGGTGTTTAACTAACTAACGCGTGGGTGCCATAGGGGTTGCCGGTAACCTCAGATTCAGTCATACATGAGTACAAGTTGCTTCCTTTTGTTTGTTCGTGTTTAACTTCATTTTCACAGGTTGTTTCTTGCCAGAATATGTTTAAAAAATATTGCCTTGGAGTTACATGTGCTGTTACATTTGATGGACCGACTGTCTTGCATTCTTTTTGATGATAGTAAAGTTGCATGTTCCTCTCTGCGCGCTAACACCTCCATTTTTTCCAATTTTGTAAGAAATATAACTTTTCATTGCTTATAAGTTCTTTCGAAAGCAAAAGCAAAAAATAAATAATTAAATAACAATGTTTAATATCAAGTCATTCAAATTTGGAAGATGTGAATTCGTTTATTAGTGTAAATATGACAAGGATGTACGTCAGATAATATCCAAAAACTTGAAAATTTCGTCGTCCTGGAGCGGTAATCGAACCCGCATCTCCACGATAGCGCCTGACCATGCTAATCACTACACCACCCAGAATGACCAAGTTTCAAGTTTCTGATTAATTTGAATATGACCATCTCACGATTCGCTAGTCGAAGCAACCGGCATTTATATATAGCGACAATGGTACAATGGTGTAGTCCCCTATTTCATTCACTGATATTCTGCGCCTCCGGGCAATCATCGGCATGAATTAGAACCTTCACATTCGATATATATGAAAGTTGCTTGCTTCGACTAGCAAATCCTGTGATGGCTATATTTAAATCAGTCGGTAACTTGAAACTTGGTCGTTCTGGGTGTTGTACTAGTTAGCAAAATCAGGCGCTATTCCGGAGATGCGGGTTCGATTTCCGCTCCAGGAAGACGAAATTGTTAAGTTTTCGGATATTATCTGAATTAACATCCCGTGTCATATCTAAACCAATAAACGGAATCACATCTTCCAAATTTGTATTATACAAAGGTGTAATCCTGTATTTTATTCGTTGATATTCTGCGTTTCCGGGCAATCATGGGAATAAATCCCAAAACTTCTAGATTAGCTAGCTGTATATGAAGCCGGTTGCTTCGACTAGCAAAACCTATGTAGGTTACAATCAAATACATCGGAAACTTGAAACTTGGGCGTTCTGAATTATGTAATGTAGTGATTAGTATACTGAGGCGCTACCCTGGATACGCGGGATCGATTCCCGCTTCAGGACGGCGAAATTATCAAATTTTCGGATATTATCTGACTTAACATCCGTGTCATATTTACACCAACAAACGGATTCACATCTTCCAAATTTGTGTTGTACAATAGTGCAATCTCGTATTTCATTCATTAATCAAGTAATGCACTTGCTTTCGGAGTTCCTAGTGTTCATCCAAACATATGATACCAACCAAATCATTTTTGTTCGTCAAATCTGTACGATGATTTTCTTTTGTTATATATTAATATAGGAAAAATTTTTGTCTCGTATAAGCTTTTTCCTACTTATTCGTTTTCAAGTAACTAATAATAAGTTTTAACATTATCAATATAAAATGGACACAAACTCTTTTCCCATTATTTATTGGGTAATCAATTCTTTGTTGCAAATGTCTGCGTACTGAGTCATGTACCGAATCAAAATCTTATGTTAGAGTTATTTTATACGTTTAGAGGTACCGTTGTAGTGATAAGGAAATCTTGCATAAATAACAACGCAAATTCACAAATACCAGTTGAATACGACATTATATACACTGATGGAAAACCAAATCCCAACACCAAGAAGGGGTTGTGTTAGATAAATGACAGTTGGTAGTCGGTGAGAGTACATCCGTAAGATGACGTCTATGCAAATTTCGCGCTCGGCGCATACGTGTGGCGCTAGTAGCGCCCCTCGGAACATGCAAAGCAGGTTTGCTGTAAATACGCGCTGTAACGTTTGTGAGCGTTAGTTGTCGTCGAGATTCCACGTAGTGTATTTATGTTAGTCAAGAAATCCTTTAAGAATACGAAGAAGCCATTATCAGCAGCTCACCGAGTTTGAACGAGGTCGTGTAATAAGGCTACGAGAAGGTGGATCTTCGTTCAGCAATATTGCAGAACGACTTGGCAGGAATGTAGCCACTGTGCATGATTGTTGGCAGCGGTGTTCAAGGAAAGGTACTGCCTCAAGAAGACCGGGTTCCGGCCGGCCACGTGGCACTACTGAGAGGAAAGACTGCCGAGTACGGCATATGGCCGTGGCGCATCGTACCGCGTCTGCGGCAGCAATTCGAGCTCCAGTTGCCAATACAGTGACACAACGAACTGTTAAAAAACGGCTACTTGAAGGACAACTCCGAGCCAGATGCCCTGTAGCGTGCATTCCACTTACTCTAAACCACAGCCGTTTGCGACGTCAGTGGTGTCAAGCTAGAGCTCATTGGAGGACAGAGTGGAGATCTGTTGTGTTTTCTGATGAAAGCCGGTTCTGCCTGGGTGCCAGTGATGGCCGTGTGTTGGTTAGAAGAGGCCAGGTGAGCGCCTGCAACCAACCTGTCTGCGGCCGAGACACACTGGACCTACACCTGGAGTTATGATCTGGGGAGCAATTTCCTATGAAAGCAGGAGCATTCTCGTGGTTATCCCACGCACCCTGACGGCACAGCTGTACTTCGGTCTGGTGATTCAACCTGTTGTGCTGCCATTCATGAACAGCATTCCAGGGAGTGTTTTCCAACAGGATAACGTTCGCCCGCATACCGCTGTTGTAACCCAACATGCTCTACAGAGTGTCGACATGTTGCCGTGGCCTGCTAGATCACCAGATTTTTCACCAATTGAGCACGTATGGGACATCATTGGACGACAACTCCAGCGTCACCACCAACCAGCATTAACCGTCTCTGTATTGACCGACCAAGTGCATCAGGCATGGAACTCCATCCCACAAACTGACATCCAGCACCTGTACGACACAATGCATGAACGTTTGCGTGCTTGCATTCAACATTCTTTCGGTAACACCGGTTATTAATGTACCAGCATTTGACATTTAAAATGGCTATTCTCGCGCTTACATTAAGCTGTGATCTTGAAACCTTAATCGATTAAATATGTTACCTATACAAATGTATTGCCGCCATTTCACTCCTCTACAACTATTTTTTCGTGGTGTTGGGTGTTTTTTTTTCCGTCAGTGTAATTGCATATAGCACATGTCTAAGCGAAATACTGTCGTAAGGATTTTGTTTAAACCGGAAGCTTTTCCGTCAAAACATCAGTACTTATTACTTCTCTATTTCAAATTTCTTATAAAATTGACTACACTTTTTTAATCGGTGGAAATTGAAATAAAAATGAATAACTTAATTTTTTTTTTTTTTGATTGGAGGTTTAACGACCACCGTGAGCCACTCAATGGGCTATAAGCAGTCGCCCGTCCCTAATTTAGGGTCACTGGTTCCAGGGAAGGGAGAGAGCCAGTGCCGTAAGACAAACACAACATCCATGCCTCACCGGGATTCGAACCCGGATCCCGTTCGGACGAATGATAAGAGGCCAGCGCCTTAGACCACTGCGCCACCGGGGCGGCAAACAACTTAATTTTATTAATAATTCAATGCGTTTGGAAACGCATATTTAAAGTTTCTTTCGACAACCATATATCAATTAATAGTTATGAATTATGCAAGCGTATGGTAGTTGTGCATTTGTAAACTAATTTCACACAAATAATTTGAGCAGAGCCGTTTATCTGTTATAAACCTACGAAAGTATTTCTTGCCTCGAATACAAGGAAAAGATCAAGGTAAGGTATTCAACGTAATATGGCAAAAGGAGATTGCTAAAATGCCGGAGTAAATTTAGTTCATGCTAATCAAGTCCTATCTTTCGAAATGTGAAAAAAAACAACTAGAGTACAAAGAAATATTGTGAATTCGAATGCTATTTACCGAAAAAGTTATCATTTATCCTTGTTGTTTTCCACGCTATGGTGTCCACAAGCTGCATAATTGAAGGTCAAATTATCTTTATTAAATCCGAAAGATGTGGTTACAAATGAATAGCTAATGCATGTGGTTAAATTCATTGGTTATTGTAGTCTTACATTTTACATTGCAGCTTTGTCATTCAATGAATACTTTTAAATTTGAAAGAAATATACTTTTTTTAATGAGAATCATGAAAACCGATCTCTAAGACTAATTGTTAAAAAGTGAAGTCTCGACTTCGAAAATTTTATAGAATTAATTTTAAAAACACACATTAAATGCTTATCATTACTTTTAAGTATTTTTATTTAATGGGATAGTAGAACTGGGGGTTTACTCACAGGAAATTCAAAAGTAGAAAACTGTTTCTCAGGAAGAGCATTTGCTTTGTCCCAAAGTTTGCAGTACGTTTTAAGTAAAATTTAATATAATAAATTTTAATCAGAAAACCAATAGGCGAAGTTCAATTGTTGTTGACATCGAAGCAAAGATTGCTCTCGCAACCTCTGCTTTGATGTACCATTTATCTACAAAGGCAGTTCTATGAATTCTGAGAATAAATTCACACAACATAAGAACTATGGGTACAGCAAAATATATGTCATTCTTTATAAAAGTAACTTCCCTCGGATGATGTGCAACTGTCCAATCGTTCAGTCCACTTTTCAAAGCATGTGACGAAGTCAGTTTGTGGAAACTGCTTTAGCGAACCCAGTAAAGCTAGAACAACGTCAGCATCTGTGTTGAATGTCGGGACTTGGAACTTCTACTTCATTGTTAGACACAAAAATAAATTGCACGGGGCGAGGTCAGGACAGTAGGCAGGCTGTCGCATCATATAAGTACTGAGTTTCGTAAGAAAGATTCGAACACAAGCAGCTACATGTGGGAAGGCGTATCATCGTGTAGGGTCTACTTGCCCACTGGTTCCACTTGCTTAATCGATACGTGCGAATGCAGACGCTTCAAGACTGAAATGAAATATTCCGCATTCAAAGTAATTTCTGGAGGAACGCCATGCTGGTTGATTACACCTTTATAATTAAAGAAATATATCATCATAACCTTCCCAGCTGATTTTTTTGGCGGAGTTCATTTGGAGGAGGCAAGCTTGTGTGTTTCCAGACGTTCGTTGCGATCTTCATGAGGGGGTCAACATAGTAGTCCCATGTTTTATCGTCAGTTATTACTGTGTTTAGATAGTTTGGACCCTTCGCAATCATTTGTTTCCACTCATGACACACCGAACTCAGGCTAACAGTTGTTCTCGCTTTAAGTGATGTGATATCCATCGGGAACTCCAACGATGCAGCAGAAATTCGTCACGCAGAATGCGGAATGCCGACTGTCTTGAAATATGAGATAACGCCGCTACGGTTTCGCACGTCATTCGTCGATCTTCTGGAAGAATCCCCCAAGCTGTGTTAACGATATGCTGTGTAACAACAATTTCATGTCGACAAGGCCTTGGAGCAAGTTCTACAGACAAACAGTCTTTTTTGTGATCATGGCGCCATCTGAAAGTCGTTGACTCACCCAAACATTTAGCTTTGTAAGATTTTTTCATTATATCAACTGTTTCTTTAGCAGTATTTCCCAAACGATATAAAACTTTTTCGCACAACGCATTTCAATTCTTAACTCTGGATCACTCACTTCTATAGTTGTACGGCGAAATGACCTTAAACAACTGCGCAAGAAGAAAACCAGAATCGTCTGCCACGGCTGATAGCCGTTGCCATTTATACTTCCATAATGCAGTTAGTTGTCAACGTATTTTTTTCATCCTTCGCACTGTTGCCAACGCATAAAATATGACTCTCAGTGTTTATGGAATGGCCTTTGCGGTTGAATGTTTACTACAAAACAATATTCCTTCCCGAAAAAAAGAAAAAATATGTCCTCAGAAGAAAAGGCACAGAATTTCGTAATTTATGCATTCGTGGGGTGCTCATTATTACGTGTTGTAAGATAATATCAATAATGCTTGCTGCTGTAAAAGATCGTTCTCCATAGGAAATGCAGATCATTCTCCATAGGATGAACCTGAAACTACTAAGCAGCTGCAACGGATATGGGTCGAGTTACTCATGGAAAACGTTTTGCACCGTGTAGAATCAGTTCCGTTCTAGGAGTCTGCGAGTTGTGATCGCACAGGTAGGTGGACTAATACGCTATTGGGCACGTGTTTCTAATGCAAAGGCAACTCGGTGTAAAAACACACTCTTAGCCAGCAAGGTAACTTTGTAAAATCAGTTACGTCCTAGGAGTCTGCGAGTTGTGATTGCAGGTAAATGGACTAATACGCTATTAGGTACGTGCTTCAAATGCAAAGCCAATTCAGCGTAAAAACACACTCTTAGTTAGAAAGTTAACTTTGTAAAATCAGTTCCGTCCTAGGAGTCTGCGAGTTGTGATTGCACAGGTACATGAACTAATACGCTATTAGGTATATGTTTCTAATGCAAAGCCAACTCAGTGTAAAAACACACTCTTAGTTAGAAAGTTAACTTTGTAAAATTAGTTACGTCCTAGGAGTCTGCGAGTTGTGATTGCACAGGTAGATAGACTATTACGCTATTAGGTACGTGTTTCTAATGCAAAGCCAACTCAGTGTAAAAACACACTCTAAGTTAGAAAGTTAACTATGTAAAATCAGTTCCGTCCTAGGTGTCTGCGAGTTGTAATTGCACAGGTAGATGGACTAATACGCTATTAGGTACGTGTTCTAATGCAAAGCCAACTCAGTGTAAAAACACACTCTAAGTTAGAAAGTTAACTTTCTAAAATCAGTTCCGTCCTAGGAGTCTGGGAGTTGTGATTGCACAGGTAGATGGACTAATACGCTATTAGGTATGTGTTTCTACTGCAAAGCCAACTCAGTGTAAAAACACACTCTTAGTGAGCAAGGTAACTTTGTAAAATCAGTTCCGTCCTAGGAGTCTGCGAGTTGTGATTGCACAGGTAGATGGACTAATACGCTATTAGGTACGTGTTTCTAATGCAAAGCCAACTCAGTGTAAAAACACACTCTTAGTTAGAAAGGTAACTTTTTCATAACTTTTTCTAAAACTGTCATACTTGATTCCCACATGTCTAACTTTAGGAAACTACTGTCTAATTTAGGTTGATATGCCTTTGCCATCCCCTTTATTAATCTCTAGAACGAATACTTTAGCAATTTTATTGATACTCACATGAAATACATTTCAAGTGTGTATGTTTTTAAATCATTTTGAGAACACTCTAAAACAAGATTATTATAAACACAGGAAAACATAATCCCTTTAATGCAAGCAGTTCAATTTTACCAACCCATGTCAGAAATATCATTTTAATTTACTTCTCATCTCAGAAGATCTTTTCAGATAATCTTACCAATAGATTTCTTTTCGAGTTAAAGGATGATTATTCAGTATGAATAATCATCGATGATGGATGATACCAGAGCAGCTCAGATGCCTTTCGTTAAGAAAAGTCCTGAACCTGATTACAGCACAGATATAAATCCTGTTAAGAAAGCAATGTGCATTACCACATCCGGTGATAAATGTTAACGTTGTTATTTTTAAAATTTATTACTCCAGACGATATCTCCGTATTTATATTCGTAAAATTTCAAATGTTTCTTACTTCGAAAACACTATTACCAGCAGTTTTTCATAAATGTAACCTTGACCATCTCCTCGACAGCAAACAGAAGTCTTGCGATCACTTCCTTAATATCTGGCAACGCATAATCATGCATTTTCGAGGAAAAACGAAATAGAACCATCAGTAGCAAAATTAATTGTTGACAACTCAACTGTAATTTATTTTCAAAATAAATTACTGCATATTTCTTCAGTAACTATGGACATGCATACTTACTGAGTACGAGATATGAAAGTAGTTTCTTACATTGACGGCAGAGTTAATTTCAAAGTTTGATACATTACTTAGCTTTAGATGATTTGAGGTAGGTAATCAGTCAATAGGCTATTTTATCTTTTAATACCTCATTTGTCCAAGTACACTATCTACCAACACGTAATTGGACACCTGTGATAGCAAAGGAAAATTAAGTTTATTCACCTTCAATAGTTGGTGGAGCCTACACGAGCGGCAATTATAGCTGAGACCCTCCGGGGCATACTCTCAACAAAGCGTTGTACGACGGCTAGCGGTATTCAGACGGTGGGTCACCCCATAAGTCGACACCCCAACTTGTCCCAGAGGTGCTCGATAGGGTTAAGGTCCGGGCTCTGCGCAGGACAGTCCATTCGATTAACCCCATTGTCACCATACCAAGCCATGGTGGACCTCGCATCATAACAGGTGGCATTGTCATCCTGAAAGTAACATGGATCCACCCCTTAAAACTGCTACAAGGTAGGAGCACATGGTCATCCAAAATGATGCAGTAGGTCTCGGCGTTGAGTCTACCAGGAATTGCGACCATGGGTCCCGTGCCATACCAGGAGAAACACCCCCATAGCATAATTCCACCGCCGCCTAACTTCACAGTTCGCACAATACATTCCGGCAGGATGCGTTCTCCAGGCGGACGCCAAACCCAGACCCTGCCTTCCGAACGGTAGAGGGTGAACCTTGATTCGTCACTCTAGAGAACCTGTTTCCACTTTTCAACGGTCCACTATTGACGTTCATTGCACCGCGTTAGCCGAGCAGCGCTATTTGACTTGGTGATCAAAGGCTTGTGGGCGGTAGCACGTCTATGATAACCGAGAAGATGGGCTTCCTTACGGATGATATTCATTGAAAGAAGACTCCCGGATGCCGGTTGAAACTCCTCGCGGATGTGACCCATCGATTTGGTGCGGTTCTTCCGAATTACTCTGGCCAGCACCCATCGGTCTCTAACTCCCAGTTTTGTGAGTCTGCTGGGTCGGGGCACATTCCGACAGTCACCTCTCATCTTCCACTTGCCAATCACGTAGGCCACTGTCGATTTTGTGTACTTCAACTCGCTGGTTATGTCACGTATGGATCGGCCATTTCTGTGTTACCCGACGATTGCACCTTTCTTGAAATCAGAGAGCTCCGAACTGCGTGGCATCTTGCATGCGACTTGTTGCGTAGTTGTTTCCCCCACGATATTTAACGGCGGCGGCCGTGACGTGTATCAGGACCGCAGTTATCGTCGATTGCAGGGGTGTCCAATTACTTATTGGTAGATAGGGTATCATATAACGTGTTGTTCCACCTAAGCAATGACAAAAAAGTGAAATTTTCTCAGTTTCATTCGTTTTCATTTGCTGTAAAACAGCGAACTTCTATCTTGAGACGCAAATGGAGTATTTTGAATTTTAGTTGAAGATTATACAACCCAGTGTGTTGTATATTTAAGGAACAAGTGAAATTGTTTTCGTTTTCCAGTCTGGTGGTAGTCACGTCGAGAATATGTGATCCTGTCTTCTCCGTTTAGAGAGCTTCTTTATAGGAAAACTAATGGTCCGCAAAAGGCGATTTGTTTTAATACACATAGTAAAGTTGTATTCAAAATATGTAATTCTTTTTCTGCATTAAAACGGAGTACATATTTTCTATATAGAAGGTTTACCTAATTGAAATGTCTTTAGTATTCATTTGAATTAAAAATGTATCTATGATATCGTTAACAGCATAAGGTTCATAGGGAATCTCTTGGTACTGCAAGCGATGTCAGCTATATTCTATCGATATCTTAAAGAAGTTTACGTTCCTCAATGGCTGGTATTTCGTAGCGCGTCAGAATGGTGTGGAAAATTTGTAAATTGGCTCGTTGCTTTGAGGGTAAAAAACGCTGTTTGGGCTTTGACATAAATATTTGAAGGAGTCAGACCTATGTGTTTGCATCAGTGTGCTGCAAACAACGCGTACTACAGTATTCAGCAGAGAATACACGCGTACATCAACGTGAGACTATAGTTCCTAAAATAATCTCACGTTAAGGGCTAATTTCCAATTGTGGGTGTTTTCTAGCTCCTTGTTCTTTTATTAATAGTATTATTGAACAGAAATTTCCATACAACATAGTTAAATGACAGTTGATACGCTGCAATACACACAAAAAAAAGGAATGCCATTACTACATGTAGAGGAAACATGCCCATGGAAGCATGGAAATCCGAAAGAGATGAAGCTAGAGTCGCGTATTTCGAGGAGCTAATAAAGACCGTGATTGCACCGTACAACGATATAGCTCACACAACGAGCCCTCATCCTGTTTTCCTGGCTTCGAATTACAGTTCTAGAAATACGCGCCATTCCTGGACCAAGCTGCATAGGAGTCCCGGGAGAATTATGTGAATTGCCTGCCTGCTTACCTAAGCTGTACTTAGAGTGTCCGAGATATGTTCAATCGGGTTCAAGTCCGGAGAACTGGTAAACCGCAAAATGTTGTGAATATCCTCACCATCCAGGTATTCGTAGACTAGCCTAAATGTGCCCTGAAATGCCACAGCCATGTGTCTAAGATGTTATTATATCATCAAATAAAGGCCACAGCTCTTTCCACGTTTATAAGTGAGTCACGGAAACATTCTCATCGGCCGCCACCGGAAATCGAACCCAGGGTCTTTCAGTTCCGCACTGGACATACTTCCACTGCACCACAACTGCCCCGAAATTCTCTAGACTCACATACGACAAACTGCCAAACCACTGGTAGGTTGCTTCTTTGGAGCTCCGCACAATGCTGGGGATTCACCAAAGTTGAACAGCAGCAACTGAACAAAAGTTTTCCGTAACTCACTTAAAAACCTGGAATGAGCGATGACTTCTATTTGATATTCCTAATCCACGTCAACTGTTTATTCATTATTCATTTGACTATTCATTATTATTCTAGTTATTTGTTCAGTTGCTGCTGTTCAACTTTGGTGAATCCGCAGCATTGTGCGGGGCTCCAAAGAATCAACCTGCCAGGTGGCTTTACAGTTGGTCATACGTGAATCTATCTGGTAATATCGAGGGAGCTGTGGTGCAGTGAAAGCATGTCCGGCGCGTAACTGGAAGACCATGGGTTCGATTCCCGTGGCGGCCGATGAAAATTGTACCGTGACTCCCTTATAAACGTGGAAAGAGCGATGACTTCTATTTGATGTTCCAAATCCACGTCAACTGTGTATTTATTGTTATTATATCTGTATTGTGTAGGAGTCACGTGCCGCCTGGTAACACGTGCAGCGACGTTCGTCCATCCAACACCAAATAAGCCCAAACCAGATGTCCTCAGCCACCGTACTGATTAATTTCTAAAATCTGCGTGGGAGAATCCGTACTTCGGCTGTTATCGAGAATCCCAGTTTAACGTGTACCGGGACTAGTCAGAAGTGGGGGTGAAGTCGTACCACATTTTTCACAGATTCACTTGAAGAGATTTTCCAAGCTTTTCATAGTTTCGTCGTACATTGTCGCTGTCATTTTAGTACGGCATTTAGGAAAATTCATTGTGTTTGTGTTATGACTATGTCCGTCCGTCTGCGGACATCACATCTCTTCATTTGTTCGATTTCAAAAATTCGTTTTGTACTGGAAAGCTAGAAATGTAAAAACGACGATCCTTGCTTCTCTGATTTCCTACGATGCACAACGTTGCCACCGGAGTGGAAGATCCAGATGCTATCAGCTTCAAAATACATGTTATTCAATATACCAGTTTGAATATAGTGCGACGTTTTTTCCGTAAAAATGTCCATCCGAAGTCTATAATCGCATTATATGCGCATCTTACTATTTTCAAATGAAAATATTTGTAAATTCCGACGGAAGCCTATTTTGCACCACGTTAGGACTGTGCCGGCCGACGGACATGGACGGGGAAACTCCGTTTTCGTCTAATAATAAACTGAAGGGCAAAACGTGAATCGTGTGTGATGATTTTTGCGCTTGAGTGTCACTGAAACGCTTGATCATTACAACGGAAATTTGGGTGTCATCATTCTTGGTCTCGCGGCTTCCATTCAGATATCGTTCAAGTGGAAGGGTATGACATTACTTCACAGTAGGAGATCATATCCAGAAAAATTTTATAGTTTTAAGATAACAGAAAATAATCATTGTTGAAAATAAATCTGCCCACCGACGATTTTCAGACTCTTTGGCGAACTGCCAAATTACAAGAAATATCAAAAAAGAAATATGAGTCAGTGAAGAAGCCTTGCTGCCGATATATGTTTGCAAAAGAACACTAGAAATTAGCTGTAAAATGTTATGCAAATATAGATAAAAAGTTACAATTAGGTTCCAAACGAAACTCTATATCATGCTCATCTCACATTTTATATCTACAAATTTTTAACGGTATATAAATATATTAGAGACAAAAGAAAAGAATGAAAACGCATAGAAACTGCTTTCCCATTGTGATTTGGGAATATAATTTGTCATCTTCATGTTTTTCCAGTGACAGTACATTCATCATCATCATCATCATTGTCAACCATTATCAATCAACTGCTGGACGAAGCTCTCCCCAAGTTTCCTCCACAACGGTCTGTCTTGTGCCAGTCTCCTCCTTGTCACTCCCGCATACTTTCGAATTTCATCCACCCATCTACCAAGTTGTCTTCTTCTGGGTCTTTTCCTGTCCCTTGGAATCCAATTTAAAATTTCGGCTGTCCATCGATGGTCTGTCCATCTGGCAGTATGTCCAGCCCATTGCCATTTCAGGGATTTAACTCTGATCATGATGTTTTCCACTCTTGTCATTTTTCGGATCCACGAGTTCCTCTTCTTATCTCTCCTGGTTACACCAAGCATGCACTTCTCCGTGCTTGTTTGAGTTGTCTGCAATCTTTGTATGTCTCTTTTAGTTAAGGTCCATATCTCTGCACCATACGTAAGCACCGGAAAGATGCACTGATCAAACACTTTTCTTTTAAGACATAATGGCATATTGCTCTTGAAAATTATGCTGTTTCTTCCAAAAGCTCTCCAGCCAAGTTTTGTACGCCGATTAATTTCTTAATCAATGTGACCCTCACTTGATATCTGCTGTCCAAGATGAACATACGTGTCTGTTATCTCCAGCTTTTCTCCATCAATCGATAAATCTTCATTTCGTGTAAAAGCATTGAACATCACTTTTGTCTTTTGAAAGTTCATTTTTAATCCCACTTCTTTACTCCTGTCAGCAAGTTCCTGGATCATACTCTGCAGCTCTGATGGGGTATTTGCAAAAATGACTACGTCATCAGCAACACGAAGGTGGGTTAGATAATCTCCATTAATCTTTATCCCTTTGTTTTTCCAGTTCAGTGATTGAAAGACATTTTCCAATGTGGCATTAAAGAGCTTCGGAGATATGGTGTCACCATGTCGCACTCCTTTTCCAATTTTTATCTGTGTTGTATTTTCAAACAGCCGAATCTTTGCACTTGCATTTTCATAGATGTTATTAATAAAATTAGTGTATGCATATTCAATACCGCGGGATTTCAGAGCCATTGTAACTGCTGATGGTTTCACCGAATCGAAGGCTTTTTCATAATCGATGAAAGCCATGCACACTGGAAGTTCATATTCCCTCGCTCTTTCAATTAGTTCTCTCAGTACGTGGATATGATCTATTGTGCTGTAGCCACTCCTGAATCCAGCTTATTCTCTCGGTTGAGCCATGTCCAGTGTCACCTTCAAGCGGTGTGAAAGAATTTTAGTGAAGATTTTATAAACCACTGATAGGAGGCTAATAGGTCTGTAGTTCCTGAGATCATCAATATCAACTTTTTTACGTAGCAGGATCATTGTAGCGTTGTTCCAATCCTCAGCAATCTTCCCTTCATTAAAGCATCGAGTGAAAGTTTGGCGAGTACTGTTTCGATTTCTCCATTTGCTTCTTGTATGATGTCTACAGTAATTCCATCTTCTCCTGGAGCTTTTCCCCGCTTCATGTTCTTGATTGCATGTGCAACTTTTGCTGGGAGGACTGGAAGAACTGTGGGGTACTGGTACCTTTCATGATGTCTGGAGTACATGTACCATCCCTTTCATATAATTTGGAGTGGAAATCTTTCACTCTTGTCAAAATTTCGCCTCTATTTCTTGTTACAGAACCATCTTCTTTCGATGGTTCTGTAACAAGAAATAGAGGCGTTTTCAATTGCTTTGGTTGTTTTCAATTGCTTTGCTCACTAGTTCACAGTTGAATTTCCTTACGTCTTCAGCGATACGTTTTCGTACTGTCTTGCATAGCTCTATATATTCCACTTTGGAAGTCACATCTTCTTTAGTTTTCCTCATCTCTCTTCTTTTTTGCATCAACATTTTTGTTTTTCCTGATAATTTGTTCACATGCATCTTTTTCTTAGACCCAGCTAATTTTGTTGCTGTTTCGGTAAGAGCTTTGGTTACTTTTCTGTTAACTTCAGAAATATCCACTTCTTCCGATGTTAGGCATTCTAAAGCAGAGAATCTGTTCTTCAGTTCTAACTTGAAGGTATTATGGCGTTTTTTAAGGTTGGTTATGTCAATACATTTTGTTTGTCTTATGAGCTTGGCACGTTCGAGTTTAGTGTTGAGGTGCATCTTACATCTCACCAATCTATGGTCACTACCTGTGTTGAACTTGTTTAGCACGCTGCAGTCTTTTATGATGAATTTTTTGTTACACATAATAAAATCAATTTCACTTGTCGTCCCATTTGGATGTCTCCATGTCCATTTCCTGTGGGGCTTTTTCTTGAAAAAGGGAGTTCAAGACGGAAAACCTTTCTGCCTCTGCAGACTGTACGAGAGTATTTCCACGCTGGTTTCTGTTTCCGTGACCGAATTTACTTACTGAAATTTCATTCTGTTGCAGTTGCCCTATTTTTGCATTGAAATCTCCTAATGCAAAAATACATTATACATATTTATAAATTCATTTTCATAATTTTCAACGATTATCAATCCACTGTTGGATAAAGGTATCTCCAAGTTTCTTTCACAATGTATGTCTTGAGCCGCTCTCCTCCATGTTACTGCGGCATCCTTTCGAATTTCTACCATTCATCTCTCATGTGGCCTGCTCCTGGGTCAATCCCTGTCCCTTGGAATTCAGTCTAAATTTTCGGTTTTTCATCGATGGCCTGTTTTTCTGGAAACATGTTCAGCCCATTGCCATTTCCTTATTTTACTCTGAACACTATGCCTTCCACTCTTGTCATTTTCCTTATCCACGAATTTCTCTCATAATATTTCCCAGTTACAGCAAGCACAAACCTCTCCTTGCTCCATTCAGTTCTCTGCAGCCTTTGAATATCTTTTTAATTAAGATCGACGTCTCTGCTAAATATATAAGAGCTGGAAGGATGCATTGATTAAACTCACTTTTTTTAAGACGTAAAAGCATATTGCTTTTGAAAATTGAAGTGTGTCTTCCAAAACCTCTCCATGCAAGTTTTATACGCCGATTAATTTCCATATCAATCTGACCTTTGCTTGATATCTGTTGCCCAAGGTAAATCTAGATTTCGGTTGCTTCGAGCTTTTTCCCATCAATCGCAAAATCTTCATTCCCTGTAAAAGGATTGTGCATCAGTTTTGTCTTCTGAAAGTTCATTTATAATTCCACTTCTTTACCCTTGTTAGCGAGTTCCCGGATCATACTCTGCAGTTTTGAATGGGTCGTTTGTAGTTGCAAAAATGATTACGTCATCAGCGAAAGGAAATCGCATTAAATAATCTCCATTAATCTTTATTCCCTTGTTTTCAAAGTTCAATTATTAAAAGACACCTTGCAATGTGGCATTGAAGAGTTTGGGAGACATGATGTCCCCTTTTCTCAATCCCTTTCCAGTTTTAATTGATGTTGTATCCTCAAATATCCTAAATTGTGTACTTGTATTTTTATTGATGTTATTATAAATGCTAATGTAAGAATTTTCAAACCGCATAATTTCAAAGCCATTGTGACGGCCGTGCTTTCACAGAATCGAAGGCCTTTCCGTAATAAAAAAAGCCAGGCATACTGGGAGCTCATACTTTCTGGTTTTCTCAATTAGGTCTTTTAGTAGGTAGATATGATCAACAGTGCTGTAGCCAATCCTGAATCCAGCTTGTTCTCTTGGTTGAGCTATGTCCAATGTTTCGTTCAAGCGATGTGAAAGATCCTTGGTGAATAATTTATAAACAACTGAAGTGCCGCTGATGGGCCTGTAGTTCCTGATATCATCAATGTCACTTTTTTATGAAGCAGGATCGTTGTATCTTTGCTCCAATCCCCAGGAATCCATCCTTCGTTGTGACTTTTAGTGAAAACTTGGGCTGGTGTATTTCCTATTCCTCGACTTGCAACTTGTATAATAACCACTGTAATTCCCTCTTCTCCTGGAGTCTTCCAGGTTTCATGTTCTTAAATGCATGTGTAACTTCTGCCGGGATGAATGCAGAAGCTGTGATACTGATGCATTTCTTAGTGAATGGAATTAGTGTACGTACCATGCATTTCAAAAGTTTTCAGGAGAAAATTTGAACTCTTGTAAAATTTTACTTCTATTAATACAGAACCCTCTTTTCTCAGTGCCATAATTTGTTTTCTTCCTATAGTGAGATGTCCCTCTGCTTTCTTCAAGCTTTGGTTGTTTTCAACTGTTTTTCTCAGTACTTTACAAATGATATTTCTTGTGTCTTCAGTGATACTTTTTCGTACTCTCTTGCATAGCTCTAAATATTCAATTTTGGAATTTACACTTTTTCTACTTTCTCTCATCTCCCTTCTCTTTTTTTTTTATCAGCGTTTTTAGTTTACCTGATATATTCTTCATGTGCAGCTTGTTTTTATTATCACTTTTTTTGTTGATGTTTCTGCAAGAACCGTGCAAATTTTCTGTTAACATCAGAGATGTCCACTTCTTGCTATGTTGGATCTTCTATAGCACAGAATCAGTTCCTCTGTCCTTACTTGAATATATTATGATGATTTGTTCAGGTTTGTCATGTCAATATATTTTGTTTGAGTTATGAGCTTGCCACTTTCCAGTTTAGTGTTGAGGAACCTCTGACATCTCTTGTTTCTATGGTCCCTTCTGCGCTAAACCTATTTTAGCACACTGAAGTCTACAACGAAGAATTTCTTGTTATATAAAATAAAAAAAAATCACTTTAAGTGTCTTCGGGCTAAAATAAGGAATGAACTTCTCTAAATGAGACAGAAAAATTCATGGTTGGTACTCGTAAAACGCAAAACATACATATTTGGTGGACCGATAGCTTTCCGTAATATATTCAGAAACCTATGTATTGTATTAACTCAAAAGCCGGTTTATTGTTTGTTCTGTCAAGACATTATCCTGTATTACTTTTATAAAAGTGCGACACGCACTACAAAATTCCCGACATACATTTAATCTATATAGCGAGATCCAGTCAACGGTTTCGCTCATGCATAAAAGCATATCAAATAAACATTTCCTCTTCAAATTTTATTTTATTTCAAACGTTTGGGTTTATGAGTGAGTCTTGTTAAATTTTGCTTTCAGCGGCGCTTTATCCTAGAAAATCTCGATGTTCAATGCCATTTTTAAAGAAAACCTTCTACTTACGTTTAAAAATATCACTACAAATGTTAACGAAATTTAATAAACAAGAGAATTTTCGAATATTGTTTTCTCTAGTGCGAAGTCATTGTATGATGATTATGTTTTGTTCATGGAATTAAAAATGTTATAACCTACCGGGGTCAGTTCGGCCCTGCCGAAACGAAAAGTTCGAAAAGGTTGAACTTCTTCATTAAATGTGATCAATAAAACCTTCTGTTAGGTAATAAAATGAAGTAAACAATATTAAATGTGTAATCTCTGAGCTATACAGTGTCAAAAAAAATTAATTAGTTTAGCGACTTATGTACTGAAATGTAGCATTCGTGAGTTTGACTTTTGTAGATTTTAAGTGATTGGGCAATATATCGCATCGGAAAAAAAATTTCAGGATGTTAATCAGAAGTATTTTTTATTATAAACTGTGAAGATAATGTAAGTTCTATTACCTGGAAAGGTAAAGTGGTGATGGAATGCAAAAATTAAGTTAAAATAATTACTTACTTACAGTTCATGAAATCGGAGTAATACTGCACCATGGGAAGGCACCCAACGTAAACGCACACAAAATTCTTATTGTCATATTTATTTAATATCAGTGAGGTAGAATTCTCAGTGATCGTCTAACGAAGGCATCTAATTGTACCTACCGTAAATTTCGGTAACTTGTTTCCATGCTAAGAATTTAACGACAGCTTTGGTCCGCGGATGTCATACTTTATATACTCTATTCATATTTATACACACGTGTGGAGAGGATTCAGGGGAAACCAACATTTTATTTTCATTTCTTTGCTGTTGTGTGCTCGAAGAAGTTCCAAAGGCTATTCCTGGAAGTGAATATCATAACACAGAAACATTACGCTGAACTCCAAGGTAACTTTTGTTTCAAAATTCTTTTATTTACTTTCACTGTAATTTACCACCTTTGAAAACATCACTGTCATAGGTGAAAACTGAAAACAGACAGGAAATAAAGATTTTGTTAGTGCAGTCTTTGTAGTCCACAGCTTTGTGATTTGCTTATGCACGATTATATTTAGCAACTTCAAGTTTCATTATCTGAAATGTTCATATATGATCTGCAGTGCATTATTTTATCATAATTTTTTTTTATTTTAATCACAATCTATTTATAAAAATATTGAGAATTGAGAAAGGCTCTTATCAAAATTTTCACGTATAAAAAAAACACGTAAGCCAATGGAAAAGGGTATAAAATTATGGGCGGAACGTATTTCGCACCCAATCTTTTAAGAAATTAAAATGTGTATAAAATATTCACAAAAATGTAGAAAGGCAAAACTTTTGAAAACTTCTTAAGAAAGCATTACCGGATTGTAAGATAATGTTTCGTGAAATCAGCAGGAAAGGTCGCTCTGTGCGACTTCGAAATGCATTTTTCAGTCTCCTGTAGATTGACATATTAGGATTCGCTGTGGAAACAGCAGCATGGTTTGAATCAACCCTCCCAATTGCACGGTACAAGACGACGTCTCAGAGCACTACTGCATAAACGCGCTAGCTGGCTAGGATTAGCAAACATGTGCCGCGTGTTTGATGAATCTCCGGCCATAAGTCGATTGCAGGCCTTCACATGTATCAAACCAAAGTATCAGTGTCGTTGGCAACACGATACCAATGGGATTCGGTTTCATGTTCCATTTGCTTTGCATGCCTGCATTGTTTTAACCCTTAGCGTGCCAAAATTTTAATAATTGTATATGCAACAATATTCATCTGTTTGGAATTTTATTACATTTCTTACGAACTGCATTAATTATGCTGTGAGTAGCAATATTTATTGAAGCTTTACATATCTAGCTGTTAGAAGTAGTTTGTCTAACAAGTGATAACAACTTCGATTTATTTTAGTGATATATAAATTCATGTATGGATGTAGGTAAATTCCTATATATTTATTAGTGACCTAAAAATCCGTGTAGTTAACATTGGGTATAAATTCATGTAGGTAACATTAGGTATAAATTCAGGTATGTAACGCCCTCTGCTTTCACGAGAAAACACTTTATTACCTACCCCGTTAATAACAAAGCTATTTGCTTAAAGGCTTAATTCCATCTTTTCTCTCCAACATGTTAATTTTTCTTTTTCTGTGCAGCAATTGTTTACCTGGGTAAATATTAAATCCCATTCTCAAGAATAATTGAATTATCTCTCTGGTGAGAAAACCATATGAATACAACACGAATCATTAAAATAATAACCCTCACTTATTGGTGCTTCTGCAGTGTATTATCGCTGCGCTTTTAGCATAATCTCACTGAATACTCGAAGATGTTATTTCAAATAATAATATACATTTGTGAGACTTTGGATAGAAGACAAAAGCGTCGCACCAACTTATTTTATTTCCTTGGAGGATGTTATAGCTGCTGCTGAATAAAAGTATACAGGCTACATCCAGGGAAATCGATATCATTGGTAGGAAATGAAAGCATAGAATTTGTACCCCAGCTAGAAATGTAGACTGAGAGCCAGAAATGAGCGGTACAAACGAGCGAGTTGTGTATTGTGTACGTTCAATCGATACATATGCAGAATTTCATCAGATACACTGTACGTACCTGTAATGTTTCACTGTCCTTGATTGTTAGATTTTTCAACAACACTGATTTAAATCTTTTTTTAAATATATAATTAGAGAAGGCAGTAAATTTCACATGTATTCTTCTTTTCTTGTCTGTAACAAATCCAGTACGCATCATTTGAACTAGGATGATTAAAAATGGAAAAGAAAGTTATCACGTGCTAAACACAAAGATATATAGAGCAAAATAAAAAAATAAAGAGACAACAATGTTCACGCTGAAACGTAAGTTCAAAAACGATTTAAGTATAGTTATACGAAGTTGCCAAATATTTCGCAAGGTCCACTATTGTGTAGTTTAGCGTCCTAAATTATTTTGCTGAACATTTCGGGAAAAAGTTATGTACATACTTCAAAGTATGTAATTGGATATGAAATTACGAAAACATTTCTGCTTTACAACACTCTTTTAAGATTTTTACAGTAAAAGTTACCTGTAACTTCGGCAATGTAAACACACGAGGGCGCAAGCTTACCCTCAAGCACAGCAGCAAAGACGTCCGAGGCTTCTACAAAGCGATGAACATCGAGTTGTGCAGTGGTGGGATTTTGTGGATCTGCTCAAACAAAGATCGATATCGGTTTTTTCAATTATGTTTTGTATTTGTAATCCTTTTAAAAACACAGTTATGACGCTCTTACTACATTCTATTATGGTGAATTTGGAACTCTTCCAGAGCAATTCATACTGTTGTAAGATGCTAAGGCTTTCTCAGCCTTGTTGTTTTCTTCCCATAAAATGGCCGCCGCCGCCGCCGCGCGAGCCGACGATCGCCTCGACGACATAGACATGCATAAGCTCGTCGTAGCATGTGTTGACATCCCGCACTTGCAAGCACATTTTACGGCAAAAATGAAATATTTAAAATGCCTTGTAAAGCTGACATTTTTTTGCCATTTTATACTAAAATACATATTTTAAAACATGTATATCAGTTTTTTTTAAATGTTCAGCAAAATTATTTAGGATGCTAAACTGCAACTTTGCCCACTATTTTTACCTTTCATCAATTTACTTTTCCGTATTTCATAAGTAATTTTATCAAGCATAAATATATTTATAAATCTACTACATGGCAATGTTGAGCACTTATACAACAAATAATTTCTTCAACAGAGAGCCCCAGTAGTTAAATGCAGATGCATCTTGTTACCAACAAAGTATATCTGCCTTCCCTGTGATTTTGTAATATGATGAAAACATTCCGCAAGATAACGTGAAGTTCACGGTTCCGCTGGAAAAAGAATGTTTAATAACCGCAGAGATCATGATAAAGGTACAGGAGTGGAGATAACGTGATGAGCTCTGTAAGCTTACCAACACTTTGGTGATACGGTTGATGATAATTATTGACAGAACTGTTCAGTTATCATGTTGCCTTCGTCTAAATTGGTGTCTCTCCCTAACGTCTTCAAGGTACAATATATCTATTTCAAAAATTGATCATTGCAAGAAGCGTTAAAGAGGCGTTGCTTAACGTGCAGGCAGCTGTTCCTGTGCGTTCAGTGTTAAGAGGGTGATTTCCAATCTAGATAATGGCTTTATTATGCTGTCTGAGGAATAACAGTGATTCGTCATTTCTATCAACCAGAAACAAGAAACAAAATATTTGCATTTCATAACAGCTGATAGTCCAATATGCAAGCAAGATATTACTTCCGTTCGCTGATATCAGAAGTAGTAGAGGAATTAGGGAAACGGGAAATTATTTCTCAAACTTACCTACGAATGTATTGTTGACACACATCAAATCATTAGACGAAGTCACACATTGCCAAATCTAGAGTAGAACATATGGATTTGAGGGACCCAGTCATACGAAATAATTACTGATTCTAAGGACACACGGGCTGGTACATCAAAACTGTCCGATGTAATCACTTTTAAAGATAATACGCTGATCAACAACTTCATTTTAATGAAAATAAAAGTTCAAGTTTTACATGTTCTTTTAAAAAAATGCATTGTGCTGCAGCAAGCTTATTTATATAAAAGTATAGAATTTAAATTGCCAAAACGTCAATAAAAAAGTTTAGGTGCCAGCATATTTATTCTAGTCGCCATGGCGACCTGGCGCCCGGTATATGTCTGGACCTGCCCTAGTTTCTTAGAGCATATGAAGCATATGTAAACGCTAAATTTACGAGATGATGAGTTTTTTTGTCTTCGAAACCTAAGAATTTAAATTAGAATTTTGCAACGGTGGCTTATGTTACTGATACATCGAATTATATACACCGATGTATGTAGTGTCGTTAAAATAACATCACACATTAATTACGCGTTGGGCGTGCGATGATATCGACATAGAGTAGTACCACGGCCCACGAATTACGCATCATTGTTAGAAAACATCTCTGAAGTCACAGCTTCAGGTTTCTGCATAGGTCATATCATTGCGCAAATCTGAAACTGAATTAACATGGAATAAATAAATACATCGCTCTTTAAACGTTCCAGAAACACATAGCAACCGAATATTTGTTTTCAACCGCCACCGTGGAATCGAGTCACGGATCTCTCGATATCTAGCCGAGTGCTTTCGGCTAGATATCGAGAGATCCGTGACTCGATTCCACGGTGGCGGTTGAAAACAAATATTCGGTTGCTATGTGTTTCTGGAACGTGGAAAGAGCGATTTATTTTTTATTTACTGACGCCTCGTATTTGGAGGATTTTCACCTTCGATCTCGTTCTTTGGATTTTATTGCTATAATATATAAAGCCAGTGCCGTAGTTAATGCCCACCAGATGGAGACGTCTCAGTGCCTGTGCCCATCTTACGGATTTACGATGTGAGAAGCTCACTTAAAAATACACATAGGACCGTGGATTGTTGGCCACCGTGGGGTATATGTATCGCGCTCGGCTAGATATCGAGAGATACGTGGTTCGATTCCACGGCGGCGGCTGAAAACAATTTTTTGTTTGCTATGTGTTTCTGGAACGTGGAAAAAGCGATGTATTTCTTTATTTAAATTAACCTTACCAGTGAACATTTATGTCGTTAACATTTATGTTCGTGCTACGTATAGAAAATGATTTCCTTTGAAAAACATTTCCTGTTTCCCACGATAATTATACAGTTCGTTTTCTTACAAATCCTTATATGCAGCTGTGACTGTTGACAACAAAACACCAAAACACCCAGAAGATCCGATATGATGCAGGCGTTCTGCTTTTTTTTCTGTATATATATATATATATATATATATATATACGAAATAGTAACATTTCGACTTCCAAGGCCTTTGGTCTCTTTATATAATATACAATGAAGTGCCAGAAAAAACTGGTACAGACAATATCATGGAAAATACAGAGCAACGTCACCTATGCGCGTACTCGGTTGCGTCCGCCAGTGCATATATGAAGCGACAGACATCCTTGACAGCTGTCAGAGCTGTTTTCGGCATGAGAATGACAAGTAATAACGATTTAAGCGATTTTCAACGCGGTGTCGTAGTTGGCGCTCGTCAGATGGGCCATAGTATTTCGGAGGTAGAAGCGAAGTTCGGATTTTCACGGAAGATCATTGCAAGGGTGTACCGTGACTACAAGAATTCCGGCAAAACCTCCAACCTACGATACAAGTGCGACAGTAAAAAGATTTTGGGTGAACGTAACCATCGTCAACCGTCAAGAATCGTTTCACGCGATAGGCGTGCAACACTCTCCCAGGTATCTTCGGAATTCAATGCTGGAGCCTCAACAAGCATAAGGGTCTGGACTGTGCAAGGTACCCTGCACGATATGAACTTTAAGACCCGACGCACAGCTCGAGTCCCCTTGATGGGTACACGACAGAGAGCTCTCCGCCTCCCTTGAGCACGGCAACACCGCCACTGGACAATTGGTGCCTGGAAACAAGTACCCTGGTCTGACGAGTCCCGTTGCCAAATGTATCGGGCAGATGGAAGAATTCGTGTGTGGCGCAAACCCCATGAAGCCATGGATTCCGCCTGTCAACAGGGAATTGTATCGGCTGGTGGGGGGTCCGAAATGGTATGGGGTGTGTTTATCTGGACTTCATTGGGACACCACATTATGGTTAGAGGATCATTCATCTGAGTTTTTGGTGTTGCCATTCCCACCCAAGTCCCCAGATCTAAACGCGATGGAATACATTTGGGATGCCATGCAACGCGCTGTCGAACACAGGAATCCGAGACTTCGGAATACAACCGAATTGTGGAACGCTCTCCTTGAAGTATTGTGTGCATTGCATACAGCATATTGCTAGAAGTTCCATGCCGCGTCGTATTTCTGCAGTCCTGCGCTCCCGTGGGAGACCTACTAACTATTAGACTTGTGTACCAGTTTTTCTGGTACTTCAGTGTATATACATACTCTATGTGTATCACTGGAAAAGAATAAAACTACCAAATTACACCCTAAAATAGCATCATTGAATAAAGTTTCTATAAATTTCAGTTTTTCCATAAGTTATTCAAATGCTGTTAAAAACTTTGTGGAAATCAAATACGACATGAACATGAGATGGAATTTATTTCAAAACCTAACTGCACCTTTAAAGTTTCCCATAACATTTTATATACATTTCATAGTAATTTATTGTAAATATATACAAAGAAATACATTTACACGGATTAATTGCCCTAGATCTCCAGCTTTTTCAGTTTCTCCGAATTTTAAGTAAAAAAAATAGCTTTCATCATTGGTAATTGATCGGTGAATCTATTCGAATATGGCCGGAGAGGCAGAGGAAATATGAAATTGCTTCATAGTAGAACTATAAACCGCCAAAATTGTTTATTAGTTCATATGCCTGAATAAACCATATTTCAAAGTAAATTTGGGTAAAGTTTAGATTATTTGGCAGAACGCCAAACTTATTTGTAAATCGGGGAGTAATGCCTTAAACGACAGAAAGAATTCCAGCTTCTCATAAATAAATTCAATATTTGTAATAAATTACTGAAAAATGTGTATAAAACAATATGTTCAAAATTAAGGATACGGTTAGGTTTCCAAAGTAAATTGCATCTCATGTTCATATCATATTTGATTTTCACAAAATTTTAAACAGGCAAAAAAACATTCTTATGTAAGCAAAATCAAATTCTTTGGAACTTTATTGAATGATAATATTTCGTTGTACAATTTGACAACTATATTGTTTTCGAATGATACAGGTATGTGTGTTTAATAGACCAAATCGAATTAGAGCGGTTTCATATATTTAAAAAACAAAAAAACGTCTCTATCATATTGGATCTACTGGGTGTTTACGTATTTTCTGGTTACAGCTGATTTCTAATTATTATTATTTAGCAACAAATAGTTATTTTAACACGCCACACAAGTATATAATGCTAAAAGTCAATCTGATAAAAGGCTTGTTCCGGCATTTCATTATGACAATTCAGTATTTTTCCGCTTGCACAAGCTGTGAAGTGCCATGGCTGCTCTGACAATTTTAAAGAAAAACAAATCTGTTCATTTTACGTGAGATGCTTAAAATTAGGGTGTCCTGTTTAGATATTTGCATATATTAAGCACATATATTGCCTATCAGTTATTACCCTGAATTCTGTACCTTGAAATATTACTTAAATTCTGATTCAAATCCAACAATGGGATAAATTTTAAGGAAACGTGGTCTGTTTTTTATCCGTTAGGACATTACAGGTAGTGTGCTTATAATAAATAGAAATACATATAACGCTAAAATGTTATCACCTTCGCCGGAAAAACCAGGATTGGAGATATTTCTATCTGAATACATATACAAAACCTGCTTTGCATGCATTGCTAACCGCGGATAAATTTTCCCGCATCATGTCACTAGCCATCCCGATGGCGCAGTGATCTAAGAGCAGGCTCCTTGCAATTCGTCCGGAAAAAGGATCCGTGTTCGATTACCGTTGAGGTATGGATGATGTGTTTCTCTTACCACACTGGGACCAGTGGTTTAAAAATTTGGATGGGCTTATAGCCCATGGAGATACTTCACGGCAATTATTAACATGTCCTTACACCATTAAACCGCCTTCACTGGATTGCACTGCAGAGATAATGCAGGATTCATCCAGTGCTTCATGATGTTTGCACCAAATGCATAAAGAACCATCCGCGGACTAAAGTTAAATACGCGACTCGTCAGACCACCACACATTTTTCCAGTAGTTCGACGTCTGACTTTGAAGGTCTTTGCACCAGGCGAGTATTTTTCGTCGAAGAACCGTAGTTAAGAGAGGATGTAGACTGAATCGTGTGCTTTGATAGCCCATATGTCGTTCGGCTTTCTAGATCTTTGCCCCAGATGAGTCGTTTGCGCCGCAGAACCGTAGTTAGGAGAGGACGTCGACTGGTTCGTGTACTTTTATAGCTCATATGTCGTTCGACGTTCGACTATCTATATCTTAGCACCAGGCGAGTGTTTTGCGTGGAAGAACCGTAGTTAGGAGAGGACGTCGACTGGGTCGTGTGCTTTTGCAGCCCATATGTCGTTCGACGTTCGGCTTTCCAGATCTTTGTACCAGGCGAGTATTTTGCGTCAAAGAACCGTAGTTAGGAGAGGACGTCGCCTGGGTCGTGTGATTTTATGGCCCATATGTCTTTCGACGTTGGACCTTCCAGAACTTTGCACCAGGCGAGTGTTGTTCTTCGAAGAACCGTAGTTAGGGAGAGGACGTCGACTGTGTCGTGTACTTTTATAGCCCAGCTGTTGTTAGAAGTTTGACATTCTTGCTATTTGTACCAGGTGAGTGTTTTCCATCGAAGAACCGTAGTTAAGAGAGGTTGTGTGCTTTTATAGTCCATATGTGCGAGCGTACGGCTTATTGTCATGACAGGTAAATGTGATATTGCAAATGGTAGATAAATGGTCACGATGTTGTAATGTGTTGTGAGCTGTTGAACAGCGCCGCTTCCGTTGGCCTGTATGAACTGTTGAACCCAACATTCACCTCTCATATCAACCTTTCGCCGCCCTTTGCAGATTTGGCTACGGGACGGTTTTTTAGCCATTTTAACGTCAGGACTAGCGTGAAATGATCAAACAGTGATTCGTGACTGTGATGGCTCGCGAAAAACCTACCGGTTTACCAGTTCAGTCGTTTCGGAAATTGAAGCAGCCCATTTTTGAGTTATTACGCAATCTGTCTTTTTTCAAATTCCAATAAATACTTCTGGTTACCGCATCACGCTCCGAATTTACTACCTACTGTTCCACTCACATTTTATACATGTTGCGTCGGTTGTCTAATCGCGCGCTCTCAGAAATCACATGGTCAACGGGACAAGTTCACTTTTGATAAGGGAGTTTATAATTCAGTGATCACTCTGTGTATATTCATGTACATAAACAAACGGCTGAACGAAAAGATTCCAGTGATCTTCCTCGTCGGTACACAGTCAGACGAAATATTGCTTTTGTAATACAAGCAATGCCATATGTTATAGCGGTAGTAGCATGTCGGTAACGTATAACTGAACATACCATAAGAACTCACTCACGCAGTCTACGTGATCTTCCTGTAAATGTAATTCGGGACAGAGCCGAAAAGTGCTGTTCATGTTATTCTTTATAAATTTTGAGTTACCAATAAATCTCTGAGCATGATAGAGATGTCCGTTAATACAATGATTTATTTCTGTGATAACATTCTTATGTAGCGAGATGATTGATTACTTATTTATTGGTATCAACTTCTGTGCTGTAAATTTGATTTCAGGTATGTCATATGTCACCAGTTTCTTTGTTGCTATGACTTTACGAGAAAAATGGGCGTTCAATTGTGCAGTCAATTGTAAAATGATATGTAAACGAAAAACAGCTTTCGTAAATACAATACAGACAACGTTTTATCAAGAATAATATTTTATCCCTAACACTTGACTAATGTGATCTTTCATAAATTGCGTAACATTTGGATCAAATGAATTGTTGATCGTAAGAAAATAACAAAAACTATGATTAGAGAATTAATTACTAATACATCCAATGTCAAATTTTAGTATCATGATCAGAAGAGTATGTCTAACTCCATTTATGTTCGCATCTCAAGTGCCAAAATTAAGTTAGAAGTTGCGGATCTCAGCCTTTTGATTTCATTTTATTTAATCTTCATCACCCTTACTAGGACATTTCAGGTAAAGCTATTTTATCTCACTTTGGTGACCTTTGCGGGTGTGACTTGCACACGCAGAATGTTTTTGTATTTCTGTATTGCTAAAGACACAGAATGTATGAACGTCAATTTCTGAAATAATTAAAATATCTAGAATAAGAATTTTGATATTAAACATAGTGAAAAACTCCGTTGTTAACATTGTGAACGGAAATGTTATCTCGAATACACGGTACAACTTTCCTTCCACATGTTTTCGAAAAAAATGAAATGGATGCTTTTTAAGGTTTTTTCTTATTTTTAATTTTTATTAATATTTTATCTTTTTAAGGAATAATTTTAAACACTGTTCATTCAAATAAAAACAATGAACATTTTTCTTTTCAGTAAGATATTATAAATATGAATTAAATAAAAAAAATCTCCACACTCTAAGCATGTCTTCATTTCCAGGAACACAGAAATATTTTGAAGGATATTCGTTATCTGGTTTCACCAAGTAAGATATTATAAATATGAGTTAAATAAAAAAAATCTCCACACTCTAAGCATGTCTTCATTTCCTGAAACACAGAAATATTTTGAAGGATATTCGTTATCTGGTTTCACCTCTTTAATTTGTTCATTGAGGTTCAAAAAATTATTATTTAAACGTTTTCAGTGAGAAAAGCAGCTGATCGTAAGCAGTCAATTGTAAATGTAAACGAAAAACAGCTTCTTTAATTAAGATTTGAAACAAAGTAATGTTTTCAAAATCATTTTAAAATAGTGTCCATTTTAGAGCCATGATGTTTCCCCATCGATACGTGCATGACAAAATCGTCTTTAATTTGATTGTCGAACCTCTAGAATTCAAGCTGATTGTTGATAATCTTGACCGGGGAATTCTTCCTGCTGTGAGATACCACTATAAGGTAGAAGAAATCACAAAGTGCCGCAATGCCTACATGTAATCATAATTTACCGTCAAAAATTTGGGGGCGGGCAAAAGGCTTTCATTTTCTGTGTGAGAGCTTGTGCCCCATAGTCCGGGTACCCCTAACCTTATAACAAGAGATACGTTACGGCACCCTATTCACTCCCACTGAACAAGTATCTCTACGCCACTTCAAAGAGCGGAATGCCAATTTCGGCGAGACTCTAGACTGCTGAAATGGTTTGTAAGAATTCCACTGAAATCCAGCCGTATCCTGCTAAGATAGAGAAGCCGTGGGAGTGGTCACATCTTTGCTAGACGTCATCCTCTCGCTCTCTCGCCGTAGTGGATATTCTTTTCATAAATACATTACATACCACGTTTTAATTGCACAGGTATCCCTACTTTATCAGTTCAATCATTATTTTAGTGTTTTATGTCTGAAATGCATTTTTTTCAACTTTGTTAATTGGCGAAAGTGCGAACTATACACTTGTGTATTGCAATGGCGGAATCATCCTTCTCTAGGCTTTCCAGCCTTTATCAGGTTAGATGTGGGCGGAGTATAGGATATTCGAGGAATAGAAATAAACGTCTTTATTTTAATTTTACTTCCTAAACGGGTGCATATAAGACAAACGGAGAGTTAAACCTACCGTTACATGTGTGATCCCTTGCAACAATGGAATATTTCCTCCATATAGAAATATTCGGTTTTTAGACGTGTTCATTACACCACACTATTTGGCGACCTGTTTCTTGCTCAGTTCTCTCTGCAAAAAGATGTACAGCACACATCCGGGCTATTAGGATAACTGAGCCCTAGATACAGCTTTATTCCAAACTTCACTGTATGAGAATAACTGCACATGCAACAATGAGACAGAAAGAAAGCGTAAAACGCTAGTAGACCTACTGTAAAGGTTCCTTTTTTTACGTATAACACAAAATGTGCGCTCAAATTTCTTTTACGTAGGTGTGAAACATAATTGGAATTTTGGTTTTCCCAGTTACGTTTCTCATTTAGATTTACTCGCAATCATGACATTAGTATTTTAGCTTTTCATTGTGTTCAGTTTGAAATATTATTTTGTTGTCGTGTCTTCATATTTTTTTACCAAGGCATATTACGATTCTCATTATGATTTGGGTAAATAAAGTGAGGCTTTTTCCGATTAACACAGCAAACACATCTATTCAAGGATACCAATAATTATTTATCATGACATTTCGCCAAATGTCTTGTATTCTTGAGAATGCTTTAAATCAAACACATCTCATGCGTGAAATGTGTTCTGGAAGCATACTTCTCATAGTACGTCTGGTCAAATACCGTGCGAGGGACATGTGCATTACTTCTGAAGACATTAACCACTTACCCTCTGGAGCAGTTGCATACTTTTTATTCATTCTAGCAACAGAAATTAATTCCAACTATTTCTAAAGCACTCATGTGACAGGTTTCTTTTTGTGCCTTAAATGAAGAGAATCTGTGAGAGTAATCAGTTCTTTAAGCATATTTTCTTGGTGCTTGCTTCTATTACAATACCGTGTGAGGAAAACGCCGATTTTTTCCGCAGATATTAAGTGGGGTAATCACTTACGAAGGGAGCAGTTGCTCACTTTTTATACGCTCGAGCTTCAGAAACTTATTCCAACATATTCATAAGTTCTTATGAGGTAAGATTCTTTGTGTGTTTGTGCGTGTGTGTTATTTTCCATTTATGGAACATTACTAATGGACATTTTATTCGAAATCCCACTTATGTCTATTTCTGAATCAAATTTATTTTAAATGGCCTGACATTGTGAGGCCTTTTAGGTGTATGGTATCCAGATTAAGTCACAGTCGTCAGAAAACCTGCTTACCCTTTTTAGAGATGCTTGGCTTCTCATTCTTATATTTTTCAGGACTTTCTGAGTTTTTGCACTTGTCTCTTCTATTTCCAGAACGGAACACATAGGCGTGTGGAACACCTTATTACCTTACAATGGTCAGAAAAGCTATTCACCTCTCATTTACAGTATCTCTAGGAGTTTCCCCCGTGATAACGAAGCAACGGTATAGCAAATGAAGATTAACAGAGGATTAATTTTTACCTTTTACATAATATTTTTCTTCTCATTCTGATGTTTGTTCTAGGACGACCCTTGCAAACACAAGTACTGATACTGCCTGCATCCTTGATCCTTTGAAAGAGGACTGATTGGCGATTCTTCTTCCAGATCTCAACCACTGGTTTTTAGCCGAGGAGTGCCTGCGACGCAACCTTTCGTTATTGAAAACACATTTTTTGTTATTATCTAAACGGAAATGACAGACGAATGATTAGAGCAGGAATTTGCCCAAAAATGCTCCTTTCTGAAATAAGAAGATAAAATCTATCATAGAATTTGAAGCGCTATCCTCCATAAATTCTGAATACCTAGATTTGCCGAAGTTCAGGAACGTTGATTTTGTTGTTAGTATTCCAAACATACCAGTCTATAAAATATAAACTGCTAATTTTTGTTGACACGAAATTTGCTTTTGTTGTAATTTCAATGTTCGATGATTTTCAATCCCCCCCCAAAAAAAGGGTATTTTGTGAAAATAAAACCTATGTTATGTGGATTGATGTCTAAAATTTCTAATTAATTGGAGAGATTTGTATATCAGCTGCCTAAGGTTGAAAACATTTTAGGAATATCACCAGCAGCAATTTTTCTCTCTCTGTCTCTCTCTCTAATCCTAGATACAGAAACTGAGAAAATATTTATATGTCTAATAAACTTCAACATCAGCGTGGCGTGGCAAACGCACAATCGGTACTCTACCTCAATCCATATATTGAGAATCGTAGCGGTGTCACATTGTTGATTGCAACACAAATTCCATTGAGTGAAAGTTCCAGATTACGCACCAGTGTAGCGTGCACCTGGTCCTTATCTTGTTGGAAGAGCATTCCGGATGTAAAATGTATCGTCAGCAACAATTTTGACCGACATTGGCTTCGCAAATTTTTTCGTGCCATCCTATGATATGGTATTTGAAATTTCGACGCATGTAAACGCAACCTTTCATTTAGTGCTGAATGCACTGTTGGTGGTGGTATGTCTAGCTGCACACGGACTTTTCCTTCGATGTTCCTTCTAGACATTGTGAATT